>CM047484.1:136612620-137338991 GCA_026122505.1 Aldabrachelys gigantea
AGGACCGCCGCTGGGTCTGTGGTGTGTGCATGCCCAGGGAGCGCATTATGATGCGACTGTCCTTAAGGCTTTGGAGCCTTGGGTCCATTTTATTAGAGAAGAGGCCCTGCCCCTCAAAAGGGAGGTCTTGAATCGTGTGTTGCAGTTCTGGAGGTAATCCGGAGACCTGCAACCACGAAATCCTCCTCATTGTGACCCCAGATGCGACGGTCCTAGCCGCCGAATCTGCGGTGTCGAGCGCGGCCTGCAAGGAGGTTCTGGAGATCTTTTTTCCCTCCTCCAGGAGGCTCTGAAACTAAGGGCGGGAGTCTAGCGGGACCAGGTCAGTGAATTTGGTGATGGACTGCCAGGTATTAAAATTGTACCTACTGAGCAGCGCTTGTTGGTTGGCTACATGCAACTGTAGACTCCCTGCGGAGTATACCTTGCGCCCCAGTAGATCCATACGCTTAGCCTCCCGCGATTTTGGGGTTGGGGCTGGTTGGCCATGGCGCTCCCTCTCGTTCACAGATTGTACGACCAGAGAGCATAGAGGAGGATGGGTGTAGAGGTAGTCGTACCCTTTAGAGGGTACCATGTACTTCCTCTCCACGCCTCTGGCCGTCGGAGGGATGGACGCCGGAGACTGCCAGATAGACTCCACCTTTGCCTGAATGGAGCGGATAAAGGGCAGGGCTACCCGCGTCGGGGCATCGGAGGACAGGATGTCCATGACAGGGTCCTCCACTTCGGGAACCTCCTCCGCCTGGAGGTTGATGCTCAACGTGACGCGGCGGAGCAGGTCCTGGTGGGCCCGAAGGTCAATGAGGGGCGGGCCCGAAGTAGAAGTGCCTGCCACCGCCTTATCCGGCGAGGAGGAGGAGGAGAGACCGGGGACCGCACACTCCTCGTGAGGTTCTTGTTCCAGAGGGGGGCGCGTTTCTGGGGCGGCCTCTGGGTCCTGGGTCACGGTGGAAACGTCGTCCTCTGGGGGAGGGCGACTGATGGAGGCCTCCAGCACCCGACGGGCAGAAACCGCAGATCTCGATGCCGTAGTGGGATTGCTTTGGGCTTGGTGGTATGCCCAAGGTGTCCAGAAGGACCACTGCGGCGGTTGGTCCAGTCCCTGGTGTTCCAGGGGGAAATGGGTGTGTGGGTCCACATCGCTGTAGAGAGCACTGTCTGGGCGGGAAGAACCCGAGGGGTGTCTTGACGGCCAAGGTGGAGCGGATAGCCCGTGAGACTGGTGCCGGATGTCACTTCGCACGGGAGAACGGTACCGGGAATCATACCAGTGCCGAGATCAGGAGCAGGACCTATGACCAGCACGGTGCCGGGAGGTTGACCGGGATCGGGTGTAACGACGGTAGGATGGGCTCCGTCGGGAGCGGTGCCGGGAGGTTGACCGTCGTGCCGAATGCCGGTCCAGGGAACGGGACCTGGACCGGTGCTGCGAGTACGACCAGCGCCGAGAGTGGGAACGGTGCCGGGACTGCGAGCGTCGTCGTGAAGGCGAACGGCGGTGCGAGCGGGAGCGGTGCCGAGATCTCGACCGTGACCGGTGCCTGTCCGCTGCTCCTAGAGACACTGGTCGGAGCATAGCCGGCTTCCCCATTGACGAAAGGACCCGCACCGGCGGTGCCGGGGGTTGAGGCAGGGAAGGCTCAGTTAGGGCTATCAGTTCCCTCGCCGTTGCAAAGGTCTCCGGTGTAGTGGGAACAGCGAGCTCGACCAGGGCTTGCGCCGGGGAGCTGTCTTGCACCGGACTCGACGGCTCTTGCCTGGCCGGAGTCGACGGTGCCGGGATAACCGGTGCCGTGGGAGATGGCGGTGCCGGCCGGCACGGTTTCCCATGCTCAGACTGCGGTGCCAGAACTGCAGCCGCAGGAGCCTTCGCCCTCTTCGCTTTAGGTGAAAGGGAGCGGTGCCGGGCTGACTTCTGCGCTGGAGACTGTTGGTGGCGTGGCGTTCTGGCAGTACCGGTCGTCTCCGGTGCCGAGGAAGAACTTCTGCCCGGTGCGGATTGCGGTGCGCTCGGTGCCGGAGCTGCAGGGGTCAGGGCGGCCTCCATAAGGAGCTGCTTCAAACGGGAGTCCCGCTCCTTTTTTGTCCTTGGCTTGAAGGACTTACAGATCCGGCACTTGTCCGTAAGATGGGAATCCCCCAGGCACTTCAGGCAATGATCATGGGGGTCTCCCATTGGGATCGGCCGACGGCAGGCCGAGCACTGTTTGAAACCGGGAGAGCCAGGCATGAGCCCGGATCCCGGGAGGGGCGAGGAGGATTAAACCTCAGCCCTCAAACTATATACAAAACTATACTAACAACTATACTAATAAGTACTAAGATCAACACTAAACTACAACTATAACTGTGAACTGGAGATGAGAACGGGTGAAACACTAGGGAGATGGAGGTCAGCTAAGCCGCACTCCACTGTTCCAACGACTGACATGGGCGGTAAGAAGGAACTAAGGAGCGGACGGGTCGGCAGGGGTATATATGCGGTGCCGCAAAGGCGCCACGCCAAGGGGCGCCTGCCAACCCGCCGGGTGTTGCTAGGGGAAAATTCTTCCGACGAACGTGCACGCGGTGCGCGCACACCTACTTGGAATGGATATGAGCAAGCACTCGAAGAAGAACTGGTGATTCAGTAGGTGGCTCTCTTCACTCTATTAGCACTGAAGCAGTGCCCCAGGAGGAGATATGGGGTACTGTTCTGTAACAGGGAAGGCTTTTGTATTAGGTATGGAAGTGAGACTTTGGCAACAGGAAAACATTAAAGGTACAATGTACTTGTCAACACAGAGATGTGAATAACTGTATTTGAATTTTCACATTTCTCTTTGCACTGAGCAAGATTTGTACACAAGCCCACAAGTGCTGCTGTTACCCTATCCACTCCCTCCACTTTCCTCATTTCTTCCTTTTCTTCTGAAGGAATTTTATAACCATGTGCCTAATAACAAAACCTACAACCATAGGGTGGCAGTCCTCAGTTAGAGCAAACAGACAGATGGTTTAGAAGTTTCTGTCAGTTATGTTGCAGTTATACAATTGGTAGGCACATGCTACCTGCTGGAGGGACAACTTAGTGACTCTGGATCCATACTGCTGAATACTCATTTAACTGTTAAAACTAAGTCCTAACATTGATTATAATTGTACTCAAAAAAAACTTCGCTTATAAACCAAAGTGTCTTGCTAAAGTTTTTAAGTCATACCATCCTCAGTACTGGTCAAAGTAAATTAAAGAAAGAGATAACTACACATCCAAAATGATGGGGTCTAAATTAGCTGTTACCACTCAAGAGAGATCTTGGAGTCATTGTGGATAGTTCCCTGAAAAAAAAAATCTGTTCAACACGCAGAAAAAACCCTAAATGTAAGGAACCATCAAGAAAGGGATAGAATAAATCCCTGATATGCCCACACCTTGCATACTGTGCACAGTTCTGGTCACCTCATCTCAAAAATGATATCAGAATTGGAAAAGGAACAGAGAAGAGCAACAAAAGTGATTAGTGTATGAAAACTTCCATAGGAGGAGAAATTAAAAGGACTGGGACTGTTCAGTTTAAAAAAAGAAGGGGGGACATGATAGAGGTCTATAAAATCATGAATGGTATAAAGAAAAAGTGTTATTTACTTCTTCCTATAACACAAGAACTAAGGGGGCATCCAGTGAAATTAACAGACAAGAAGTTTAAAACCAACAAAAGGAAGTACTTCACATAGTGCATAGTCAACCTGTGGAACTTGTTCCTATGGGAGCGCTGAAGGCCAAAACTGTAACAGGGTTCAAACAAGTTCGTGGAGGTTAAGTCCATAGATGGCTAGCAGCCAAGATGGTCAGGCATGCAACCCCATGTTCTGGATGTCCCTAAACATCCAACTGCCATAAGCTGGGAATGGGCAACGGAGGATCGCTCTCTCAAAATTGCACCCTTCTGTTCATTCCCTCTGCATCTGGCACTGGCCACTGTCAGAGATAGGAAACTGGGCTAGACAGACCATTAAACATAAAAACAATATTCTGAATCAAACTAATCAGTTTATAATTGCATAGCAAGTTCCCTCAGAAAATAGGCTGGGTGGGTATATTGGCTTTACCAGTCTTTCATTGTTAGAAGTATTGTCTTATGTACAAAATAAAAGGCTATAAATATGGTTCATGTTATGAATACATGCCTAACCCAAAGTGGAAAACCCACATACCATTTGAATCCACTGAAGAGCTTCTGGACAGATGGACTTGAAGTTCTTTCTGAAACCGAGGTGGAAGAGTTAATCTTTTTTCAGGCCTTAAAAAAAAAAAAAATCAAAGAAATTTTTAATTCATTTCCAGTCTAATCAGTACTACATCTTCTCATGAAAACAATATCAAAATAGTCATTTATAGTTATCTTTTTGTTCAAAATTAAGATTAAAGCAGTAGTCTCACTTAGAAGATGGATTAGGAGTTCTGTTTGGAGGTAGAACCACTTGTGGTTGTCAAGTTCATAGAGCAGGAGATAAGGGAATTCACTATTTTTAGAAATAAAATGTATGTGTTGGAAGGAGAAAAACTGAAGAGGAGTGGGAGTTACTCAGAAAATTGCGGTTCTCTGAAGAACCACATTGTGAAAGCTCACTAAACTCAGTTCACTGAGACCAATGTAGGAGCTCCGCAAGTTTCATCTGTTAATTATAGCCGGGAGTTTCATGTCACTCTGAAGCTGACTGGGCCAAAACGAAACTGCAGTCTTCACCTCTTCTAAAGCATTCCCTTAGGTTCTCAAGCTTCTGCTAATGACACCTCCCTAGGGAGAAGCAACAGACTGCCAATATCAAGGCCAGGGGTGGATACTCTCAGGCCTGGTCTACACTACGATTTTAGGTTGAATTTAGCAGTGTTACCTCGATTTAACCCTGCACCCGTCCACATGACAAAGTCCTCCCCCCCCTCGACTTAAAGAGCTCTTTAAAATAGATTTCTTTATTCCACCCCCGACAAGGGGATTAGTGCTGAAAATCGGCCTTGCCAGGTCGAATTTGGGGAGGTATGGATGCAATACGACAGTATTGGCCTCCAGGAGCTACCCCAGAGTGCTCCATTGTGACTGCTCTGGACTGTGTTCTCAACTCAGATGCACTGGCCAGGTAGACAGGAAAAGTCCTGTGAACTTTTGAATTTTGCTTCCTGTTTGGCCAGTGTGGTGAGCTCATCAGCAGAGATGACCATGGAGTCTCAGAATCGCAAAAGAGCTCCAGCATGGACCGAACAGGAGGTACGGGATCTGACTGCTGTATGGGGAGACAAATCCGTGCTAGCTGAACTCTGTTCCAGTAAACGAAATGCCAAAAACATTTAAAAAAATCTCCAAGGGCCTGAAGGACAGAGGCTATAACAGGGACCCGCAGCAGTAATATGTGAAAATTAAGGAGCTCAGGTAAGCCTTCCAAAAAACAGAGGCAAATGGCCGCTCCGGATCACAGCCCCAAACATGTCGCTTCTATGATGAGCTGCATGCCATTCTAGGGGGGTACAGCCACCAGTACCCCCTCTACTTTGACTCAGTCAATGGAGTAGAACGTAATACGGAAGCGGGTTTTGGGAAGGAGGAGGCTGAAGATAGCCCATAGCAAGGAAGGGGAGAAACCGGTTTCCCAACAGCCAGGATCTGTTTCTCACCCTGGACGTGGAGCCAGTACTCCCGAACCCATCCAAGGCAGGCTCCCAGACACTGAAGGCAGAGAAGGAACCTCTGGTGAGTGTACCTTTGTAAATATTAGACATGGTTTAAAAGCAAGCGTGTTTAATGATTAATTTGCCCTGGCATTCACAGCCAGTACAGCTACTGGAAAAGTCTGTTAACATGTCCCTGGAGGATTTCCCAGACATCTCCATAAAGCTCTCCTGGATGTACTCCCAAAGACTTGGCAAAAGGTTTCTGGGGAGGGCAGCCTTATTCCACCCTCCATAGGAAGACACTTTACCATGTCAGGCCAGTAGCATGTAGTCCGGAATCACTGCTGAACAAAGCATTGCAGCGTATGGTCCTGGTGTTTGCTGGCATTCAAACGACATCTGTTCTTTATGTGTTATCCTCAGGAGAGTGATATCATTCATGGTCATCTGGTTGAAATAGGGCGGTTTTATTAAACGGACATTCAGAGGTGCCTGTTCCTGCTGGGCTGTTTGCCTGTGGCTGAACAAAAACCTTCCCCGCTGTTAGCCACGTGGTGGGAAGAGGGGTGAAGCCCCTCCTTTTAAACTGCCAATCCATGTTAAACAGCCAACCCAACAGCTGCTTGGTATGGGAAATGAGGGCACTGCTGTTTGAAACCATTCCCACATGTTACGAAGGCTAAAGAAGCCAAAGGACTGTGGCTTACCATGGCTGCCTGCAAGCCGAATTCTGTTGCCTGGCCCTGTGTGAGTGATCTCTCACATCAAACTGGCATACCCTCAAAATAAAGAGGCAAAATGCAACCTTGTAACGAAAGCACGTGCTGTGTAATATTAACAGCAAGGTTTACCATGAAAGAGTGCACCCATGGTGCTATAAAATGTGTCTTTAACTACCACTCTCCCTTTTTTCCCCTCCACCAGCTGCATATATGTTTCTCCTTCACAGAGGCTAGCAAAAATTAGAAGGTGAAAAAAACCACACTCGGGATGAAATGTTCTCCGAGTTCATGCTGTCCTCCCACACTGCCTCCACGCATTCTGCTGCGCTCTGTCAGACAATGTCAGAGTGCAGGAAAGCACAATATGAACGCGAGGAGAGGTGGCAGGCTGAAGATGATCGGTGGCGTCAGCTTGCTCACAGAAGGCAGCAGTCAATGCTCAGGCTGCTGGAGGATCAAAGTTTCATGCTTCAGTGGCTGAGCTGCAGGAAAGGCAGCAGGAGCACAGACCACCGCTGCAGCTCTTGTGTAACCAACCGCCCTCCTCCCCAAGTTCCATAGCCTCCTCACCCAGATGCCCAAGAACGCGGTGGGGGAGCCTCCGGCCACCCAGCCACTCCACCCCAGAGGATTGTTCAAACAACAGAAGGCTGGCATTCAATAAGTTTTAAAAATTTTAAGTGCAATGTGGCATTGTTCTTAACTCCTCCCTCACCCCACTCTGTGCTTCCCTCCTCCCCCATCCCTCCTGGCCTCCTTGGCAGTTATCCCCCTATTTGTGTGATGAATTAATAAAGAATGCAGGAATGTGAGGCAACAATGACTTTATTGCCTCTTCAAGCAGCGACTGAAGAGGGAGGGGAGGGTGGTTAGCTTACAGGGAAGTAGAGTGAACCAAGCGGGGGAGGGGGTTCATCAAGGAGAAACAAACAGAACTTTCACACCGTAGCCTGGCTAGTCATGAAACTGGTTTTCAAAGCTTCTCTAATGCACAGCGTGCACTCTTGTACTCTAACAGCCCTGGTGTCTGGCTGCATGTAAGTAGCAGCCAAGCAATCTGCCTCAACCTCTCACCCCACCATAAACGTCTTCCCCCTTACTCTCTCAGATATTGTGGGGCACACGGCAAGCAGTAACAACAATGGGAATATTGGTTTCGCTGAGGTCTGAGTCAGTAAACTGCACCAGCGCGCTTTTAAATGTCCAAATGCACATTCTACCACCATTCTGCACTTGCTCAGCCTATAGTTGAACAGCTCCTGACTACTGTCCAGGCTGCCTGTGTATGCCTTCATGAGCCATAGCATTAAGGAGTAGGCTGGGTCCCCAAGGGTAACTATAGGCAATTCAACATCCCCAATGGTTATTTTCTGGTCTGGGAAGAAAGTCTCTTCCTGCAGCTTTTGAAACAGACTAGAATTCCTGAAGATGCAAGCATCATGTACCTTTCCCGGATAACCCACGCTGATGTTGGTGAAATGTCCCTTGTGATCCACCAGTGCTTGTAGCACTACTGAAAAGTACCCTTTTTAGTTTATGTACTCGCTGGCTTGGTGCTCCGGTGCCAAGATAGGGATATGGTTCCATCTATCACCCTACCACAGTAAGGGAATCCCATTGCAGCAAAGCTATCCACTATGATCTGCACATTTCTCAGAATCATTACCCTGGATAGCAGCAGCTCTTTGATTGTGTTGGCTACTTGGATCACAGTAGCCCCCACAGTAGATTTGCCCACTCCAAACTGACGTCCAACTGACCGGTAGCTGTCTGGCGTTGCAAGCTTCCACAAGGCTACCACCACTCGCTTCTCAGCTGTGAGGGCTGTTCTCATCTTCATATCCTGGTGCTTCAAGGCAGGGAAGAGCGAGTCAAAGTTCCATGGCAGTGTCCTTACACATGCGAAAGTTTCACAGCCACTGGGAATCGTCCCAGACCTGAAACACTATGTGGTCCCACCAGTCTGTGCTTGTTTCCTGGGCCCAGAATCAGCATTCCATGCCATGAACCTGCCCAATTAACATCATGATGTGCACACTGCTGGGGCCCGTACTTTGTGAGAAGTCTGTGTCCATGTCCACATCACTCTCGTCACTGCGCTGCCGTCGCCGCCTCGCCTGGTTTCGCTTTTGCAGGTTCTGGTTCTGCATATCCTATTGGATAATGCACATGGTGTTTACAGTGCCTATAACTGCCACGGTGATCTGAGCGGCCTCCATGTTCCAAATGGTGTGTCTGCACTGAAAAAAGGCGTGAAACGATTGTCTGCTGTTGCTCTGATGGAGGGAAGGGCGACTGATGACATGGCTTACAGGGAATTAAAATCAACAAAGGGGGTGGCTTTGCATTAAGGAGAAACACAAACTGTCACACACAATGGCCCCCTCAAGGATTGAACTCAAAACCCTGAGTTTGGCAGGCTGTCGATTTCAAGGAGGGAGGAAACAAATGAATACAAAACAAATCGGGACTATTTCTTGTTTTGATTCACTCAATCTATCTTTTAGATATTTAGAGTGGCAGCAGATGGTGCAGTTCAACTGCTACCCATTGTCAGCTCCTGGGTGCTTGGCAGAAGATGGGAATGACCTGGCTGAGTCACTCTCATGTCTGCCCAGGCGCCCCTGACCGACCTCACCGAGGTCAGCTAAAAGCACACCCAGGAGCACGACGATGATGGCTACCAATCATAATGCACTGTCTGCTGCCAAAAGGCAATGAGCTGCTGCTGTGTAGCAATGCAGTACCACATCTGCCAGCAAGCCAGGAGACATACGGTGAGTGAGTGGGCTCCATGCTTGCCATGGTATGGCATCTGCACAGATAACCCAGGAAAAAAAAGGTGTGAAACGATTGTCTGCTATTGCTTTCATGGAGGGAGATAGGCCCTGATTATATGTACACAGAACCACCTGCGACACGGTTTTTGCCCCATCAGGCATTGGAATCTCAACCCAGAATTCCAATGTGCGGAGATTGCGGGAACTATGGGATAGCTACCCGCAGTGCAACACTCTGGAAGTCGATGCAAGCCTCAGTACTGTGGACACAGTTCCCCAACTTAATGCACTTAGAGCATTTTGTGTGTGTCCACACACAACTGACTGTATAAAAAACCGACTTCTACCAAATTAGGTCGAATTTATAGTGTAGACGTACCCTCACTGTGACACCACCAAAGATGCTTGTACTTCATATCCATCTATCTATATAAGTAAAGAATGCAAATCAACTGAATGACAAAAATATGGCTAGTTTATCCAAAGTATTAGAAACACGTTGCCTAACTTAAAAAAAAGTGTTGATATTCCTTCCAAACTTGAAAACAATAAGGTTGCACACTTGTGTAATTTGAGTACCTAAGTGACTTTAGTCTTTAGCTCTTCATTTTAACTGTCCTATATACGTATGCATTGTAATCTCATCATCACATACTATAATACATTAGGGCTGTCAATCTCAATTAACATCTGCTATTAACTGAAAGCAAAGTTAACATGTTATTTTTTTGATGTGTTAATCAGATACCTCACACCCCGACCACAGGTATCAGTTGCAGGGGGGCTGAAGCCCCAGCCCGCAGCTTCCCATGCCTGTGCCCAGAGCCCCTAGTCCTAACCCTATTTTTGAAAATACAGAAAATCCAAACAATATTTAAATAAATGATATTCTAATATTGTTTAACACTGATTAAAACTGATTAATTGTAATTTTTGTTAATCTCAATTTTTCTAATACGGTTGACAGCCCTAATATACATAGGCATATCATGTTATATCATTTTTCAGATGTCTTACTGATTTAGAGGCAAATACCGACTTCCAAGCAAGCTGCAGGTGCTCAACACATCTGAGGATTTGACCCTTGATCTGGTACTCTGCATTCTCACAAACACGTAGTGTCTTACAAAGATGTACATTTTACTATTTTTCTTCCACTACATGTAATATATCTCTAGTCCCCGTGTTGGGCTAAGTGTTTCACGGTTCTTTAACTCCCATCAAAAATAATGTCATATCAGAACCTAAGACTGAGATGCAGAGCCTTTTGGAGAGGGTGTGGGGAAGCAGGTCTTTTGAACCCTCTACCTCTTGCATAGGGTTTCCTGGGGGCCTCTGTAGAAAAAAGCTGAGCCATGTCTAGATCTAAAACAATGGGTGGTGAAACTTCCTGTTACAGGCAGGGTTGTATCTCCCATTTAGCTGAATTGCAAATTCTTGTTCAAAGGAGAGCAATATCCAAATCAGACTATAAACAGTAAAAGCAATACAATGCAATTAATAAAAACACCAATCATGAGCTAATATTTAAATTGATTCTTAATGGTTCAGGCCCCTTACCACTTACACTTTCATTAAGGTTTATAAATGCAGAGAATAGGCCCTGTTCAGACTATGTGGATTTATGCATCTTCCTTCCATATTTCAAAGGAGAGTTCCTGCTCTATATTTGGAGCAGTTCACCACTAGGTGTCACTAGCGCTCCATACTGACAGCCTATAACCCCATTTTATCTTTAACTTTATCCTGCTATTGTTGGGGCGTTGGTGGGGGGAGAGGAGGGTTTGGCTGCTCATTAGAGTGAAATCTGCTGGAAAGCAAGCAGGAAGTTTTAAATCGGAGTGTGTTGGGCTTTGCTATAGTATACAAGGTAATATTGATTGAACTGAAGTAGGCCTGAGGGTTTGATCCAACATCATATAACTGTGCACTCATGTTGTGACACATACAAGTTAACCACAGAAAAGCAGGTACATGCATAACTAAGTTTTAAAATAGTGGAGTTTTAGGTGTTTCTGCAACTAGTTAAAGAGAACTCCATTGATTTATATGATGTATTACAAATTTAATTGGTGCAAAGAATGTAGTAGTATGGGTAACCCGCAATACCACACATGGATTAAGGGCATGTTTTACATTCATGGAAATGGTCAAGTATGGCTATGAATCTGATTAATTATAAATTGGGTGAGTCCCCAGCATGGCATCAATGGGTCTGTATCCTCTGAGGGGCTTCACTAACCGATTTCTTCCATCTTTGTTTTCCATGACTCTTAAGAGTGCGTAAATATGATAAGAATTTTAAAAGTTATTTCTCTGCTTGCGGCTTTATGCTGTTTGGTTATATTAATGAGTGGACTTATTTGGATGTTAATTAAAGCACTTATCTACTGCTCTGGGTCTCAATCGCCGACTCAATCACCATCTCCTGCATAGCTGCATGGGAAGAATCTGTTCACACAAAACACAGTGTACTTTTCCATTTTTATAAAGATAAAAATATCACCTCATACTGTAGCATGATATTTTCTAACACTTAATATGCTTTGGTGAGAATTCCTAATTCAGTGTTCTTAGAATTCCAATAAAAGTTAAACGATCCATCATATCTGCTTACACCATTCACCAACGATTTTGGGTTCCCATTTTATGTATTTGACATTTTTTTAAAAAAGGGACTCAAACTACATGAATAGCTCTGTAATACCCGTAGGAAACTCAGACTGCCTTTGCCAAGTATAAGTCAGCAGTGTGCCCTCGCTGAAAAGAAGGCCAACAGCATATTGGGCTGTATTAGTAGGAGCACTGGCAGCAGATCGAGGGAAGTGATTATCCACTCTATTCGGCACTGGTGAGAACACATCTGGAGTACTGCATCCAGTTTTGGTCCCCCCACTACAGAAGGGATCTGGATAAATTGGAGAAAGTCCAACAGAGGGCAACGAAAATGATCAATCATGCTGGAAGGGCATAATGAGTGGGGTCCCACAGGGATCAGTTCTGGGTCCAGTTCTGTTCAATATCTTCATCAATGATTTAGACAATGGTATAGAAAGTACACTTAAAAAGTTTGTGGATGATACTAAGCCGGGAGGGGTTGCAAGTGCTTTGGAGGATAGGATAGAAAATGATCTGGACAAACTAGAGAAATGGTCTGAAGTAAATAGGATGAAATTCAATAAAGACAAATGCAAAGTACTCCACTCAGGAAGGAACAATTAGTTGCACACATACAAAATGGGAAACTACTGACTAGGAAGGAGTACTGCAGAAATGGATTTGGGGGTCATGGTGGACCACAAGCTAAACATGAGTCAACAGTGTAACGCTGTTGCAAAAAAGCAAATATTCTAGGATGTATTAGCAGAAGTGTTGTAAACAAGACAAGACATAATTTTTCTGCTCTACTCTGTGCTGATTAGGCCTCAAGGGGAGTACTGTGTCCAGATCTGGGCACCACATTTCAGGAAAAATGTGGACAAATTGGAGAAAGTCCAGAAAAGTAACAAAAATGATTAAAAACATGACCTATGATGGAAGACTGAAAAAGCTGGGTTTGATTAGTCTGGAGAAGAGAAGACTGAGAGGGGACATAACAGTTTTCAAGTACATAAAAAGTTGTTACAAGGAGGAGGGAGAAAAAAATGTTGTTCTTAACCTCTGAGGATAGGACAAGAAGCAATGGGCTTAAATTGCAGCAAAGGAGGTTTAGGTTGGACATTAGGAAAAACTTCCTAACTGTCAGGGTGGTCAAGCACTAGAATAAATTGCCTAGGGAGGCTATGGAATCTTTATTACTGGAGATTTTTAAGAGCAGGTTAGACAGACACACCTGTCAGGAATGGTCTAGATAATACTTAGGCCTGCTATGAGTGCAAGGGACTGGACTAGATGACCTCTTGAGGTCCTTTCCAGTCCTATGAGTCTACGATTATAGAAATCAGGGAGATTCTCCTCATTCTGCTGACTTTCTGAGGTTTGCAGGGGAAGTGGTGTACAAGAGCACAGACCTAAACGAGAATTGCAATTTTCATTTAAAAAAACCCAAAACTTTAGTTTCTAGCCCTTGTGTTTGCAGAGAAAGGCTTGAAAAAGCTCTGGGTGCCAATTAATTGATAAGGAATTAATAGTTTTATTTTCATCCAAACGATTTCAAATACTCGTGCCAGACTCACATAGGACCTATACAGAACATTTAATTTTCATGAGACTGACAGAACAAGGAGTAATGGTCTCAAATTGCAGTGCGGGAGGTTTAGGTTGGATATTAGGAAAAACCCTTTCACTGGGAGGGTGGTGAAGCACTAGAATGGGTTACCTAGGGACATGTGGAATCTCCATCCTTAGAGGTTTTTAAGGCCCAGCTTGATAAAGCCCTGGCTGGGATGATTTAGTTGGCGTTGGTCCTGCTTTGAGCAGGGGATTGGACTGGATGACTTCTGGAGGTCTCTTCCAACCCTAGTATTCTATGAATCAGATTTTATCTACTAACCTCTAAGAAGTCTGAGCATGCACAGACAGATTTTTTCCTATGGCTTATAACTTTGGCAAAGTTGGGCAGATTTTTTATAGGAACAACAAAAGGCACGTCCTTGACACAAAAAGAAGCCTCTGCCAAATTTCAAGTTCCTCCTCTAGAACATGAAGGTGTAGAACTTCTAAAGAAATAGTCTTTACTTTATTTTTCCCTAACATTCTTGGAAACAACTTAACTGTTTGGGTTGAAGTTAAAAAAAAAAAACACCTTACAAACACACCAAAAAAACCCTCAAACTAACGAACCCCTGCCTCAGCAAGACACCCAGAAGAGGAAATTTCAATTTTAATGGTTTAAGTTTGACAAAAATTATAAGCAGCTGAAAACAGGGTCTTGTGTGATCTACCATGCAACTTTAATAGATGGTGCTACTAGACTTGCCTACAAAAGTGCCACAGCTGACATGGGAATCTCTGGGTATGCTTTACAACAGCAGAGCCTACATATGCTCACCAGGCTATCTGCATTGCCCTTAAAGCAAGAGTCAGGACTAGATAGGACCCCATTCTCTGAAGAGTGAAATTAACTGCTGTCAGTTTCTGTGCTTCTCCACATCCCCCGATACACACGACTTGCATACAAAATCTGAATGGATAACATTCTTGTCAGTTTTAAGGTCTTTTCCAAAAATATTTGTAGTGAATACAATTAAACTGTCACACTGATATGCATTGTTAATGTTTATGCCTTAGTGGAAAGTAGCATATAACTCATTTTGCTTCAAGTTAATGCTTAATTATAAATAACCATAACAGATGGAGGATTATCAAAGTAATCAAAGCTATTTTGAGACTTAGCGCAAACACAATGATAGTATGAGGACATTCTCTGTATCATCATTTGATGACCGAGTTCAGCAATAAACATTACATAAAGAGAAATGATGGTGCAGCAGTTGTTTTAGCCAAGCTGGATTTTAGATAGTCAAAGAATAGCTGAAAACCAATGGGTAATGCTAATCCAGCAAAAACAGCAAAGAACTCTCCTGTGAATTCATCCAGATCTGGCCATGCAGTTGCTGGATTCAAGTGCACAAAAAACTAACCCCACCCCCACCCCCCAAAAAAGACACTGTACTGTATTAAAAATATAATAGCTTTTAATAGTTAACTTTTCCTTTTAAAAGGGTTCATTTGAATTCTCAGCTTTCAGAGACAGTTTAAACCAAAATGCAAGCAGAAACACCACTAGCCTCTAGTGTTCTGACAGTTACCCCAAAAGATGAACTAGCACTGTTTCCGATGGAGAGTTGTAAGTCAATCTTCATGCTAGTTTACTGAAAGACTCAAAAAATTGTAGTGGATACGTGTAAATTACATGTGGTGGTTTTGTAACAGCAGAATGAAAAAACTCAAAAGGTTGACTCAATTTGACTCAATTTAAAATTATTTAAAAATCCATATTTCTATGCTGACACTGCAATGCCAATGGAAACACTTTCACAGAGTATCAGTATAAACTGACTGTATCATGGAGCATTTAGTAGTGTTATACCGTAAATTCTGCTTGACAGACACTCTCCCGTTTTTATTTGCAATCCTCCCAGACACACTTCTAGGTACTGAAGAGAAATCGATATGTTTATTGTGCAACTTTTGTTCATTCATGCATTCTGCAAATACAGCTATCAGTTATACATTTCCATTTCAATCTCTGTACGGGATGATCTCTCTAAACACTAATTTATGGCCTGATTTCCAGAGGTGCCAACTTCAACAGGAGATGTGGGTCCTCAATACTTCTGAAAATCTGTTAAATTTTCACTAAATTAAAAATATGTACACGTCCATAAATAAAGTTACCAACATTACGAGTCTTCATCTTAGTACTATATTTCCATGTTTGTCCCTAAGATGTCAAAATACAAGCAAGCAATCTACTTTTTACTCTTGTGTGTATTTAAAAAAGCCACCTTCAGTAAGCATAACATTGGAAGTCTAAATGCTTTCACAGCAGCATGCATAGATTAAAGCATAGCTACAGTTCAGGTCACAAAAGACACCTGGCAAGGGGAAGAGGAGCACAGGACCACACACTAAGTAACCTTGGACAAGTCAGACATTGTGTGTCAGGTTCCCCATTATAAAATGGGGATAAATAATACCCCCTCTTCCCTTTTTTGCAGTGCAATGTGAGATCTACATGTGAAATCACTAAACATAATTCTTAAATAAATCTGTACCCTGTATGCAATCCTGGCAGTATCGGCTTACTTTTTGACAATTAAACTTTACTCTTCATAGTACTTCAAGGCCAAAATGAGCTGAAATCCTTTCTGGCTCACACATCAACAAAATTGTTAACTATGTTCCTACTGCAGAATCTTTTACATCCAATTATGCTTAATCAGAACACCTGTCAAGCCAGGTGCTCATTCCAGACTCTCTTTGCAAGGCTGGAAGATAGCAGGATGGAATCCTCTCTTGTAAATAAAGGAAAGTTTTAACTGCAAGTCACTGAGATCTTAAACAAAGAACTGCATGTCATTTTCTTTTTACAGTCACTTTCAGTCTCTCACCAGCACTTAATGGAGATTTCTTTTCTATGCAATGCCCCTTTATGAGGGCTGGTCTACACTACGGGATAAAATCGATTTTAGATACGCAATTTCAGCTACGTGAATAACGTAGCTGAAGTCGAATATCTAAAATCGATTTACTCACCCGTCTTCAACGTGCGGGATCGATGTCTGCGGCTTGCCATGTCGATTCCGGAACTCCTTTGGGGTTGGTGGAGTTCCGGAATCGATATAAGCGCGCTCAGGGATCGATATATCCCATCTAGATTAGACGCGATATATCGATCCCAGAGCAATCGATTTTAATGCACCGATACGGCGCGTAGTCTAGACGTGGCCTGAGACTGAAAGCAGTCACCACATTCAACTCAAGTATGTGTGCTACCTGTAAAAGATATTTAAATTATATCCATGGATTTCCCTGCAATACCATTACAGATGCCATCGCTGAAATAGGCTTTTTCTGATACTTGCTTTTTTGGTAGGTGATTAAAAAAAACTTAAGACTTTCAAACTAACATTTTTTTAAATAATGTTTTCAGGAATTCAGTTGTACCCAAGATTTTGCTGTATCGTTTCATAAATTTAGAAGTGTCTGCTTGAAATTGTCAAATATCCCCCAACACTGCCTCAAGCAATAATTCATCTCTGTAACACAAAACATGGTATATTAAGATAGCAGCATACTGAAAGAGAGGAGGCGAAAGGCAAAGTGCTTGCTCATCACCCCACATGCCAGAAAAGTATTCTGGTATAATCCCACTTCTTGATAAAAAAAATGTAAATGCAACAATTCTTATTTTTCTTAAAAAATTTAGAGTTTTGGAAATGTGGACAGTTCAGACAATTCTGCTGTTCCCTGAATGTCCACAATTCAGGACTTTCAGCTTATCAAAATTGTTTTTTTGTCCAGCACATTTTATAACTATTACACTATACACACTGACCTGTTAACCATTGTGACATGTCTCTGCATTAGTCTCTCTTTGGACAGGCCACTTCCAGGTGCCAGGGGCAAAGCATATTGAGCAGTTTCTATGCTGGGTTTCACAATTCCATAAGAACTTCCTTTGCTTTTTGGCCAGGGGGGTGTAGGCCTTCTGCTGCCTTCTGGTATAGCCCTTAATCCTGGCTGTCTCAAAGTTGCTTTTGGCTTTCCTATAAAATGGACAGATATATAAAAACCAGGAAAGACTATTATAATCTCAGTCTGAAAGGTTCCGTCACCCAAGCATATATTTTAATAGTAAAAATATATCCCTAGAGAAATTAAGCTTTCAATGCTTATTTTTTAATAAACCTTTTAAGTCTCATACCTAAAATGTTCATTCCTAGGCACAGTCTTTGAGCAATCAAGACCCAGCCAAAACACCATAACTGATATTCCTCATCCAAAAGCAGAGCGAGATTAGTTAGGTAGGTTTATACTCAAGCCAATTCCAGGCTAAAATTTTTGTGAAAAAGTTCTTAAATATGGGCTACTGTATATCATTACAGCCAGCACGGCTGTGGATTCAATAATACGAGGTTTTAGCAAACCATTCTCTCAGATGATATGTAACTGCTGGCTTCAAGAAAATGGTCTTGAACCTGTATGTCCTTGTTAAAAGGGGTTCTCTCCTCTAAAAAACATTTAGCAACATTACATGCTACCCAGATAGGATGTAATTTTTGCTGAATGAAAGTTCTCATTTAACTATTTTGAGGCCATGTCAGCTTTTAGGAGGTAACATTCCCAAGACCTTTCAAAGTGTCATTTTACTTCAAAACAGTCTAACTGTTTGAACAAGTATGGGAGAAATGTAACATTAATTACAGCATCAGTTAATATATATAGTAACTCACATACAAGTTAGAATCTCAAGAAAGTATACACCTTAAATTGATATGCTTAAAGCCCCCATTTGTACATTGTACGAGAGCAAAAAAGCTCAACCTATAAAGACTACAACATTGATTTTACTATAACGTATAAAAACACGTTTATACAGTTAAGGCTTTGTGCACCAATTTAAACAACTGAAAGCAAACTTTTAATGCTGAAATGCATTTAGACTTTAGTGTTGCTAGCTGCAATCCTACAAAGTCAATTATACCAATAAGCTATTATTTTTCTAGCAGGAGAGCCAAAAAATGTTTGAACTGGCTTGCTGCACTATATTTTAAAGTTATATTCATATTTATTTTTATTAAATTGCTGCTGTCAAACATACAGCTAAGGATAGCACAAAATCCCTCCTTTACCTGTAAGGGGTTAAGAAGCTCAAATGACCTGGCTGGCACCTGACCAAAAGGACCAGTAAGAAAAGAAGATACTTTCAATGTTGTTTCATGTCTCTGTGCTCTCTCAGGACAGAGATAGGGACCAGGCAGGAATAAAACCTCTCCTAAAGCCCTACCTGAAATAAGCATCTAAGATTACAAAAACTGTAAGTAAAGCAAAGGAAATGCATTAGGTTATCTTTTATTTTAGCTTGTGAATTTTCCCTATGCTAAGAGGTAATTTTATTCCTGTTTTTGGAACTTTGAAGTTGAGCCTAGAGGGGAATCCTCTGTTTTAAATCTTTAATACCCTGTAACACTACCTTCCATCCTGATTTTACAGGAGTGCTTCTTTTACCTTTTTCTTTATTATACAGTTCTTATTTTAAGAACCTGATTGATTTTAGTGTCCTAAAAATAAAAGGTCTGGTCTGTACTTTTATTAAAGACAATTGGTTAGTATATTATTCTCAAGCCTCCCCGGGAAAGGGGGTGAAGGGACTTGGGGAAATATTTTGGGGAAACAGGACTCCAAGTGGCCCTTTTCCCTGGATGTTTGTCTAAATCACTTGGTGGTGGCAATAATACCATACAAGGACAAAAAGGATTTGTGTCTTGGGGAAGTCTTAACCTAAGCTGGTAAAAAGTTCAGAGTGGGGAGGGAACCCTGACAGCTGTTATCAACAAAATTTTGGTACAATCAAATAACTATTCAAAATCCAATTACTGTATTATCTCTCATCTTGATGAGAGGTTATACATACACCAAGTGCCACCAGTCTACAGATCATGAAAGCTTTGCAGACTGAATACCTGTACAGCATGGACCTATCGGATTTATGAGCTAGAGAAAAGCAAATACTAGATTCACAACCCTCGCTTTTATCAAATGAATCATTAGCAGATGTCTCCCCCATACCTACCATCTTTATCCCACTCTCAAAAGACTTTTGGGAAAGGTGAATACTAGTAACCTCGGAGACAGTAAAAAGTTAATTTGGTTCAGCTGACAGATACCAGTACGCAAATTTATTTAAGCTAGTGGATTTTACCCAAAAGATCATTTAATATCACAACAACAACAACAACTTCCTTCCTGTAAAATGGCTTCTGTGTATTTCTATGTTACGAATCAAGAACTAAAGCATTTTCCCTGCTGGCAAAAGAATAACAGAGTTTTTTCCACATGAAGCACCTCTAATCACTGGCATTCCTGCATCAATTTAAACATTTCTCCTTCCTTCTACAAGCCACAGGGACAAAGTAAATCAACTACTAATTTAGGTTGTCTCCTACACTGGTAAAGAGCAGGAAAGCAACATATTACAGGTAGGAAACAATCCTTTAATACTCCCCTTAGAAAGGCTGGAATTAACAAGTGTAAGGCTACCCAGAAAAGACGAGACTGAAGCGACTAAATAATTATGTGCAAAGCCCCACAATGTAGGTAAATACAGTAACTCTTCACTTAACGTTGTAGTTATGTTCTTGAAAAATGCAACTTTACGATGTTAAATGAATCCAATTTTCCCATAAGATTTAACGTAAATGCAGGGGGTTAGATTCCAAGGAAATTTTTGGGGGGGCAGACAAAAGGCATTATATACTGTACAGTACTGTACTGTGGTAGGGAGGTGCCCCAGCTTACCCCTGGGGCTCAGGGCTGGGGGTGCAGGGTCTGGGAGGGTGCTCAAGGTGGGGTGCGGGACGAGGCTCAGGGCTTGGACAGGCAGGAGGTGCAGAGCGCTTACCTGAGGCAGCTCCTGTTTGGTGAAGGGGGTGTGCAGGTGGCTTTGTGCAGCATGACACTGCACCCATGGCTGCAATTCTGGGAGCCCCCCACCCGTGACAGGCAGGGCCACCCAGAATGCAGGGGCTTTAGGGGCTGCAGGCCCCTGGGCTGAGGGAGCCCCAGGGCACTGGCCTGCAGCTCTAAAGCCCCTATCAGAATGAGGCCCTGCAAGCACGGGTCAGAGGACTCTGGAGGAGCAGGGGCAGCTGCACAGCCAATGGCTGAAAAGAAGCGGCACCTTCCCCTTCAAAGCCCCCTTCTCTCTGGCCAGCTTTGAAGGAGAAAGTCAGCCAAACAACGTCATAAGGAAGCATTGCACGACTTTAAATGAGTATGTTCCCTAATGGAGCAGCGACGTAACTTCGAAACAACATTAAGAGGGAGGATGTTACTAACAAACAGTAAGACAGTCTCAGTGAATAATCAGACATCCAGCTTGAAGCAACTGATCTGTACAGTCACCGGAGCCTTGAAAACTCTCATCCTACAGTTCCCTATTTAAAGGGTTTACAGAGAGAGCGCGCGTGCTCGGCCAAGCAGTAGACTCTGCCAATCAAACCAAGGACCTTAAGTTCACATATGCAGGGAACAGTCATTTTTGCAAGGATATCGCCTTATGTCTGAAGATCCTACCAATCCCCATTAATAAGTCTGACGTATACTCTCCTGATCTTTGCAGATCTAGATGATGCTCACAAAAGCATCAGCACAAAAATATCTTGTCCCTTTTCATTTAAAAAAACTGATCAGTTAACAAAGATACCCCAGAAGGAGGAAGAGGAAAAAAGCAAGGGAATTGCTGAGGACACTGGGCTGTGCTTCAAATTCACTGCACAGTCCGGTCAGTGACGGAGAGAAACCACAGAGTTGGGGTCTCTCCCGCCTTTGTACCTTTAGAACCCTGCATGGTTGGGGGGAGTAAAGAAGAACATGTGGCCCAACAGACATGGCTCTAGAATGTTCTGATCTCGCCAGGCCACAGAGCGCCTATCCCAGAAGCAGGTGTGTGCTGAAGCCATCTCAAAGAACATCATTTATCTGGCAATTCTACTTCTCTAGATCTATCATCTTGCAGAAGTGATAGCCCCTTGGCATAAGGCTGGCAGAACTCTCCCACCTCTTAAGGCGTTTTGCACACACACAAGGCCCCTAACAGCTGCTGCATGATCTTCTGCATGACCTTCTAAACATCCCAGTGAGTTTCTTCAATTGACTACCAGGAAAGTTCCCAAAAAACAAACAACTCAAGTTCATCAATGCTAGACCAAAAGTTGTGCTTCAGAACAAGAAAAACCTCAAAAAAGGTAGCCCCAAACGGTTGGAATACGTACTGGCAAAAGAGCATCCTGCAAGGTGGTAGCTTCAGAGAAGCATAGTTACAAGGCAAACAATTTTCCTGTCTCTAAAGATACCTCTATAAAGGATTCGCACCCTTGGAGAATACAAAGCTTGAGAGATGTACCGAGAGGAAAAGTGAAAAAAGCTGCTATTTTTCTTGGCACCTAAATTCAGACTTCAAGGTCAGAGGGGACTACCTTGACCATCTAGCCTGACTTCCTGCAGATTACAGGCCACTGTACCTCACCCACCCACTCCTATAACAGATCCCTGATCTCGGGTCAAGTTACTGAAGTCCTCCAGTCATGATTTAAAGACTTCAAGTTCCTGGGAATCCACCATTTACTCTATTCAAATCAGCAAGAGACCTGCACCCCATGCTGCAGAGAAGAGCAAAAAAAACCTTGGGTCTCTGTCCATCTGACCTGGGGGGAATTCCATCCTGTCCCCATATCAGTTAGATCATTTAGAGCTTGCACATATCAGTGAGACCCACTAGACAGACATCTGGGAAAGAATTCACTGTAGTAACTCAGACCCCTTTGAAACACCCTGGCACGCCCTTATCCTAATTATCTGACAGTGGTAAATATGTTTTGCACAAAGTACGCCTCGTGAGGTATTCTAAAAGTCTTGACCTGCTAGATATTAGTATCTCAGTGGACTGTGTGTGCTATCATTGTATGTGAAGTTTGGCTACATGTGTTACTGAAATGTGTGAGGTTGCAAACACCCACAAGCAGCCTTTCAGGTACCACAGTAAAAAGGCCAAGCCATGTCAATGGCTTATTGAGGAAACGCACACAAGCACAAGGATTACCCCAGGAACTGTGTACAACAGAAACCTCTCGGAGATAGCACTACACAATGGGAACTGTTTGATTCAGGTCACTGCAAAAAAGCTTTCCAGCAAGGGGGAAGAAGATATAAAAGGGGGACAATGGAGGACCCTCACTTTCCCTACAACACCACACCTGGAAACACCTAATGAACAAAGACTGGACTGGGGGAAGTGAAGGTCCCAGGCTAAAGGGATTTCTAACCTGTGTATGAAAACCTGGGAAACCCAGGCTGCAAAACAAAGGCAGTTTGTGCCTTAAGAATCTGCCAACCTGTTTATCACTCAGTGAGAATTTGTTAATTCATATCTAATCTATCTAGTATATTAAGCTTAGTTTGCGTTTTGTTTATTTACTAGGTCATCTGCTTTGAACGGCTTGCTATCACTTAAAATCTATCGTTTTGCAGTTAAACTTATTTTACGATTTAATCCAAGCCAGTGTGCATTTGACTAAGGTGTCTGGGGAAAATCTCAGCTTGGTTACCATAAGTGTGCATGGTCCTCTTTACACTGAGGGAGAGGCAGACCAGGTATTAAACCCATATACTGGTCAGATTTGACCAGGGAAGGATGGTACTGCTCTGGAGGCCTAGGCTGGTGGTTAGAGAGCCTGCATGTGACTGTGTCCCTACCTGTGTGAATGCTGGTGAAAGTGCAAGCTGGGAGGGCTTTGCAGCTTGTCACAGCAGCACAGTGTGAGATGGAAACCAGGCTGGTGGGTCAGAGGGCTCAGTGGTACCCCAGATCCAGGTGGCACCCCCTTCAGGGAACCCATCACACCCTCCCCATATAGTGTACCATTTCCAGCCTTTGGAGATATTTGCTCCTAGCAGTAGCAAATGAGCCACATGCCATTGTAGGCAATCATACCATCCCCTCCATAAACTTCTCAAGCTGAGTCTTGAAACTAGTCAGGTTTTTTGTTCTCACTGCTCCCAGTAGGCAACTGTTCCAGAACATCACTCCCCTGATGGTTAGAAATCTTTGTCTAATTTTAAGCCTAATCGTCTTGATGGCCAGTTTATATCCATACGTTCTTGTGCCAACACTGGCACTTAACTCCTCTCCGTCCTTCCCGCTGCCTTGTCCACTTGTGTAGAGACATTGCCTCATCTGAGGAGTTGGAACTTAGTATCACCAGCTTTGAGCACAGAGACAGTGACTACATTAAGAAAACAATGCTTGGTGGAATCCAAAGCTTTATTAGTACAGGCCACTCTGGTGGTGAAACTTGGCTGGTATTGGGGGCAGGGGGATGAAGACGGGGCGCTGCACCAATAAAGAAAATATTGGCACCAAGTTCTAGTACTCAACTGTCCTGGCCAACTCAAACTTGAGCTTTAAGCCAATCTGATGCTGAATTTACAGGTTTCTGTGGAATGCTTCAGATAAAGTTCTTGTTTCTTCACTGCTCAGTGTGGCATCTGCAAGCTCACCTGGTACCTCTAGATGTTGTGGTCTCCTCTGAATCAAACAATGCACCTAATGTGGTTTTCAAGTCTTCAGTGCTGTTCTACATCATGGATAAGATTTGAATCCGCTGAGCAGACTTCCTTTCTCCTAAAATGTCATACCCAAATTAAAAAGAAAATGGCTACCATGTGTGCTGTAGGAGTCACCAGACCAATATACAGAGAACTAGTGCTGAGCTTAGAAACACTGAAGTGCCTACTAAACTCTGGCCCTGATGGAGGTTGTTTTTTAAAAAGAGAGAAGATGATGACGAAGAGAGGCCTGAGAACTGAAGCAGTGTCAAACAGCTAGAAAAAACCTCAAATTTCAACAGCCATAATGGAACTCACTGCAAGGTAGGATATAGCAATAAGCAGGCAAAGAGCTGAAGCAAAGACAGACCAAACAAAGAGCAGTCTCCAGCTAGTTGCTTGTCATGACTGTGGTCAAGAAACAGCCAACAGTAACAGTGACAATATTTCTGCTTGGTCAGGTGAAGGCTAGTAGGGAGCCTGATTCATAGTCTAACTTTTTACCGCCATTGTGAAGGACCAAAAACCTTCAGAAGCAGCAAAGTTTTGACAGTAAGAAGCAAGAATCCTGCAGAGATGTATCTTCAGAGACTCTTATGTTACAAACTAACAGGACACTGGATCACTCATGTAGCTTCTCATTTTTTGAGAGTGTCTTGCAGCTTCCCTTCCTTCCTAGTTGCTTCTTTGTCTTCCTGTTTTTGTTTAGTAGAATCAAACTAACAAAAATGATGCTAATTTCACTGTTTGTGATGCTGTTGAGGTAGGAGTATTCGGGAAGAATAATAGGCAAGGTAAAAGTTTCTACATTAATGCTACACTGAGGTTGGACAATATGCTTGAGTTACCACTTTAATCTACTCCCATAAAGATGCACAAACCGTCCCCTGAAAGAGAGATGAGGATTCTTATGATATTCTCAACTGAAGTGCAGTTTATTCCTAGCAATTCTATGATGTTCACTGTAGTCTTAGTACTTTGTGCAATCATTAAATTAAGCCTCAAAACTTTTGAGCTAAAAATATAGTACCCCCCTTTTTACAGATGGGAAATGGAGGCAGACTTTGCAAAGGTCATACACAAAGTCTACGGTAGTTGGAACACAATCTTCTCCCAGTTCTCTACCTTAACCACAAGAGGATTCCTTGCTCCTGATTGTTTTACTCTGTAAAGTGTGTTCTCCGTGGCTAAAACTTTCAGAAGTGGGTGCCTAAAGAAGGATTTAAGAGTCTAAATGTTTAAAATGTCTGATTTTCAGAAATGCCAAGTACCCAGGCAGCTTCCACTGAAGTGGTCATGGGAGCTGTTGGGTCTTCGGCAGCTCAAAAAACAAAAAAATATCAAGCTCCTTGTTTAGGAGTCTAATTTTTGAATTTTTTTTTTTTTTTTTTTTTTTTTTTTTAAAAAAGTCTCAGCCCACATGCATTCTGTCATATCTGCCATTTTACTTTTTAAAAAATTCCTGTTAGACCTGCTGCTAAAAGACAGAAATTCTATACCCTTTTGTGCAAGGCTTGTTTTTAAATTCTAATGTTATATCTGTGTAAACCCACAAGGCAATGAAGTTGCCCAGATGCCTAATTTGGCCTACCAAGGGGATATCTGAGAAAAGAATCCAGAATGACTTCTGATCCAGGGTTAGTCTGGGGGGCTGTCATTGTTTTTACTTGTAAATGACCAGTTTTAATATGAAAATCATTGAGACGAAACACGAAACACCACTGCACTTAAAAGGAATAATGCAATTACCGGGTCTGTCAGAAGCAAACCTGAAATTTTTAGTGAAATTCTCTTTAAGGATTACTATTTAAAAAAAACAACAAACAAACAAAAAAAAAACAAAAAAAAACAAACAAAAAAAAAAAAAACCTCAGGCGCTATAGATTCTTCTAAATTTGAAAGTTTTCTGAAGCAGCCTGGTCTCAATCAATGGCACCAGGTGTGAACTTAGTGAAATAGGGCTCCTCCTTGAGCCATTACCTTACTGAAAATGTAATTTGTGCAGAAGAACTTGAATGAGGCAGGAGTCCCAAGGGGGACAAAAAAAGCTAAATGTGTTGATATAATTAAGGACTATCATAATGTATTTCATCCAAGGGAAGGAGTTAACTTTCATAGGCCATGTGAGCTTTGGTATCTTTGACTACTTCACTTTGGATAGTGTTCTTCTAATAAATTTTTTTTTTTTTTTTTTTTTTTAAATTAGAAACATGACAGCCACAGCACACAGAAAATGGCCCTTTCCTCCAATAGGTTATATTGGAGTTCTGATGTGAATTTATAGTTGTGTAATTATTTATGGACTTGCTTTATTGTGTCACTTCAGATGGTTTTATCATTAATTTTTGAGGGGAGTTTAAATCAAATATCGTTAATTTTATTAGCTTAATACACCTAGAGCATTAGATCACTTATACATTAGACAAAATAAGATACACAAGGTGGTCTTAGGAGACAGCGCTGAACATCAACAACTAGGGAAAATTTAGAAGCATGCAACACCACTTCATTTCTTATGAGTTAAGAAAATACCAGATTAGGTTCTGGTAAATGCACTCCAACATCCATATCATTACCCTCTTCTATCAAGCAGGCTGGTCTGCCACAAAAATTGTGTCCCTCTGAAGAAAATCACCACATTCCAGGAATTTTGAGTGTCACAGTCAAAGAAGACTGTTTTTGTTTTTAATAAAAACCAGGATAAGAGCTTTTTATATCAAGTTGCATTCCAGAGTATTTTTAAAACATCCTAACAAACCTTGTAAAAACTCTTTGTGCTACTTGTAGGTGGATCAACTACAATGGACCTCTGGGTTTGAATCCTACTACATAAGCTATAGTGCTCCATTTTGACGCTTTAGGAAAACATGATCAGAGGGCTACTACATTACTGTACTAATTTGTTTTACAGTTTAAATTTAGTATGAACCTGTCATCACTTGCTCTTGCAGGCAGTGCCACCACCAGTTTCTTGTCTGCCTGCTGGGTAGCCCTTTGATCTCCCACTAGAAGGAGAAAGGAAGTGAGAGCTCTGTCCAGTTTACCCTTCACCTATCTTACAGTGAGGGACCAGCTCAAGGGACCGAGGAAGATGAGAGGAGCCTGTTTCCTCTCCCTTCCCAACTGGAAATCAAAGAATCATTCTTACAGAGGGCACACCCCAGTGGTAGCTCTGCAGCACAGAGATCAGAGGCAATCTATGTCCAGAAACAATGAATAGCTGCTGCTCTCCTCAAGGACGGGGCTTACTCCTATGTCCAGGAATAATTAAATAATTCTTCTCACCCCTGACTCCAATATCTTTTAATAACTAATGGACTCACACAGGCTAAAACTGACCTGATTCTAAAGTCTAACACAAAAAATATGTCTACACTACAATTAAAAACCTGTGGCCAGCTTACTAAGGCACATGGGGTTCAAGCTGTGGGGCAGTTTCATATCAGTGTAGACTTATGGGCTGCAGCCCCGGTTCTAGCACACTCCTATCTCACAGAGTCGTAGAGCCCGGGCTCCAGCCTGAGTCCAGAAATCTAGACTGTAATGAAACAGCCCCACAGCCAGAGTCAGCTGGCACAGGCCAGCTGCAGGTACTTAACTGTCTTTTAGACATACCCAAAGACAGCTACCCTTCAAGACTGCTCCAGTAACATCACTGCACATTTGTCAGCAAAAGCACTGTTTTCCTATTAACTTCCTCATGTATGTTTATTCAAAGTATGGCCAAGCACAAATCTATATTTCAACACTGTTTTCTTCTAGTGTGAATTGATTAATAACATGCACAATTCACTGTAATCAGAAGGTTTATAAGGGAAAGGCTCTGCCACAAGAGACTACAGTTTTAATTAACAGTATTTATCATGAAGCTGTTTTCCAGTTTATGAATTCTTACCAACTAATGTGAATGGAGCAGTGTTCTTTAATCTCATCTGGCAGTTCACCTGTCGTCCCATTTTCCTTTTTGAACTTCTCTGGCAAGCTACCAGTTGAGCAATTCGCACAGTCTCAGCGCAAGCAACACCATGGCAAGTGATCTGCTCGGGGGGGAGAAAATGGGCATAGGGAAATAATCAGGTCCAAACTTCTCTGTACTCCATGAAAGAAGTTACACAATATTTCTTATATTTACTTAATTCTATTATCTTTAAATTGTAGAAGTTCAACATTTATAGAAAAACAGTGAGCTGTTCGTACTTTTGATGCCCAAGATATTTACTAGATCTCACACTCTCCCAGGAACTGCCTCTCCTTCCATGACCTGGATTAGGAACTCTGACAAACCAGCAAACCACTGCTGGGAGACCCCAGGGTCAGGTTGCTGCAGACAGGATGTGCTGGAAAGGCTCTACAGGGTCCTACACTACAGGATATCCTACCAAAGGAGACTAGGATAAGTCCAACTAAATGTTGCCAAGTTTATGAAATGCAGCAAAGTTCTCTTTGCAAACAAACTAATGACTAGAACATGGAAAAAGTTCTGAAATAGTATGGTTCTCCATGCAGACATTATCCTACTAGTCTGTAAAACATCTACCCCAATTCAGGTATGTGAAATAGTAAATAAGAAGAACCAAAAACTACCATGAAGACAGAAATTGCTGTACATGTTTTTTTAGAAGTGTGTGTGTATCTCTCTCAGAGACACGCGCACACACAAAGTTTGAGAAATAATGAGACACAGACTCATTCAATCAATGAGGCTGCTGTCTTCCAACTGGGGCTGTCATTTCAGGAATACTTACTTTAAAAGGCCCAGTTTATCACTGTCACAGTTAAGGGTAACTGCACCTGTATGTCCCCTTCTGGGGTTCACCAAAAGCACCTACTCATGGCTTCTGGATCCTCAGCTGTCACTTCTCTTGGGCAGAGACCCATCTCTCCCCATCTTGACAGGGGCTTTTCCAGGCTGCACAGTTCCCTCCCTACACTGTGATACCCCAGCAAGCCAGACTGCCTAAACAGGTGAGTAGCTGCACCTGGCCTCCTCTCCAAAGGCTTATGAATGGTGTAACTGCCAGCAGTTACCACATAGCTCTTTCTAAGTGAGCACATTGATTCTTAAGGTGAAAACATTCCAAAGAAAACATTAAAAACAATCAGTAAGTCAAAGTCCTTCCAGAAAGGATCGACTCCCCTGTCCCCCTGGATAGAAGGTCCTGTCCACTTGCTGGATCAGAAAGAAGGCCCTAAATCAGTTTAAACTCAGGCTATTTACCCAAAAGTTCTCTTTATCTGCTGGGCTCTGGAAAAGCCAGTCAGAACCAGTATATGTAAACTTCTCCAGGTGGTGGCACGCCACTGAAAGTGTTAGAACCTAAGTGAATTTGCCCAATCACATCACACTGTTCTTAGTTTCTGGACAGCTGTGGTCTTCCTCCCCCATACAGTCCCTGACCCACAATACCTAAGCTTAATAAAGTAAGATATCCTAAAGATATTGCAGGAAATTGCCATATTTGTCACAACCACCATATTATCTAAACACACTCAGAACAAGACTAAGCCATAAAGGTAAAAGGATTACAACACTGGTGCTCCCACTATTGCTAGCACTTGTGGGAAACATTGTTGCTAGACTAAGAGCATGAGATCTCCTAAAATCTTCAGCACAAAGCTAGAGACCCACAAGCTTTACAATGAATTCCAAAGCCAGTTTAACAAGCAACTTGAGAAAAGCCACTAACTGTATAATTTGAACCTTTTCTTACCTCACCCATTTTATTAATTTCTATTCTGACAACTCCTGGAACAGTCTTCAAGTATTCTTCCAGTGTAGAATGTCCTAGCTGTTTGAAAGGGATCCAATCCCCAGTCAAGGATCTGTACTCCCCCTGCAGTCGTGGCAAGGGTATTCCATTTTTATTGGACTGGAGAACAGCTCGAAGCATCTTTGCAACTAGGTCAGATTCCGGCATCTTTATCTGTAACCAAAAATAAGCATTTATACGATGAATATTTCATGGATTCTTGCTCTCCTTGCCCACTAATTCACATATGTCATATGCTAACATGAGTGAAGAAAAAAAGACCACCAGGAAACCCTGACTTTGGAGATTAAAACATTTGTTAAACGACTAAACAGAAGCAAAACCAAATACTAACATGTTCTGGCTTCCACATAACAGACTGGTGAAGGAACAGCAATGCAAAATAACCAAAGAAACAAAATGGATATGTTTAGACTATAGAACAAGAACGTATGAACACCATTGGTGGATCAGCTCAGGAGTCATGCCATAAGCGAGTTATGCAGGTCATCCCAGACAAATACCAATAAAACCTTACATCATCATGGCTTTAATTTACGCCATACACTTTGGAAAAATAATATTTTTGGAGGACAAAATGCTTTAAAAGCATATTGTAATATTTTGTATGATTCCCAGAAAAAATTGTGTTAAAACTGAGTTATGTTTGAAAGTAGATATCAGTAATTTAAGGTAAAATACATTACAGGGGTGAAATAATCCAAAACCAAGCATTTATTAACACAGGAAATTCAGAATTAAGGGTAAACGTAAAAAATTCAAACATGTTAAGATACAGAAATGCACAGTTAGGGCACCCAGGGCAGCCTTATCTTTGTACTGACCCCATACAATAACCATAGGATTATGATTAAGGCATTATAATGTTTGTGATCCCAATTTGAATTAATCTACTGTTTCTTTAAAAATAAATCTATTTCTCTTCCCCACTCCTCATAGTGTCACTATGGTGCAGTGTTAGGTGCAGAAAGGCACAGTTAAGCCTGTTCTGGTGCCCTATCAACATAAGTTTGCCCCATTCATGTGATTTGAAGCTGCTGAGCAGCCTTGTGTTGATTAGGAAGACATCATACAAAGCCAATATTCCAACCACACTCCAAAAAAAAGGGGGCATCCAGGCAGTGCCTTGCTTCATCTCTGACACAGGTGATGAGACAGTCTCTGCAAACAAAAGCACCCAAATAGTACAGATACTAATGCCAGGCAGTAAATGCTGCTGGCAGCGGAGCACACTGAAACACAAGTGTTGATCCACTGAGAACACCAATACTAAGGCAGGGCCCTGAAGGACTGCCAAAATAACTTAGTCCTCAACAGGTGTATAGCTAAAAGATGCTAAAGTACCAAGAACATTAGAGTGGAACCAGACACCAAAGCACAAGACACAGATATAGACAGATGCAGCCGAGCATCAAACAAGCCACATCAAGAACGGTATGCTAAATGGTGTGGACCTAACTGAAAGGAAGAGACGTATTAAAAAAGGATCCCCAATGACTTTGGAGCAATGGAGAGAGAACAGCCGGAGCAATGACTGGCAGAGGCACAGCTACTGCAGGACTTCTTTGCTGTACATAGTCAAAAGAAAGCTTCTGACCAGTTTAAGGCAGCAATTAAGCTGAGTGTCACGTGACCACAGCCAGTGGGCCAACCTCCATCCTGTTCCCACTGCTGTTGGGGGCCAAAACTCTTTACAAATTGTGCAGTTCTGCCAGTCTCCAGCCCAGGAGTGAAAATCCTAGCTCATGGTATCTTTTAAAGCAGCAATATTACCGGGGAAGATACCGGGGATTTATTTTGATAACAGTTGTTATCAAAATAAAAATATAGGTAGCTAGTTTTGCCATACAAGCTCATGTTTCTATGTTAAACCTCAACTTGCAAGTACATAATGCTATGCAATATACCATTTCATATTGCACCTCAAATTTAGTGGGCTAAATGGACAGACTCCCTATTATGTTAACTTTTAATCCTGCTCCTAGCAATAAAAGTCTCTCTCTCAAGGCTTGTCTACATTACTGCGCAGGGTTGATCTAAGATACACAACAACTTCAGCTACATGAATAGCGTAGCTGAAGTTGATGTACTTAGATCACTTACCATGGTGTCTTTATTGCAGGAACTCGACAGCTGATGCTCTCTTGTTGACACTGCTTGTGCTTCTTGTTCTGGTGGAGTACCGGAGTCAACAGGAGAGCGCTCAGTCGTTGATTTATCGCATCTAGTATAGATGCGCTAAATCAACCCCCGCTGGATCAATTGCTGCCCACCGATCTGGCAGGTAGTGTAGACAAGCCCTCAGAAGTAATCTCACAGGCAACACTGTGCTCCAGAAGAACTGATTAGGGTATACATTTAAGAGCTTAATAATGGAATGCTCACAAAAATGAAGTGGGCAACGTAGCTAATCATTAGTTTGTAACTATTGTCCAACCCATTCTTTTCAAACTTGTTGGTGAACGTACTCTTCATAAAAAACTATTTGCCATGTTTCAAAGTACCAAGGGAAAAGAACTGTGGTTTATTTCGCTCTTTCCCCACCCCCAAAAAAGAAGAGTATTTATCCTCACAGAACTCAAGCCAACTGAATGGATTCTCCACAAAAAAAAACAAAACCACACACACACAAACAATATCACTTCTAGGAAGACACTAATAATTAGTACGTTTCAGATAAAAAAGTGTCTCTTGTAAAGATGCACATGTGGAACCAGAGATAAATGGAAACTTCTGAAGCTAACCATCCAAGATTTATCCCGTAAACAAGAATTTAATGTCCTGATGTTTTTGAAAACTTATTCAGATTTAAGGTTTTCTGCTCCCCAGCTGTTTCCCACTCTGTTCATATACAGCTGAATAAAGCAGCACATTCCTAGCAGGCAGCACTGTAAGTAAAATGGATTTCTCATGCATTGAGATGTTCAGCTACAAAGTTGTTCATCTCCTCAAAAGAAGCTTGTTACCCACACATGATCTAAGAAATTTAAAAGGTGCAGAAGCAACTACAGCAGCTCTACTTTACTTGTCAGACTTTAGACTGAAGCCTGGTCAACACTAAGATTTTAGGTTGAAGTTAGCAGCGTTACCTTGATTTAACCCTGCACCCGTCCACACGACGAAGCCCTTTTTCCCCGACTTAAAGGGTTCTTTAAATCTATTTTTTTACTCCACCTCCGATGAGGGGATTAGCGCTGAAATTGGCCTTGCAGGTCGAATTTGGGGTAGTGGGGATGCAATTAGATGGTATTGGCCTTCAGGAGCTATCCCAGAGTGCTCCACTGCGACCACTCTGGACAGCGCTCTCAACTCTGATGCACTGGCCAGGTAAACAGGAAAAGGCCCATAAATTTTTGAATTTAATGTCCTGTTTGGCCAGCATGGCACGCTGATCGGTACAGGGGACCATACAGAGCTCATCAGCATGATGTGCACATTGCCGGGGCACACTGCCCGGCCCACAGTTTGTGAGAAGTCTATGACCAGGTCTATGTCCTCATCACTCTTGTCACCACGCTGCCGTCGCCTCCTTGCCTGGTTTTGCTTTTGGAACTTCTGGTTCTGGGTTGAAAAAAAGGCATGAAACAATTGTCTGCCCTTGCTCTGATGGAGAGAGAGGCGACTGATGGCATGGCTTAGAGGGAATTAAAATCAACAAAAGGGGTGACTTTGCATCAAGGAGAAACAAACAACTGTCACACAGAGTGGCCCCCTCAAGGATTGAACTCAAAACCCTAGGTTTAGCAGGCCGTTGATTTCACAAAACAAATCAAGTCAATTTCTTGTTTTCATCCACTCCATCTATCTTTTCCATCTTAGGCTGGCAGCAGACGGTGCAGTATGACTGCAAGCCATCGTCATCTCCTGGGTGCTCAGCAGAAAATGGGAATGACCTGGCTGAGTCACTCATGTCTGCCCAGGCACCTCTGACCGATCTCATCGAGGTCGGCTAAAAGAGCACCCAGAAGTGCAATGACGACGGCTACCAATCATAAGCACTGTCTGCTGCCAAAAGGCAATGAGCTCCTGCTGTGCAGCAATGCAGTACCACATCTACCAGCACCCAGGAGACATATGGTGATGGTGAGCTGAGCAGGCTCCATGTTTGCCATGGTATGGCGTCTGCATAGGTAACCCAGGAAAAAAGGCACAAAACCATTGTCTGTCGTTGCTTTCATGGAGGGAGGGAGGGAGGGAGGGAGGGAGAGGGGGGCCTGACGACATGTATCCAGAACCACTCGTGACACCGTTTTTGCCCCATCAGGCATTGGGATCTCAACCTAGAATTCCAATGGGCAGTGGAGACTGCAGGAACTGTGGGATAGCTATCCACAGCTCAACGCTCTGGAAGTCGATGCAAGCCTTGGTACTGTGGACGCAGTCCGACAACTTAATGCACTTAGAGCATTTTATGTGGGGACACAATTGACTGTATAAAAAAATGATTTCTAAATAACTTCTATAAATTTAACCTAATTTCGTAGTGTAGACATACCTTAAGAGTCTACACTACAGTCTATCTGTGGCTGGTCCATGTCAGCTGACTTGAGCTCCAAGAGCTGTTTAATTGAGATGAAGATGTTTGGAGAGGCAGCCCCAGAGTTCAGGCTCTAGCCTGAGTGTCTACAGTGCAATTAAACAACCCTTTAGCCTGAACCCCAGGAACCCAAGCCAGCTGACACAGGCTAGCCACGTAGACACACACTGAAAACTTGTCCTCCCCTTTCCATACTCCATCTTTACACTGCCTGTGCCGAAGATAAAAGGGAAACTTAGACCCACCTTGTTTGGTGAGCTCCAATTTAAGAACCCCGAGATGTTTATATGAAGACCAAACTTATCAAGCACTTCAACTGCCTGGGCTGCATTTCATGAGTTTTTCCTCAGAGTACACCTCTACCTCGATATAACGTGATCTGATACAACACAAATTCTGATAAAATGCAGTAAAGCAGTATTCCCGGGGCGGGGCTGCACATTCTGGTGGATCAGAGCAAGTTCGATATAATGCAATTTCACCTATAATGCGGTAAGATTTTTTGGCTCCCGAGGACAGCATTATATTGAGGTAGAGGTGTACTTGCAGTCTAAGTGGTCTGTCAGACTCAGACATCTGACTAGGGCTCACCTAGTTCACAAACAAAATGACTGAACATAGCAATCTCAACTGTAATCTATTTTTTGGAACTGCAGCTCAGGATAAGATAATTAAATACATCCATACTAAAACAGATAACTGCTTATATAAATCAAAACTTGTGATTACCACAATTTGACATAGTCCTTAACACTCAGCTCACACAGCCAAACAAACAGAAGAGTTCAGTATTTTATGACTAGGGCTCTGTGTTTGTCACGGAAGTCATAGATTCAGTAACTTCCCACAATATCCATGATTTCTGCAGTAGCCGGTGCGGATGACCCTAAGGCAGCCCAAACAGCTGGCTCCAGGGCCAGCTGCTCAGGCAGCCCCATGGACAGCCATACTGGCCACTGCTGGAGCAGCAATGCAGCCAGTGGTGGGCCCTAGGGCCAGCTGCACCAGCCGCCACTCAGACAAGCCCGCAGCAGCTGTCCCTGGGGACTGACTGGGTGTGGCAGTCCTGGGGGTGGCCCCTGGCAGCTGGAGCCACTGACCTGTGATCCCCCACACACATCCTAGCAGCACCCCCACCCCCAGCCTTAGCTCCACCCCCTCAAGATTTAGTCGGGGGCATTTATAATCTAAGTCATAGACAGGTCACAGACAGTGAATTTTTGTTTATTGCGCATGACCCATCCATGACTTTTTCTAAAATACCCTGTGACTAAATTGTGCCTTATTTATGACAATCACATTTTCACTGAAGTCAAGGGTAGTAAGATTTTCAACAGAATGGTAACAGGCTTTAAACCAGCGGAGGGGAAACTACGGCCTGCAGGCCAGACCCAGCCTGCAAAGGCTTTCAATCCGGCCTGCGGGATTGCCAGCCCCATGGCGCAGTGGGGCTAAGGCAGTCTCTCTGCCTGCTTCAGCCCCGCACTACTCCCAGAAGCGGCCGGAACCACATCCCTGCAGCCCCTGGGGGAGAAGAAGTCAGATGGCTTTGTGCACTGCCCTCACCTGCAGGCACTGCCCCCCTCAGCTCCCACTGGCCAGGAACAGGAAACTGCAGCCAGTGGGAGCTTTGGGGATGGTACCCACAGGAGACAGCAGTGCACAGCAGAGCTGCCTGCCCCACTCTAAACCCAGGAGCCACTTCTGCACGTCGGCCACTTCCAGGGGCAATGTGGGGCCAGGGCATGCAGGGAGCCTGCCTTAGCCCCGCTGCATCCCACTGCCAGCCAAGCCAGAGCCCACACCCTGAACTCCTCCTGCACACCAACTCCATCCTGATTCCTCTAGCCCCCTGCCTTACCCCAACCCAAACCCCCTCCTACAGCCCAACTCTTTGCCTTAAGCCCCTTCCTGCACACCACACCCCCTCCCCTCCCACCCACCACACTGCTTCCTGTACCCCAAACCCCCTGCCCCAGCCCTACATTCAACTTCCCAACCCAGATGTGGCCCATGGGCCAAAAAGTTTGCCCATCCCTGCTTTAAACACTATAGGTCTAGAGAACAGTGTGTGAATATATTCATTTACATTATCACATCTGATGATTTATGACAGGTAGCTCATTTTACAGTAACATGCATTTTGTTACTGTAAGATGTAACAAAGATGTAAGAATTTCTTTTTGTACAATAGCTATATTTAGAAAGCTATTTGTTTAATTCAGGTACATGGAATTATTTTGCTCAGAATTAAGCCACTGCTATCAAAATGTGCTTATGTACTACTGTGATGGTGCTAGAGAAACCCAGAGATGTGATCACTACTGTGGGCAAATTGGTGAGGAGATAGAACCAGGGTCCTAACCCTCACTTCCCCTACACATATTACAGATGCACAAAATTAACTCACAGAGCTACATGGAAGGATCCTTGGGAGATGTATAGGCTTACTCTTTTTTTTTTTCCAGTTTGTGTTTTGAAAGCTAAACTTCTGTATGGGAAAAAAAGCAGGTATTAAAGACATATGCAGTTTTGGGGGAAAGCCATGGGATGAATAGGTACCGTTGATTTAGACTTTTCAGCTATGACTGTTTTGTTACACAGGCAAAATTAAGATTGTTTGGATGTTCCTTACTGAGAATTTTTCTGTTTAGTGATGTGTGTGCATGAACTGATTGTCAAGGTAAGTCACAATTGTTTATGGATTTTCACTTTGTAATTTCCAAACTTTTAAACGTATGGAGTTTGTCTTCAGCCTAAGGACAAGTTTAATGATGCTCTTAAATTGCATTTTGCAGCCTTAACTGAATAGTTATGCTATTTCGTGTCTCTGGTTCTGTTTTTATAAAATATTAAATAGATAATCAACAAAAGGGGTAAGAGAAAAAACAGGATTTTTGGGGAAAGGGTGGGATCTTGCGATTCTTCCCCCTCCCGCCACTCCACAGTTGAATTAGTTATTTTTCTTCTGTTTTTAGTTCATATTTCAACAGACTAAACTTCCAAATTTCAACCAGATTTATCATTTTTTAATTATATTAAAACTGTAGTTAAAACCAACAGAACCCTATATAAATTATATCATATATGGCATTTGTTACCTGCTGTTTTATCCAAAAAATCCAGATGGCAAATGTTACAACACAAATAGAAAATTACTCCCAATGTTAACTTGGGAAGAGAATCACACAACGCATCACATTAATAAAGTTTGAATTTAGCCTTATTTTGGATTATTCCAAAATAACTTCAGGAATTTGTTAGAGGAATAAATAAGAATCATAAAAAAGTATTTACAGCCTTGTCATCTAATTATGTAACTCAGATTTGCTTGACATTCTCATACAATTCATTCTGTACTCGATAACAGCTGTAATTTTAGGGAGGACACCATAATATTCATACAAATGTGTGTTCATTTGTGCACATTCTAAGAATGGAGCCACAATGGCACCTCAAAAAAAATATAATAGATGTCATTTTGTAGTTCCTGCTCATGTCACTCAAGCATTTTTCCAACCTCATTGTTCCATTTAAAACAGATTTATTAATCATTAGGCTTTTAAGAACAACAGAACGGCCATACTGGGTCAGATCAATGGTCCATCTAGCCCAGTATCCTGTTTACTGACAATGGCCAATGCCAGGTGTCCCAGAGGGAGTGAACCTAACAGGTAATGATCAAGTGATCTCTCTCCTGCCATCCATCTCCACTTTCTGACAAACAGAGTCTAGGGACACCATTCCTTAACCCATCCTGGCTAATACCCATTAATGGACTGAAACTCAACACATTTATCCAGTTCTCTTTTAAACACTGTTATAGTCCTACCATTCACAACCTCCTCAGGTAAGGAGTTCCACAAGTTGACTGTGCACTATGTGAAGAAGAACTTCCTTTTATTTGTTTTAAACCTGCTGCCTATTAATTTCATTTGGTGTCTCCTAGTTCTTGTATTATGGGAATAAGTAAATAACTTTTCCTTATCCACTTTCTCCACATCACTCATGATTTTATATACCTCTATCATATCCCCCCTTAGTCTCCTCTTTTCCAAGCTGAAGAGTCCTAACCTCTAATATCCCCTCTTATGGGACCCGTTCCAAACCCCTAATCATTTTAGTTGCCCTTTTCTGAACGTTTTCTAGTGCCAGTTTATCTTTTTTGAGATGAAGAGACCACATCTGTATGCAGCATTCAAGATGTAGGCGTACTATCGATTTACTATAAGGGCAATAATATATCCGCCGTCTTATTCTCTATCCCCTTTCTAATGATTCCTAACATCCTGTTTGCTTTTTTGACCGCCTCTGCACAGCGTGTGGACATATTCAGAGAACTGTCTTTTTCCTTTTTTATTGTAGCTAAATTAGCCCCCATCATATTGTATGTATAGCTGGAGTTATTTTTTCCAATGTGCATTACTTTACATTTATCCACATGAAATTTCATTTGCCATTTTGTTGCCCAATCCCTTAGTTTTGTGAGAACTTTTTGAAGTTCTTCACAATCTGCTTTGGTCCTAACTATCTTGAGCAGTTTAGTATCATCTGAAAACTTTGCCACCTCACTTTTTACCCCTTTCTCCAGGTCATTTATGAATAAATTGAATAGGATTGGTCTTAGGACAGACCCTTGGGGAACACCACTAGTTATCTCTCTCCATTCTGAGAATTTACCATTTATTCCTACCCTTTGTTCCCTGTCTTTTAACCAGTTCTCAATTCATGAAAGGTCCTTCCCTTTTATCCCATGACAACTTCATTTATGTAAGAACCTTTGGTAAAGGACCTTGTCAAAGGTCTTCTGGAAATCTTGTCCACATGTTTGTTGACCCCTTCAAAGAACTCTAATAAATTAGTAAGACACGATTTCCCTTTACAGAAACCATGTTGACTTCTGCCCAACAATTTATGTTCTTCTAGGTGTCTGAGAATTTTATTCTTTACTATTGTTTCTACTATGTGCGCAGTACTGACGTTAGACTTTGTAGTTGACCTGTCTGTAATTCTACTAAGAGTAGTTAGTGGTGTCATTGAAGCCAAGAACACAGTAGAATCGAAAAAAAAAAATCAGACATATATGGATAAGACCTCCTCTAACTGCTGCTTGGGAAGCATAAGATGCTGCAACAGGTAAAAGACGCAAAAGATCTTTTTAGGGAGGCCTCAGTGTTGCCATCAAGAGAGTTCAAGGTTTAATCTTCATAAATGTAGCTTCTGGTTATCCTGGAGATGTATACTCTTGAATTCTCTATGATCATCTCAGAATCTGATGATCAGCAGAGATGGAGCATCCACATGGACCTACTTGGGCCTGTATTTTGGCCAATCACTGTCAATCATTTCTTGCAAACGAGGATGTCCAGGCCTCACCTGAGATGTGCTATGAAATGTACTAGAAGGAGTCCTAGGTAACAGTGGGCTCTCTTCTTGCATTTTCAGCATCTGTGCTGTTCTGGAGTTGAACACTACTGGGGCTTCCCTTCAGAATAAGGGGCAGGGGTAAAAAAAAGGAAAGAGTGAAAGTGGCTGTTAGAAAGTAGGAACATTTCTAAAACTTCCACAGAGAGGGGACTCAAGGCAGAGGACTGGGGTGCATGGTGCAGGAGAGTCTGGCCCCATGGTGCTCCTGGAAGTGGCTCCTGGGGGTAGGTGGGGCAGGTGGCTCTGCCCTGCGCTGCCCTCCCCTCACCTGTGGGTACCAGCTCCGAAGCTCCCATTGGCCACAGTTCCCCATTCCTGGCCAATGGGAGCTGCAGAGGGCAGTGCCTGCGAGTGAGGGCAGCACACAGAACCCCCCCCCAGGTGCAGCAGGGACATGGTGCTGGCCGCTTCCAGGAGTGGCGCGGGGCCAGGGCAGGCAGGAGGCCTACCTTAGTCCTGCTGCACCATGGGGCTAGCAATCCTGCAGGCCGGACTGAAAGCCCTGACAGGCTGGATCTGGCCCGAGGGCCATAGTTTGCCCTCCCTGGAGTTAGAGGCTAATATGAAAGCTGAAGTACCATCCCAGGCCCCATCCAACAACCCAAGAAAAATACTCTTAAGGATCCCTGCACCCTCCTCTCATGCAGTTATTTGAGAGGCTGGACTGGGGGAAGACAGAACAGAGTTCTTGCCAGGGTGTTGCCCCTGGGTAGTACCCTCAACATCTTTTTAGTAGCCACCAACTAGTAAATACCTGGTAAATTAAACCAGGCTCTACTGAATTATAGACTTCAAGATCTTTTATATAGCCTAACTCAGCTCCATTAGATACCAAGAAGGGGCATATATTAGTCTTTGTTTTAGTGGGGGGGGGGGCACATGGGGGAGAGGAAAGGAGCAAACAGAATTTCAGCTTGGCTATTAAAGTTCACCTACACTTCTTTTTTTAAAATACAAACCATCTATGTAGTTATTCCCCAGATGTTACTTAACCAATCTCACAAGGATTCCACTGCATTAAATTCTTCCAGTTAAAGAAATAATGAGTTTAAACTATTATATATGCCTTTGCCATAAAAGGATCTTAGATTTTACTATTCAGACCACATGATTCCTTTTCTAAATGATACGAAAGGGAAATATAATCTTAGGAAGAGACTGAATATTTACAGTTTCTGTGAAGATCTAGATTCTTTTTGTCCTGAGAGCCATTTAATATTTTGTGTAATTAACATCACTGACAGTCTTCTAATGTTATAGTCATTAAAGAGGAAAAACATGCAGGAGGATTAGCTATCGCCTGGACTACCTGACTTCACTGGGGATTTTCCATGTCACACACTTATGCAGTGTGCATAGGACAGACAGACACACACACCAGGAGGGGATGGGTAGGTTAGAGCTGTAACAGGGGAGGAAGGGAAGAGGCAACAATTATGTTGTGTGCATACCACACACACACACACCCGGGAGGGGATGGGGAGGTTAGGACTGTAACAGAGGAAGATGTAATAGTTATGCAGTGTGCATAGGGGACACACAAACGGGGAGGGGCGGGGCAGGTCAGGACTGTAACAGGGAAGATGTCACACAGGTATGTGGTGCGCACAGGAGACACACACACACACCCCAGGAGGGGCGGGGCAGGACTGTAACAGGGAAGACGTCACACAGGTATGCGGTGTGCACAGGGGACACACACACACTCTCTGGGCGGGGCAGGGCAGTAACAGGGAACGTCACACAGGTATGAGGTGCACACAGGACTCACACACACACACACTCTGGGCAGGGCAGTAACAGGGAAGATGCCACACAGGTATGCGGTGTGCACAGGGGGACACACACACACAGGGAGGGGAGGGGCAGGGCAGTAACAGGGAAGATATAGCACAGTTACGAGGTGCGCACAGGGGACACACAGACACACACACACACCGGGAGGGGCGGGGCGGGGCAGTAACAGGGAAGATGTCACACAGGGGACACACACACACACAGGGAAGGGCGGGGCGGGGCAGTAACAGGGAAGATGTCACACAGGGGACACACACACACACACAGGGAGGAGTGGGGGTGGGGCGGGGCAGTAACAAGGAAGATGTCACACAGGTATGCAGTGCGCACAGGGGACACACGGACACAGGGAGGGGGCGGGGCGGGGCAGTAGCAGGGAAGATGTCACACAGGACACACACAGGGAGGGGCTGTAACAGGGAAGATGTCACACAGGACACACACACACACACAGGGAGGAGTGGGGGCGGGGTGGGGCAGTAACAGGGAAGATGTCACACAGGACACACACACACAGGGAGGAGTGGGGGCGGGGCGGGGCAGTAACAGGGAAGATGTCACACAGGACACACACACACACACACAGGGAGGAGTGGGGGCGGGGCGGGGCAGTAACAGGGAAGATGTCACATAGGTATGCGGTGCGCACAGGGGACACACACGGACACACACACACACACAGGGAGGGGCAGTAACAGGGAAGATGTCACACAGGACACACACACACACACACAGGGAGGGGCAGTAACAGGGAAGATGTCACACAGGACACACACGGACACACACACAGGGAGAAGTGGGGGCGGGACAGTAACAGGGAAGATGTCACACAGGACACACACAGGGAGGGGCAGTAACAGGGAAGATGTCACACAGGACACACACGGACACACACACACACGGAGGAGTGGGGGCGGGACAGTAACAGGGAAGATGTCACACAGGACACACACGGACACACACACACAGGGAGGAGTGGGGGCCGGGCAGTAACAGGGAAGATGTCACACAGGACACACACAGGGAGGGGCAGTAACAGGGAAGATATCACACAGGACACACACACACACCCTAGGAGGGGTGGGGGCGGAGCGGGGCTGTAACGCACGTTTAGCGAACGGAGACGCGCCCCCCGATAGCAGCGGCCCGGCACGAGCTGATCTCGCGGCCCCCGCCCCACTGGCAGACCCGGGGGTCCCCGCCCGCCCCCGGGGGGGGCCGCACACCGCGCCGCGCCCCTGCCAAGGGCCCCCAGAGCCGGGTCCCGCCCGCCAGTGACTCACCCCCCGACGCGCCGCGGGGCTCCTCACGTCTGAGGCGCGGCGCTGGGCTCCCGGCCTTTTAACGGCGCCCCCGCCCAGCGCTTCGCCGCGCGCATGCGTGGCCTGGCCCGGCCCCACGTGACTGGCACGAGCCAGTGCTGCGGCCCTCGCGCCCGTCACGGCTGTCAGCGCGTGCGCGCGGGAGAGCCCAGCCCCACCCCTTCGCAGGAACGGAAAGCGAAAGGGCTCCGTGGTCGTACCCCGCCGGGCAGGCTCAGGGCCCGCTCGAGCGGCGCAGCCTCGAGCCCGCCGCGCAGTTCAGAGCGAGTCAGGCCCGCGCGGGTGCGGGAGCTAAGCGGCCCCTCCCCCCCGACACCGAGCAGGAGAAACGCCCCGCCCCGCCCCGCCCCGGGAGCTGAGCGTGGAGCCCGCTAACCGCTCCCGGCTCAGGGGATCCCGCCTGCCCGCGCTGCAGGCACAGCGGATTTCCAGGGAAAGGCTCGTTAGCCACACCCCGAGGCTGCGCTCGGTGTCAGCGCGTTAACTCTGGTTCTGAGCTTTGCGGCGCTCACACGAGCCGGTTCGTCCACTCTGGAAACAAAGTCTCCTGCCCCTTCCTTGCTCCGGGTTTTCTTCAGGCGAACCCTGTCAGCGTCGCGCCCTGTTCTTACAGACACAGCGCCGCGAACTAACCGACGGGCAAACACTCGAAGTAAAACCAGTATCAGCCCTTCTGACTTTTCAGCATCGATGGTGAAGTGTAGACACTCAAACGGGGCATAGCGTTGCTCTTACCAGTGCGCTGTGCCTTCCTAAGCCTAGTCAGCAATCTGCCTCCTCTGCACGAGGCTGCTCAGCCACTGCAAAACATGTTCAATTGATTAACCTTAATCCCCACCCTCCTTCGCAGAGTCACTGCTTCCTAGGAGCCAGCCAGTCCCCACCTCTGTTGCATCCTACGCTCTTTTTCCTTGCATTTCACTATATTAAAACACTTGTTCAAATCAGTCCATCTTACCAAACAATCCAGATTGTTTTGTATAACTGACCCCTCCTTACCTTTATTTCCCACTTCTTCAATTTGAGTGTCATTTGCAAATGTGAGCAATGATTTTATATTTTCTTCCCACTCAATAAAGATATTGAATAGTATTACTTACAATAAAAACCATGAAAGTTGGCAACGCTGTTTTAAGTATCCTTGAAATATATTGACAATATAGTATGATAGTCCCTCCTTTGTAAAAAAAAAAAAAAGGCAGGTTTAACCTTCCAGTAAAAACAGCTCTGCCACTTTTAAAACTTTTGACCTGAGGGACAGGCTTTTAATGTTTTGATGTGGTGAAGGTTGTGTCATCAGGATTATTATTGCAATGCAACGTCATGACACGAGTTATTGTATAACTTCAGCAGGTTGCAAGCAGGAAGTATAAAAGATGTTTATTTTAAAGGGACTTCTCGCTTCCTACAAGACCTTGCTGTAGAATGCAGAACACGTTAGACTATTATGAGATGAGACTAGACTATCATGGACTTTCGGGGTGGGTAGCGCACACATAAGGTTTTAAAGTATTGTGCATTTTAATTGTTAAAAACAATAACTTTAAGCAATGTGGTAAATAGAAAAAGGAAACAGGAAGTTCCCCTTGTTAAACATACCTGATTGATAGGGCAGGGGGTTAGGGGTGGAAGCAAAGAAAGCTTGATAACTGATATACCATGTTAATATTTAAACTTATAATTGTATGCCTTTTGCATTTATTTTCTAGCAGTCTAAACTGAATATTTCTAACATGCCTCTCACCAAAGGATCATGTGGAGTCCTGTTTTCTAAGCTTTGGTCTAAGTGTCAAATGTGAGAAATAACTATTAGAAAAGACTAAAACATTGTAGGGTTTTTTTAAAGGAAAATAACTCACTTCTGCTATGTCCTGGATTTGGCTAATTGACGCATGGCTTCTCACCTCAGGCCATGTCTACACTACTGGATAATATCAAATTAGCTAAAATTGGTTTTATAAAACTGATATTATAAATTCGATTTCATGCGGCCACAGTAGGCACAGTAATTCGCTGTTTTGCGTCCATGGTCCGAGGCTAACGTCGATTTCTGAAGCGTTGCATTGTGGGTAGCTCTTCCGTAGCTATCCCATAGTTTCTGCAGTCTCCCCCGCCTCTTGGAATTCTGGGATGAATCATTATTGTCGCTGGTGGTTCTGGGAAAACATCAGCTGACAATCCTTTTGTGCCGTTTTTCCCTGGATTGCCCTGGCAGACGCCATAGCACGGCAACCATGGAGCCCGTTCAGCTTTTTTTTTTTCCGGCACCGTATGTGTACTGGATGCCACGGACAGAGAGGCGATACTCCAGCGCTACACAGCAGCATTCACTTGCTTTTGCATAATAGCAGAGATGGTTACCAGTCATTCTGTACCGTCTACTGCCGGAGTAAACTGGCAATGAAATAACGGTTATCTCTTCCTCTCTGTACTGTCCGCTGCTATCATGAGTGCCCCTGGCTGAAATCGGCTGGGGGCGCAACGCAAAAGCAAAATTGGGATTGACTCCCCGAGTCAATCCCTCCCTTATGGTTTCTAAAAATAGAGTCAGTCCTGCCTAGAATAAGGGGTAAGTGTATTAGAGGACCAGTGTATCAGAGAGCACAGCTGCTCCGTGTCAGTATTCACAGGGGGTGCCTCTGCAACAACCCCACCCGTTGCTTCCCTTCTCCCCCAACCTTCCTGGGCTACCGTGGCAGTGTCTTGCCCATTTGTGTCATGAAGTAATAAAGAATGCAGGAATAAGAAACACTGATTAGTGACATAAAATGAGGGGGAGGCAGCCTCCCGGCGCGATGATAGTCCAGGCAGGACATTAAGCGGTGTGGGGGAGAGGAGCACAGCATGCTGCTGCTATGACAGTCCAGGCAGTACAGAATCTTTTCTTTACACAGGGAAAGGAGGGGGTTGAAGCCCCCAGTTGCTATGATGAAGCTAGTTATTAGCCGTTCTGTCCTATCTACTGGGAGTAACCAGGAATGATGCCCTCATGTCAACATGTTAGATATTCATGAGGACGGTTACTAGTCCTACTGCACCATCTACCACCAGGGAGGGGGAGAGGGAGAGGAGCGGATCCTGCTCTTCACTGCTGCAGCATCGCGTCTACCAGCAGCATTCAGTACAGATAGAGTGACATTGAAAGAAGTCAAGAAATGATTTCTTTCCCTTTTCTTTCATGTGGTGGCGGGGGGGGGGGGGGGACTGAGGAGCTATTCCCTGAACCATGCCAGACACTGTGTTTGAACCTACAGACATTGGGAGCTCAGCCAAGAATGCAAATACTTTTCAGAGACTGCTGTGGACTGTGGGATAGCTGGAGTCCTCAGTACTCCCTCCATCCATGAGCGTCCATTTGAGTCTCTGGCTTCCCATTACGCTTGTCACGCAGCGCTGTGTAGCCTGGACATTTTTTTTCAAACGGTTTGGCATTTCGTGTTCTGTAACGGAGCTCTGATACAACAGATTTGTCTCCCCATACGGTGATCAGATCCAGTATCTCCCATACGGGCCATGTTGGAGCTCTTTTTGGATTTGGGACTGCATCGCCCCCTGTGCTGATCAGAGCTCCACGCTGGGCAAACAGGAAATGTAATTCCAAAGTTCTCGGGGCTTTTCCTGTTTACCTGCCCGCTGCATCCGAGTTCAGATTGCTGTCCAGAGCGGTCAGTGGTGCACTGTGGGATACCGCCCGGAGGCCAATAATGTCAATTTCCGTCCACACTAACCGTAATCCGATATGTTAATATTGAATTTAGCGCTACTCCTCTCGTCGGGGAGGAGTACAGAAATCGATTTAAAGAGCCCTTTATATCGATATAAAGGGCGTTGTAGTGTGGACGGGTACAGCGTTAAATCGATTTAAACGCGTAGTGTAGACCAGGCCTCAGAGTCTTACAGAAGTTCCACTTCCAAAGTATCAGTGTGTAATGATTTGTTGTAACAAACTGAATACATGTCATATAACACTGTCCTCTAGTGGCAAATGAATTCATGACACCCTTTCTTTTAAAACCTTTAAACTTTTTTCTATTCTGTATTTACCATCACCATTTGGTCACTATTTTGTTTTGTGTGCATCTAGCTACAAACATCACTGTCCCTACTTCATAGAACATTTGTTAGTAGTTTTACTTACAGAACAACATTGTTTTTATATAGCATTTTTATACAAAGCATATTTAAGTGAGAGGTTTAATAAAAAGAGAACAATTTACAGAGTTGGGTACAGTGCTTTCAGAGAGGAAGAAAGAGAAAATGACAGATTGGAACTGATAACTTGATGATGTTTGTTGCAGGTTTTAAGGCAAGTTTTTACTTTATAAATTGCTTTTTGTTAAGTAAGTACAGCACTAATGCCACTAGAGTGACCACACGTCCCAATTTTATAGGGACAATCCCAATATTCAGCACTTTTTCTTATATACGTGCCTATTACCCCCCATCCCCTGTCCTGATTTTTCACACTTGCTATCTGGTCACTCTAATGCCACAGTAATCTAGCCTTTCTGTATTTCTGTCTCCGTATCTGCCACTGGTTTCTGTCTCTCGACCTTGTCTATGCTCCAACTTCAGTTAGTCTTTGTCTGAGAAGAGACATGTTTGTTTTATAATTGCGAGGACTGATCATACCTTAGATACTGCTTTTTTCTGCAACACTGACCTGCCCACCTTGAATAAATATTTTGGCACAAACAGTTCAAAGAGAGTTAAAAGCATTGATACATCATGTGTTCTTTAAGAGTGTTGATGGTGATCTCTTCTCCAGCTCCTAAAGAATCTGTTTGTGGACTGCAGGGGTGAGGTCCCCTTGTGGCTTATAAAATATTTTTTATACTTTTCCATCTCCATATACAGCCTCTGCCTTATCTATCTGTGTATTCCCATCCATGCACTCTATGTATCTGTCCCCATACACCCCCTCCATCTAACCCCTTACCCCCCACCCACTTATCTATCCCCAACACCAGCTCTATTTTTGTATTTGTCCCCTTACATCCCCTCTACCTATCTATCGCCATCCTCCCCTCTATTTATCTATCCCCAAACACCCCCTCTATCCATCTAGCTAGCTATCCTAATCCACTCACTTTATCTATCTATCCCCATCCATCCCCTCTATCTATCCTCATACACCCCTTCTGTCAGTCTAGCTATCCATCTATCTATCCATATACACCCCCTCGATCTATCTATCCCCATACACCCTCTAATGATGTTGCCTGTGGGAGCCAGCTGAGGTCAGTCAATTAGGGTGAACTGCAGACAAACCCCAAATGCTGGTGAATAGTCCAATATTTAGATTTACCAACCAGCACAAACCAGCCTCTGTATTACCTCACTGGTTACTCAGAAGTCCAAACACTGTTCCCTTAAAGTACCCAGCCTCAGGCCTCCATCCAGACACACGTCATACATATGATGATAAATTCTGACAATCTTATTTCATCACATGAACGAAAAGGATCAGCCACACAACCAGGTCAAACAATAACTTAGATCTTACCCAAAATACACCCTTATAGCCAATTCTTATTAACTAAACTAAAATTTATTAAAAAAGAAAAGAGACATACATACAGACTTGAGTTTAATTTCTTGAGGTCCAGTTACATAGCAGAGACAGTGAGTTTGTACTTGCCAAAAGTTCTTTTAGAAATAGTCCATTTGTTATACTCCAATGTCCATATTCAGGGTGACTCCAGTCAGTGACTGGGGATCTCAGTTCTTATGGCTTAGGGTTTCCCCTTCTTAAAACCCAAAGCAGATCTGAGATGAGGAAGGATCATGTCCCAGGGTTTTTATACATTTCCAGCAGTGCCTTGGCTTGAGAAAACAATAGGCTTAACTTTCCATCTGCCAAACATCATGTCAATTAGCATAGGGTAATTTATCCATTAAACAGCTCAGATCCAGGTTACCACAACCTTCAAAGAGACATATAGACAATAATACTATTTCACTCAAGTGTCATCCTAAAGGTTAATACTTCTCTTTTGTCTTTGAATCAAAGCCATACTAATAAACAAGAATTGTTTGTTACATTGCACAGCTCTTCTGCCGAGACTACACCTGGGGCACCAACTGGCAGAGGGATGCGGTGATAGGGTAGTTGGAGCGGGAGGTCTTCGAGCTAGAGAGGCATCTGGCCTCTGGCCCTGAGGATCCACTCCCTGCGCAGCCTACCGGGAGAAGCATGAGGAGCTCCAGGCCCTGAAGGACCATTGGGCCTGGGGTGCCTTCAGTCGATCTCGCATCTGTCTCCTGCAGGAGATGGATCACAGCTCCTTCTTCTTCTATGCCCTGGAGAAAAAGAAGGGGGCAAAAAAGCATGTTACCCATCTCCTTGCGGAGTACAGCGCCCCCTCACAGATCCGGAGGAGATGTGCGGAAGGGCCAGGCCTTCTACGCCAGCCTTTTCTCGCCGGATCTGACCAACGCCAAAGCCTGCAGGGTGCTCTGGACCGAACTCCCCATAGGTCAGCATGGGTGACCGAGACCAACGGGAGCCGCCTCTCTCTCTGGCCAAGCTCTCAGGAGTCCTCCGTTTCATGGCCACCGACAAATCCCCAGGCATAGATGGGCTGACCATGGAGTTCGACTGCATGTTCTGGGACATCCTCGGCCCGGACCTCATCACTGTCTGGGCCGGGTCCTTGAAAAGCGGGGTCCTCCCTCTCTTGTGCAGGCGAGCCGTGCTCGCCTTATTGCCAAAGAAGGGGGACTTCTGCAACCTATGGAACTGGTGGCCCATCTCGCTCCTCAGCACACACTACTAGGTTATAGCTAAGGCCATCTTACTGTGGCTGGGGTCCGTGCAGGTGGAAGTGGTCCATCCTGACTAGACCCACACCATCCCAGGCCAGACCATCTTCGATAACCTGTACATGGTCCGGGACCTCTTGGAGCTGGGACATAGGGATGGTCTGTCATTTGCCCTCCTGTCCCTGGACCAGGAGAAGGAGTTCGACAGGATGGACCCTGGGTATCTCCTGGGCACTCTGCGAGCATTCAGCTTCGGGCCCCAGTTCGTGGGCTTCCTCCAGGTGCTGTATGCTGACACAGAGCGCCTGATCAGGCTCAACTGGACCCTGACAGAGCTGGTCAGCTTCGGGTGAGGAGTACGGCAGGGGTGCCCCCTCTCGGGCCAGCTGTATGCTCTGGTGATCGAGCCCTTCCTCTGTCTCCTCCACTGGAGGTTGATGGGTTTGGTGCTTTGGGAGCCGGAGCTGCTGCTGGTCCTGTTGGCATACACTGATGACATGCTTCTCATGGTCCAGGACCCGGGCGACTTGGTGCGGGTGGAGGCCTGCCAGACCATCTACTCCATGGCCTCCTCCACCCGGGTCAATGAGGTCAAGAGCTCTGGCCTGGTGTTCGGGGACGGGTGGCAGGCGAGCTCCGTCCCACCCGTGCTTCAAGCCATCCGGTGGAGCGCGGGTCCACTGCTCTATCTCAGCATTTACCTTTCCACCACGCATCCTTCTCTGCCAGAGAACTGGCAGGATTTGGAGGCCAGAGTGAGCGAGCGGCCACGGAGATGGACAGGAGGTTGTGAAGGCTAGGACTATAACAGCATTTAAAAGAGAACTGGATAAATCCATGGAGGTTAATGGCTTTTAGCCAGGATGGGTAAGGAATGGTGTTCCTTGCCTCTGTTTGTCAGAGGGTTGAGATGGATGGTGAGAGAGAGATCACTTGATCATTACCTGTTAATTTGGTCCCTCTGGGGCACCTGGCATTGGTCACTGTCAATAGACAGGCTACTGGCCTGGATGGACCTTTGGTCTGACTCAGTACGGCTCTTCTTGTGTTCTTATGACTGCTCCAGTGTCTCTCTCTGCAAGGGAGGGTGTTGGTGCTGAACCAGCTAGTCCTGTCCATGCTCTGGTACCAGCTCACCACCCTGAGCCCAGCCTCGGGGATCCTGGCCAGGCTCCAGAGGACAGCCCTGGAGTGTTTCTGGCCAGGACTGCACTGGGTCTCTTCAGGGGTCCTTAGTCTTCTGCTGGAGGAGGGAGAACAGGGCCGGATCTGGCCTACCTTTTATGGAGGGAGGGATAGCTCAGTGGTTTGAGCATTAGCCTGCTAAACCCAGGGTTGTGAGCTCAATCCTTGAGGGGGCCATGTAGGGAAGTGGGGATTGGTCCTGCTTTGAGAAGGGGGTTGGACTAGATGATCTCCTGAGGTCCCTTCCAACCCTAATAATCTATGATTCATAGCTGGGTCCATGTCATGCATCTCCAAGCCCTGCGGAGTCTCCTTTTATGGTGCAGGTTGGATCCAAGGCTCTGATACAACGAGCAGCATTTTTTCCCCTCAACCTGAGGGGTCTTCCGCAAAACCTCTCCAAGTTGCCAGTCTTTTACCAGGACCTCCTCCAGACCAGGTCCATTGTGGCCACCAAGAGGGCGGACCTCCTCACAGAGCCCCTGCTATACACGCCCAACGACTTACGTGTGCAGGTGGCAGAGTCTCCCTTGGTGCTCTGGAGGTTGGTCTTGGCAGAAGCCACCAGGGTCAGAGACCTTCTGGACTACGAGAGGGGGGACCAGGTGGATCCCCGTGCGCTCAGTCGGCGCATGGGGCTCTCCACCCTTCCGACCCCCTTGTGTGTACTCCAGGAGGTGTGGGCGGTCTTATCACCCATTTCTCTTGTCTTCCTGCAATGGGCCCTGCAGGAGGGAGCTCCCTGCCCACCCCTCACCCTGGGCCCTCCGGACCTTTCTATCAGGCCCCTGTTATGTGAGCCTCCCTTGGATTTACCCTCCCCGCCAGCTGCGTTTGGCTGGTGGGGCCCCAGGGCCTTCTTTAGGCAAACGCAGCATACCTGGCTGCTTAGGGCACCTAAAAATTTGGGGCACTCCTGGGTCTTAGTGTCCACCCACCACCTCTTCCTACCCCTGTTCTGACCCTTCCTGCAGGCTCTCACCACAGCTGGCTGCTGCAGCCTGGTGAGTTTTCCTCTGGAGGGGATCTAGTACTTAACAGTGAAAAAGCCTCCAGCCTGGCAGCCCTATTAGCACAACACTGAAACAGTTAAAAAGCCGTTCAAGTGGGAATGAAGCCATTTAACAGGCATTTGCCAACCCTCAGGTAGATACTGTCAGTTTTTGCTGACCAAACAGTTGTGCATTACTGTAATGTTTACTTAGTCAAGAGGACCTTAGTTTAAAATTTGCTTTAAAGGTATTTCATCGTGTGATACTGAAGGTTATAAAATCACATCTCTAAAAAGTCCTTGCGTAGATTTTTAGATGCACAATCTGAGTATTCATCTTTAGCCTTAAATGCTTGGATCTTCAGACAAAGTTTTTTAAATAAATCCCTCAAAAGACCCCCCTGATCTACAATACACATGTGAGCCCAGGCTGCGGTCAGGCATAGGGATAGCAGTTTAATAATACTGCACAGGGCCCCATAAATCCTAAGGATGGCCCTGTGGGACCCCCTCCCTGCTGTGCCCCCCAGCCTCCCTACGTTAGTTTGCCTCCCCACCTCCCACAGCCTGCCTCTCCCACTGCTTGCTGCCCCTTTGTCCCCCCACCCCTACCATTTTCACTTTGAACTTCTGGGAGTTTTTTCCTTTCTGTTAGTTTGTCTGCCCAGAGTCAGTGTTCATTCTGCCCTGCCTCAGCCTTTGTAAATTTGCCTGCCCAGTCCCAACCCTTCGCTGTTTGCTACCTGCCCCGCCCCAAACTTTGGGTTTTGGTTTGGTTGCCTGCCCTGCCCTTACTCTTGCAGTTCCCTCTTATGATTTGCTTGCCACGCCCCTGGCCTGTTCCCAGCCTTCCCCCACCTTTTCCTCTACCTTCCCTTGCTCCCCCCAGCTTAGCCCCTCTTACCTGTGCACCCATACCCGCTCCCTAAGTGCTTTGCCCCCTTTCAGTTGCCCCCTCACTATTCACAACCCTCCTGATGATATTGCAGTTCCTCCACTTCCCAGTGCAGCTGGAGGAGCCAGCATCCCTACCCCATGCCTGTGACTGTGCCCCTCACCGCTGGTGCCCTCCTCCCCTGCCTGCAGCCTAGCAGGGAGGAGCGGCTGCCCCTCACCCCGCTCCTGTATTCGTGCCTCCTCCTGCCCCTTGTTATAATGAAGGAGGATCCTGCCCCTGCCCGTTGACCTCTGCCCCTGTGGCTGACCTCTCGACCCTCACCAGTCCAGACTCCACCCCTGCCATGGCTGCTGCCCCTCCTGCTCAGGGGGAGCCCTCCCTTCAACTGGCAAAAAGGGCTGGGGAACAAGAAGGGCAAAGGCCTTGCCCAGAAGGCAAAACATCCTATGGCAAAGGCCAGCCGCCTTCCCTGCTGTGGCCCCCGCCATTACTTCCACCAGCTGAGGGGGGCGCTCCATCTTTGGTCCCCAGAGCATATGCCCAGGTGGCCACCGCCTCTCCACGCACCACTGCGCCATCTGCCCTGACCACTGCCTCCAGTACCACCCTTGGCAGCTGGGGTCCCTATCTCTCGCTGACCAGGAGGCAGCAGATGCCGTGCCTCCTGGTGCCCGCCTCACCCCATGTCAAAACTTACATACAGGCATTGGCAAGGGTGGTGGGGCCTCCAAAATGTACAGGAAGGTCGTGTTATTCCTGGCGTCTGAGGCTGCCGCTAAGCAGGCAGTGGAGAGGGGCCTGATGGTGGGGGGCATGTTCATCCCCCTAGAACTCCTGGAGGACCTGGGCGTATGGGTGGTGTTGACCTCTGTCCCGCCCTTCCTCCCCAGCGCTGCCCTGTTGCCTGCCCTCTCCATCCTGGAGAAGCCCTTCTCAGTTATCAGCCCTCTCCCGCTGGGTTGTAAGGCCCTCTCCATCACATTTTAGCCTTCCATTGGCAGGTGCAAACCCAACTGCTGCCAGCGGCATGTGATGGGGGTCTTTCCTGGTGCCCTACCAGGAGGCCCATTACCAGGTCCACTATTCAATGGAGGAGGCCCAGTGCTTCCTCTGCCAGGTGACAGGGCACGTCCGGAAGGCCCTACCAATGCCGGCGACGCTGGTGGCCTGGCTATTGCTGCTGCCCCTCCTCCTCCTGCTATTCCCCTACTCAGGCCTCAGCGGCAGCCCCCCGCTGTGCCCAGACAAGTGGGTGGGCCCCATCTCAGTCAGCTGCAGTTTGGCGGGGCCCATGGAGGAGAGGGTGGTGAGATTATTGCCCAGCAAAGAAGAGGGCTTGCTCCAGGAGAAGGTTTCCTTTCCCCGCCCCCCATCCCACTGTCCCACTGTTTCTGACCCATGGCCCGGAACCATCATCCTTGACCCTTGGCCCTGGCCCTGCCAACCTGCCCTCCGCCTCCACCTCGGAGGGCTGGGTGCTTGTCCAGCAAAAGCATAGTGCCTGCAAGTCGCGGGCTTGATCCCTCCCATCCGACAAGGATGGAGAGAAGCCTCCCTGAAAAATACTGAGGAGGGCTAATGCCGCTAAACCTTCCACTGTGCCCCTTGACAGAGCCGAACTGGAGGCGCCAGCCATAGACACCATGGCAGCAGATGGGGGCAATGCCCTTCACCTTGCCAATCCCCCCCGAGGAAGCCTCTGCAGGAGTTCCTCCAGTCCCTTTGCCATCTGTGCCCCAAGCCGCTGCCGCTGGGGCAACTGTTGCCCCAGTCACCAGTGGGGAGGACTCTGGGGCCATGGGGACTGATTTTACCTCTATCTTTGAGGAGATTGAGGCCCTAGGTCCCAGGTCTCACCCCGATCACCCTGGAAGCTGTTCTTGGTGACCAGGTCCGTTGTGGCCACTGAGGGGGTGGACCTCCTCGTGGAGCCCCTGCTACACAACCCCCTACGTCTGCAGGTGGCAGAGTCTCCCTCGGTGCATGGGCCTCTCCATCCTTCCGACCCCTCTGTGTGGACTCCAGGAGTTGTGGAGTGTCCATGTTGCCCATTTCTCTCATTTTCCTGTGGCGGGCCCTGCGGGAAGGAGCTCCCCGCCCACCCCTGACCCTGGTCCCCCAGACCTTTTTATCAGGCCCCTGTTCCGCGAGCCTCCCTGGCTTTCCTGCTCCCATACCTTGAGCCGGCTACATGCCCTGCAGCCAGTTCATTTCCAAACCATGCCCAGGGACCAAATGTGGACGCTTGTGCTCCACACGTTGCATTTCCTCACCCTCATGTTCCACCCCAACACCAAATGACAGGACTACTTACCACCTGTGGAGGGTGAGGAGCCCCGGTGGGCCAGTATCTATTCCATCCTGGTCCCATGGCTCACCAGGGATATCGGTTGGCAGCTCTTTCACAGAGCCGTGAGCACAGGCGCGTACCTGACACAGTTCACCTCCATTCCTGAGGCCTGCCCCTTCTGCAGCATGAGGGAGAACCTGGCACACACCTACCTTGAATGCGCCAGGTTACAGCCGCTATTCCGGCTCCTCCAGAACCTCTTGTTGAGGTTTTGGCTGCACTTTTCCCAACACCTCTTCATTTTTGCACACCCTATCCATGGCTCCACAGTCGCGAGATCTCCTTGTCAACCTCCTCCTGGCCCTGGCCAAAGTCACCATCTACAATACCCGAAGAAGGATGCTGGACGAGGGGGTGCTTGTGACTGTGGGGCCTATTTCCCATCCTCTCTGATCTCATGCATCTGGGCAGAGATCCTCTGGGCAGCATCCGCTGGTTCCCTTGACAGCTTTGAGGAGCAGCGGCACTGTCCTGGGTTCTCTGCTTGGAGTCCCCCTCTGAATCCCTAGTTTTGAACCTGTGACCTTTACTCCTATCCTTGTTATTTCTTAGTTGTCCCCCATCTTCATTTGGTTCCTGGGGCCAGTGTTCCCAATAAGGCCTCACTACAATCTCTATCTATCCCCTTATACCCTCTCTATCTATCTGTCCCCATGCACCTCCTCTATCTCTCTACCCCATACATCCTCTCTATCTATCTATCCCCTTGTCACAGACTCACAGATCATGTCCACTCTTGGCCCCATGTGGTCTGTGGGGGGAACCCCCTTCAGTGCGACAGCCCTTCGCGGGGGTGCACTCTCTTGTGAGGGTTAAGCCCCTGCACCTCCTGCAGCCACACCTCTCAGAGCCTTAGCACACCTGTCTCTCGCTGTAGGCCCCCTCAGGGAGTCCACTCGCTCTGGACCCCCAAGGCCTCCACCCCCAAAGGGAATGATGCAACCCTGTTCTCTAGACCGGAGTGATTCTCAGCCAGCGTAAACCAGGAGGGTTTATTGAGCATTTGAACACAGCATAGGAAACTCTCCGGGCCTCAGGCCTGGCCTCCCTCAGCACAGCACATCCAAGTCTTCCCTACATCTAAGTGGGCTCTGCTTGCTCTCTCTCTCCAGCCCAGAGCCAGGTAAACAGGGTCTCCTGGGCCTCCTCTCCCCTCTTCTGTCCTCTGGCCCCCTCTGGCTGGTTAGATCACTGGGGTCCTCTCTCCGCAGCCCATTGTCCTCTCACTGGCCAGATGACTGAAAAAAAATGTAAAAAAACATGGGCTTGTACTCACAGGGCGGTGCTCCGAGTCATCGGTGGTGGGTCCTTCCCTCGCTCTGGGTCTTCAGCGGCACTGAAGGACCTACCACAGAAGTGCTGCCTAAGACCTGGAGCGAGTGAAGGATCCACCACTGAAGTGCCACTGAAGACCCAGTAGGGACCCGGTAGCGAACCGGTAGTTAAGATTTTGCCACCTCATCACTACCTAAACCCCACACAGATAGAACACATTACATACTTCATACTCTTGATGTCTGGAGGCCCTGGCTTCTTACATAGACAGGACTAGACCATTCTGTAACTCATCCAGACTGTTTCTATCCGTCACTGAATGCTCACCATCTCGAAACAAAGAATTTCCAAGTAGATCCATAATCGCACAAAACTCTGCTATCATCAGTGTAACTGTCAGCCCCTCATGAGGATTCACACACATTCCACTAGAGCCTTATCAGCCTTCATGGCTTCCCTGAACAATGTACCTATCACGGATATTTGTAGAGCTGCTACCTGGGCCTCAGCCCATACTCTTACACAGCATTACACCTTAGAGGAACAGGAAACATCTGATACCTCCTTCAGACACTCTGTACTATCTGAGATCACGACTTCAACTCAAAGTCCCTCCTTCCATCAGAGGGCACTGCTCTGAAGTCACCTAAAGTGATGCACCCACAGGGACAGCACTCAAAGAAGGAGACGGTTACTCACCTTGTGCAGTAATTGAGGTTCTTTGAGATGTGTGTCCTTGTGGGTGCTCCACTGCCCTTCCACCTCCCCTCTACTTTGGAGTTTCCTTATTAGTCTCTGCAGTAGAGAAGGAACGGAGAAGGGGTTGGTCGCACAGCACCGGTTAACTGCCTGAAGCAGCGCAAGGCAGGGACCACGCAGGTGCGACCCAACTGGGCACTGCTACAAAAAGTTTCTGACTGATTGCAGGGTCACATGGACACCTAAAGTGGAGCACCCACAGGGTGAATAACCTTCTCTTCCCCCTTTTCTCCCCCTAGAGATGCTGTGATCTGAACTGAAAAGCGAGAAAGGTCAGCGTGTGGTCCAGTTAAATTAATTGACATTAGGGTTGTTCCCATAAATGCAACAGTGTGAAATCTTGTGAACCGGTGGGAACCGGCTCCAGCTCACCACTGAGTTTAGGAGTGTGGTCTAGAGAGACTTTATTGTTAAAGAAGACCATGTATGGGGGTTCCACTATGAGAGCCCGCAGTCTCCCACGCATCTGACAGATGTCATTGCCACGAAGAATGCTACTTTCACAGTAAAAGAACAAAAAAAGAGCCACCATGGCTTAACAACAATGTAAAAGAAGCAGTGAGAGATAAAAAGACTTCCTTTAAAAAGTGGAAGTCAAATCCTAGTGAGGCAAATAGAAAAGAGCATAAACACTGCCAGTTTAAGTGCAAGAGTGTAATAAGAAAAGCCAAAGAGGAGTTTGAAGAACGGCTGGCCAAAAACTCCAAAGGTGATAACAAAATGTTTTTTAAGTACATCAGAAGCAGGAAGCCTGCTAAACAACCAGTGGGGCCCCTTGATGATCGAGATACAAAAGGAGCACTGACAGACGATAAAGTCATTGCGGAGAAACTAAATGGATTCTTTGCTTCAGTCTTCACGGCTGAGGATGTTAGGGAGATTCCCAAACCTGAGCTGGCTTTTGTAGGTGACAAAACTGAGGAACTGTCACAGATTGAAGTGTCACTAGAGGAGGTTTTGGAATCAGTTGATAAACTCAACATTAACAAGTTACCGGGACCAGATGGCATTCACCCAAGAGTTCTGAAAGGTTTGTAACCTATTCTTTAAATCGGCTTTGGTGCCCAATGACTGGAAGTTAGCTAATGTAACGTCAATATTTTAAAAGGGCTCTAGAGGTGATCCCGGCAATTACAGACCAGTAAGTTTAATGTCGGTACTGGGCAAATTAGTCGAAACAATAGTTAAGAATAAAATTATCAGACACATAGAAAAACATTAACTGTTGAGCAATAGTCAACATGGTTTCTGTAAAGGGAAATCATGTCTTACTAATCTATTAGAGTTCTTTGAAGGGGTCAACAAATGTGTGAACAAGGGGGATCCGGTGGAGATAGTGTGCTTAGATTTCCAGAAAGCCTTTGACAAGGTCCCTCACCAAAGGCTTACGTAAATTAAACTGTCATGGGATAAAAGGGAAGGTCCTTTCATGGATTGAGAACTGGTTAAAAGACAGGGAACAAAGGGTAGGAATTAATGGTAAATTCTCAGAATGGAGAGGGGTAACTAGTGGTGTTCCCCAAGCGTCAGTCCTAGGACCAATCCTATTCAATTTATTCATAAATGATCTGGAGAAAGGGGTAAATAGTGAGGTGGCAAAGTTTGCAGAAGAGACTAAACTATTCAAGATAGTTAAGACCAAAGCAGATTGTGAAGAATTTCAAAAAGATCTCACAAAACTAAGTGATTGGGCAACAAAATGGCAAATGAAATTTAATGTGGATAAAAGTAAAGTAATGCACATTGGAAAGAACAACCCCAGCAATACATACAATATGATGGGGGCTAATTTAGCTACAACAAGTCAGGAAAAAGATCTTGGAGTCATCGTGGATAGTTCTCTGAAGATGTGCACGCAGTGTGCAGAGGTGGTCAAAAAAGCAAATAGGGATGTTAGGGATCATTAAAAAGGGGATAGAGAATAAAAATGAGAATATATTATTGCCCTTATATAAATCCATGGTACGCCCACATCTCGAATACTGTGTACAGATGTGGTCTCACCTCAAAAAAAGATATTCTGGCACTGGAAAAGGTTCAGAAAAGGGCAACTAAAATGATTAGGGGTTTGGAGAGGGTCCCATATGAGGAAAGATTAAAGAGGCTAGGCTTCTTCAGCTTGGAAAAGAGGAGACTAAGGGGGGATATGATAGAGGTCTATAAAATCATGAGTGATGTTGAGAAAGTGGATAAGGAAAAGTTATTTACTTATTCCCATAATACAAGAAGTAGAGGTCACCAAATGAAATTAATAGGCAGCAGGTTTAAAACAAATAAAAGAAAGTTCTTCTTCACATAGCGCACAGTCAACTTGTGGAACTCCTTACCTGAGGAGGTTGTGAAGGCTAGGACTATAACAGCGTTAAAAGAGAACTGCATAAATTCATAGTGGTGAAGTCCATAAATGGCTATTAGCCAGGATAGGTAAGGAATGGTGTCTCTAGCCTCTGTTTGTCAGAGGGTGGAGATGGATGGCAGGAGAGAGATCACTTGATCATTGCTTGTTAGGTTCACTCCCTCTGGGGCACCTGGCATTGGCCACTGTCGGTAGACAGATACTGGGCTAGATGGATCTTTGGTCTGATCCAGTACGGCCGTTCTTATGTTCTTATGTTTCATAGAATGGTATAGCAGTGATTATGTCATCATGGGTTCAAACAGGGCAGAGGTGAGGATCTGAGGGACCAGGTTCAGGTCCCATGGTGTAGTAAGCTCTTGTAGTCCAGGCCAGGCATTATCGAGTCCTCTGAGGAAACATTTGGTCAGTAGATGGGTAAAGACACGATGGTAATCCACCTTGGGGTGGAATATTGTGATGGCAGGTAGATGGAGTTTTATTGAGCTCATGGATAGGTCTGACCGTTAGAGTTCTAATAGGTAACGCAGCATAGAGGATAATTAATGTCCCTGGGATGCAAGTCATCTGTTTTAGTTGGCACCGGGCCTTAACTCTTCTCCCCTTCAGGGTGTATGGGTGACTGTTCATTTCTGTTCACCTGTGTAACAGTATATTTTGTACCTCTTCCAAACAGGTCAGCTCAGGTTCCGTGAGCCATGGAGGAGCCATGCTCTGAGATGGAGTTTCTGTGGATGCAAGACATGGCCTGAGGCCTGGGACAGCAGATGAGACAGAAGTGGGAGTGCGATTCATGGATGCCTGGTCATGCTGAGAGGGTAAGGATACCATGGTTTGGTGAGACCATGCTAGTAGAATTACTGTGGCCCCATCCAGACTGATCTTGTGGATCACTTGGTTTAAGAGAGGAATGGGGGCGGGGGCATAGAGAAGGGGAGCGGTCCACTCAAGGAGGAATGCATCGCCTAATGACTGCATACCGAGGCCTGCACTGGAACGAAAACAAGGGTGTTTGGTATTTTGTACAGTTGTAAAAAGGTCCATTGTGGGGAGCCCCCAGTGTTGAAATACATGCAGGAGTACTGTGTTGTCGAGCTCCCTTTGCGGATCTGAGAAATTTGTCTGCTGAGGCCATCTGCTGTGGTGGTGTGGATATTGTGTCCGATGCACCATTGTCAGGGTTTTATGGCTTGCACACAGAGAGAGTGTGAGTTTGCTTCCCCAGCCGGTATATATAATACATACAAGTTATGTTATTTGTTTAAGGATTCGAATAGCCTTGTCCTTGATGAGTGGCAGGAATTGGGAGCAAGCATTGTTGACAGGTTGAAGTTCCAATAGGTTTATATGTCAAAGGGATTCTGCAGGGGACCAGCACCCCTATATAGAATGTGGGTGCAGGTGTGCTTCTCATCCCAGGAGTGAGACATCTGTGTCTGAATGAAGGGTACCCTGTGCATATGTTGGCCGGTTTTGTCCACCAGAGAAGGGGGTTCTTTATTTTGCCCAATCTTATGGGGTGCTTGTTTACACCGTGCATGTGTGGAACAAAGTTGATGCCTAGCCTGTAAAAAACAAAAAACAAAAAATCAGATGTTTAATCTGGTGTGTCTGACAACAACGGTTGTGGCTACCATGTGGTCAAGGAGTTGGAGGCAAGTCTTGGCAGATACCTGGGGGCTGTTTCATGCACTCGGTATGAGGCTGGTTTGAGAGTGAGAAAATGTTGTCTTGGTAGCAAGGCTATGGCCTCGATAGAGTTGAGGTGGGCCTCAATGAGGTCCAGCTCTTGCACTGTTGTTATCGTGGGCTTGTTGGTATTTATTAAGAAGCCCAGATTCCTGAAGAGGGTGACAACCTGTTCAGTGGCTTGCAATGCTGCCTGCTGGGTTGATGCTTTAGCAGGCAGTCACTTATACTGTATAGTGTGAGCATCTTGAATCGTTTTGTTTCTGACAAATTTGTTGAATCATCTGAGGTAGAGTATTGGTCTCCATCCACCGGAGTTCTTGTTTGTGAGAAAACAGTGGTTCACCTCCTGGCGCAGTAGATAGTCATGAGAGGGGTCCCTTTCAGGCCCTCGACCAAGGCTTCAAATCTGATGTCTGGAGGTTGATGGTTGGGATGCAGCTACTTGAGAAGTAGATTGTTGTCCCCTCAAGGGCCTGTGTCTGCGACCCTGTGAGTCAAATCACTGCTGTTGTGAATACATTGGCCTGTGGTATGGTTGGAATATAAAGTAATTCCTCTGTTTCCAGTTAGGTTTGGGTTTATAGATTCCCAAGGGTTGGAGAGTTGCTCGTGAGTCCGTGAGCGAATGGAGTGAGTCATCTATCTTTCTGGTGAATAATTTGGGCCCCTCAAATGGTAAGTTTTGCAGCAAGGGTTGCACCTCTTTAGGGAAGCCAGAACGATAGTGTCACAGTCACAATAAAAATTGCCCCCCCCATGGAGTCCCCTGGGTAAGCACCAGTATTCTATATTGCTAATGCTTATATATGCATGGAAAATAATCTTGGGAAGGGTTGAAGGTGTGAGTGTGGAGTAAAAAATCCTTTGTAGGTTGCAAAAGGCCAAAGGAGAGGAAGGGAGAAAGAAGCTATGCTCAAAGATAAGGAACACAACTGCAGCCCAAGGCCAATGCACACAAACAAGCTCTCTGCTGCCAAACAGCCAGCAGCTTGAAAAAAAGAAAAACGGGGTCAGACAAACCTAACAAGGTTGCAAAACTAGACAGATTGCAATGACCACTACGTTAAAAGACAACAGCCTCGCAACCCTGAAGTCAGTGTGTTTTGGAAAAACTAAGAGAGCCTTGGAAGACTGGTTCAGACTGGTACCAAGAGCACGAGGAGCAAAGGTCCCTGTACAAAAATGCCCCCGCAAGAACCCAGGGCTTAAAACCCTCCTGAAAGCTAAAGCAAGTCAGAGATCAACAGCTGACCTTACACAGCCTGTGCACAGGACAGAACTCTCGTCTATCTTTCCTCCCTCTTCTTCTTATGTTACACTCAGGCTTGGCCAGCCGTGAACTGTGGTGTGTGAGTATGAATGTGAGTTAGGGCTCAGGTACTAATGCTTTCTTCTTCCCTCTGAGTGACGTGGGACACACCCAGCACTCATCAGTGTCATTTGATTAATAAAGCTTTAAAACTAGTCTCTTGGTGTGCTCCTTCATCTCCTCCCCTAGAAAGCCTGTAGCCTCAGCCAGATCACCTGGAGCCGCAGGAAGAGTGATAACATAAATCTGACACATTTTTGGTGGAGAAGTGCAGAGTGGAGGCTGGGGGGGGGGGCAGGGGGAGGACTCTGCGAGACACATCAATTGTTCTAACCGGCATTGCTGGTATGTTATGGATTGAGGATTTTGTAATTAAAGGTATATTCACCCTCACTCATAGCAGAGCTAAGAAACAGAGACAGGTTTAGCATTCCTCTCTTCACCCCGGACAGCGGGGGAAATAATTGAAGGTGGGTATACCCCCAGCTGTAATATGGCAGGGCAATAGGAGGAGGACTTAGAGATCCTTGCTCCCAACTGAAAAGTCCTAGGCGCATACACCCTCACCTGCAGCATAACTAAGCCCAAAAGGAGAACTTAGGGTTTCCTCACTCTGATCCCTGGAAGGGGTTTTGCATTTGGTGTATGGACCCTTGGTGGCAGTAGGCCAAGTGATATAGAGGGAGGCTTAGCGTCTTTCCCTCTGGCCCAAAGTGGGTTAACATTGCATGCCCCAGCACCAGTGTGGGCAACGTGAAATCTTAAGTGACTAGAAAGACCTTAAGAGCTGTACTAACAGATTGTAATGTCATGTTCAGGAAACAGAAGGGTGCAACTGTGGACTTGGATGTCCCACGATCATGGGAGATGGCATCCATGATGGGTTCAAGGCTGAAGGCATGGGCATTAGGATAAGGTAGCACAGACACAGGAGTCCCACTGCCTGGCCCACTGGTGTCACAGGAAGCTGGTGGACCTGATGCCCGAGCCAGGGAAGAGGCAACAAAAAGGGATGGGACCCTGTTGCCTCTTTCAAAGGGGGGTGAGGACCTCTCCCAGTTGGAGAGGGCTCTCACCAGGGTGGGACACAATCCTTGGGGTTCCATGGTGAAGCTTCAGGAAAAAAAAAAGGTCTCTTTTCCAAAAAAAATGTCTGTAAATAACCCAGGCAAAAAAAAACTGATTAAAATCATTTTACTATAAACGATTTAGTCAAATTTGCTAAAAAAAAAAGGGGGTGTAAGCATGTGAGATTCACCCCTGCGGCGCCTCCTGCTGTCTTGCCGGGAATTAGCTCTTTCACAGCCTTGGCATGCCCTCTGCAGGCCGGTGTCCCACTGCCGCTGGGCCCCCGCATCCCTCTCTGGACTTTGGTGCCCCGTTATCTGGGGTGCTGCTCCCTGGCAGTAACCCCTCACTCTTGGGTCTCTCCTCCCCAGGGAACCCCCATCCCCTATCCCAGGGGTCCCCAACGTGGTGCCCGCAGGCACCATGGCATCCGTGGGGGCATCTAAATGCGCCTGCGTCCTGGTTGGCAGTCGAGTATCTGCTGAAATGCCTCTGAATTTTTACGGTGTTTTGGCAGCGACGCCTCTCAATGATGCCACTTGCCACCGACAAGTGACGTCATCGAGAGGCGTTGCTGCTGACATATCACAGAAATTTGGCAGCATTTCGGCGAATGCTCCACTGCTGCCATGGTTCTTTGTCTGGCGGCCGCCAGGCAAAAAGATTGTGGACCACTGCCCTATCCCCACCTCACCTCAGTCATAGGCTACTGCCAGTCACCAACTAGCCCCTGCTTTCTGGGGCAGACTGCAGTATAAGCCACTCATCACAGGCACGGTTGGGTTTGGACCTGCTGCCTCTGCCTAGCCTTGGGCTGTCCCCTGCAACCCCAGTACTTGATTGGCCTTATACTAGGCCTCAGCCTGGGGGGTTTTCAGGCTGGAGCTCCCCAGCTCCCTTGGCCTTCCTCCAGCCCTGCTCCAGTCCCAGTACCTTGTCTCTAGCTCCCTGCTGCCAGGCCCGTCTCCCTCTACAGCTAGAGGAGACTACGTGTCTGCCCCTGGCTTCCCTGTCCCTGCCTCCCAATCAGCCTGGCCTAAGGCTCCCAGCCCCAGCCCTCTCCAAGGGCTGGCTTTTAACCCCTTTCAGGCCAGGAGCGGGTGACCACCTTGCTACAGGAGGTTCTATTAAAACTTAACTGCCCCAAATGTATAAAAAAATGTAATCTATATACAGCTATATAAAAACAAAGCAGTGTAAAAAAATGTGAATTTTCCCCAAAATATGTGCACTGTATATTATAAAAGGGGTAAAAAAAATGCAAACATACCATGCTACTTAATTAAAGTCCTATTAGGGCTCCAAAGGGAGCCACAACGGGTTGTGTTTTCTTTTTGAAATTTTTGTATGTTTTAAAAGCAAAAGTAAAAAGTAAAAAGTAATCAAAACTCTGGTAAAAGTTAATTGTGTCCCTTTTAAAACAAAGTGTCTAAGCTGCTAATGGCTTTAAATCCAAAAGCAAACCAAAAAGCATCTGGGTTAATGCAAATTACCTAACTAATAAAGGTAAAAGCCATTAAAACCTGGCCTGCCTATAAAACAAACACAAAAAAAATGGGGATAATTCCTCTGTTTTGCCTGCAATCAGCAAGGGTATGTGTAATAAGCAAAAAAATATAGTCTTTCAAAAAAAGCTACCAGCTAAAAAGCAACCCAAAATACCATAAATCTACGGTCACAATACAAATTGTGTTTTGTGTTCTATATTCTGTCTTGTGTTATTTGTCTTGCTGCTAGCACTGTTGTGTATTAAAAAAAATACTGCAAAAAAACATCCTCCGGTGGTAAACACCATATTAAACAAAATTGGTTTGAAAGCAAAAATGATAAATACTGTAAACCTAAAGGTAATTAAAAATAAATGAAGTTCTCTGTCCCAGCTACAAAAAAGCCTAATACAAAAACAAATAAAAACAAAAATAACCAAACTCTTATAGCTATAAAATGTACAAAAATACAAATACCTGCTCTGTCTACCTTAAAACACTAAATATTTTGGGAATTTCAAAAAACACTAAGGTTTCAATACACTTGCTAAAGCAACAAAACCCAAACCCAAACCTGCACCGTTTAATACTTGTCAATACAAATAATGTTTCTAGCATAGTGAGGCCAAACCTTTTAATTAAAAAAAAGTTGTTAAAAACGCACGCCAACAAGCTCTAAGTGCAAAAATATAACAAGTAAGCCCACTCCTCATATGACACATCAAATCCTTCTGGCTACCTCAGCTAAAACAATTAATGAATATAACCAAAGTATTATATAATGGGCAATCTGTATGTGTAAATTCCTAAAACAATATGTTTTAAAAAAATAAAAGTGTTACCAACCCGCTAGTAAACAAATATAAATGTAATGTAAGTCCTGTGTTTACCAATAATCACATTAACTATTTGTCACAGCCGAAAAAGTCTCAGCTTTGCCCAGTAAAAAAAAAAGGTATGTAAAGCCCACAAAGCCCTGCAGGCTGCTTTAAATAAAAATAGGGCTAAGCATAAAACGATCGCCATTAGAAACATCCGGAAATGGCAAATTAAAAACAAGGTAATATTGCAAAAGCTAAACATGGTGGCCCACACTCTGAACGCCAAGTGGGTGGGTCGTACCCAGTAGCGTAGCTGGGGGGGAGCAGCCACTCCCCCCGAGCACATTTCCCAAAAGCAGTGCCTTTCCACGCAGCCAGCACTGGGCTCCAGACTCGAAGTCTGGAGCTGGAGTTTGCGTGCAGCCGCAGGCTGGCTCTGAGCTCCATACCAGCCCACTGCATCCCCAGCCCTGCTATCTCACTCCAGGGCTGCACACAGCATCAGCTGGTTGCCGGGCTCCCTGGGGAGGAGGACGAAGCTCACTCCTGCCCCCAGCTGCCCGGCTCCCTAAGGGGGGGGGAGGGGCGGCAGCACAGCCCCCCCCAGCGCAGCGGGGGGGGGAGGGGACAGCTGAGGAGCGGCACCCTGTTGGCCCCAGCAGCCCCATGCAGAGCGAGGCGGCAAAGCAAGTGAGGCACTTGCCTCTGGGGAGCAAAAAGTGGTGGAGGAAAAAAAAAAAACAGCTCGCAGGCACAGAGATATTTATAACTGGGGTGATCTCCCCCTGGCCCCACCTGCCACTCCACCACACCTCCCCTGGGTGTTCCCCGGCCCTGACTTGCTCCCCGCCCCTTCCCGGGACACAGAGCAGAGCAGCTCCATGCTGCCTTCTTGCAGCAACTGCTGCCGTAGAGTCCTAGTGCACCCTATCTCGCTGCCAGGGTAGACTAGGGTGACCAGATGTCCCAATTTTATAGGAACAGTCCCAATTTTTGGGTCTTTTTCTTATATAGGTTCCTATTACCCCCCACCCCCGTCCCGATTTTTCAGATTTGCTGTCTGGTCACCCTAGGGTAGACTGACTCTGAGCCTGCCCTTCCACCTCAGACCCTTCCATTTTCCAATGGGACCCTCCAGCAGCACAGCCTCCCTCCCCGCCCGCAGTCACTGCTCCTGCCCCATGCTGGGCAAGGAGGCAGCCCCATCCCTCACCCCCAGTGAGGCTACAGTCAGGGGCTACATCAAGGGGAGGAGGCGCACGCAGCGACCCCAACACCCACCATGGGGAAGGTGAGGGAGATTGCTGGACCTGAGAGGAGCCCTAGGAGCACATGCAGTGACAGTGTGCTGCTGGGGGAGTAGGAAAGGGGGCTCCTCCCCCAGAGCTTGCTCCTGCCAGCAGGGAAAGGGCCGGGGGGAGTCCTCCTCTCTGGCCCCTGTCCCAGAGCAGCCTGCCTGCACCCCAAACTCATCCCCACCCCTGCCCCACCCCAGAGCGAGAACTTTCACCCCCCACAACACCCTCAGTCCTCTACCCTATCCCTCAGCCCCTCCAACACTCCAAACACCTTATACCCAGTTCCAACCAGAGCCCTCATCTCCCCCACCTTCAGCCTTCTACCTTGAGCCTCTCCAGCACCCCAAACACCTCATCCTCATCCCCAGCCAGGGCCCTCACCCCGCCTCACCAGGGCCGGCCTTAGGATTTATGGTGCCCTAGGCGAGATTATTAAACTGGTGCCCCTGTGCCTGATCTGCTCTTAGCAACACAAACATAAGCTTACAGTATTGGAAAACTTGCCACATTCAGGTTATTAAAACCAGTTTAACTTAATTAAGCACACTGTAATGCTGATGGACTAGCACTAAAGAAGCAGCACTATAGAAAAAATTCTGATATGACAGAATGATGCAAATAATATATTTTTTTTAATTTATCAAAATTTTATTGGAAATTTCTCTGAAGAGGTATTGAAACAAAGATTTGTTTTTATTTAAAAGCAATCTTTCTGGCTTTTCTGGCTGCAAAATCAGTAATAATGTCATCGTATGACAAAGACAAAGTCGTGTCTTGTTTGATTACAAGAATAGCAAGACCAGTTAAGCGTTCCTGACTCATTGTAGAGCAGAGATAGTTTTTAATGAGCTTCAGTTTTGAGAAACTCCGTTCTCCTGATGCTACTGTTACAGGAATTGTCAGTAGAATACGAGTGGCAATGTTCACATTAGGATACGTCAACAAGTTTGCAGGTATGCATAAACTGTACAATGTCCATCACCGATTTTGCATGTGGCAACACTGATGACAGTGCACTCAATTCTTCGTACAGTTCAAGTCCATTTAAATCAAAACTATCACCGTGCTTCAGGAGGCTCTCTAGGTTCTTGCACTTTGTCATTAGTTGCTCTTGTTTTCCTATTTCGTTGAATTTAGTTATGTCATACAAAAATCCAAACTGTTCATGGTGTACTTGCAAGGTATTAAACCTTTCATCAACAGCAGATACTGCTTTATCCATCACAACATTAAAAAATTCAACCTCAGATTTCTTTTCTGGATCGTCTATGGGCTCATCTGCTCCTTCATATTCCATTTGTCATTTTTTCCTTGAAACTTGTGTCACATTCGCACATGGAAATTTTGGTTCTACACTGAGTGCCTGTGCAAGCTCTCTTGCTGTAACCTGTGCTTCTTTGAATCCATGTTCTCTGTATTTCACTAAAAAGTCTTGTGTGTTGTTTAGAAAGGTCAGTGTTGCATCAAGCTGCATCATTGGACTCTGCATTATCTTGCTTACACTTGAGATTTTAACAAGAATGTCATACCAGATTACGACAGATGTTAGAAACTTGAAGCTGGATATTTCAGAGGCCAATGACTGTGCTTCACTTTTAGCTTTTGGATCTCTGGCTTCTTCCGAAATAGCAACCAATGCTTCATAAACTTCCTCAGATTGATATCTCAACGTTTTTACACTTTCTACTCTGCTTTCCCAGCGTGTCTCAGATAGAGGCTTAACGGTAATACCATTGACATGTGCTTTGAATATTTGCCATCGTTGAGTGGAAGCTGAAAAGAGCACGTAAATGCGTTGCAGCAAACCAAAAAAAGATATAGCTTCTACAGAAGACTTGGCCATATCACACAATATCAAATTAAGGCTGTGGCATGCACATGGAACAAAAAAGGTTCGTGGATTTTCTCTCAGCAATCTAGCTTGCACACCAGAAAGGCATCTTTTCATATTGGTGCCATTATCATAGCCTTGTCCTCGAATGTTCATTATGGACAATCCCATTTATTTTAGTTCATCAAGGAGAGTTTGAAGAAGTCCAAAACCTGTAGTATCTTGTACTTCTAAAAATGTGATAAACAATTCCTTAATAGTAATCTATGCTGAATCACTAATGTCGACAAATCTCACTATTAATGACATCTGTTCTTGATGACTTATGTCCGGAGTGCAATCTAGAATTACAGCAAAATATTTTGCCAAAGTAACCAATGAAACAATTTTGTCTCTCACTTTATTACTCATTAGCATGATCAGTTCATTTTGAATTCTTGGTCCCAAATAGTGGTCATGTATTTCATTTTCAGTTACTCTTCGGAGATGTTCACTCATCACTGTGTCAAATTTTCCCAGCAGTTGTACAAGGCCCAAAAAATTTCCATTTTGGGGCTGGAATAATTTCTCAACACCCTTCCTCTAAAAGCAAGATTGTTTGTTGATAGATATTCAACAATAGATAATAGACGTTCAAGAACACGACGCCAATGCTGCTTTTCTGACTCCAGCAATCTTTGATTTTGGGCATCAAGAGTTGTCTGATTTTTTAACCTTACACTCAGCTCACACCATTTGTGCATACTTTCAATGTGATATTGTGCCTTTTCATGTTGTGGTAATATGTGACTAAGATTTTTCCAATCATTAATGCCCATGGTTGCTATCTTAAAATTGCAACTATTGAAAAATCTTGCATGGGAAACAAAATACAGCATCCTTGCATTTAGAGTACACAAGCCACCATCTGTTGACAATTTCACCATCTTTTGTAGTAATTGTTTTTTGTGAATTTCCTACCTCTAATGTCTTTAGGATATTCAAGACCTTTTATTCTCACAGGGCCTTTCTCAAGTATAATGGCACGGTATTCGTTGTTTAAAGATTGCAGCCATGTGCCAATGTCATCTATATCCCATGCTAGTACAGTTTCAACTGTTTTAATTTCTTGTTTTGTGTCTGCACCTGTTTCAAATGATTGTTCTGTGTGTTCTTGCGTTTCTTGAGCTTCATCTGCATAAAAATTTTCTTGGGAAGTTACATGATGATCTTGATCAACTTCATTGTTTTCACGATGTACAAACTTAAGTATCAAATATCAGAGGGGTACCCGTGTTAGTCTGGATCTGTAAAAGCAGCAGAGAATCCTGTGGCACCTTATAGACTAACAGACATTTTGGAGCGTGAGCTTTCGTGGGTGAAGCAAGCAAGCTAGAGATAACGAGGTTAGTTCAATTAGGGAGGATGAGGCTCTGTTCCAGCAGTAGAGGTGTGAAAACCAAGGGAGGAGAAACTGGTTCTGTAATTGGCAAGCCATTCACAGTCTTTGTTTAGTCCAGAGTTGATAGTGTCAAATTTGCAGATGAACTGAAGCTCAGCAGTTTCTCTTTGAAGTCTGGTCCTGAAGTTTTTTTGCTGCAGTTTTTGTGCTGTTAGTCTATAAGGTGCCACAGGATTCTCTGCTGCTTTTACAGATCCAGACTAACATGGCTACCCCTCTGATACTTGACACCATGCAAGGCACTGCATTTAGCCGTATGGAGTGGAAATCCATCAACCTCATGAAGAAACTTGCACAAATACAGACAGATATTATCTTCCTTTCTAAATGCAAACAGATGGACATCATACCAAATGGATTAAAGGTAAAAAATCCACTGCTATCTACATACCACACAGACCACAGTGAGAGATTATGCCATACACTATCAAAGAAACTGAGGAAAAGACGGTTACTCACCTTTGTAACTGTTGTTCTTCGAGATGTGTTGCTCATATCCATTCCAGTTAGGTTAGGTGTGTGCGCGCCGTGTGTATGTTCGTCAGAGAAACTTTTACCCTAGCAACACTCGGCGGGTCAGCTGGGCGCCCCCTGGAGTGGCGCCGCCATGGCGCCGCATATATACCCCAGCCGACCCGACCACCCCTCAGTTCCTTCTTGCTGGCTACTCCGACAGTGGGGAAGGAGAGTGGGTTTGGAATGAATATGAGCAACACATCTCAAAGAACAACAGTTACAAAGGTGAGTAACCGTCTTTTCTTCTTCGAGTGATTGCTCATATCCATTCCAGTTAGGTGATTCCCAAGCCTTACTTAGGCGGAAGGGTCAGAGTGAGATGTGGCAGTATGGAGCACCGCTGCACCATAGGCTGCATCATCCCTAGATTGTTGGACCAACGCACAGTGCGAGGCGAAGGTGTGGACTGACGACCAGGTCGCAGCACGGCATATGTCCTGGATGGGCATGTGCGCCAGGAAGGCGGCTGAGGAAGCTTGAGCTCTGGTAGAATGCGCTGTGAGGCGTCCCAAGGGAACATGTGCTAGGTCATAGCACGTGCGAATGCAGGCTGTCACCCAGGAGGAAATCCTCTGGGAGGAGACCGGCAGGCCTTTCATACGCTCCGCGACCACCACAAACAATTGAGGAGACTTGCGGAAGGGCTTCGTTCCTCTCAATATAGAAAGCAAGCGCTCTATGCACATCTAAGGTGTGTAGCTGCTGCTCCCGCCGAGAAGAGTGGGGCTTTGGAAAGAAGACCGGTAGGAAGATGCCCTGGCTGGTATGGAAGGCGGACACTACCTTAGGGAGGAACGCCGGATGAGGTCGCAGCTGCACCTTGTCTTTGGGTATAAGGCGAGTCCACCGTGAGGGCTCTGAGCTCAGAGACCTGCCTGGCTGAGGTAATGGCCACCAGGAAGACCGTCTTCCATGACAGGTACAGGAGTGAGCAAGTTGCGAGTGGCTCAAAGGGTGGATGCATCAGCCTGCTTAGGACTAAGTTGAGGTCCCAGGTGGGGGCAGGGAGACGTGTGGGGGGATAGATGCGCTCCAGGACCTTAATGAATCGAGAGACCACTGGGTGAGAGAATACAGAATGACCACCATCGCCTGTATGGAAAGTGGAAATAGCTGCGAGGTGCACCTTCAGGGAGGATGTCGCCAGGCCCTGCTGCTTAAGGTACCAGAGATAGTCTAGGACCGTGGGAATTGAGGCCTCTAAGAGGGTAACGCCCTGGGTCGTGCACCAGCATGAGAAGCGCTTCCACCTAGCCAAATATGTGGAACGGGTGGAAGGCTTTCTGCTACTAAGAAAAATATGCTGTACCGGAGCAGAACAGCACAACTCCGCAGCGTTTAGCCATGCAGAAGCCACGCCGTGAGGTGGAGGGCATGCAGGTCTGGATGGTGAAGCCTGCCGTGGTCCTGAGTGATCAGGTCTGGGAAGAGAGGAAGGGGAACCGGAGTGGCCACCGACAGGTCCAGCAAGGTGGTGTACCAGGGCTGCCCGGGCCACGCAGGTGCAATCAGGATCAGATGCGCTTTGTCCCTGCGGAGCTTCAGCAGGACCTTGTGTACCAGAGGAAACGGAGGGAAGGCATACAGTAGGCCGTGTCTCCAGGGTAGGAGGAACGCGTCCGTGATCGATCTGGGGGAGAGACCCTGGAAGGAGCAGAACTGGCACTTCCTGTTCGAGCGGGAGGCAAACAGGTGTACGAGGGGAAATCCCCACCTCTGGAAGATGGAATGTATGATGTCTGGTCGAATTGACCACTCGTGGCAGAGGAAGGACCGGCTCAGCCGATCTGCCAGGGCGTTCCGGACCCCCGGGAGAAAGGACGCCACTAGGTCTACCTGGTGGGTTACGCAGAAGTCCCAGAGTCGAATGGCCTCCTGACACAGGGAAGATAAGTGGGTCCCCCCCTGTCTGTTGATGTAGTACATGGCCGTTGTGTTGTCCGTAAACACAGAAACACAATGGCCGCGAAGGAGCCCCTGGAGTGCCCGACAGGCTAGGCAAACGGCTCTTAACTCCCGGACGTTTATATGGAGCGTAAGCTCCTGGGCGGACCACAGGCCCTGGGTATGCAGGCGACCTAGATGGGCCCCCCAACCGAGGGATGACGCATCTGTCGTCAATGTCAGCGATGGCTGCTGGGGTTGAAACGGCATTCCCGCGCATACCAGGGATGGATTCATCCACCAGTCGAGGGAACGGAGGGGGCTTGGAGGAATCGTGACCAGGACGTCCATAGGGTCCCTGCTCGGGCAGAAGACCAAGTGGAGCCATGTTTGAAAGGGCCGCATGTGAAGCCTGGCATACTTGGTGACATAAGTGCATGCGGCCATGTGCCCGAGCAGGTCCAGGCAGGTGCGAGCCAAGGTGAGTGGGGAGGCCTGCAGGCCCCAGATGATCGAGACGATCGCTTGGAAGTGGGCCTGGGGCAGGTAAGCCCTGGCGAGCGTGGAATCCAGGGTTGCTCCTATGAAGTCCAGCCTTTGAGTAGGGGCCAGTGTGGATTTCTCCATGTTGAGGAGCAGACCCAGCCGGGAGAAGAGGGTCGTGATTAGGCTGACGTGCTGATGGACCTGAGTCGGAGAGGTCTCTTTGATGAGCCAGTCGTCCAGATACGGAAACACATGTATCTGCTGCCTGCGGAGGTGTGTGGCGACGACTGCCATGCACTTTGTAAACACCCTCGGGGCCGTGGAGAGGCCAAAGGGGAGGACCGCGAACTGGAAGTGCTGGTGGTTGATCGTAAACCGAAGGTACTTCCTGTGCGGTGGAAAGATGGCAATATAGAAGTACGCGTCCTTCATGTTGAGGGCGGTGTACCAGTCTCCAGGATCCAAAGACGGGATAATAGTTCCCAGGGAGACCATGCGGAACTTCAACTTGAGCAGCCACTTGTTGAGCCCCCGCAGGTCTAGAATAGGCCTGAGGCCTCCATTGGACTTGGGAATTAGAAAATAGCGGGAGTAAAACCCCTTTCCTCTCTCGGCTATCGGGACCTCCTCTACGGCTCCTGCAGCGAGGAGAGACTGCACCTCTTGCAAGAGGATTTGCTCGTGAGAGGGGTCCCTGAAGAGGGACCGGGATGGGGGGCGGGAAGGCGGGGATGAAGCAAATTGGAGGTGGTATCCTTGCTTCACCGTGCGCAGCACCCAACGGTCCGAGGTAAGCTGGGACCACGCCGGGAGGAAGTAGGAAAGGCGGTCGGAGAAGGGAGGAGAAGGATCCTGTGTTGATTCTGGTACACCGTCCCCGGGCGCACCTTCAAAAGTTGCCCTTAGGCCGTGGTGGAGCCTTAGAGGGCCCTTGGCTCTGCCCCCCTTGGGGGCCGGATTGGCACTTCCGCACACCCCGCCCGCGCCTCCTACTGAGGTCCTGCCTGTTCCGTGGTGGAAAATACAGGCGGCGGGGTTGGGGCCTAAAGGGTCTATGCTGGGTCACAGGGTTATGCATGCCCAACGACCTCATGATGACTCTGTTGTCCTTCAGGCTCTGCAACCGAGGATCAGTTTTCTCTGAGAACAAACCCTTGCCCTCAAAGGGTAAGTCCTGAATCGTGTATTGCAGCTCCAGAGGCAGGTTAGAAACCTGGAGCCAGGAGATGCGCCTCATGGTGATGCCAGAGGCCAGAGTTCTAGCAGCCGAGTCGGCCGCGTCCAGGGAGGCTTGAAGAGAGGTTCTGGCCACTTTTTTGCCTTCCTCTATGAACGCCGTAAATTCTTGGCGTGACTCAGGGGGTAGCAGCTCTGTGAAACTACCCACCTCCGTCCAGGTGTTATAATTATATCGGCTCAACAGAGCCTGCTGGTTGGCCACCCGGAGCTGTAGGGCACCCGCCGAATATACTTTGCGCCCCAGGAGGTCCATTCACCTTGCCCCCTTAGACTTTGGGGCAGGCGGCTGCTGACCATGGCGCTCCCTTTCGTTGACCGACTGGACAACTAACAAAGAGGGGGGAGGGTGAACATACAAGTACTCATACCCCCGAGAGGGTACCATGTACTTTCTCTCGACCCCCTTCGCCGTCGGTGGAATGGAGGCTGGAGATTGCCACAGAGTGTCAGCAGTGGCCTGGATGGTTTTAATAAACAGCAGTGCCACCCGGGTCGGGGCATCCGCAGCCAGGATGCTTACAACAGGGTCCTCGACCTCCGGGACTTCCTCCACCGGGAGGTTGATATTAAGAGCCACCCTTCGAAGGAGGTCTTGATGGGCCCTAAGGTCTATCGGCGGAGGCCCTGAAGAGGAGGTCCCTGCCACAGCCTCATCCGGGGACGAGGAAGAAGATACCCCGGGAATGAGGGGGTCCTGGATAGCCCCATGCTCCTGGGGTGGTTCCTGCTCCAGCTGTCCTGGGGAGTCCGGGGGATGTGGGACGTGCTCCTCCGATTCTTCCGCGGGAGGGCGTGAGATGGTGGCCTCTGGTGCCCGATGCTCCGAGGTAGCAGAGTGGGGCTGAACTAGGGGAGCACCCTGGGCTTGATGGTACACCCAGGGTGTCCAAAAGGACCACTGTTGAGGCCCAGCGTCCTGAGGGCGTGTGTCCTGAAAGACCCCCGTGGGCACCTCCATGTCTTGGTCCCGGTCGTAGAAGCTGTCTGCCTGCGAGGAGACGGACGTCTGCCTGGACGGCCACGGAGGAGCAGAAAACCCCAGCGCTGAAGTGCCAACTGATCTTGCACCTTGGGACTGTGGAGACCAGTGCCGGTATGCAGAGCGGTACCGAGAGCGAGACTGGGACCTGAGACCGGCCTGGTGCTGGGAGGTCGACCGGGATCTCGAGCCCCTATGGCGAGATCTGCTCCGAGGGGAACGGTGTCCGTGACGGTGCCAGGAGCTGGAGCAGTACCGTGAGTAGCAGGACGGAGAGCGAGAGACTGAGTGGCACCTTGAGATCGACCTGCGTAGAGGTTGATCGGCGCTGCGAGCTCAACCGGTGCCATGGGGAGCGGTGCCGGGATACAGTGCGGTGCCGGGACTGGGAGCGGTGCCGGGATTGAGAGCGGTGCCGGGAGCGGGAGCGACGTCTCGATCTGGAGCGCCCCCGGGATCGCGACCTTATTCGGTGCCGGTCCGCCACGCTGACAGACGACGGTCTGGCCAGGGACGGCTTGCCCATGGATGGTGGTATCCACATCAGCGGTGCCGGGGGTAAGGGCGGTGCTAGCTCAGTCTTGGCGATCAAGTCCCTGGCCGCCGAAAACGTCTCCGGAGTCGATGGCAGAGTGAGCTCTACCACGGCAGGTGCCCGGGAGCTGCCAGCCACCGAACTCGATGGCCGTCGCGGGGCCGGAGTCGACGGTGCCGGTTTAGGCGGTGCCGCGGCAGGTGTTGGTGCCGGGTGGGCCGACTTGGGAGCTATGTCTGGCTGCGACGCGGGTGTTGTCGAGCCTGTCTGAGGTTTCGCCGTCTTCGACCTCGGGGAGAGGGAGCGGCGCGGAATTGACTTCGGTGCTGGCTGCGGCCGGTGCCGGGAAGCCTTAGGCGTACCAACGGTGCCAGGAACCGTAGGGGCAGTCTCGCTCACCTGCTGGCTTGTGCTCGATGCCAAAGGTGAGGGTGCTAGCGCCGCTTCCATTAGGAGCTGGCTTAACCTAATGTCCCGCTCCTTTTTGGTCTGAGGCTTAAAAGCCTTGCAAATTGGGCACTTAGAGGACAAGTGCGATTCCCCGAGGCACTTTAGACAGGAGTCGTGGGGATCTCCTGTCGGCATCGGCCTATGGCAGGCCGCACATTGCTTGAAGTCCGGTGAGCCAGGCATGAGCTCCGGCACCGGGTGCGGGTCAGAGGTTGCCCCCAAAACCCCGCTGATTCACTTATAACTAACAACTACAACTATAACTATAACTAATCCAATTAACTATATAAGAACAAACAACTAGAACTATGGTTAAACAAACGAGAATTAGAACTACGAGTAGTTAGGGAAGGTGGAGGTCAGCTAAGCCGCACTCCACTGTTTCAACGACCGACACGGGTGGTAAGAAGGAACTGAGGGGTGGCCGGGTCGGCTGGGGTATATATGCGGCGCCATGGCAGCGCCACTCCAGGGGGCGCCCAGCCGACCCGCCGAATGTTGCTAGGGTAAAAGTTTCTCCGATGAACATGCACGCGGCGCACACACACCTAACCTAACTGGAATGGATATGAGCAATCACTCGAAGAAGAACCACCTGATCAGCATCCTATACAGCAAACAGGAAAACATCAAAAAAGAGCTCTCCAACCTGGAGACTTTCATTAATAACCAAACTTCCATAAAAACGGACTTCACTAAAATAAGACAGGAGATCTACAGCACTCACTTCACCTCTCTACAAAGGAAAAAGGACTGTAAGCTGTCTAAACTCCCACCTGCCACATGGGGACACAACCGCAGTACCCCTAACCCACCCAGCAATATCGTCAATCTATCCAACTACACACTCAGCCCAGAAGAAAACTCTGTCCTATCTCGGGGACTCTCTTTCTGCCCTGCCACCCCCACCAACATGATACAGTTCTGTGGCGATCTGGAAGCCTACTTTCGCCGTCTACGACTCAAAGAATACTTCCAGGACAACACTGAACGGTGCACTGATACACAGGTACCCTCCCATCAACAGCACAGGAAGAAGAACTCCACATGAACTCCTCCTGAGGGTCAAAATGACAATCTGGACCCATACATTGAATGCTTCCGCCGACGTGCACAGGCAGAAATCGTGGAAAAACAACACCGCTTGCCTCATAACCTAAGTCGTGCAGAATGCAATGCCATCCACAGCCTCAGAAACCACCCTGACATAATCATCAAAGAGGCTGCTAGAGGAGGTGCTGTTGTCATCATGAACAGGTCTGACTACCAAAAGGAGGCCGCCAGACAACTCTCCAATACCAAATTCTACAAGCCACTTCCCTCAGATCCCACTGAGGAATACACCACCAGCACTCCCAGCTATCTCCGTGACACCACTGATTTCCTGAGGAAACTACAATGCATTGGTCACCTCCCAGAAAACACCATCCTAGCCACCATGGATGCAGAGGCTCTCTACACAAACATCCCACACACAGATGGAATACAAGCTGTTAGGAACAGTATCCCTGATGATGCCACAGCACAACTGGCTGCTGAGCTCTGTGCCTTTATACTCACACACAACTATTTCAAGTTTGATGACAATATATATCTCCAGATCAGTGGCACTGCTATGGGCACCCGCATGGCCCCACAATATGCCAATATTTTTATGGCTGACCTGGAACAACGCTTCCTCAGCTCTCGTCCACTCATGCCCCTTCTCTACCTACGCTACATTGATGACATCTTCATCATCTGGACCCATGGGAAGGAGACTCTAGAAAAATTCCACCAGGATTTCAACAACTTCCACCCCACCATCAGCCTCAGCCTGGACCAATCTACACAGGAGGTCCACTTTCTAGACACCACGGTGCAAATAAGTGATGGTCACATTAACACCACCCTATATCGAAAACCTACCGACCGCTACGCCTACCTTCATGCCTCCAGCTTCCATCCCGGGCACATCACATGATCCATTGTCTACAGTCAAGCACTGAGGTACAACCGCATCTGCTCTAACCCCTCAGACAGAGACCAGCACCTACAAAATCTCCACCAAGCATTCTCAAAACTACAATACCCGCACGAGGAAATTAGGAAACAGATCAACAGAGCCAGATGTGTACCCAGAAGCCTCCTACTGCAAGACAAACCCAAGAAAGAAACCAACAGGACTCCACTGGCCATCACATACAGCCCCCAGCTAAAACCCCTCCAACGCATCATCAGGGATCTACAACCCATCCTGGACAACGATCCCACACTTTCACAGGTCTTGGGTGGGAGGCCAATCCTTGCCCACAGACAACCTGCCAACCTGAAATGTATTCTCACCAGCAACTGCACACCGTACCATAGTAACTCTAGCTCAGGAACCAATCCATGCAACAAACCCCGATGCCAACTCTACCCACATATCTACACCAGCGACACCATCACAGGACCTAACCAGATCAACCATACCATCACCGGTTCATTCACCTGCACGTCCACCAATGTAATGTACGCCATCATATGCCAGCAATGCCCCTCTACTATGTACATCGGCCAAACTGCACAGTCAGTACGGAAAAGGATAAATGGACACAAATCAGATATGAGGAATGGCAATATACAAAAACCTGTAGGAGAGCACTTCAACCTCCCTGGCCACACTATAGCAGACCTTAAGATGGCCATCCTGCAGCAAAAAAACTTCAGGACCAGACTTCAAAGAGAAACTGCTGAGCTTTAGTTCATCTGCAAATTTGACACCATCAGCTCTGGACTAAACAAAGACTGCGAATGACTTGCCAATTACAAAACCAGTTTCTCCTCCCTTGGTTTTCACACCTCTACTGCTAGAACAGAGCCTCATCCTCCCTGATTGAACTAACCTCGTTATCTCTAGCTTGCTTGATAGCATATATATACCTGCCCCTGGAAATTTCTGCTACCTGCATCTGACGAAGTGGGTATTCACCTGTCATAAGTAGGTAGGTAAGGGTTAAGTTTCTTTTACCTGGAAAGGGGGAACCAAACACCTGACCAGAGGACCAATCAGAGACCTGGATTTTTTTAAAAGTCTGGGAGGGAAAGGAACTCGGGGTCTTTTTTTTGTTGTTTTCCTCGGCTGTGAGTAAACAAATTTCTCTCTAACTCCAATCTTCTTCTAAATTCTACTAAAAGTCTGTGAGTACAAAAGGAAACAAAGTAATCGGCTGTGATGTGCTTTGATTTGTATTTACTGTGTGTTGATTTGCTGGACTGTTTGAAATTGGCTATTTTTTAAATCAGACTGGTTATTCATATTTTCTTATAAGCAAGAGCCTGTATTGATCTTTAATGCAGTATTATTGTTCTGTATTTTCTTTCTTTTTATATAAAGTTTTCTTTTTTAAACTGTGGAAGTTCTTTCCTAGTGAGGCAAAGGGATAGAGATTTCTGTGTTTAGTCTGTCTACCTCGGGGTGACAGGCTAGGGAGAAGGCAAAGCCAGCTGTTGGTCTTTTGTGTTCCTATTGTCCCAAGGTGATAGAACGATTATCTCTTGGGAAGCAGAGAAACAGGTTTTCTCGGTACTCGCAGGCTAGACAAAGAGGCAAGCCTGAGAGGGAGGGGGAAAGGGGTTATTTCTCCTGGTTTTAAGAATCCAAGGGATTTGGGGTTTGGGGTCCCCCCCCCAGGGAAGGGTTGGGGAGACCAGAGAGAGGGAAAGGGGGTCAGGCCCTGTAAATTCCTGGCTGGTGGCAGCGAGAAAGATCCAAGCTGGGTACAGCTTGGGGAAGGTTCACAGTAAGCACCCAGATTTTGTACGCTAAAGTCCAGATTTGGGAAAAATGTTTAGGACATGGTAGGCAGCGGACTGGGAATTATGAATCCAGAAGCCACAAGCTACATTAATTTTCCTTTTTCTGCTAGGGATTAGCAGGGGCAAGGGGTTGGTTTTTAAGCAGCCAGATACAAAATTTTTCTGCCTGCTTTTGGCTGTTAGCATTTTTAGCAAGATACTTAAGAGGGCCATTAAGGGTCGTTGCTTAAACAATAGCACTCCCTTTGAGAGTGAATTCCAGCAAACGCACACAGGTAAATACAGTGGCTTTTGTTTGGTTAACTAGCCAATCAAACAAAGCCAGAGGAAGACACATCAGTTGCTAGGCAAATCTCCTCAGACAGAAAGCCAGCAGTTAAAACAACAAACACCAGAGGGCACCACAACACAATAAAACAGAAACCATAAGTTCCAAAGATGCCATAAAGCAGGAACGTGCGAAACTAGAGGCAGAGGAACAAACAAAACAAGCCGATCACAAGCGAGACATGGAAAAAAGACTACAAGAGATGGAGATGAAACAAAAAGAAAAAGAAGCTGATTTCAAAAGAAAACAACAAGAAGAAGAGGCAGCCTACCGACGACAAAGTGAAGAGAGGGACAAACAGAGAAAGCATGAACTGCAGATGGCACAGGCTAGGCAAAATGCTCCAGCCACTCCTAACCCTACACCGCACAGGAAATTTCCCAACTACAAGGCAGGTGATGACCCGGAAACCTTCTTAGAAAACTTTCAAAGGGTATGTGTTGGGTACAACATCCCTGAAGACCAGTACATGCTAGAGCTGAGGTCACACATCAGTGGACCCTTGGCAGACGTGGCGGCTAAAATGCCAAGAGGCCAAATGAACGATTATAAACTGTTTCAAACCCAAGCCAGATCCAGAATGGGGATAACCCCGGATCACGCCCGTCGGCGGTTCAGAAACCAAAAGTGGAAACCAGAGGGGTCATTTCCTGACCACGCCTACTACGTGGGAAAGCATTGTGACGCCTGGATATCAGGAACCCAGGTTCAAACCTTTGAAGACCTGCGCCACCTCATATACATGGAGCAGTTCTTGGATGGTGTTCCTAAAGAAATAACACGGTACATCCTAGATGGAAAACCCAAAACTCTCACCGAGGCGGGGGAGATTGGAGCCAGATGGATGGAGGTGGCAGAAAGCAAAAAAGCTACTGTAAAGGGGAGTGAAAACCCCAGGGGCCACACCGACAACAAACCCTACAACCGAGGGCAACCCAAAACCTCAACTACAACGCAAGGAAAGCCACAGACATCCTATCCTTCCACCTCGCCAGTCCTCAGTAACTTACTTCAACCCAGTAACACATTATCTGACAGATGCTATAAGTGTAATGAAACGGGACACATCAAGGCCAACTGCCCTAAGGCCAACTGCCCAACAAACCCCAACCGGGTGCAAGTCATTACACCACCAACACAACCAAGATCCCCAGGCCCAGATACCTCTCAAATTCCCTTGGAGCGAAGGGAACATTTGAAGGTGGGCGGAAAGAAGGTTACCGCGTGGAGAGACACGGGAGCACAAGTGTCAGCTATCCACCAATCCTTCGTCGATCCCAAACTCATCAACCCAAGGGCCAAAGTGACCATTTACCCCTTCATGTCACAAGCTGTGGTCTTGCCTACCGCTGAACTGCCTGTCCAGTACAAAGGCTGGTCAGGAAGGTGGACTTTTGCGGTTTATGACAATTATTCCATCCCCATGCTACTGGGGGAAGACTTGGCCAACCAAGTAAAGCAGTCCAAGAGAGTGGGAATGGTTACACGCAGCCACACCAGGCAAGCTTCCAGACCCATTCCTGTTCCTGAGCCGTCCACAGAGAACCTGTCTGTGTTACCAGAGACCCAGACCGAGGTAGTGGACCCAGATCCCATGCCAACGGCTGAACCAGCCACAACACCTCCAGTCCCAGGCCCGGAACTGGAACAGCAATCAGCACCAGCAAGTGCAACCACATCTTCAACCCCACTGCCAGAAGGGACCAACGAGCCTGAACTGGCCGAAGCACCACACAACCATACCGAAGAGGCTCAGCCAGAGCCTGAAATACCACCAGGTGCACCAGCGGACAGCGGTACACCAGCTACAGAAACAACTCCTTCACCTCCGTCACTTTCAGAGGGACCAAGCCCAAGTCCCCAGTCTGAGAAAGAACTGGTGTCCCCGGCTTCAAGGGAACAGTTCCAGACTAAGCAGGAAGCGGATGTCAGCCTTCAGAAAGCTTGGGCGGCGGCACGGAGCAACCCACCGCCTCTCAGCTCTTCTAACCGATCCCGCTTTGTTATAGACCAAGGACTTTTATACAAGGAACTTCTTTCTGGTGGACACCAGGAAGAATGGCAGCCGCACAAACGGTTGGTGGTTCCAACTAAGTACAGGGGGAAGCTCTTAAGCTTAGCCCACGATCATCCCAGTGGTCATGCTGGGGTGAACAGAACCAAAGACAGGTTGGGGAAGTCCTTCTACTGGGAGGGGATGGGCAAGGAAGTTGCCCAGTATGTCCAATCTTGTGAGGTGTGCCAAAGAGTGGGAAAACCTCAAGATCTGGTCAAGGCCCCTCTCCAGCCACTCCCCATAATTGAGGTACCATTTCAGCGAGTAGCTGTGGATATTCTGGGTCCTTTTCCGAGAAAGACACCCAGGGGAAAGCAGTACGTACTGACTTTCATGGACTTTGCTACCCGATGGCCAGAAGCAGTTGCTCTAGGCAACATCAGGGCCAGAGCGGTGTGCCAGGCGTTAACAGACATTTTCGCCAGGGTAGGTTGGCCCTCTGATATCCTTACCGATTCAGGATCAAATTTCCTGTCAGGCACCATGAAAGACCTGTGGGAAAATCATGGGGTGAATCACTTGGTTGCCACCCCGTACCACCATCAAACCAATGGCCTGGTGGAAAGGTTTAATGGAACTTTGGGGGCCATGATCCGTAAATTCGTTAATGAACACTCCAATGACTGGGATCTAGTCTTGCAGCAGTTGCTGTTTGCTTACAGGGCTGTACCACATCCCAGTTTAGGGTTCTCACCCTTTGAACTTGTGTATGGCCATGAGGTTAAGGGGCCATTACAGTTGGTGAAGCAACAATGGGAGGGGTTTACACCCTCTCCAGGAACTAACATTCTGGACTTTGTCAGCAACCTACAAAACACCCTCCGACATTCTTTAGCCCTTGCTAGAGAAAACCTAAAGGATACTCAGGAAGAGCAAAAGGCCTGGTACGATAAACATACCAGAGACCGTTCCTTCCAGAGAGGAGACCAGGTTATGGTCTTGAAGGCGCAACAGGCCCATAAGATGGAAGCATCATGGGAGGGCCCATTCACGGTCCAAGAGTGCCTGGGAGCTGTTAACTACCTCATAGCATTTCCCAATTCCTCACAAAAACCCAAAGTATATCATGTTAATTCTCTCAAGCCCTTTTATTCCAGAGACTTACAGGTTTGTCAGTTTACAGTCCAGGGAGCAGAGGATGCTGACTGGCCTGATGGCGTCTACTACGACGGGAAAAAAGACGGTGGCGTGGAAGAGGTGAACCTCTCAACCACCCTGGAACGTCTGCAGCGGCAACAAATCCAGGAGCTGTGCACCAGCTTCGCACCATTGTTCTCAGCCACTCCAGGACTGACTGAACGGGCATACCACTCCATTGACACAGGTAATGCTCACCCAATTAGAACACCACCCTACCGGGTGTCCCCTCACGCACAAGCTGCTATAGAGCGGGAGATCCAGAACATGCTACAGATGGGTATAATCCGCTCATCTACCAGTGCATGGGCATCTCCAGTGGTTCTGGTACCCAAACCAGATGGGGAAATACGCTTTTGCGTGGACTACCGTAAGCTAAATGCGGTAACTCGTCCAGACAACTATCCAATGCCACGCACCGATGAGCTATTGCAAAAGTTGGGACGTGCCCAGTTCATCTCTACATTAGACTTAACCAAGGGGTACTGGCAAGTACCGCTAGATGACCCTGCCAAGCAAAGGTCAGCATTCGTCACCCATACGGGGGTATATGAATTTAATGTACTTCCTTTCGGGCTGCGAAATGCAACCGCCACCTTCCAGAGGCTGGTAGATGGTCTACTAGCAGGACTGGGAGAATATGCAGTTGCCTACCTCGATGATGTGGCCATTTTCTCAGACTCCTGGCCCGAACACCTAGAACACCTGGAAAAGGTCTTTGACCGTATCAGGCAGGCAGGACTAACTGTTAAGGCCAAAAAGTGTCAAATAGGCCAAAACACAGTGACTTATCTGGGACACCAGGTGGGTCGAGGAACCATAAACCCCCTACAGGCCAAGGTGGAGGCTATCCAAAAGTGGCCTGTCCCAAAGTCAAACAAACAGGTCCAATCCTTCTTAGGCTTGGCCGGGTACTACAGGCGGTTTGTACCACACTACAGCCAAATCGCTGCACCACTAACCGACCTGACCAAGAAAACCCAACCAACTACAGTTAAATGGACTGATAAGTGTCAGGAAGCCTTTACCCAACTAAAGGCAACGCTCACGTCTGACCCTGTGCTAAGGGCCCCAAACTTTGACAAACCATTCCTAGTAACCACCAATGCATCTGAGCGTGGTGTAGGAGCAGTTCTCATGCAGGAAGGACCGGATCAGAACTTCCATCCTGTCGTGTTTCTCAGCAAGAAACTATCGGAGAGGGAAAGCCACTGGTCAGTCAGTGAAAAGAAATGCTATGCCATTGTGTATGCCCTGGAAAAGCTACGCCCATACGTTTGGGGACGGCAGTTCCAGCTACAAACTGACCATGCTGCGCTAAAGTGGCTTCATACAGCCAAAGGAAACAACAACAAACTTCTTCGTTGAAGTCTAGCTCTCCAGGATTTTGATTTTCAAATTCAACACATTTCAGGAGCTTCCAACAAAGTAGCTGATGCACTCTCCCGTGAGAGTTTCCCAGAATACACTGGTTAAAAACTTTCCTTAAAATGTTGAAGTCTTGTAGTTTACATGCTTAGAAGTATATGTAAGGTGCATGTGTTGTATTCCTCTGTTTAGTTAAAGTTCTAGGTAGAAATCACCTCCAGTGAAAGTTTCTACTGTCGGTGATTTGGGGGGCGTGTCATAAGTAGGTAGGTAAGGGTTAAGTTTCTTTTACCTGGAAAGGGGGAACCAAACACCTGACCAGAGGACCAATCAGAGACCTGGATTTTTTTAAAAGTCTGGGAGGGAAAGGAACTCGGGGTCTTTTTTTGTTGTTTTCCTCGGCTGTGAGTAAACAAATTTCTCTCTAACTCCAATCTTCTTCTAAATTCTACTAAAAGTCTGTGAGTACAAAAGGAAACAAAGTAATCGGCTGTGATGTGCTTTGATTTGTATTTACTGTGTGTTGATTTGCTGGACTGTTTGAAATTGGCTATTTTTTAAATCAGACTGGTTATTCATATTTTCTTATAAGCAAGAGCCTGTATTGATCTTTAATGCAGTATTATTGTTCTGTATTTTCTTTCTTTTTATATAAAGTTTTCTTTTTTAAACTGTGGAAGTTCTTTCCTAGTGAGGCAAAGGGATAGAGATTTCTGTGTTTAGTCTGTCTACCTCGGGGTGACAGGCTAGGGAGAAGGCAAAGCCAGCTGTTGGTCTTTTGTGTTCCTATTGTCCCAAGGTGATAGAACGATTATCTCTTGGGAAGCAGAGAAACAGGTTTTCTCGGTACTCGCAGGCTAGACAAAGAGGCAAGCCTGAGAGGGAGGGGGAAAGGGGTTATTTCTCCTGGTTTTAAGAATCCAAGGGATTTGGGGTTTGGGGTCCCCCCCCCAGGGAAGGGTTGGGGAGACCAGAGAGAGGGAAAGGGGGTCAGGCCCTGTAAATTCCTGGCTGGTGGCAGCGAGAAAGATCCAAGCTGGGTACAGCTTGGGGAAGGTTCACAGTAAGCACCCAGATTTTGTACGCTAAAGTCCAGATTTGGGAAAAATGTTTAGGACATCACCCACGAAAGCTCACGCTCCAAAACGTCTGTTAGTCTATAAGGTGAAACTTAAGTATAGAACCCTTCTGTGCTTCTACAGCTAATCCTATTTCATTTTTCCGTTTTCTTTCTTGTGACCCAGAAGGTTGTTTTTGATAGGACATAACTTATAAGGGTGTTTTTTAAAGAAATAACTGTTTAAATTATTGTTATTATCAGAAATATTATTTAAAATAGCTAATATAGGATAGCCGTGAGCCTGTGAACTTGAGCTAGTGCGAAGACTGAGACACAGTAGAGTTGGAAACCCATTTATTTTTACAAAGCCACATTTTAGTTTTAAATGTATAATGGGCATCAGTCTTAACGTTAGTTACAACTCTGTATCAACTTTATCCTGTAAATAGATCAATGGCATTATCCAGTTTAATAAGCTGGGTTTCCAAACAGTGGGAAAATATAACCCTAGTTTTACTCCTAGGTAAAGCACAAAGTGACCAAAATGAAGTCAACACAGAATCATCTCATCTAGATTAAGGTAGCACAGAAATGTTACAGAAGTCCTGTTGTGCCTTATTTTTGTTTGGAAAGACATTAGCAATAGTAGCACATTCACATGATAAAATACATGATAAAATACATGATAAAATACATGATACATGCCTCTAAAGTTCCATCAAAAACTGACATTTTCACAGCTCTAGCATGATCTGCTGTACAGATGATCTGCTGTACAGATTCATGATCTGCTCTACATGATCTGCTGTACAGATTCTTCACAAAGAAGTGTCCCTGACCTTTTAACTCATATTAACTATGTATTTACTTTATGAAAGTTGGAGAAAACATTGTGAAAATGTAAAACATTGGCTGCCCAACTTCTGGGCTGGCAAAAGTTATGCTGATTCACAGGGAAAAAAAAAAGCAGGAGCATCTTAGTACAACATATGGTCACTCTATACCAGGGGTCGGCAACCTTTCAGAAGTGGTGTGCCAAGTTCACTGTAATTTAAGGTTTCTCGTGCCAGTAATACATTTTAATGTTTGTAGAAGGTTTCTCTTTATGTCTATATTATATAAATAAACTATTGTTATTATCTGAGGTCTTGGCCACCGGTCCTGCTCAGGCCACTGCCAGCTGAGTAAATGAAACCCCAGACCGGCAGCGGGCTAAGCGGGATTGGTGGCTGGAACCCTAGACAAGGATTCCAGGCCCTGCTCAGGGGTTCTGACCATCAACTCCTGCCAGCCAGGATCCCGGCCGCCAACCCCCCCTCAGCCCGCTACCAGCCTGGGATTCTGCTCACCCAGGCTGGCAGGAGGCAGAGTGGGGCCGGCGGCTGAGCTCCTGACTGGCAAGGGGCCGGCAGCCGGAACCCCGGAGTAGCAGTAGGCTGAGTGCTACTGGCACCCCAGACTGGCAGCAGACTGAGCCACTCAACCCCCCACCGGCCCTGCTCAGCCCGCCACCAGCCCACTCAGCCCGCTTCCGGCTGAGTGAATGAAACCCCAGGCTGACAGCAGGTTGAGTGGTTCAGCTGGCCTGCTCAGCCCACTGCCAGCCTGGGGTTCCTTGGGGGTCCCCAGGCCAGCAGAAGGTGCTGAGTGGGGCCAATGGCTGGTATCCCAGCTGGCAATAGGGCAGCAGCCGGAACCCCAGAGCAGTGATGGGCTGAGCCGCTCAGCCTGCCGCTGCATACCATCAAAAATCAGCTCACCTGCCACCTTTGACACGTGTGCCGTAGGTTGCCGACCCCTGCTTTATACACTAGTAAGGAGATAAGCATATTACAGTTGTTGGAGGGCTTTTATCAGGAGTAACAGGCTATAGGAAAGTCAGTCAACATTTTTTGTTTCTCTGATGAACACTGGCCCACTCCCTGCCTCAAACCAAACCTGTCACTAATAATTGTCAACAACTTAATTTTCTGTTTTTGGCTAAGATATTGATTTTTTTTAAAAAAAAAATATTGAAATTGGATTCAGGATTGTTAGCAAGAATTTTTGGCAAACAGAGTTGTTAAATGACAATCTAAATGGCAACACAGTACTGCTTTCATGCTTGGTTATTTTATTGCTAAAGGGTGTAGTGGGGTGTAGGCTTGGAGGGAAGAAGATTTCTATGATGTAGGCAAGATCAGGTGTTTTATCCAAAACCAGAATATGAATGGTGCCGGTCTTCTTGGTGACTAGCTGACCTTGAATTATTGTCAAAAGCTAGAGGGTGACTCATCTCCTTCCTCACATTTTGGTTGAGGATTCCATTGATAAAGGGATTGGCCTCAAATACCTGGTTGTAGGACTCTTCCATGGTGTAGTTTTCATCTTGGGGTGGCCCGGTCCTAATTTTATTAAAGCATGTACTTTAGTCTTTGTAATTATTTGTTATAACTCTGTAGCTTTTTAGGAAGGCAGGAGTAAAATAAAAGTAGCTGCAATAGTTCCACAGTTAACTAAAATAGAAAATTTACATAATTTACAGATGCCTAATCTTAATTTTTGCTTAATAAATAAATCCATAAGAAAACTCTGTTGGGAAACTGCTACAGTTTACTTAGAAAGTGCAATTCTCCTTTGACTGAATAATGGCTGCTCTTTCTTTCTTTGATCTGCAGAGTGACTGATGCTTTTCAGCTATCAGTGGTGCATCTTCTCTTGGCCCCAGCTACTGTTCTCCCTTCTTGTTGCATTGATAGTGAGTAGGTGTGTCTCGCCTTTTTTTTTTTAAATCATATGCTAGGGACAGTCTTGTCCTCTTCTCCTCTCCTGATGTCAGCGTAGATGCAAGCAGTGCAAAATGTACTACAGTCATATAGTATCTCAAATGCAAAGCTGCATTTCTCTGATCTGAGGTTTGAAGAACAATGTGGAACTAGCTATTTTACAGGACGTCTAGATTTCATTCATGTAGTAACAGAACTGGTGATGGGAAAGCAGGAAGAGGTTTGTTTTTTTGTTGTTCGTTGGAGGAATGTGTGTGTGTACACAGCTTAAATTAGTTAAAAAACCCTAACTTTCAGTACTCAGTGTTTCAAAAATGTTTGACTGACAACCTGTGTTGTAGAGATGTCTTTTGTTTAAAACCCCCCCCCATGAATAAAGCTACTTTAAGGGAAATTACTGCTTTGTCCAACCCCGAAGAGCTATAAGATCTTTGCTCACCAATTCTCATAAAATTTATATTTGTCATGCATTTTTGGTAACTTTAGTATTACAATCTATTATAAATAAAGTGCATTCCACTGATTGATTTTAAAATGAAATTAGTAACTGGAAAAAATGGCCAGTATTTTTTTAAAACCTGTGACAATTATAAACTACTTTATTCTGTCATTTACTTTCTAGAATCTAAAGTATATCTAATATGGCAAACTCAGGACAGTTAGCTACCAGGAGAGGGGTAGTAATTGGTCCCGGAAGGCTTAGCCCTAGAGGAATGAAGTTCAGCTGGGGCAGGGGTTAGCAGGGAACTAATCAAGTTCAGCTGGCTCCAATTGCTGGAGACCTTTTTAAAACCTCCCTGGCAGGGAAGCAAGGGGGGGAGGAAGAGAGAAGCAGAGTAGCTGCCAGCAAGTAGGGGCAGCTAAACTCTGAGACTCTCCTTGGAAGGCAGCTTGCATTCTCCCCAGAAGGAGAGGAAACTAGAACAAGGGGCTGGCTGAGAAGGGATCAGCCAGACCCTGTGAGATTGGGAAGGGGTTTTTTTCTGTTTTCTTTTACCAAGCCTGTGTCTCCGGGGCTGAAAGGAACTGAGCAAACAAACGGAGAGGCAGGTACTTTGCCACACGTGGTGTCAGGCGTGGGATAGCCCTAGTGAGCGAGGCTCCGTGGCAAGCCATCACTGGGCAAGGTAAAAACCTCAAAAAAAAAAAAAAATTTTTTTTTGAAAAATGGAGGATGTTTTGAAGGCGTTGTTGCAGGCCACTGCGGCCCAACAAGAGGCTACCAGAGTGCAGGTGGCTGCCCAGCGGGAGTCCATACGGGTGCAACAGGAGACCAACCAGCTGCTGATGAGCCAGGCAGCCCAAGATCGAGCAACCCTGACTGAGGTAGTAAACCAGTTGAAGGCCCTGACCACGATGACACACGGGACCCGGGGGAGTCAGCCGCTGCGGGCGAGCAGCTACTTGCAGAAGATGACAACCGATGACGATATAGAGGCGTATCTCCTTGCGTTCGAGAGGATGGCACTGCGGGAGGCCTGGCCCCAAGACCAGTGGGCCGGTCTTCTGGCTCCATTCCTATGTGGGGAGGCCCAGAAGGCCTACTTTGACATGACCACAGAAGCGGCTATGGACTACTCTCGACTGAAGGCGGAAATCCTGGCGAGGGCAGGCATGACGCCGGCCATAAGGGCCCAACGCTTCCACGAGTGGAACTACTGGGAGGACAAACCACCGAGGTCCCAGCTGTTTGATCTGGTACACCTTGCTCGGAAGTGGCTCTGCCCCGAGGCCCATGGGCCGGAAAAGGTAGTAGAGATCCTGGTATTGGACAGGTACATGAGAGGGTTGCCGCCGGATATACGGGGGTGGGTCCGCCAAAACGATCCCTCCTCTTATGACGATCTAGTTGCTCTCGTGGAGAGGCACTTAGCAGCCCAAGAACTTTCTCAGACCACTGGGGGAGGAAGGCGCCAGTATCGGAGGCCAGCCTCTACGCCGAAGCCCCGGTTTGCCCTAGCTCCGGGCCGGAAAATGGAGGGGAGGCAGGAGGCGGAAGAGCCACCTGCAGTCCCGGAGAGACTGGAGGACTGGGGAAGAAAGGTTCAGGGGATACATCCCAGCAGCCCGAAAAATAGGGGGCTGCCCGAGGGGGGTACCGATGTTATGCCTGTGGTGAATTAGGGCATATTGCTGCCCAATGCCCTAATCTTGGAGAGCCTATGCAGTGTGAACTGGGAGATATAGGGGGACCATGCGATCTAATAAGTCTAGTCGGGGTTGCGATGGTCCCTCATAGATACACTAGGGCCGTTAAGCTGAACGGTAAAGAAACCACTGCATTAATAGACTCGGGCAGTGCAGTTACACTGGTCTCAGGGACGCTGGTCAGGCCGGGCCAACTGTCCCAGGCCAAACGCTCGGGAATATCCTGCGTACATGGGGATGTCAGCTACTACCCCACCGTCCCTGTACGCATCGAAGTTCTTGGAAACCCTACCGAGGTGACAGTGGGAGTCGTTCCGAAACTCCCGTACCCTGTCCTTATCGGGCGAGACTTCCCGGGGTTCGACGGCCTACTCCCTGGGAACGAGGGAGAAGGAGGGGAGGACACTGGGAGCCAAAGGGTGGCCCAGATAGGGGACCCTCTCCCCACTTTCCACGAGTTTAGCCAGGATGCGTTCTCCCCACCGGGGAAGTCCAGGAAGACTCAGAGGGAATGGAGGGCCGATAAAAGAAGGGGGACGAGGATCCTGACCCGTTACCTGATGCCTACACTGGCAGGGGAAAGAAGGGACTTGGCTGACAGCGGGCCTAGGTCAGCTAACTCCAACCCAATTGTTGGACCGGGTTCCCCTGGGGCTGTCCCTGAGGGGGAGACGGAGGTGGACCCCCCCGGACTGGGACAAGTAGGGACCGCGCGTGGGAATTTTGGTCAGGATCAGGCCAATGATCCCCTATACCACAACATTTTTAAGGAAGTAGTCGAGGTGAATGGGGTCCCAGTAGAGGGGAGAGCTAAGGGCCCGGGACCATATTACATGATTAAAAAAGATCTGCTGTATAGAGTAGTCCGCGTCCAAGAGCAAGTCATCAAACAACTCTTAGTCCCCCGGAAGCACCAAAGGGCGGTAATGGATCTGGCCCACAGTCATCTGTTTGGGGCCCATCTAGGGATGGATAAGACCCTCGATCGGATTCTACAGAGGTTTTTTTGGACTGGCATTTATGCAGCCGTCCGACGATATTGTTCCTCCTGTCTGGAGTGCCAATTACATGGGCCCCGACCATACTTAAGGGCCCCTCTGGTCCCTCTACCAATTATTGAAGTTCCGTTCGAGCGAATAGCTATGGACATAGTGGGGCCATTGGAAAAGTCAGCCCAGGGCCACCAGTACATCCTGGTAGTACTAGATTATGCCACCCGATACCCCGAGGCCATCCCCCTACGGAATACCATGTCCAAGTCCATAGCCAAAGAATTAGTCCAGATATTCTCCAGAGTAGGGATACCTAAGGAGATCCTGACGGACCAAGGGACCCCCTTTGTTTCTAAGCTAATGAAGGACTTGTGTAACATGCTCCACATACGGACCCTTAGAACGTCGGTCTACCACCCCCAGACCGATGGCCTCGTTGAACGCTTTAATAGGATGTTGAAGAACATGTTACGGAAGGTGATCAGCCGCAGTCGAAAAGACTGGGATGCCCTGCTACCTTATGTGCTGTTTGCCGTCCGAGAAGTTCCTCAGGCTTCCACTGGATTCTCCCCCTTCGAGCTGTTATATGGTCGGCACCCTAGGGGCATACTGGACCTGGCTAAAGAGGACTGGGAAGAGCAACCGAACCCGGGGAGAAACATTGTGGAACACGTGCTACAAATGAGAGACCGAATCGCCAGTGTCACCCCCCTGGTGCGCGAACACATGAAGAAGGCCCGAGGGGTGCAACGGACATACTACAACCGTCAAGCGAAGCCCCGGAAGTTCCAGGTGGGAGACCGGGTGATGGTGCTCATACCCACGGCGGAGAGCAAGCTCCTGGCCAGATGGCAGGGGCCCTATGAGGTAATTGAAGTGGTAGGAGAAGTTGACTATAAGGTCTGGCAGCCAGGTCGCCGGAAGCTGGAGCAGATCTATCATATAAATCTGCTGAAACCCTGGCAGGATAGAGAAACCCTGGTAGCTGCGCTGGGGGCGCCACCCCCTAAAGGCGATCAGCCCAGCCTGGTGGGAATATCCCCGGAGCTGACCCCGGAGCAACGGTCTGAGGCGATCAGCCTGGTCAAACGCAACCAAGATGTGTTCTCGGAGAAGCCAGGTAGGACTACTGAGGTTCACCATCACATCTTCACAGAGCCCGGAGTGAAGGTGCACGTCAAGCCATACCGGATCCTGGAGGCTAAGAGAGAAGAAACTCGGAAGGAGGTCAGGAAGATGCTGGCCCTAGGGGTTATTGAAGAGTCTCATAGTCAATGGTCCAGTCCCTGGTTTTAGTGCCAAAGCCAGACGGCAGTATGAGGTTCTGCAACAACTTCCGCAAGCTAAACGAGGTGTCCCGATTTGACTCCTACCCTTTACCCAGGATCGATGAGCTGATTGACAGACTGGGAAAGGCCCGGTTTATGTCTACCCTTGATCTTACTAAGGGCTATTGGCAGATCCCCCTGGCTAAGGCCGACAAGGAGAAGACGGCCTTTGCAACCCCGGAAGGACTATATCAGTACACTGTTCTTCCCTTTGGATTGCATGGGGCCCCCGCTACCTTCCAGCGGCTAATGGACAAGCTGTTACGGCCCCATAGGGAGTATGCTGCTGCCTATCTTGATGATGTCATCATCTATAGCCCCGACTGGGAGACGCACCTTCGAAGGGTAGAGGCAGTCCTAGATACCCTGAGAAAGGCAGGACTGACCGCAAATCCCTCCAAGTGTTCGATCGGGTTAGCTGAGGCCAAATACCTTGGGTATATAGTGGGGAGGGGCGTGGTGAGGCCCCAACTCAACAAACTAGATGCCATACAGAAGTGGCCCCGCCCACTCCAGAAAAAACAGGTCCGAGCATTCCTGGGACTTGTGGGGTACTATAGGCGGTTCATTCCCCACTTCGCCACCAGGGCATGCCCGTTAACGGACCTGACCAGGGCTCGGGGCCCAGACATAGTAAAATGGTCTGCTGCGGCCGAAGCCGCTTTTGCAGATCTGCGAACGGCCCTCTGCACGGACCCCGTACTAGTAGCCCCGGACTGGGGGCAGGAGTTTATCCTGAAGACGGACGCCTCGGAAGTAGGGCTGGGGGTGGTGCTGTCCCAAATGGTCGGAGATGACGAACACCCCGTCCTCTTCCTCAGTAGAAAGCTCCTACCTAGGGAACGGAAGTACGCCATCGTGGAGAAGGAATGCCTGGCAGTAAAATGGGCAGTAGAAAGCCTCCGCTATTATCTACTGGGACGGAGATTTGCCCTGGTCACGGACCATGCCCCGTTGCAGTGGATGCACCAAAACAAGGACAAGAATGCACGGGTAACAAGATGGTTCCTATCGCTTCAACTCTTCCACTTCACGGTTCGGCACCGGTCCGGAACCCAACACGGCAATGCGGATGGTCTGTCGAGGGTGCACTGCTTTTCGACCCAAGTAGCCCAACCCCGTAGTGTTGAGCAGGGGGCGGGGATATGTGGCAAACTCAGGACAGTTAGCTACCAGGAGAGGGGTAGTAATTGGTCCCGGAAGGCTTAGCCCTAGAGGAATGAGGTTCAGCAGGGAACTAATCAAGTTCAGCTGGCTCCAATTGCTGGAGACCTTTTTAAAACCTCCCTGGCAGGGAAGCAAGGGGGGGAAGGAAGAGAGAAGCAGAGTAGCTGCCAGCAAGCAGGGGCAGCTAAACTCTGAGACTCTCCTTGGAAGGCAGCTTGCATTCTCCCCAGAAGGAGAGGAAACTAGAACAAGGGGCTGGCTGAGAAGGGATCAGCCAGACCCTGTGAGATTGGGAAGGGGTTTTTTTCTGTTTTCTTTTACCAAGCCTGTGTCTCCGGGGCTGAAAGGGACTGAGCAAACAAACGGAGAGGCAGGTACTTTACCACACTAAGTATAATCTAAAGTTCTCCTGTGAAATGCTGGCTGTGCAAAACCTTCCATGGCTGGATCATTCTTGTGTTTTTATTGTAAGTATAAATAAATATATATAACATACTTTTACATTTGTAATCAGTAATTTGGTATGTCGAATGGTGCCTTTTTTATGTGTTCGCTCCCCCTGATGTTAGAACCTAGCTATGCCACTGGTCATACTCCATTGTAAATTGCATCTCCCCGGTAGTGTACCAACTTCAGCTACCAGATAAACTAAAATGGGCACATGCCAATCAGCTCAAAACATACGCTTCTCCCTATGTTTCTGGTCATGGCGCCATGGCCCTCGGTTGTAAACCTGTCATCTGCCTGACTATCCAGGTCTCCATCTCTTGTAAAATTATCTGAATTATTAAAAAAAAAAAAAAAGTACCTCCAAAGGCTCTCCCTGGTTCAAGCGGCTAATGGGGCCCAAGCCACAGTGTGGTGTAAGGCTGAAAGGGGGTAGCTGTAAAGGCAATGCATAGTCCTGATAAACACAGTAGGGTCACAGCAAAATACCTGCTGGGTGGCCCTGAACCTCCCATGAACCCCCAAGGGGCAAACCCTGTTCCTCATGTGGTGGCCTGAAGCAAAATAAAAGGCCCTTTGGCGGGCAATAGCAATTACTAATCCCTAAATGCATCATCATTGTTGTAACCTCCTAAACCAGGCAAACAACATCCATAACAAAAGCCAGGGCAGGCTGCAGCGAAAAAACTAATAAGTTTAAAACTTTTTATATGTGCCTCAGTTTCCCCAATAGGTACATTTATGTTGTTCTTTTTCTTTCCCTTTTTCTTTGTTAACAAAACAGGCAGTAATAGCAAGAGCCTAGGAACACCCAAACAAAAGTGGTAAAACCGCTCTTGCTGCTTCAAACCTGCAAAATCTTTCATTGTAGTACAATGTATATATGATGGCATATTTTTATGGAGTTCCTTGGGTTTCCAATGTTTTTGTCCTCCTTTGTTAATTTTATCATTATCCAAAATTGGCCAAGGTTAAAAAAGGGTCTATTGTCCATTGGCAAGGGTGCAGTTGCGGAGCGTCATCCTAAAAATGTGGCACCACATATTAGGTGTGTGTTTTTCCAGGGGTGGTTCCTGCCAAAAGCCCCAGCTCCCCTGGCCCTGCATATCCCTCCCCAGTTGGGTTCCAAACGGGATTAACCCCACAAAACTCCATATCCCGCAAGGCAGCACTGTCCAAAAAACATCATGTCTCATCTCCCTCTAAAACCCTACTCCAAAATAGTTTGTTTCCACCTGGAAGGAATAACCCCTACCTTTAAAAAACAACAACCCTATTCATCCTACCAGCACTTGTGGTTCCACTAAAAAAAAAGAAAACAAAAACCTAAAAGCAATGGTTCAAGTAAACCACCAATACAAAGGTACATAAAAGGTTTTCAGTGTCACAAAAAAGTTCAATATGCCATCAAAGTCAATGCTCCACATTAACAGCTGGCATCAAAATGTGGTTGCAGTATTGGTACTCAAATGGTTTAGGGTTCAACCCAACCTCCGTAGTTCCAAATGCTGATATATTACTTATATCACCCACTCTTACACACACATGTCCCGCCAGTGTAAAAAGGTAAATATTACATGCCCCTTATAATTTCCAGCATCCCTTTTAAATTGTAGGCTCCTCCACTTAGCCCCCAGTCTTCAAAAAATGGTCCTAAAAAAGTACCTTCACGTCTCCCCCGACCACAGTGGTGGCAAATTTTACCGGCCACCAAATAAAAGGCAGCCACTCAGTGCTAAATCCTTCTCAATGCCACCTTAAAAGCTTTAAATATTTACTTGCCTGTAACACGCTTTCAAGTCCCAGCTTTCCTTCCCAATTGTACTGGGAGGGCCACCCTCCAACTTGCCCTCCTTACGCAGGCATTGTCCCCCCAAAAAAGGCGCACCTTGGTAAACTTCTTGTAAAATGGGGCCAATTTGGCAGCGGGCATTAAAATATTCAGCAAGGACTCGGAGCCATAAAAAATGGTTAAAACAGTTAAAAAAGGCCATAAAACTGGTAACAAGTGCAAATCTCACCCACCTTACAGTGGCCACCTCTGCCCTCAAACACACTGCTAAATTGGCCCTCCACAAGCAAAATACCTTGCAAAAACTAATTAAGGCCATAATTAAGGTCAAAAACCAACTAGCTTAAAATTCTGTATGCTCCCAGCTCCAACAATATTTAACCCAACAAGTCCATACCATCCAAAAAAATATACTCCACAGGGCTTGGCCCAAAAAATTCCATTCCCATTCAAAAATTCCCCCAAAGCACTGGCCTTTTCACTACTCCTAAAGACTCTGTAACTAAAAGTGCACAGGCAAAGCCTGTTCCTTCACAGCGTTTGGCCCCATAAAAAAAGTGTGGGCTCCTGCTATAAAAATTCACCAGGCCTTTTAAAAGATTGCCTCTAAAACTGGTTGGTCCATCACAATGTGTAAAAAGTGGCTCCCCCCAATAACATCGCTAAGCGGTATGTGCTGACTGCATCCTCCAACTATTAGCACATATAAATTGCAAAGGGCAACACATGGCAGCCACAACCTATAAAGCCCCCTCAAATAGTGTATAAAAATAAAGTAATGCCAAACCGCTTTTATAAGGTGGGTCAACACATCTGCTAAAAAAAAGGGGATCAAAATAGGCCCTCGCTAAGGCACATTTGTTTACCAATACCTCTATGTGTGTTTAAAAATCCACTTACCCCAGAGTGCCCCTCAATTTGCTGTTACAATCTCAAGTGCAAAATTTTTGGTGCATTGGTCCACTGTTATTCAAAATAATGTTAATATTTCTAACTATATTGTGTTTAATGTTTCATAAATTACACCCAATGTTTTTCTCCCATTAATGCCCATCCAAAAGCAATTTATCGTATTCCAAACAAATGCCTTCTCCTTTATAGGGTTGCAGCACTCATTTAACCTAAAAAAAGGCTGCCTTTGCCACTGCTATTCAAATGAGGCATCTATGTCAACAAAAAATGTGTTATGCTATGTTACTAATAAAGCCAAAAGCCACTACTGGCTTATGTATGCAATTGTTGTTGCCCTAATAATTTTGATTTTGCTATATTGCTGCTTGTGTAAAAGGCCAATGGTAGCACTAGCCACAGTGTCAAAAAAAAGGGTAAAAACCTAAGTGGTGACCCCTCACAACAAAATGTTGATTTGGGGTCAAGGGAGAAAACGTTACAATAAAAGTTGCCCTCCCCATGGGGTCCCCTGAGTAAGCACCAGCGTTGTAGATTGGTAACGCTTATATATGCATAAAGAAAAATCTTAAAAAGGGTTAAAAATGTAAGTATAAAGTAATAAATTCCTTTGCCAGTTGCAAAAGGCCAAAAAAAAAAAAAAAGGTTAACTCAACAATCTAGCTAGGCTCAAAAATAAAAAAACAAAACTGCATCCCAAGGCCAACACACAAACAAGCTCTCTGCTGCCAAACACCCAGCAGCTTGTGAAAAAAACCAAAAAACTGGGCCAAACAAAGCTAATGTAAGTGGGGGAATGGTCCCACTATTGTGGGGAACTTTCCTGGCTTCTGCACTACCCCGGTGAAGTGGGCTAGTGAAAGGATCTGAGTCCTCGCTCCCACTTCCTTTACCCAGAGACCTCCCTGCCCTTGAGGATTCCCCTTCCACACTCCTGTCTGGCAGAGTCCTCATAACCCTGACAAGGCTGGGCACAGGATTCCTGGGGGGCTCGACCCCCAACCCTGCGGTGGTCACCTAAGACAGGGGCTAGGGCATCCCCACTCCGGGGTACTCTCTCTGCACTGGGCACCTCCCTGTCCCACTGATCATGTCATACAATTTAAAGCAAATACAAGTTGTTCAATTAACAATTCATTAAAAAAAAAGAATAAGGGAAAATGGGAAAGGCTAAAGGAAAACACAGCACCCTGCTCTGTGGCAGGGAACATTACAAACAGTGTCTCAAATGTCAGGGCAGTTCACAGTCTGTTTCCTGTAGGTCCCAGGCCTCTTTCTTAGGCCCTGGCTGTGCTGCAGAGACGCTGTGGGTTGGACACTTGCTCTGGCGGTGGCCACATGCTCTCAGGCTCTAGGTGGCAAGACCCTTCTTCCCAACGTCACCCCCGCCCTGTAAGGATTATAATCCCCTCCAAGTCTGGCCTGTAGAGCCTCTTGGCTGAGGCATCTCCCTGTGCTGGACCCACTGCCCAGGGTCGCCCTTGCTCTCCCCAGCTGCTCATCGCACCCAGCTCCGGACTGCTCCAGCCCCAGCTTCAGCTCCAGCTCCACTCTGCCTCAGCACGGCTGCTGCTGCTGCTGCTCAGCCTTCAGCTCCCTAGGCTGCTTCTCTGGCCTCTCTGGCTCTGGTTTCTACAGCTCTGCTCCCAGCACAGATCTGCTCTGCAGGTTGCTTCTGTGACTTTGCTCCCAACACTGACCTGCTTCCTGGGCTGCTTCTCTGGCCCCTCTGACTCTGGTTGCTGCAGCTCTGCTCCCAGCAGCTTAGCTTGGGCCCCTGCTCTCTCCTTAGTTTGGCCCAACTCTGTCTGATCCAGGCAATTCCAGCTCACACGCAGGATGGGACCCCCCTGGCCTCCTGACTCCCTGATTAGCCTGCCCACCCTGATCTGGCTAATCTGGAGCATTGGCCTCTCCCCATTGTTTCTGGGTACTGTCAGTCTCAGGCTCCTGATTTCCCATCAGCACTTCCCCTTTTAGTGCTGGGAGCTGGCCAACCAAAACACTCCCACTGAATGTCAGTAAGGGGGCAATAGTCCCCTTACACTAACAAGGTTGCAAAACTAAACAAATTGCAAAGGCCAGTAAGTTAAAAAAAACAACAGCCTCACAACCCTAAAGCTGGTGTATTTTTAAAAAACTAAAAAAGACGCAAAAAATGGTTCAAACTCGTGCAAAAAGCATGGGGGGCAAAAGTCTGTAAGCAAAAATGCCCCCCAAAAACCCAGGGCTTAACCCCCCCCCAAAAGCTAAAGCAAGTCAAAAATCAACAACAAACCCTAAACGACCTGTGCACAAAACAAAACTCTCGTCTACCCTTCCCCACTCTTCTTATGTTACACCCAGACTTGGCCAGACTTGGGTTGTACGTGTGTAAGTATAAAAGTGGGTTAGGGCTCGGGTACTAACACTTTCTTCCTTCCTCCAAGTAACATGGGGCTCACCCAGCTGAAATCTGAAGTGACTGGGTGCGAACGGATGGAAGCAACAGCAGATCAGTGGTAAGTGGGGAGGTCAGAACAGAGCTGAATGTAACTTGGGAACTGCCAGGCTATAGCTGGTCCTCCCTCAGGCCCCCTGGCCCCAGCTCAGGTGCTGGTGTGGGCAGGGGCTGCCCCAGGGGAGGGCCCCCGACCCTAGAGAAATTTCCCCCTCTTCAGAGGAAGTTTTAATGCCCAAGCCTGAGTTCTAGAGAAAGCTTTGGGAGGGGGCTGGTGGGAGGCAGCAGGGGCCCATCCTTGTTGGGCTGTAATCTGCAGCACCCCCAGAGAAGAGACCTTCATGAGCCCAGAGCCGAGGGGCTGGCTTCTAATGACTCACAAGTTTCCCTGCTCTGTGAAGATTGGGATGGAGGGGAAAGGGAAGGGGCTGGAGCAATTGAGAGCTGCTGTGGCTGGTGCTGGGAGAAGGGCAGACTCTGAAATGGGGAGAATAAAGAACAGGAATAAAAAACCTTGCAGCCCCTGGGTCTGAGTTAGCGATAAAGCCAGTTACAAGACACTGCTGCCTCCATTGTTACCTGGGGGCCCCGGCTGAGCTGCTGCTGCTCACTGGTGCAGTGGGGTCTGCGCTGGGCAAAGACCTTCATTAAAGCCTCCCTCTGTGACTAGCCCGGGGTAGGGGGAGGTTTTCTGTGGTTGGAACCAGCCCCCTAGGGCAGCTCTGGGGGCTCTGCTGACACCAACTCCTGAGATGGAGGCTCTAGGTCTGTGGTATTCATTGTGCGGCCCACAGGCGACACGCAGCTCATCAGAAACAACGGAAGAAACCTGTAAAGGGGGAGCAGTGGAAAAGGGGTTAGAAGAGGCCCTGAGTCAAAGGCCCAAACACTGGAGCAAAGATTCACTAAAGGGGCCGGCAACATTTTGCATGGGGCCAGACCCCTTTCAGACCCAAAAGCAAAGAGACTGGAGTAAGTCAGCTAGAGGACTGGAGCTAGAGGACTGGAGCTACAGACATGAGTAAGTCAGCTAGAGGACTGGAGCTACAAAGGGCTTGTCTACACTGGCTAGTTAGTGCGCTGCAACTTTCTCACTCAGGGGTGTTAAAAAACACACCACAGCCACCCCCAAGCTCAGTAAGTTGCAATGCTGTAAAGCTACGGCAGTGCTTTGAACTTTTAAGTATAGGCATAACAAAGACTGACAGATATAAGTTCCATCCCTGAAGCTGCTAAGGGAAACTGAGGCAGAGACAATCGCAGTTCTGCTGCTGATTGCCAGGGTTGCTACAGCGCTAAGGTCCCTCAGTTATATGGACCTGTTGATACAGATGAAATTAATGGGAGTTAGGCGTGTAGACACATTTGAAAATCTCACTGGGTGTCTATCTGCAGCTTTTGGTGCCTACATACTTTTAAATGTGTGGCCTTAAATGACATGATTGTTAGTTTCATTCTGTCAGTTCAAAGACATTTTTTATTTGTTTGTTTTTGTGATATTTATTTAACTGGAACATATTTGGAGGAAAAGATTTGTTTCTTCCAGATTTAGCCCCTTCATCTCCAATGAGAACCTTCTGGTCTACATGGGGGTCCCCGACCAGCTGCAGAAACAGCAGGGAAGACCAGGCTCCGCTGCCTGGATGCTGCTGGAGAGAAACAGACAAAAAACAGAACAGTTCTTTTTTTCAGGATGGAAAAACTTCAGCATCTTGTCAGGCCACTCCTGTGCCCCAAGAGATGCCCAAAGGACTCAGTCACCCCCGACCCCCCCAGTTATTCTCTGCTCCTAGGATCAGCTTCAGGAATGGCCAGTTTAAAAATTACTGGACATGAGTCATCATCTACAATTTTTGCCATTTTCTCTCGTTCTCACATTTGGAAATAAAATCACCTCAGGCTTTGTCACTTCTCTCAAATATTGAAAAGAAAATTATCTCCGGTTTTGCCCTTTTTTGTCTGTAATTATCAAACATGGAGATAAAATCCCTTCAGATTTCTCTTTTCTCTCACACTATCGAACATTTATCTGTCACACACACCCTCCCCCAGAGTCTGCCCCATTTCCCCCCTAACTCTCAAATATCCCCAAATGAAACTGTCCAGCCCCAGGCCCCCCTGTCCCAGTTGCTGCCCCCTCCTCGCCCAGCCCAGCTCCCCTCCCCCGACCAACTGCCAGTTAACTGCCCCTCCCCTGCTGCTGCCCCCTCCCACCCCAGCCCCGGACCAACTGCCAGTTACCTGCCCCTCCCCCACTGCTCCCCCTCCCAACTGCCATGCAAAGCCCAGCTCCATGTACCCGGGCCCCTGGCCGGTAGGGACTATGGGCGGCTGAGGGACCGTCAGTGACAGGCTGGAGGCTGAGCAGCTGGGGCCAGCTGAGCGCCTGTGGGGCCGTCCCTCCCTTCCCCACACTGGGCCAGGCCCTGTGGGGACCAGCTCCAGGGAGTTTCCTGGCTGAGGCCTGGGAACAGGTAGAAAACAGCCACTCGGTGCAGGGAGCTGGAGGGTCCCTGGTCTCTGGCTCATACCGCCCCCTCTCCTCCCTGGCAGCTGTCACCCAAGGGAGGGGATGGCTCCTCTGGCACCTGGGGTCAGGAACACCCCAGAGCTCCCCGCTTGTGGGACAGCTGCTGCTTCAGCACCCTCCCTCCAGCCTCCCTGCTTCGGGGGCGGGGGTCGCCTGGCAGGGAGGCAGCAACAGCCTAGATGCAAACTTCAGCCCTGGCCGGGCCCCAGTAAGCATTACAGCCCCCCTTATGCTCAGGGGTTACAGCTCCCCCGCCCTCCCACCCTGGTAACGCGGCATCGCCCCGGTCTCCATGCTGCCCACGTCAATGGCAGGGCAAGGGGGACTCAGCTCTTCACTTGGTTCGCCCTTTTCTCTCTGATAACCTATCACTGACCAAACCCACACAGATTTCCCCCATTTCCCACCGAATTCCCAAATTAGATGTAAAACACTCTTCAGCTCAGCCTCGTCTCTCTTGTTACTGGTGACTGATATAAAATCTCCTCAGAATTGTGTCACTTTCTGTCTAATTCTCAAATACTGATGGAAAATCCTCTGCGGCTTTGGGCTCTCCAGTCTCTGTCTGCCACCATGTCTTATTCTGGAGGGATACCCTTGCCCCAAGTCACTACCCCAGTACAGGGGAGGGGAACTAACCTCCCAAAGGACCACCTTTCCCCTCAGGTCTGACCATCAGATTGTTTCCCTCAGTTCCCTCGTACATCTCGTTTATAACCGAACACTGAAATCAGATCTCCTCCGGTTTTGCGCTTTCCCACGTAATTACCAGTTACTGATAGAAAATCCTCTCCGGTTGGGATTTTTTCCTCACGTTTTAAGTGCAGCTTTGGAGGGAAGCTGTTGTCCTGAGTCATTCTCCATGTCAGGGTGTGGCAGGGAAAGGATGTCAAACCCCCCAGTGACCACCTTTTCCCCTTACATCTCTGATTTAAATTGTTTCTCCCTTTACACCCAATAAAATCAACATGTTGCTGAAGAATGTGACTCATCCCATAGTTAATGACCATCAGAGCTAGGAGCCTCCCACTGGCAACTAAGGCAGAGCTGGCCAGTCCCTGACAAGCTGTTTTACTGCCCCAGATGGGGTAGAGAAGGGGGGCATTGGGAGCAGGCTAGGACTATAACAACTTTTAAAAGAGGACTGGATAAATGCATGGAGGTTAAGTCCATTAATGGCTATTAGCCAGGATGGGTTAAGGAATGATGTCCCTAGCCTCTGTTTGTCAGAAGGTGGAGATGGATGGTAGGAAAGAGATCACTTGATCATTACCTGTTAGATTTGCTTCCTCAGGGGCACCTGGAATTGGCCACTGTTGGTAGACAGGATACTGGGCTAGATGGACCTTTGGTCTGACCCAATAAGGCCATTCTTATGTTCTTATGTACCCCCACCCCAGCAGGCTGCTCTCTGCTTCACTGCCCCTGTTTGCCTGGGCAGAACCAAGAGTGACCAGAGACTCCTGTCCCAGCCCCTCACATTCCCTCCCCTCTGTCACCACAAGCTCAGGACAAATGGCCCCAGGGGAGGGGTTGTTTCCCCCAGTGCTCAGACAAAACCCCGGCATGGGTGGGAACGTGGGGGCTGTTCTGTGCCAGCGACAGGGCACGGCTGGGTCACTGGAGGGGAAGGGAAGAGCCATGTCCCCCACTGAGACTGCCTGGTCCCAGTTTGCCCAGTCCCAGCTGCTTTCCCTCCTCCACTGCTGCCCCCCAACTGCCATGGGACCATCTGGTTCCATCCCCCTCCCTGCCCCATTCATGGAGTGTCTGTGTCCCCCATGGATCCCTGCTGCCCGTGTCAAAGGCAGGGCCAGGGAAGCCAGCACTTTCTGGTTATTTATTTAATTTTGATCTGAACTCCCCTCAGATTTTGCCTTTTACTGTCTGATTTTTGAATATTGATGCTCCTTCCCCAGGAGATCTTGCCATGCTTCTCTCCAGTTATCAAATATTCAGACTTAGCTCCATTTTCTTCCTAATTATGACAGATTGCTGTGAAATCCCTTTGGGTTCCCCCTGCCCCCCAATCATTAGAACAACAGCAACTCCTCCATGTTTTGGAGGGAAACAATTGCTCTGGCCTTAGATTTTGCATTTCTCCATCTAATTATTAAACATTAACATAAAACTTCCTCAGATTTTGCCATTGATATGGGCTGTAGTGAGCGCTGGGTAAAAGCATGTTAAGAGGGGCAGGAACAAGGATAGAGTTAGAAGGTCCCTTGTTAAGCTAGTGGGGAGCAGTAGGGGAGGGGCAGGTGATTGATAGTTGGTGCTTGAGAGACCTGCGTTGGGTTCATTATTTGATAATTTGGGGAAAATGGGGCACAGTCTGCCTTGGATTTCATATCAGTATTTAATGAGCAGTTGGGAGTTTAACCTAGTCAGTCGGGGTCTGGCCAACTGTTCCGTTAGCTGCCGGGTGTTGTTGCTCCCCCATGTTCTATTCTGTTCAGTCTGTGACCCTTCTGCCAGTTGAAGTGAGCAGCAAGAAGGGCAGGTTCAACACCTAGAGGATTCCTTTTCAACAATGTAACCAGAACCGACTTGAGCCCCCACCCAGGAACCTGAGGAAATTTCACTGTAGCCTCTGGGTGCCTCTAAGAGGCAATTCTTCCCCTCTCGCAAGCACAGAGTCTGAAGTAGACCTTCTTTAATAAAAGTGACCTAGAATTAATCTGAGAAAACAGCTAAGCGATATCCACAGACATAAAAGCATGAGCAAGACTCCCTTCCCAGAGTACATTGGGCAGTGTCTTTTGCTTCAGGTTCTTGAGTCCAACACCAAAGTTCCTGTAGTGTGCCCCATCCTTAACATCTCATTCATAGTCATTGCCCCTGGTCAGTGCAGACCCAGAGTTCAGATATGCATCTGTGAGAATTCTCCTCCTGTCATGAGTGGGGCAGGAGGGGTAAAAACCACCATGATTTCTCCACTGTCCAGGCTCCACTGTCCATCTGCTCAACAACCCCCAGCGCTCACCAGCCAGCCTCCTGCTGCCCTATCTCTCCACTGTGACCCCTACCAGTCAGTCTCTTAGGGAATGTCTAGCTCTTAACAGGCTGGGTAGAAACATGGTTCTACCTGCCCCAAGTGATTTCAGCTCTCAGTGATTTTTAGCTCTAGGCAGAACACACTCCCACCACAAGTGACTTGTAGTTAGCTCTGATCCAGCATTTAGAATAACAAAGAGGCTTCTAATAAAGCCTATTTAGCTCTTTCTTTGAACAGTGGGGAGGAACATGTTAAACCACACTGGGAGAGAGCCTTGAGAAAAGCTCACACCTTCCTGGCTAAAATTCCTATCCCCACCCCTCTTACTTTCACAAGACTCTAGCATTTGAGCCCCTAGTTTAACAAGATCTTTTCCACTGAGGGTGACCCCCTCATCTGGGACAAGTTAAGCACAGTGCTGCTTCCCTGTATTCTGATGTAAGCAGGGTCTGAAAGAATGCTTCCCTGACAACTAGTTGGGAGGGAGAGAGACTTGGGTGTATTTATGTATATAAAGTTTGTTCCTACTCTGCTTACATATTCAACTGATAGAGCTGTGTCAAAGTGATAAGCTTCGGCTGGTGTTGGGTTACAAATCATCTTAGTACTGAATGCAGGGATAGTGAAATATGGTTACCAGTATTGTAATTGTAACCCTTCTGCCCCTCTGAGTTGGCAGCAACAAGGGCCGGGTTCAGTATCCAGGGGTTCCGTTTCAGTAACACAATGCATAACCGGCTCAAGCCCCCACCCAGTGACCTGGGACGCTTACATACCACTCCCCCCCCGGGCGCCTCTAGGAGGCAATACTTCCCCTCTCGCAAGCACAGAGTCTGAGTGTAGCAAGTATCAGAGGGGTATCAGGACTCCACTGGCCATCACATACAGCCCCCAGCTAAAACCCCTCCAACACATCATCAGGGATCTACAACCCATCCTGGACAACGATCCCACACTTTCACAGGTCTTGGGTGGCAGGCCAATCCTTGCCCACAGACAACCTGCCAACCTGAAACGTATTCTCACCAGCAACTGCACACCGCACCATAGTAGCTCTAGCTCAGGAACCAATCCATGCAACAAACCCCGATGCCAACTCTGCCCACATATCTACACCGGCGACATCATCACAGGACCTAACCAGATCAGCCACACCATCACCGGTTCATTCACCTGCACATCCACCAATGTAATATACACCATCATATGCCAGCAATGCCCCTCTGCTATGTACATCGGCCAAACTGGACAGTCACTACGGAAAAGGATAAATGGACACAAATCAGATATGAGGAATGGGAATATACAAAAACCTGTAGGAGAGCACTTCAACCTCCCTGGCCACACTATAGCAGACCTTAAGGTGGCCATCCTGCAGCAAAAAAACTTCAGGACCAGACTTCAAAGAGAAACTGCTGAGCTTTAGTTCATCTGCAAATTTGACACCATCAGCTCTGGACTAAACAACGACTGTGAATGGCTTGCCAATTACAAAACCAGTTTCTCCTCCCTTGGTTTTCACACCTCAACTGCTAGAACAGGGCCTCATCCTCCCTGACTGAACTAACCTCATTATCTCTAGCTTGCTTGCTAGCATATATATATCTGCCCCTGGAAATTTCCACTACATTCATCTGACGAAGTGGGTATTCACCCACGAAAGCTCATGATCCAAAACGTCTGTTAGTCTATAAGGTGCCACAGGATTCTCTGCTGAGTGTAGCAAAATCCTTTTAATAAAGGAGGGAAACAATGCGGCATCACATTGGAGAAATACCACAAACAGGATTATAACACAAACCATAAGCAAAAGACCTACCTCCAAGTACATTTGGCAATGTCCTTTCCCCCTTAGGGTCTTAAGTTCAATCACCCCAAAGTCTGACAACCCAAAAGTCTCTGGTCAGTGCCACCCCAGAGTTCAAAAGTTTATCTGCAGAGTTTTACCCTCCTCAGCCTGGGTGGAAATGGGGAGGGGGCCCACACAGGGTGGTAAGGGGCACCTTACATGGGCCAAGGCCAACTGCTCTGCCTCTCCGTGGAGTTCTGCTGCAGCCTTCGCCACAACCAGCTCCACTACACCAGCTGTGCCACTCCTCCAGCCAACCCATGAGCCTCTCCAGCCATCCCCGCAAACCGCTCCACTCTGCTCACTGTTCCATGGGCTGCTCCAACATACTGCAAACTGCTCCACTTAGCAATAGGTCTTCAGGCTCCCCCACTAGTTAACACAGCACTCAGTGATTTCAGCTCAGAGTAGGGGAGCCCCAGTGCTGGTGCACCATTGGCGTAACATGAGTTCAGCTTAGCAGTGTTTAGATGGACTCCTAATAGAATTAAAATTAGCTCTACTCTTTAACAGTGGAGAGAAGAGAATGTACAATTAGTGCTCCAGGCCCTCAAGGGGCCCATACCATCAGGGGTGCACGCAGGACTGGCGCTAGGGTTTCTGGCGCCCTAGGACATTTCGCCGCCCCGCGCGTGGGTGGACCCGGAGCCGAGGCTCCCTGACCCCGGGGGGGGTGTGTGCCCTGGGCTGCCGGGTCATGGCGGCGGCTCCGTGACCCCGGGGGGGGCGCGCCCTGGGCTGCCGGGTCGCGGCGGTGGCTCTGTGACCCCGGGGGGGGGGGGGGCGCCCTGGGCTGCCGGGTCGCGGTGGCAGCTCACTGACCCGGGGGGTGAGAGCGCCCTGGGCTGCCGGGCTGCGGCGGCGGCGCACTGACCTCAGGGGAGCTCTGACCTGCGGCGCCCTGACCCGGGGGACACCTTGGGCTGCCGGCGGCAGGCAGCTGCTGCTGCCGGCAGCTCAGCCCCTCCAGCAGCAGCGGCTGCAACCATTTAAAAAATTTTGGGGGGGCACCATTTTTGGCGCCCCCAAATCTTGGCGCCCTAGGCAACCGCCTAGTTCACCTAAATGGTTGCACCGGCCCTGGGTGCACGCGCTTGCACGCGCACACACACACACACTGAGGTTGAGTCATTTCTGTCATAAAGCAGTCTCATAGTTCCTCATTCACATAATCAGGGTGACAACACTTTATTCTTCCTGCCCCAATAAGAAAGAAATTGGGGATCCCAGAGCTGTCAAAATAACCATCCCAGACTGAAGTGGGCTATGCTCGGTGAGGTGGGTATGCCAATGCAAATACCTGAAATTCCTTTCCCCACTCCCTGAAATTCTTTCCACACTACCCATAATTCATACCAGGCTAGAGCTCATCCTGACTCTGCTTACATAATTATTGTGGGAATACACAGAAGCAGGAGCTTCTGGATACAGAGCAGGGCAAGGAAGGGTCAGGTGTATGGCTGTACAGGAAGGTACCCAGGCAAAGGATGTGGAGTTGGGGAGGAGCTATGTGGTTGGGTGAACATATGGTGAGAAGCAGAGCGAAGCTGCCTGGGCCCCTTCCCTTGCATGGGTGCCATTTATGCATCCTGGGCCCCTCGCTCACACAGCCCTGGTCTCTCACTCCCCTTCCTCTGGCACAGCTATCAACTCCCCTTCCCCAGCTCTCCCCACTCCCCACCGCTCCCTCCATAGCACTGGGACCAGCTCCCTCACATGGCTGAGTCTGCAGTGCAGAGTGGCCCATACAGCAGGGCCCCAGCACTCTCACTCCTGCCCCCGTGCTGCCTCCTGTGGCCGTTTCACTCCCCTCCATGGGCAAAGACTTCGCTAGGGCAGGAAATGCTGGGATGTTCCCATCTCAGAGTCAGATAACACAGTTAATGGCCCTGAGGGTGTGATGTTGCACTCCATGGAAATATGCTTATGAATGTGAATATAATGTAACTGGAATATGCTTTATGCAAAAGGTCTCTTGTAAGGTATAACAGAGGTTATAACCTACTGAATATATTCCTCCTCTTTGTATACATGAATCATTCTTGTATCTGAAGCTAGAAATATGAAGTATAACTCTGAGGTCCTATTGTAATTATTTAAAGTGTGGGCCATTAATGGTGGTTTAGAAACTTGATGGCTCCCATTGACCAGGACAATTGGTCATAAATGGTTTATTTACCTGCAAACCTGTGGGCCAGCACAGGAAGAATGGAGACTAGGAGTCTTACAGTGACATGTGACCATATCACATGATACTGGAATCCATCTTAGTCCTTGTACTTTTCCATTATGAGGAGGAATGGGGTCCAAGCACAGACAAAAGGTTCCCACCTTCTGTCAAAGATATAAAAGAGGGTGGAGCAGGGCAAAGGAGGCAGCCAGTCATAAAAAAACCCCTGTTTATCACCTGAGATGTCAGCTGGAACTAGCAAGGACTGTACCGGGGAAAGGACTGGGCCCAGACTAGGAAGTAGTCTAGTCTGTGAAAGAAACTTATTGGAACATCTCTAAGGGTGAGATATTACCTATAATCAGCTTCGTAATGTATTAGGCTTAGACTTGAGTGTTTTTGCTTTATTTTGCTTTTGTGACTTACTTTGTTCTATCTGTTATTACCTGAAACCAGTTAAATCCTACTTTTATACTTAATAAAATCACTTTTGTTTATTAATAAACCCAGAGTAAGTGATTAATGCCTGGGGGAGCAAACAGCTGTGCATATCTCTCTATCAGTGTTACAGAGGGTGAACAATTTATGAATTTACCCTGTATAAGCATTATACAGAGTAAAACAAATTTATCTGGGGCTTGGATCCCACTGAGAGATGAATGTCTGCGTACTGGAGACAGTTAACTTGCTGAGCTGTTTTCAGTGAAGCCTGCAGCTTTGGTGGTGTGACCCAGACCCTGGGTCTGTGTTGGGCAGGCTAGCACATCTGGTTCACAAGACGGGGTTCTGGGGGGCCCAGACTGGAAGGGAAAAGAGGCTCAGAGGTAATTTCAGCACATCAGGTCACAGTCCCAATGGTATTTCTGTTACCCAACCCATCACAGATCCCTTTGAATTTCTTCAAAGTCTTCTCTAGGCTCGACTAAACTATATAATTTCGTGTCATCTGCCAATATTCACCTCACTGTTCAACCTCAGTTCCAAAGAGTTGATAAGTGTCTGTTGTACTTAACCAGCAGTACTGGCTCTAGGCACCAGCAAAGAAAGCATATGGCTGGGGCGGCACATTTCCAGGGGCGGCATTCTGGCCATCCTCTTTCCAGGAGTTGAGGCTTTTGGGTATTGCAAGGAAAAGAGCTCCAGCCCCTGGGCTTACTCGAGATTCACAGAGTTTACTGTTCAGCTGCTCGCTAGAAAAGAGAAGCTGGGCACATGGAAATCTAGAAGGAGATCAGGTGCTGGGAACAGATCCCAGGGCTGGACCAGACAAACTTCTGCAGGGTCTCGTTCTCTTTAAGATCTTGCCCCGCATCCCTACTTATGGGACTGATCCCACTGGGTCCGGTGGAACAATTTGTGGGATAAGGATTACTAGGCTAGGAAAGGTTTGCAGGGCCACTTTCAAAATCCCCAAATCCCCAAGAACCTCTCTGAGCGCAGACCTCACTGTTTCCAATCAAGTTTGCCTCTCTGGGCTCAAATCCATGTAGAATCTAAAAGGAAATCAGTACCGTTTCCAAGCTAACCAGTTTTCATCAAACTCTGAAGCCCTCACTCCTGAATTTCAGGGGTGTGCAAGGGGCCAGCACATCTGGAAAGAGAAGAGCACATAGCGGCTAGCACAGACTTATCAGCCAGTGCAGGGTCCCTTCACTGGGATGTCTTGTAACCACAATGGTTTATAATGTAAGAATGCAGTCAAGCACCTGATGGGAGAGATCAAACAACTGGTTTATGGATCTCCTGAGTGAAGTTCAGTATGACAGCTAGATAACACGTGCATAGACCCTGTCCTCTAAGCGAATGTGGACTGGACCTTGGCAAGGCTAACACAGAGTTCAGGATATTTCACAGTTGTTTGTCTAGATGGAGAAAGAGATTCCAGACCAGGTGCTCCTAGGGAAACCTAGGGGGACTTGTCCATACAAATAGGCAGCGTACACAGGGGGTCAGGCTGATGTAGCCAGCCCCATTTCCACCCCAACATCACCTCTGGAGCCCAATTCCCCCAATCACTCTGTATGGCTGCAGCAGACTGCCCCAGCCAAAGGCACCTGGTCTGACAGAGCAGTTTCAAAAGAAGACATGACTCTAATGAAACAATGAATGGTCAGAGGGACAGGGCACAAGGACACTTTTCCAGGAGAGGCAATCTCCTCTCTCTCTGTGTCTCTGTATTTCTTCAGCACCCCGATGCTTCCACCCAGGTGACTTTGGGAGAAGCAAAGACTCCCATGAATGTAACTTTCAAACTCAAACACACTCCTAAAAAAGGCGACACCAGATGCCACCCCGGGCTCATTCCGCGCTACTCTGGAAATGATGAGGCGAGTCAAGGCCAGGCTAACTCCCCTGGCATGTTCTTTGCTTGTCTGAGAATCAAGCGCTTTCCCACGCTGCTGCCCATGGAGCTGGCTTGCAACCAGGGACCCACACATGCTCCCACCTGAACAGAGCCTCTCTGCCAAGCAGCAGCCTGGAGAGATGGGAAGGTGCTGCCCTTGTCATAGGAAAGATACGAGGCGCTGGGTTGCCTGACAATTGGCTTTCTCTCCCTCTCCTGTGCGGGCACATCCACACGAATACAAGATCTGCCAGGGGCACATGCTTTGCAGGGCTGCATGGAAAGGCACAGGGCTGGAGCCTACCCCGCCCCCCCCAGGGCACTCAATGGGAGTTTTGCCCCAGGAAGGGTTGGAGAGTGAGGACTCCACCATCCTATTTCCAGCCTTGCTCTTTCCCCGAGCTCATGATGGCTGATGACACTCCACACAACATGAGTCCTGGGAGACCACCCCCATGTCAGGGTGTAGCTGACAGTGGGGAGGGGGCCACAAGAGATGTATAGATTCTGTTCAGACATTCTTATAAACTCTGAGGGAAGGAATTGACAGCGGATTGGTGGGGATATAGATCCGGATCAGTTCAGTACCAGAACAGGGTCCTTGCTGACAGTGTTCCTCCAGAGTTGGCACCTTTCTGCTTATGGAGGGGATCCAAGCTCAGGAATGGGCCTGTGGTTCCATTCAGTGCATCAGTGTCCTCTGGGCTGTTGCACTTCGCAGCCACTTCTTCACTGCGGTGCTAGATCAGGGGAGAGAGAGGAAAAGGACCCAGCTAATGCAGGGTTTTTTCCTCCCCTGTCCATCCAGCAGGGCAGAGTCTAGAGAAGGCAGGTTGTGTAGTTGGATGTGGTCTGTGGGGGTTTAAGAGCAGGTCACTTGGTCCTGCAGGCAATCGCCCTGTTCACCACTATGGAAGCAGTGTGCGAAGCAACCGCAGCTCACTGAGCAGGGATGTCACAGTGTGGAAGAACTCATTGGATGTCAAAGGAGAGAAAACTCAGTCTTGGTCTGGGGCAGGCTACTGTTTACACTTGGGACTCCCCCGACCAGCCAGGCGTGCTCAGGAACCCAATCTGACAGTGTCATGCAGGGATCGACAGGGATCTGTGCTGACATCTCTCTCATAAGAGCAGGATCCAGGCCTTGGGTGGCAGAGATATCCCCAGACCCTTGCTAAGGTGTAGCTGAGAAATACCTTTGGGGGCAGCTCCTCAGATGGTGGGAATGGTTGGAGCTGAAGTCAATGTTAATTCACACCAGCTGAAGATCTGCCACTGCTTTCCTTTGGTCTTTTTGCAGAGCGATCAGAGCCGCAAAAGGGGGAAGTAGGTACCCAAACCTAAGCACATTTAAGCGCAGCCCTGCTAGCAAAAGAGCATCCAGTAATTTGTGCAGATTATTGTCTAGCTGCGAAACCATCCCCAGCAGTAAGTGTAATTCACAGCTGCTTGGATACAAACCCCATAAGTGTTGGGGAAGAGGAGAGAGAGATTTGGGAGCTGAACTGTCCAGGTGAGGTTTTTTCATGGCTCTGGGACAGACTGAGTGGCGCCCCCAGACCCTGTTGTCCTAATCCCCTCCCCTACTTCCCTTTTGATCTGTAGGATATTTCCCAACCCTAGACATGTGAGACATTCGCTACAGGAGAAGGTCACTGGAAGGAGGGTGGTGATGGGAAAGCGGGGACTGTGCGGTCAGGGGACATTCCTTCCAATTAAGGTGAAAGGGAAAGATGCCAGGAGCCTTTTTACTAAAAGGTGAGAGAAGTGGGGGAAGAAACACTTGTGGTTTTTAGACTTTAAGGAGTGAAAGTTTTTGATCTCGCTTCAAGTCTGGGTGGGAAATGAAGTTGGAGGGGCATGCTCTGAAAGAAGAGCAATTTCAAAAAAGATTCTCCTTTAATAAGATAAGTTGCCCCCAATAAACCAAGTAACGAATACAAGCCCCATCTTTCATTTGAATCTAAGAGATGGCCTTGGAATGAGGTTAAAGAGCCATCATCAGTCATTGCTGAGCAGAGTGGAAAACAATGCAAATCAGGTGATGTGCAAACATGTGTAAAAGCCACAAAAAACGGGGGCGGGCGGCCAAATTTTTTTTTGCTCGGGGCGACAAAAAAACTAGAGCCGGCCTGCTTACCAGAGCAGGACGAAGAGGTCTTAAATATCAGTCCCGGTTTCCCAGTCAAATGCAGAACCTGACATGAGATTTCCAAGCTTCTGCAACCACTTGTAATGTCTATTGAGGATGTACCATGTGGTCCTGTCACATTTGAAAGGCACTTCCTGAAAAGATGAAACAAAAAGGAAACGAATTGAAAACCCCATGGCGCTGATGTAATCAGTGCCTAGGAAACCTCCACTCCAGACGGCCATTGCCACATGCTATTAGCTACCAAAGATTCTTGGGGCACAACAACAACAACTCAGCTACTCCCAAAATAGCTCTGGACAGAGAGGAGACCCCATTCTTGTGTAATTTCCCCCTCCACCAGCATACACAGGTACACACCAATGTACACACAGACAGTTGGGGGCACTTGTTCTTTGGGTAGAACAGGAAACTGACAGAAGCAGAGGTGTTGAACCATCAGATAATTAGGCCAAGGGGATTTACTGAAAATCTACTGAAATCCTTTGTGGCCCTGTGCCTTCATTCCTTAAGAGGAAAAGTGTTTTCCATGTGCACTCATGGGATTTCCTATGAGCTCATAACCAATCTCTGAGTGAAGTTCCCTGATCTGCAATCACTCCATTACAGGGAGAGCAGGTGATGAATCTTTCCCTACAGAGGGTAATCATCATCATCACCATCCTAAATAATAACAACAGCCCTTTTCAGTTCTGTCAGGCCTTCCGTTAGAGACTTTCTGACCTTTATGAAGACAGTCTCCCCACACAGCTCTAAGGCTACGTCTATACTAGGAGCTAGGGATGAAATTCCCCTGCTCCCGTACGCATATTGTGGCACCTCGATGAAAGCTCACATGCTTCTTTAAAGGCTGTCCTTAGACAGAGAGGGACACATTCAAACCTGTGTTCAGGCCCTGTGCTGCACCCCTGTACTTCCCATAGAGGCACAAACACACAGAGGTATTTCCTTACCTTCATACAGGTGGGAGAAGCCCTCGTCATTCACTGTTTCAAGCAACAAATCACAGTAATGGCGGATAGTCTTTCTTAGACATACAGTGAATACAATGGATCTCATTACTTTTCAAATCCTTCATTGAAAACTGCTAAAGATGCAGCCATTCCCCCAAGACAGTCCTTGGGAAATTAAATACGTTTCTTACATCTGTTCACAAAACACATTAGATAAAGCATCAGATACCCAGAAGTTACTGAGAGGAGACTGAATTCACATCATGCTGGTTTCCCCTAGGCAGAGCCAAAGAGTTGTTGTGGGCAGGGGAGGGTGGGGCAGCTGATAAGCGAAGTTGCTCCCTTCATCTTGAAACACAGGTTAATTCTCTCTCACACACACACACCCCATTTTAAGATTCTGGTGCTATTGGAGGGAACAGAGCAGCAGTCTAGAAACGGACTTTGAAGGAAGCATTTCAAAAAGATCAAGTGAATTTGCTCTGCTCACCAATGAACAGGGCTGCCGAATATCTTATTGTTTTGTCTGTGAGCTTTCCAGGTACTCTAAGGCCTGGAACAGGAATTTGGGAATGTGGCTCTGGTTATTCAGCATCTAGGAAGAAAGAAGAAGAAATGCACAAAATACAAGTGACATGTTCTTCCCACAGTGAATAGTCCAGGAAAGCCAAAGCATATAGCCAGGGCATGGCAACAGCCAATATAAACCCATACATCATAGCAGGAGCTCTCTGAAATTACTATTGTGTTCTCCAGAACCTCAGCTTTCATTTTAAAAGACAAAAGTTTGGAGGTCTGACAGGTGTGGAGAAAAATTTAAAAAATGTGAACTGATTGTAACTCATGCAGAAATGAACCAGCAGAGAGCCTGGAATAGCATCCTGCCACCCGACCGAAGCAGATGGGACCTGACTACAGGGGTCAGGTCCAGGTGGAAAAACAACCAGACCCTCTCAGGCTTGGGTCATGGCCAGCTGCAGAGGGGGCGTGGGAGTCACAGCATTTCAGTGCAGCAGGGGGCCATGGAGAGAAGGGGCGGGGTACGCAGCCGATGTGCTGACACTGCAGGCAGATGGAGCAGAGTTCCCACAGGCGGAGACTGAGGCAGCACTGAGACCAGTTTGCGGAGGGAAGACGGGTCAGACTGGAAAACAACTAAAAAAAAAAAGAAGGCTGAGACCCTCTGGAAAGGACTGCCTCTAACTTCACTGTCTAACAAGAGAGGTGCAGAAATTCCCCTTGGTACTCAATGTACGGGGTTAGAAAGGTCTCCCTCAAGTCCCCATTCACCACTCAAGTCACAAAGAATTCACCTACCAATCACTTCCAGACACACTTCAAGAGCTGTGAGAAGCCATCCCAGGCCATGCAGCAGAACAGCCTCTTCAAATGAGCCCAACCGAGAAACACTGCATAGTGGAAGAGCATCTGTTTACACCTCTGCAAGAGAAGCTGAGACCAAGAGCAGGGCCGGCTCTAGGCTCACGTAGCTGAAGTTGCATAACTTAGCTTGATCCCCTCCACAGTGTAGACCAGGCCTAAGTGATAAGTATCCCACAGCTTTTCCTTTAGTTGGGATACATATTGCTGATGAGTTTCATACACCAAAGCACAAATCTGTGGATAATCTTGGTTCTTGCCCAAGCATCGCTCTTTGTGGTATTGTAGGCGTGCACCAGAAATACAACATGCTGGCTCCAGGTTGCCTTCTGCTCTGCTTGCAAAGTTCCCAGCATATCTAACAGGATTCGATTTAACCTCTCTGTTTGAGGATCACCTTGCAGGTGTTAAGGCGTTGTCCTAGACTTTTTAACTCCTGCTATTGTCAGCACCTCCTTCAGGTGACTTTCAAAGTCCCACCCATGGTCAGAGTACATCCAAGCCAGGTATTCATACACTGAGAAATATTTCTCCCACAATACTCTAGTGACAGTGGTGACCCTCTGATCATGTGTGGGATATACCTGCACATGCAGTGTAAAATGGTAAGTCACTACTAAAATGTTCCTAACATTCCTCTTGTCTACTTCTCAAGACAAGAAATCAATGCATACCAACTCCAAAGGTTTGTTGCTGGTGATGTTCTTCAGATATGCAGCCCTCGTGTGCAGAGTTTTCCTTTGAACACATTGAGCACGTCTCACATTTCCTGCGAACATCTTCAGCCATCTGGAGCCAATCAGAACCTACTACGAATAGGTTCCAGGGTCCTCTTCATCCCTAAATGTCCAAAGTCATCATCCAGGGCCCTTATGCCCAGGGCTCTGTACTCTTTTGGTAGCACTAGTTGTGCTCATTGCTTTCATAGAGGGTGGGTGGTCACTCAGCGTAGCACTCCCTGAATCAGTTTTAGTTTGATCCATTCTCTCAATGGTAGTTTATCCTCAGGGTTAGATGGGACAACCGCAGCTGGGCTTTGCCCCTCCCTTTTGGCAAGTAGTGTATCACGAATGTCAATATCTTGCAGCTGGACTTCTTGCCAGTCAGCCACACTGAGCATGGGCAACGGAGATTGGTCCAACACAATATAGTTCACCAAGGCAGAAAGCACACTTTCGGGAGCAGGCCCAGAGCTTCTGCAACACATTCATGAAGGCTCTCATGGGCCTCTGGCTCTCGACAACTCACAGTGCAAATAGCTCTCACTCCATCTGTGAGTATCATAGCGACTTCTGGTGCCTGCGGACACCTGGACAATGCATCTAGCTGGCAAAGGCACACTGGGATTTTATAATTGATTCAGGCTCAGCGAGATCTGCTATCTTTTGTTCTTTGACAAAGGCTACAGGTTTACGTTTGGCTTCCACTTCCTGGTACATTTACATTGCTCTTCCCTGATTGGTATTGAATGCAGAAATCATAGCTAGCCAAAGTGGCCACCCATCTTTGCCTTGTAGCATCCAGCTTAGCACTTGTTAACACGTAAGCCAGTGGATTGTTGTCTGTCCACACCTGGAACTGATCACCATACAAGTAGTCTCGAAATTTCTCAGTGATGGCCCATTTCAATGCCACGAACTCCACCTTGTGGATGAGATAGTGAGTTTCACAATCAGACAGTCCTCGGCTGGCAAAGGCTACAGGTTTATGTTTGGCTTCCACTTCCTGGTACAGGACTGCTCCCAGACCCTTCAAACTAGCATCAGTATGCGGATAAATGGTTTGCTTGGGTCAGCAAAGACTAGGACTGGAGTATGAGTTAGGCAAATAATGATTTCTCAAAAAGCCCTTTCAGATCTCTCATCCCACCCCAGCCCAAATGGTTTGAAGGGACTACAGGGTCTTTGCACAGGAGGCTTTGGGGACCTCCCCTTACTCTTACCGCTTTACTGCCTTTCAGCCAGGCACTCATGACAAGCATTTCTTGCTCTGTCCTTTCAGACACTACTAAGGGGGTTGTGCCTGCATACTTCAGTGCTCCAATTGGCAGCTCAGGTGTCTCCTTTTTAGCTCTCTCAATTTTCCTATAGGCTTCAGCACAAAGTGTATGGATCATCAGGGTATTCAGGTACTGGTCCTCAGCCTGTTGTCTGCAGTAATCCGTGAGTATCTTGAAGAGACTAGAGTTGGTCCCTATCAGCACAGACACATCAGAGGTCCCTTTGGGGTCAGGGCATATTAAGGCAGCTGTGTCTACTTCTTCTTTTACCCCAGCAACCTCCTCTGGGAATTCCACGTAGGGGTATTCATCCATGCTGGGGCCACACAGACCAAGGCCAGTCAGTGGCTGTATAGGTAGGTGCCTAAGCATCTGTTGGTAGAATGACTGAAATAAAAAAGTCACTTCAGATCCAGAGCCAAGCACTGTTTTACACTCTGCCCCTTCAAACCTCACAGTGACCTCTGCTTGAGGCCTTATCAGTCCTGCGGGGATCCCAGCTGAATGTGCAAAATTCTGTTCTGTTATGCTAGGGTCAGTCCCGAGGAACTTGCCTCACATCACTGGAGTTACTCTGCCTATTTGGGGTGTAATTGAGACCCAGCCTTTGTCCAAGTGTCTTTTATTAGCTCAGTCCTACTGTAGTGTGGTGGATGGGGTCATACACTGAATCAGAACATGCCCTGATAGGAAAGGATTCAGGAACTTGGAAGGGGAGATTGTACTGCCCAGTGTGACAGAGATGGAAGGAAACTAGTACTCAAATCCCCCTCCTCTCTTCTCTCCATTCTTATCCTCTAAGCACTGCTGGTCCCCGCAGGCATCTGCAGAGGAAGACTGCAGGTGGATCCAAAGACTTCAGTCATTTGACTTCTAAGTTTGGTGAGGAAGGTCGGACATGGTGGTCAAGCGCTGGGGACACTGAGAACTAGGTTGGACAAATCAAGAGCAATTGGCCTGGAAGTAAGGTCTTCAGGAAGCTTGACTGAAATTCTCTGCCAACACTGCTGAGTTTCTATAGCTTCTGAGCACAGACTCTGGAAAGTACTGTGGCTGCTTCAAGAAATTCAAACCTGAAAAGTTTACAAATCAAACACTCAAATAAATATTTAAACCAACACTGTATTCCTCTGGTAGCTGAACAGGGTAAGAAATTCAATTTCTTTCATGCTGTTCTTCAATTTGCTCTCCAATGGGATACCGATTTGTCTATGGTCAGTGCAGAACTACATTGCAGAAGATGCTGAGGAAAGCCAGAGTTTTGACCTCTGACTAGAGTCCAATTGGGTTTCTCGGCCCCTAGGCACATGGGGATTGTGTTATAAACACCTCAGCTGGATGACTCTGTAAAGTGATCAGCAATAACCATCAGGACTCAGAGTTAACAACATATTGAGATGAAAAAAGACACTCAACTATTATCGCCGTCTGTCTGCAGACTCAGGCAGGCTGCACTGCATTTACGCTCTGGTCATGTGTGGATGATATATACATTTTTTTTTTTTTGCAACAATAAGGGCTGGAAATTTCTGTCTTGAGAAATTTATCTCTGCTGCACAGCTCCATGAGGATGAGTGCATTTTTTCATCAATTCCTCAGCCATGGAATAACTAGGGATCTGACTACAGGTAACAATCCTGCACTGGTCTCATGGGCCTTTTCCATCTCTGCCGTCACTCACGCAATAAAGAGCAGCCAGACCTCATGACCCAGGAATGTTGAGTGAGCCCCAAAGTCATTTATTGACCCTGTACTGGATCTGAGAGGAAGTGGGGTGACCCACAGAAATCAGGAAAATGGTGGAATTCTTCAGAAAATTGTCACGTCTCCATCCTGGGGAGTGCAAGAGGATGGGTTGACTCCTCAGTGGCTGGGCCTGGGCATCTCCTCTTAGTGAGCATGGACAGCTCTCTGCACAGCAGGAAACTCCCTCCAACTGTGTGTTCCTGATGGACCCTTCCTGGACTGTGGCCTGTCAGTAGAAGCAGAAAGAGAAATAATGGACTGAGGTCATAACAGAGCAGCTCCCTATCTGTCCGATGACAGCATGTGTGCCACACAGGTTAGAACCACGTCCTGGGGGTGGGAGCAAACCAGCAAGGACATTGCCCTCAGCGTTGCTTTTCTGGCTCTGGGATCACAGATGTTGCCTAGCCAGATTAAGGTACCTCCCACAACATCTCCAGCTTGGAAGAATGCCATAAAGTTGAGGGATGGATTTATCAATGAGTGGCCTTCTCCCAGGTAACCCCTCCTAGCAGCCCTGCAAGCCGCCTCTCACCTCGGTTTCCCATCTTAGCTCCTCCATAATCTCAAGAAAGAGGCTTTGACAAGTCCAGGAACCCTAGTCTTCCTGAGGTCCGGTTTAGCACTGTAAAGCTCAGAAACAGACATAAAAGCCTTCTCCAAAACCTTACCATGTGCACAGCCCAAACTCTCCTGATGTCCAAGGGCCTTCCCTGCCTTAGCAAACTGCTCTCAGCCCTGCTTTCCAGGGCTTCCCTGAAGAAGCCTTTCCTCAGTCTCTGCAACTTCCTGTTGCTCTTCCTCCAGACCAGTGGTTCGCAACCTAGTTTCCATTGTGGGACACATATGTCGCCCCCTAGGTGTTATGTGAGCCACATCCAATACTACCTGTTTGGCCCTGAGGATGTCCCATGGGACGTAGCTCTGTGCTGATTGGGACACAGGTTAAGAAGCACTGCTCCAGACCCAGCTGGTTCTACTGATGTACCCCAGAGCCCATCCTGGAGACGGCAGGCAGGGCTAGTTGGATGGGGCTAGCCCAGCTCCAGGTCCCAGCCCTAAGGAGAACCTCTACATTGCGGGATTTTAAAACCTGCCGTAACAAACCTTAAAGCTGGGTCTCTAACCTTGGGCTCAGGCAATGGCACTGGGAACAGCAGTGCAGACATGCTGACTTGGGCTGGAACCCAGACTCTGAAGCCCCTCCTTCCCAGGCATCAGAGCTCAAGTTCCAGCCCAAGCCCAGAAGAGGCTGCATTGCCGTTTTGGCCCCACTGTGCCAACCATGAGAGCCCAAGTCCATAGGGCCAGGCCTTAAGGCTCCTGCTGTAGAGTTTGAAGCACAGGGTAGACAGACCCGAAAGGGACAAGCCACCCCCTAGGGCTCTTCCATGAGGAATTGGTCATTGCTTTTTCCTCTCTTGAACAAGGAGCAGGAGCTACAACCCAGGTGGCTGGATTCTGTTGACCTGTTCTGCTAGCAGGAGTTAGAGCCTGGCACAAATCAATCTGCTGATTGAGGGGCCATTTCTTAACTTCCCGCTGGGACCTGTTGGAAACAGGGAACTCGGCCAGAGACAGGGATGACCTGCAGGAAACCCTAGGAACAGGCTCATTTGGGGAGGATGCTCACACTGAGCGTTCAATTCATTTATTAGTCTCAGAGTTTCCAGGAAAGCCAAAAGCCCAGGAAGGGAATAGTTCTGCACTTACATGCCATGTGCAGGCAGTATTTGGAGAAAGGCAGGAATGTCACCTATTTCTGGGGCTACTGTGCACCTTCAGTGTGTCTGGACTGTCCTCAGTGAAGTGTCAGAGCTCCAGCGGGCAGAGATTACTTAAAAAACCTGACGCCTCGGATCCCCGCGGCCAAGCAATGAATGGAAAAAGGCTGAGCCAACCTTCAAAGCACCATACCAGTGTGTCCCAGGAACAGTTTCCTAGGAGAGGAAATTCTCTCATCCCCCTCTCTGCACAGCATCCCCCCTGCCCCATGGTGGGAGTCTCTTACTCTCTCCATCTTGTCTCTGTGTAGAGCTATGATGGCCCTCAGCTCTTCCTCTGCGGCTTTAAATCTCTCCAGGGTGGGTGTTGTCAGACCCTTCATGGTTCTCATCAGCAGGGCTTGGAGCTGGGCTGAGGAAAGCTGCTCCCTGAGGGTCTTCAATGAACAGGGACAAAGCTTGTTGGGACTGAGTATTTCCATTGGTCAGCTGCCCTGGAATAGTCTGTCCCTGTGGGAGGCTTGCAGCGCCTAGTGAGTATAGAGACTCCAGCTGAGCTCTTTTCTTAAAAAACCTCAACAGGTGCAAAGGTTTCCTCAGTCTTTCGTACGCTTCCCTCACTCCCTCTGCCTGAGAAGAGATGGGAGCCTCTCAGCCAATGCTGGGACCCCAAGGGCCACCCCATTTCCTCCCTCTCTAGCCCCTCCTACCCAGGAAGCTCAGCTCTTGCTAAAAAAGCCTCAATGGCCTGCAAAGTCCATTCAAGTTCTTCCTGAGTGCAACTGAGGGGTCACTGGAGCACCTGCCCCATGTCCCATCTCACCCCGAGCACCTGGGCAGATTGGCCCAGCAACTTTAGCAGCCCACAGTGTCTGCGAGGAAAGGACTGAGAACAAGGCCCAAACAGAAGTGCCCTCTTCCTTCCCCACCCTGCAGCATGTGGCACTACCACAAAACAGGCAGGAATCGCCGGCAGGACAGAAAGTAACTTAGACTGAAGGAGCAAGTCTGCCTGGCTGAGGAGAATCCCAAGCCTTGGGCCTCTGGGACCTGAGCCCTGTGGATCAGAACTCACTGGACACAATGATACTCCAGGGGCCTGGTTACAGGGTCACCTAAACTCAGGGCCTGGGGTGCTGGAGGCCTTTGCCCTAGTGCTTCAGGGCATCTCTTGAGTATTACTGGAACTGGCCTGCATGGCACTGGATTAGCACCATCTGTCCTGGATGCCAGCAGCTGAGGACAAGTAGAGCACGCCAGAGTGACACACTTGCATAGATACTCCAGCCCCCCGGCATGTCAGAAGCTCCCAGAATTGCAGACTTTTGTCTGTGCTGCAGGGTGCTCTGTCACTAATAAGAAGAGTTACAAAGGCATCTAGGTGCCTTTGTAACTCCAACAGACCCTGTCATTGCCAGGTGGGATTGAACCTGGGACCTTGGAAGCTTAGTTCATGAGCCTCTACCTCATGAGCTAAAACCTAACTGGCTGTTAGCTAAGTCTCTAGAGCAGACTCCTTTAATCTCTGTCTCTAGGTGGTCCTGGTGCCACTAGATGGGCCAGAACACCACACCCAGCAAGTGTTTGGATTACCCCTACAAGTGCAGGGATGGGCCACATATGATTTTCAACAGTGCCTGTGTCCCATGGAGAGTGCATCAGAAACAGGCACCTGAGTCAGGCACTTCTGCGAATCCCACTAAGCACCTCTGAACTTCTTGAGGTGCCTCTTTGTCAAACTGGGTCTCGTTGAAGCAACCCAGAGAAACTCATAAAGCCTGGCTGGAGTCGATCATACCTGAAGAGTATTTCTTTTCAGCTCTCTGAGCAAGGGGCAGGTAGGTCTCCTGTCAGAGATACCAACTCCGGGAGATATTAATACACACAGCAGGGGATGCTTTCCATTATCTCAGTCACAAAGCATCATTACCATCGTCATATGGGAGCTGCTTGTTAATGACAGTTTGGAAGTGAAATCTTTTTCCTGCTCTTCTGGCTCCCTTTTTCCCACTTCCCCTTCAGCTCAGATGGCTCCTTCATCCCTGGAGCAGAAAGATACGTTCTTAATATTTCACTTTTCCATGTATTATCCCTGGTTTACAGAGGATGGAAGTTGGGAACAGAGCCCTGAAGTGAATTGCCCAGGGTCAGACTGAAGGTTGTTGGCAGAGCTAAGCAGACAACTCCAATCTCATGGCTCTTTGCTGGGGGCTTTTACCACATGAGGCTTCCTCTGACCTAGGGACCAGTTTCTTTTCCATGGTGTATTCTACTCTTCCCCTCCCCTTGCACACCTCTCCTGTTAGTGATGGGCAACAGGCTTCATTTTGCATTTAACCCCCCAAGAACTATTAACTCAGCTCTGGTACAGTTCCCAGCTGTATCCTGCTGAGACCTCTGGAGCATTTTACTGATGAAACGGACCCAATTCAGGACAAAATAAATGATTTCCTACAACATCCAGCCTCTCTGTTCTCCTTACAGCCTGGAGCAATGTTAGTACTCCCCACTCCACAGTGCCAGACCCCCAGAGGGGGGTAAACTCACATTTTCAGCTCTCCTCACCTCAGCAATGGACCTCTGCTACCCTCGCCAAGAGGATCAGGCACTAAATGGATTCCAGAGTCTGAGGTACCCATCACTGTCCCTTGAAAAGTCCCTGATGCATAAGGCTTGTAGAATGACTGGTGTGAGTATTCCTCACATGCTCATCGCTAACCATGTGGTTTGAATCCTCACCTGTAAGATGCAGTTTGACTTTGTCTGTATTCTCCTGCAACTTCACCTCCTCTGACTCCACCTGGTTCTCAGCTGCTTTCTTCTTCAGGGACAAGCGTGTCCACCTTCTTGGAGAGGAAACTGTTCTCTCCTCATTGGCATCTGCAAGTTTTGTCAGATTGGCTACAGACACAGAGTCTTTTCATGCCTGATAGGATTGTCCGTGAGCATTTGCTTTTCTTGGGCTTCTCTGTCAAGTCCTGCTCTTGCTGGCTGAGGACAGAACATTCCTCAATTGCTACAGGTTGGATGAGCATGTTGTGCAAATGGATCTCTCTGTGCTCCGTAGAGGCGAGTCTTTGGAAAAAGGAACAAAGCCTGGAATAGAAAGAAGGAGGAAATGGTTTTTTCTGTCATTCTCTAAAGGAAGGGAATTAGTTTGCCCAGGATTCACAGGTCCAAGAGAGTGGTCTTTTGAAGCCATCTGCTCCTCTAAAAGCCAGGACTGGTTCATATAACCAAGAACATAAGCAACACAAGACTGCCCATAATGGGTCAGACCAAAGGTCCATCTAGCCCAGTAACCAGTGTCGAGTGCCTCAGAGGGAATGAACAGGTAATCATCAAGTGATCCATTTCTGTTGCTCATTCCCAGCTCCCGGCAAACAGAGGCTAGTGACACCATCCCTACCCATCCTGGCTAATAGCCATTAATGAACCTCTCCTCCATGATTTTACCAAACTCATTTTTGAACTCTGTTATAGTCTTGGCCTTCACAACATCCCCTGGCAAAGAGTTCCACAGGTTAAGTGTGCGTTGTGTGAAAAAATTCTTCCTTTTGTTTGAAACCTGCTACTTATTAATAAAGACTTCAAAGGGGGCACTAGGATGTGAACCAAGGATCACTTGATCTGCAGTCAAACACTCTACCACTGAGCTCTACCCCCATGATTAGACCCAGCTGAAGGTGAAGACACATGGGACTGTGATGAAACAGGAATTCTTCTGGGGAAGTTCTAGGACCTGTGTTATGCAGGAGGTCAGACTAGATGATCAGGGCTGGCCTTAGAGCCTTTGAAACTATGAATTTATGAACCTAAAGTTGGCTTTAACTGCTAGAGTGAAGGTTGCTGCTCCTGTCCAAGAGGAAATGCTTTGTCTGAGGTTTCCTTCTGGAGAGGCACCAGGATTCCTGTTCCCCCTTTCTCATAACCTTTCTTGGACAGAGCACATCACAGGTTTTCCCCTTTTGCTCTCTAACAGGAAACCTCCATCCACCAGATCTATAATTCCTCCCATCCTAGCACAGTGGCTGACTACATATCCCAGCCTGACTCTGACCCCAAGGATCTCATTCCTCCTCTGCCAATGGACAGAGATGGAAACAGCAAGGGTCAATTTCTATTTTCTTTGGTCATTACCTGGGCCGAGCTGCAAAAATTCTTCGTTATTAATCCCACTCCTTTGTGCACAGAATGTTAGGACTCTGGGAACAGATAGGGCCAAGCTGAAAACCAATAAGCCTCTGTTCCCAGAGAAGCCAGTAAAAGGAACAAAAGCTTCTCATCTAGAAAGTTTGAGGGTCTGGAAGGATGGATTAGCAGCTGCAGATATTTTTACTTATTTCAATATCTGGAATTTATTAACATGGGGAAAATAATCAGTAAACTTTAAACAAAGACTTTCCCATACAATTTATAACATTCAGTCAGAAGTTAGGCCACCAAAACAATCACAAAGAAATCACACTGAGACCCATGACAGACGTAGGCTACAGTTTATGTAAACCCCTTTCCTGGAAAGGAATTTCAGGGGGGAATTTGCACATCTATTGTATATAGCCCAATGGAGGTATAGTAGAATTGGTAGAGAGTTTTGAAGTCTATCTCCATGAGATTATTTCTGAGAGGACTACCAAGATGACAGCCAAGGGATGGGAGTGGAGCTGTATTACTTTCAATATCTTAAGATTTATTTCTTCTGCATTATTTGATCTCATTTATGTGTATTTCAATCATGTAAATTCTGAGATAGATACATATATTAGACAATCATTACATGAGACAAAAGGTTTATATTCACAACTTGAAGGCAAGAAGTGCATTAGGGGCAACTCCAAGGGAAATACTATTTATGGAGATATCAATCTAAATTTCATATAAGTTTCATTATCTTTTCTTTAGGTTATATCCATGGAAATTCACCTGTACTAGTCTGATGAAAGATAAAATAATCTAAATCCGCCTCCAAAGAATGTGAAAGGCTGAAGCAGAAGAAGAACTGAAAAACGCCCACATTCAAGTGTGGTTGGCAGGCGGGACCAGACCTCGCACAGCAGGGGCGAAACCATGGCTGGTGACAAGGCTGGAAAGGACAGTTGAAAGGCCAAGACGAAGGCAGTTTCTCGCTCACAAAGAGCAGGACTGCTGTTCCCAGTGGATCGTATCCACAGACACTTGAAGACTCGCACTACGAGTCATGGGTGAGTTGGTGCTACTGCTGCAGTGTACAGTGCTGCGATTCTTGAGTATCTCACTGCTGAGGTGCTGGACTTGGCAGGTAATGCCTCTAAGGATCTCAAAGTAAAGCATATCACTCCTTGTCACTTGCAACTTGCTATTCATGGGGATGAAGAGTTGGATTCTCTTATTAAAGCTACCATTGCTGGTGGAGGTGTAATCCCTAACATCCATAAGTCTCTGATTGGAAAGAACGGACAGCAGAAAACTGCAGAGAGAGGAGTTTTAACCAACCCTCTTCTTCCCTGTCATTGTACTGTAACTGGGACAGAAGAAATATGGGGATATGTGGAATTTTTAAAGAGATAATCCTTAGGAGAAGGAGGCACCAACCTGTCATGTGCGATCTAAGGAGCAGGAAAAGAATCCGGGAATTACCTTCTGTAAAAACTCATCTTTTTTCGAAAACCTGTGGAAATAGCTGATTCAAGAAGTTGTTGACAGATGGATAGTATGCATCTATCAGCAGCTCCTTGGTTCGCTAGCCATTGTCAACCAAGCCAGTTGGCAGACTGAAGGCAGGGCAAGAATGCTGAAGCAGAACATTCTTTTCTGTTGGCCAGGGCCACCGGGGAGGGCGGGGGCAAGTGGGGCGATTTGCCCCAGGCCCTGGGCCCCACAGGGGCCCCCATGAGAATGTAGTATTATATAATATTCCAACTTTTTTTATGGAAGGAGCCCCCAAAATTGCTTTGCCCCAGGCCCCCTGAATCCTCTGGACAGCCCTGCTGTTGGCATATGTGGCATCACAATAAACTTATGCATACACACACACACGCACACACATAGACACAGAGAGATGCACACAGAAAAGTTAGTAACATTAACAACACTGAGAGACTCACCCAAAATCTCTAGAAATTTTGATTTCGGGGAGGGGATCATAGGCGCCGACTGCATGGGTGCTCCAAGCCTGGAACACCCACAAGGAAAAATGTGCCCCAGCCACCTAATCATTTTTGTTGCCCTCTGCTGAACTCTCTCCAATTTGTCCACATCCCTTCTGTAGTGGGGGGCCCAATACTGGACGCAATACTCCAGGTGTAGCCTCATCAGTTTCAAATAGAGGGAAATAATCACTTCCCTCGATCTGCTGGGAATGCTCCTACTAATGCAGCCGAATATGCCGTTAGCCTTCTTGGCAACAAAGGCATGCTGCTGACTCATATCTCGCTTCTCATCCACGGTAATCAGCAGGTCCCTTTCTGCAGAACTCTCTCTTAGCCAGTCGGTCCCCAGCCTGTAGCTGTGCATGGGATTCTTCCATCCTAAGTGCAGGACTCTGCACTTGTCCTTGTGGAACCTCATCAGATTTCTTTTGGCCCAATTCTCTAATTTATCTAGGTCACTCTGGACCCTATCCCTACCCTCCATCGTATCTACCTCTTCCCTCAGCTTAGTGTCATCTGCGAACTTGCTGAGGGTGCAACTAATCCCATCATCCAGATCATTAATGAAGAAGTTGAATAAAACCAGCCCCAGGACTGACCCATGGGCAAGTGGGGGAGGGGGTGGAGAAGAGAAGGCACACACTGAGTGGCGGGGACTCCATGGGGGGGTGCAGTGGAGGAGAGGGGGAACTCTGCCAGACAGCAATGGGCAGTGGGGGCTGGGAGAAGGGGTGAAGCAGATACAGGAAGAGATGGAGCACAGGCAAGGCACCAGGGCCCAGGCATCTGCGGCCTGGTCAGCGGCAGCTCTGCCAGGGGAGGCTTAGCCTTCCCACTTATTATACCCACTGCCTGTGCTTCCACTGAGGGATCTCCAGACTGTCAGTGTTCTCCGGCGCTCGTCTTCAGTGACAGGCCTGACCAACCAGATTTTATAACTAGACCACTCACAGCCTCCCCGGTGAAAATGAGTGAGTGAGTGAGCTATGGGGGAAAGGGAGATGGAGTGAGCGGGCTGGGACCTCGGCATAGGGGCGGGGCAAGGGTGTTCAGTTTTGTTCGGTCAGAAAGTTAACATCCATAGATCCAGGGGAAACAACTCAAACATCCAAAGAGGACATCAGCTTTGAGGGGAGGGGTGGGTGTGGCAGTGACATCACAAAGGCCTTTTTCAGGAACTCAGCCTATTGGGTAAAGGTGGTGGGGAGGGGGTGACCTCACAGAGAGACCCTGAGATGAGCCAGGCAGGACAGAGGTGCAGGATCAGGCAGCAGGGGCAACTCCAGGCACCAGCGCAGCAAGCGCGTGCCTGGGGCAGCAAGCCATGGGGGGCGCTGTGAGGGCGGCAGTCAGGCGGCTTTCGATGGCATGCCTGCAGGAGGTCCACTGGTCCCGCGGCTTCTATGGCAATTCGACAGCAGGTACACAGAGGTTCGGGACCGGCAGATCACCCACAGAAACGCCACGAATTCAGAGATCCACCCCTGCAGGGCAGTCTCTGAGATTCCCCCCGGCTTTGCTGCTGCAAGTCTCCTTCGCGAGGTCTCTCCTTGAGGACTGAGAGAGAATTAGGATTCACAGATGTGAGCATGAGGTGGAACCTCTGTGGAGTTTTCTCCTTTCCTACCACTGATTGTGCCGAAAACAAACTTCCCTTTTACAAGGTAAGAGGCTCAGAGAGGTTTGGAACCTGTTCAGTCTGATCTACCTGGTGCAGGCAGAATTCTAGGCACAGAAAACACTGGCTTAAGGTGGCAGAATTTGATTTCCTACCTAGGACTTTGATGCTTGAAATCACTGGGGACATTCGGGCTTATCATTTTTGGTTTCCCTTTTCCTCTTTCCTCCCTCCTTTTTCCTCTTTCTTCTTTTTTCCCTTTTCTTTCCCTCCCTCTACCAAGGAAGGGTGTGTGTGGAGTGTGGGCAAGTAGGGGAGTAGCTCTCATTGTGGGAGGTCCTCACAAAGAGGTAGGTCTGGAGCTGAGAGTGATCCCTTCTGATGGTGACCTGCGCCGTCCTTTGCGACATCTGGTGAGACCTCTCAGCCTCCCGCCCCTCAGAGTCTCAGTGCCGATTGGCCGAGCAGGGGGCTATCGACAGCGAGGAGACTTAGGTCCTTTTGGTTTCATTTCAAATCAGGCAAATAAGTCACAATCAATCCAAAGTATGGGATTAATCTTGCTGCTTCTCTCCCTTAATTGTCTCTTAGCAGTTCATGATTTCCTCTAATGTTCTAGGTATTCTAAAATACTTGCTGAATAATTATTATGAACAACTGTTGGTCTGTAGCTCACTTGACAGCACTTTATTCTGGTCAGTCAATGTATGAAATTCAAGATGTGACAGATAAGTTGAAAGTCAGGAGCAGTGTTTCCTCTAATTTTTTATGTCCATGTGCGGAATGAATTTTGTTATGTGCACTAATATGGAGGTGAGGTGTGACCCATCACCTGTATATTAGTGCACATTACAAAATGCACTCTGCACATGCATGGTGTGTGTATAGGGTGAGGCTGAAGGGTTCGGAGTGTGGGATGGGACTTGGGTGGGGCAGAAGGTTGGGGTGCTGGCTCTGGGGTGGGGATGGGAATGAGGGGCTCAGGGTTGGACTAGAGGGTTGGGGTGCAGAGGGGTAAGGGCTCTGGCTAGGGGTATGGTCCCTGGAGTCGGGATGGGGATGAGGGGTTTGGGGTGTAGGTTGCCCCAGGGAGAGAGGACTCCCCCTCAGCCCTCTCTCACCACAGCAGCTCAGGGCCAGGTGAGAGGCACCTCTCTCCTGGCCACAGCAGTGCCGGTGAGGCTGGGTTGGGGCTGGTGGAAGGGACAGGATTTATTTTTCCTAAGTCAAGAGGGGGAAGGAAAGGAGTTTTGCTTCATTTTTTACCTTATAAACTTAGGTCCTGTCTAATCTACAAGACGCTATAGTAATAAGACACCATGTCATGTGGTGACCTCACAAGAGGAGAGGGGGTGAGAACTACAGCAATTGAGAGGGCAAGGGATTTATAGTCAGGTTGTTTCAAATGCTGCATTTTCAGGTGATATTTAACAGCAACGCTTAGCTAGCATAATAGAGAAAGGAATTCTCTGCTAAAGATTCAGCATGTCTCTATGGGCAACTCTACCCCTTCCCTGAGGGCAGTGTGCTCAGAACAACCCTTCCCCACACACCCACGCACAAGCCTACAGCTGGGTGCCCAGCACAAAGCCAGGGAGGGGGTTGCTTGGCTTGTTTTACTTTGTACTTTGCAAAAGGTTTTTTAAAAAGCATTTTCTGCCCCTGTTCCCCATGGTGAGGCAGCAGATGGTTGTGGGGAAGGGAATCTGTGAGTGGTGGAGTCGGGAACTTGGGGAGAGGCAGAGGGAGGGGAGTATGTGAGGGGGTGAAGGGGCCGTTGAGGGGGGAGGGAGGTTAAAGGGGGTCAGGTGAGGCAGCTGGCTAAGGGAAGAAGGAGGAAGGCTGAAGGAGGGCAGTTGGGTGTAGGGATGAAGACTGAAAGGCCGGCTGGGTAGAAGCCTGGGGGCAGGGGGAAGGTTGAGGGGGATAATGTGGGAAAGGGGATCAGGAGCAGTTGTAGGAGGCTGAAGGAAGTGATGGAGGGGAAGGGAACCAGGGGCATTGGGAGGAAGTGTGAGGAGGCTGAAGGGGTCAATGGGAGGAGGTTGGGGGAGGCTGAAGAGGGCAGTGGGGGACTGAACGTGACCAGGGGCAGTGTGGGGAAAGGAACAGCCAGGGAAGACTGAAGGGACAACAGGGGGAAGAGGACCAGGGTCAGTGGGGGACAGTTAGGGGAGGCTGAAGGGGGCGATGGGTGGAATGGGACATCTGGAGGGAGGCTGAAGGGGGCAATGGGGTGAAGGAGGCTGTGGCAGTTGGGGGGCCTGCTCATCCCCATGGGAGGGGAGAAGGAAGAGGAGCTGCCCTTGTATCAGAAGCTGCTTCCTATTAGAACTTACTACTTCACTGTTCCTGAGCAGGATCCTGTGATCAAAAGGGTCAAAAGAGAGCTAGATAGGCTCATGGAGGATAAGTCCATCAATGGCTATTAGCCAGTGTGGGCAGGGATGGTGTCCCTAACCTCTGTCTGTCAGAAGCTGGGAATTGGGCGTCAGGGGATGGATCACTGGATGATTCCTGTCTGTTCATTCCCTCTGGGGCACCTGGTACTGGCCACAGTTGGAAGACAGGACACTGGGCTAGATGGACCTTTGGTCTGACCTAGTCTGGCTGTTCTTATGTTCTTATCACATCATTCACATCCTCAGTAACATCTGCTAGTTGCTGCCCCCAGGTGCCATCAGAATCTGCTCCCTGCAATCAAAGGCAGGGAAAATCCCTCTGAAGGTGGAAAATCGGAGGGGTGGGATGGACAGAGAGACAAAACTGGGACAGGGTCAGGGGTTCAGATGGGGCGGCTGTCCTGCCAGGTAGGTGCAGAAGGAAAAAAAAAACCAGAAAGAGGGAGGCAGAGGGGATAAAAGTTCCCACAGATGGAGTGAGCCTTCAGCAGCAGTTCCAAACTAGGGTGTGGTGGATGGTAGAAGGACTTGTGTTCCTCACGGGATGGTCCATCTCAGCACCCCCTCCCCAGGGCTGTGGCGTTAAAGGCCCCAGGTGGCCCAGTGCCCAGGTATCTCAGCTCTGCTCTAGCTGAAATGGTGACTGAGCTGCCAAGGGAGACTTGATTCAGGGAAATAGTTTAAACCTTCCGCCCAACATCATAAAGCAAACTGATACTTTTAGAAGTGTTTATGCAGTTTCAAAGAATTCCTGGCCAGTTTCTGTCTCGGTAACATGTCTGCTTGGAGCCTCAGAGTAGCTCAAAATTTGTCTTATCTGCTGCTCTGATTGCCTGAATTGGTCTCCCTGTCCTGAGCCCCCTGGAGTTCTGCACCTTTTCATTGTTTATTTCTAGCAATGGTATTTGGATGACAGTGTCCAGTAGTTCAGGAACCCACCGGAGAGGCAGGAATTAGGACACCTGAGAGCTGATCCCCCTGCCCCACTTGCTTTCATTAGTTAGCCCCAGTGAACCCCCTTCAAAGGGAGAGCTGGACAAAGCCCCACCACAGCACAGTGCTTCATGCACTGACCTGACACATGGGGGACTCTGGTTCAAATCCTTTCTCCCTTGCAGACAGTGGGGGGAAGGGTGTGATGCTGGCAGCACCAGCTCATGCTGGGGGCCTCAGGCCTCCCTGTACCACAGATCTAGCCCAAAGGCAGGCTTGCCTAGGTGGCAGGATAGCCCAGAGTGCCCACGGGGACTGTCTGTGACTCCCTGCTCAGGCTGTTATCATGCTTGGGGAGTTCGCTCTCGGTGGGTGGAAGCTCCCAGTCCCCATGGGGTGTGTGGCCTGGTGTGTAACAGTCTGCCCTGAGGTTGGTACTCATGTCCCTGAGCTACTCTCTGCAGCTAGACATCCCAAGTGAGTGCTGGGAGCACAGGACCTATCTGTGAGAGAGAGAGGCAGGGCTAGGACACCTCCCCTTGTCAGTGTCTCCACTTGCCTGGCTCCTGCCTGGGTAGCTGGCTGTTATGAGTTGTGTTGTAAGATGCTTATGTCGCCCGTGCATTGTACAGGGAGTTCAGGCCCCTAACTCCGCTTTGTGGATCACTGTGTTGTTCCTGGGATTTTCTAGTTGCCTAAAACCAGGTCCTGTGACATTCAGCACTGCCACTTCTCAGTCCCATCACAGGTTGCACCCAGTCAGCTCTCTGCAGGGCACAGCTGAGCAATTCCTTATTGACATGGGTGTGCACAGGATGAGAGACAGCACAGGCTGAAAAGTGACACATAACAGCAAACCCCAAACGCTCCTCCTAGAGGCATGATATTCCCTGTGGGTGCTGGTGGAGGGAGATCTGCTGTGCCCCCTGAACGCTCTCCTGCCTGGGCTGTCTCCCACAATGCTCTGCTAGTGACCAGCAGCAACCCCTCCAGGTGCTGTTATCACTCAGCACAACTGCATGTGGAGCCCCCACACCCAGCTTGATTGTACGAATGCTCCCAGAGGCACTCATGAATCACACAGTGAGGCACCGGCCAGATCCCCCCAGACCCCACCACTGTATCTCAGGAATATGCCATCTATATTATTAATTGGTTCACCACTTCATCAATGGAAAGTGGATATACACCAGTCTTGGATAACTGAGCAATTTACCATTCACTTCAGGCAAACCCACTGTTAAAGTTAAACAGGTCAACAAGTTTATTGGGTATAAAATATTGGTTTCATGTGGTATTAGCTGATAGGCAAAAAATCTGAGTTAGTTACCAAAAGAAATAAAACATAAGCCCACAGTCTAAACTCTCAACGCTATTAGACTGGGCAACTAGACTAAGCACAGTGTTTCTCCCCCTACTGGATATTGCTGTCCATAGCATCCAGACTGAAATCGGGGCCAATCTTTGGAGTCACAAGTCTTCAGTGTCCTTGTTGCTTGCAGTGGAGGTGGGTGAAGGAGAAAGGCCAAGCATGGGCTGCTGTGTTTGGTTTTGGTTTTGATATCCTCAGTCCATATGCTTGGGAAGCACCAGTCCAGGCATGTCTGAGGGTGCATTGCTCAATCTCCCAGCAAGGCTGAGCAATTCCCTTGCTGTGGCCTCATGCAGGTGACTCATTGAATGGTAGCTTCATTGCTGGACAATGGCTGTTGATGGGTTGTTTCAAACCGTGCCCAGGTGTTGGTTACCTTCCTTGCTGTTACCTCTGGAGAAGCTAATATTTGGCTGATTTCACAACTTACAGAATGTTTCAATGAAAACCATCCAATTCTTATAATTTCATATACGTTGATGATACACATATCTAGACAGACAGAACCAGTAGTGGCTTCTGGCACCAGCTCAGAAAGCAGCTGCTTGGGGCGGCCAAGGGGAAGGGGTGGCACGTTTGGGTCTTCGGCGGGAATTCGGCGGCAAGTCACTCGGTCCCTCTCAGAGGGAAGGACCTGCCGCTGAATTGCCACCAAAGAAGAAAGTAGTGCGGTTGAGCTACTGCTGAATTGCCGTTGATGGTTTTTTTTTCTCCCTGCCGCTTAGGGCAGCAAAAACCCTGGAGCTGGCCCTGCTACAATGTAGCCTCCTGCTGCCCCATGGTCAGCCAGACTCCTGGTTGCATTGCCTGCATGAGCAGCTCCTTCCAGGGCTTCTCCCAGGTGCACTGTAAAGTCTCTTTCGCTGGAGCTGAGGGTGGGGAAAAGTTTGTGGACTGTGGATTTTTTCTCTGAACTCTTGTCGCTCTTGTTTTTGAATGGAAATTTCTTGATGGGGAAGTGTAACCCCCTGAGAGGGGCCTAGGAGCATGTGCAGGGTGAGTAGGGCCACCACCAGGGGAACGGGGGGCAAAGGGGGCAGTGCCCCAGGATCCGGCCAATTTAAAAGTGCCCAGGGCTCCCCACCACTGCCGCTGGAGCCCCAGACACTTTATGTGCCAGGCAGTGCTGAAGGGATGGCTGGGGGAGGCTAGCTCGAGGCCATGCCCCTTTTGCCGAGGCCGTGCCCCAATAGCAGATTGCACCATGCAAATATGGCCTTTTTGGCTACCCATCAAAACTCACTATTGCCTGGTCCTGAATAGCGAATTCGGAGGGATGGGGTTTGCCCTGACACAATTTGCAACTGATTTATTTGATTATTGCAGGGTAAATGAGAAAGCAAGTGGCCTTTCAATAAGGGTGTGCTGAGACACCTTTGCATTCAATGACAGTATGCTGAGGTACCTTTGCATTTTTATATATCTCATTTTGTCTGTGAGTACGTCTAAAGTGAAATGAGACTTGGGGTTGTCATAAACAGATAGTTAAGGGTTAATGCTTTTTTTACCTGTAAAGGGTTAAGAAGCTCAGTAAACCTGGCTGACACCTGACCAGAGGACCAATAAGGGGACAAGATACTTTCAAACCTTGGCGGAGGGAAGTCTTTGTTTGTGCTTTTTGTTTTGGGGGTTGTTCGCTCTTGGGACTAAGAGGACCAGACGTCAATCCAGGCTTTCCAAATCTTTCTGAATCAGTCTGTCATGTTTCAAAATTGTAGGTAACAGCCAGGCAAGGCGGATTAGTTTTATTTTTGTTTTCTCAACTTGTAAATGTCCCTTTTTTGCTGAGAGGATTTTACCTCTGCTTGCTGTAACTTTGAACCTAAGGCTAGAGGGGATTCCGCTGGGCTATATGAATCTGATTACCCTGTAAAGTATTTCCCATCCTGATTTTACAGAGATGATTTTTTTACTTTTCTTTCTTTAATTAAAAGCTTTCTTTTTAAGAACGTGATTGATTTTTCCTTGTTTTAAGATCCAAAGAGATTGGATCTGGACTCACCAGGGACTGGTGGGGAGAAGGGAGGGGGGATGGTTAATTTCTCCTTGTTTTAAGATCCAAGGGGTTTGGATCTGTGTTCAGCAGGGAATTGGTGAAGCCTCTCAAGGCTGCCCAGAGAGGGGCAGGTTTTAGGGGGGACAAGAAGTGATCCAGACACTGAAATTTCTGGATGTTGGCAGAGTTACCAGATCTAAGCTAGTAATTAAGCTTAGAAGTGTCCATGCAGGTCCCCACATTTGTACCCTAAAGTACAGAGTGGGGAAGGAACCTTGACAGGGGTACACAGGACAAACCAGACCCCTTCAAAGGGCTACTTCCAAGGGTAGCAAATTGTGGCAACATGGGTCCCCATCCATCAGACTTCGCTCCCCATGCACCTGTCACTGGTCCAGGGATGCCATCCTCATCCTCTGGTCCAGGGTAACAAACTCGGAGGGATGGGGGTTGCCTTGGCAATCAGCAGAATTTGCTACCTCCTTGCTAATTTGCAATTAATTTATTTGATTATTTAGATGTGCTGTCTCCTTTTGTGTGCGAGTACGTGTAAAGGGAGGTGAGACTTGGGGGTATGTAGGACAGACCATACCCCAGTTTGATACCATAGTGGCCCATTTGACTTATTTCATTTGCTGCCACCTTGCTGATTTGCAATTGATTTATTTAGTTTAGCACCTCAGGACGTTCGTTATATAAGAGAGAGGCGCTGCAGTAGGACTAAATGCCACTGCTATGTGTGGGAATTAGGAAATGGAGTTTTCACTAAGGCCAGCCCCAGCCAGGCCATGGAGGGAATTTTCTCTCCTATGTGGAGGAGTCTCTGATGCCCATTGTGGTGCTACAATGGAAAATGTTTCAGCTGGAGTGAAGGACATATAAGAGGCTCTTCCCTATGTCAGTTTCTTCATGCTTGATGCCATGTGAGAATCAAATGAAGCTTCCCCCACATCCAGGATCTTTCTTTTGTGAATTATCTGATGAGGAATAATGTGTGAGCTCAGACTGAATCTTTTCCTGCAGTTATTGAAACTTTTCTCTTGTGTGGATTGTCTGATGCAGGGGTGGCCAACCTGGGGCTCCGGAGCCACATGCGGCTCTTCAGAAGTTATTTTACGGCTCCTTGTATAGGCACCGACTCCAGGGCTGCAGCTACAGGTGCCAACTTTCCAATGTGCTGGGGGTGCTCACTGCTAACCCCTGGCTCTGCCACAGGCCCTGAACCCCCTCCACCCCTTCCTGCCTCCTCCCCTGAGCCTGCCATGCCCTCATTCCTCTCCCTTCCCCCCCCAAGCCTCCTGCATGCCACAAAACAGCTGATCAGGAGTTGTGGGGAGGGAGGGGGAGTTGCTGATTGGCAGGGCTGCCAGTGGGTGGGAGGCGCTGGGAGTGGCGGGGGAGGGTGAGCTGATGGGGGGCTGCTGATTTATTACTGTGGCTTTTTGGCAATGTACATTGGTAAGGCTCAGGTTGGCCACCCCTGGTCTGAAGTATAGTAAGTTTTGAGATCTTACTGAAACTCTTTCCACAATCCAGGCATTTATAAAGTCTCTCCCCCATGTGAGTCCTCTGATGTTACACTAAAACTTTTCCCACACTCAAGGCATTTATACAGTCTCTCTTCTGCGTGGATTCTACTATGGTTCTTCTTCGAGTGATTGCTCATATCCATTCCAGTTAGGTGTGTGCGCCGCGTGTGCACGTTCGTCAGAAGATTTTTACCCTAGCAACTCTGGTGGGTCGGCAGGTCGCCCCCTGGAGTGGCACCGCTATGGCGCTGGATATATACCCCTGCCGACCCGACCGCTCCTCAGTTCCTTCTTACTGCCCATGTCGGTCGTTGGCACAGTGGAGCGCGGCTTAGCTGTCCTCCACTTCCCTAGCTTCTCCTTGTTCACTTGATCTCTTGTTGTATATAGTTAATTAGTATATAGTGTAATTAGTTTTATAGTTCTTAGTTAGTTAGTGTACATAGTTTAGCGAGGTTCGGGCATTAGCCCTTCCCCGCACCCGGTGCCGGGGCCCATGCCGGGTTCACCGGGATTTAAGCCGTGCTCGGCCTGTAAGAAGCCGATCCCCACGAGCGATCCCCATGACTCTTGCCTAAAGTGCCTGGGGGAATCGCACATTTCTGATAAGTGCAGCATTTGTAAGGCCTTTAAGCCGCGGACAAAAAAAGGAGAGGGACTCTCGCTTAAAGACTCTCCTTATGGAGGCAGCTCTGAACCCTCCATCCTCGGCACCGAGTGTTGACAGTGCTCCTCCGGCACCGGACCGTGCCAGTTCCGCCAAAACACCTCGGCACCAGCCTTCTCCGGCACAGGGACCTGATCGAAGGCTCTCAGCTCCCACCACGCCTGCCGCGCAGACTCGTTCGGATCACCGGGCACCTACTCCTGCTGTGGCACCAATGACTGTGGTACTGTCGACTCCAGTTCCAAGAGGGCCGTCGAGTCTGGTCCTTGAAAGCTCCCCTCAGAGGCCTGTGGTTGATCTTGCGGTCCCCTCCACACCGGAGACATTTGCCTCAGCCAGGGACCTTATTGCGATGACTGAGTCTGCCCTGCCTCAACCCCCGGCACCGCCGGTGCGGGTATTGCATTCCAGAGGCAAGCCAGCTGCTATGAGACCTCCTTCGATGGACTCGACAAGTCGGCACCGCTCTCGATCCAGGTCCCGGCACCGCTCGAGGTCCCGCAGACGGTCCTGGTCGAGATGCCGCTCGCAGTCCTGGTACCGCTCACCTAGGCTGTACCGGTCGCACTCGTGGCACCAATCCACCTCTCGTTCTGCCCGGTACTCTCGGTACTGTTCTGGCTCTAGGCACCGCTCCCGGCACTGAGACTCTCACAGCCGGTCCCGCCGCAGACCATCGAGATCCAGGTCGACCTACCGGCACCACGCTGGTTGCAGGTCCCGATCTCGTTCTCAGCATCGCTATGGCTCCCGGCACCGAGGAGACCTCCAGCAACAAGAGCAAAGGATTCATACCAGCCTCACTCGCCTCCTCCTTGGCCGTCCCGGCACCCTTCCATGTCCTCTCAGGCGGACAGTGTATATGCCCCGGACACTGATGTGCCTGCTGCATTGTTTCAGGAACCCCAATCTCAAGATCATGGGCCGCAGAAATGGGGTTTCTGTACGCCTTGGGCGTACCATCAGGCTCAAGGCTCTCAACCAGGTCAATCACGTTTGGCCACCTCAGAACACCGGGCGCCGGAAGCCACGATCACCCGTCCCCCTCCTCCCCCTATGGAGGAAGGGTTGACCCAGCCTCAGGATTCCCACATCCCCAGGGAGACGCAGACCATCCACCAGGCAGAATCCTCATCAGACCCACTGGTTCCAGGTCTCTCCTCTTCTTCCCCCCTGACGAGGCTGTAGCTGGAACCTCTTCTATTGGCCTCCACCGATTGACCTCAGGGCCCACCAGGACCTCCTCAGGCGTGTTGCACACAATATGAACTTGCAAGCCGAGGAGGTCCCAGAGGTACAGGACCCAGTGGTGGACATCTTGTCATCAGATGCCCCCACTAGAGTGGCTCTTCCCTTCATTAGGACCATACAGGCCAACACCTCTACCATCTGGCAGTCTCCGGCCTCTGTCCCACCAGCGGCGCGAGGAGCTGAGCTTAAATATATGGTGTCCTTCAAGGGCTATGACTATCTCTATGTCCATCCTCCTCCCTGCTCCCTCGTTGTCCAGTCAGTCAACGAGAGGGAATGCCATGGTCAGCAGGCGCCAGCCCCTAAATCAAAGGAGGCGAGACGCATGGACTTGCTAGGGCGCAAAGTCTCTTCGGCAGGGGCTCTCCAACTTCGCGTGTCCAACCAGCAAGCTCTCCTTAGCTGCTATAGTTATAACACCTGGGCGGCAGCAGATAAATTCAAGGAGTTGCTTCCACAAGATGCCCAGCAGGAGTTCTCGGCCATCCTCGACGAAGGAAAGAAGGTGGCAAGAACTTCCCTCCAGGCTTCTCTGGACACTGCGGATTCAGCTGCCAGGACACTGGCCTGTGGAGTGACTATGCGCTGTACCTCGTGGCTGCAGGTTTCCGGCCTCCCCCCGGAGCTCCAACACATGATCCAGGATCTCCCATTTGAGGGCCAAGGGCTATTTTCAGACAAAACCGATCCTAGGCTGCAAAGCCTAAAAGACAACAGGGTCATTATGTGCTCGTTAGGGATGCACACACTGGTGACCCAGCACAGGCCCTTCTAGCCCCAACTGCACCGCCCTTATCCTCAGCCCCGGCAAAGGCAAGACTTCACCAGACTGCGAGGCAGAACCGGTCGCCAAAGGCAATCGGGCAACCAAGGGGGCCAAAACCAAAGCTCCTCAAAGCCTTCCTCAGGGCCAAAGCCTTCCTTTTGAAGGTGCGCCCAAGGGCATTGTACCAGTTTCTTTAAAGGATCTGTCCCCTCCCTTTTCCAACCGTCTTTCCTTTTTCCTCCCTGCGTGGTCCCAGCTAACATCAGACCCTTGGGTCTTACGCATGCTGGAATTTGGATACCACCTCCTCCTTATTTCAAGCCTCCCCCTCTCCCCCCCTCCATTGTCCCTCTTCAGGGACCCCTCTCATGAGGAACTCCTCCTGCAGAAGGTGCAATCGCTCCTCGCCAAAGGAGCCATAGAGGAGGTGCTGGAGCACGAGCTGGGCAAAGGGTTTTACTCCCGCTACTTCCTAATCCCCAAAGCAAAGGGAGGTCTCAGACTCATCCTTGATCTGCGGGAACTCAACAGATACATGATAAAGTTGAAGTTCCGAATGGTATCCCTGGGGACCATTATTCCATCCCTGGATCCTGGAGACTGGTGTGCAGCCCTTGACAGGAAAGATGCCTCCTTCCACATAGCCATCTTCCCACCTCACAGGAGGTTCCTCCTGTGTGTGGCCAACCGCCGATATTTTCAGTTCACGGTCCTCCTGTTCGGACTCTCTACAGCCCCAAGGGTATTCACCAAATGTATGGCTGTAGTCGCTGTCCACCTCCGCCACAGTTGGATACACGTGTTTCCGTATCTAGATGACTGGCTCATCCACGGGTCCTCCGAGGCACGTGTCCTCAGTCACGTCCGCATTGTCAAGGACCTTTTCCTACATCTCGGTCTAATGATCAATGTGGAAAAATCGACTCTAATCCCCACTCAGAAGATAGAATTTATTGGCACCACCCTGTACTCCAGTCTTGCCAAAGCCTGTCTACCACTGCCACGATTCCAGACTATGGCAGCCATCATCCGGAGACTGCGAGCGGCACCGTTGATCTCGGTGCGCACTTTCCTTGCTCTCCTGGCGGCCTGTACGTTTGTAACAAACTATGCCAAACTGCGCCTCTGGCCCCTCCAGTCGTGGCTCAACTCACAATACTGACCGGCCAGGGATCCTCTGGACATGGTTGTCACCATTCCCCTGACTGTCCTAGACTCCTTACAGTGGTGGCTGGATCCCACCATGGTGTGTGCAGGGCTCCCGTTCCATCCGCCCCAGCCCTCGGCATCCCTGACAACGGACGCGTCATCCCTGGGTTGGGGGGCTCACCTCGGACACCTACGCACCCAGGGCCTGTGGTCATCTCAAGAGCTGACCCTCCACATGAACGTCCGGGAGCTGAGAGCGGTCCGCCTCGCTTGCCAGACATTCTGACAGCACCTACAGGGCCGTTGTGTGTCAGTATTCACCGACAACACAACGGCCATGCACTATATAAACAAGCAGGGTGGCACGAGATCTTTGCCCCTGTGTCAAGAAACCTTATGTCTTTGTGACTTCTGCATAGCCCACTCTATACACCTCATAGTGTCCTTTCTCCCAGGAGTTTGGAACACGCTGGCGGATCGACTCACCAGATCCTTCCTTTCCCATGAATGGTCACTTCGCCCGGACGTTGCTCTTTCGCTCTTCCAGAGGTGGGGGTTTCCCCGGAAAAACCTCTTTGCGTCTCGCAGGAACAGGAAATGCCAGATGTTCTGCTCCTTTCAAGGCCTCTCACCAGGTTCAGTGGTGGACGCCTTCCTTATACCGTGGATGACGCACCTGCTCTACGCCTTCCCACCATTTCTGCTCGTCCACAGGGTCCTACTGAAAGTACGCAGGGACAAAGCCCGCTTAATCATGATAGCTCCAGCGTGGCCTCAGCAACACTGGTACACCATGTTGCTAGACCTGTCCGTAGCCGACCCTGTTCCCCTACCTCTTCACCTGGACCTGATAACTCAGGACCACGGCAAACTGCGTCACCCGGACCTTCAGTCCCTCCACCTCACAGCATGGCTCCTGAGTGGCTGACCCAGTCTGAGCTGCGTTGCTCTGCCCCAGTGCAACAGGTGCTCCTGGGTAGCAAGAAGCCTTCCACTAGAGCGACATATTTGGCCAAGTGGAAGCATTTCACATGCTGGTGCGTGGAGCGCAACTTCCTTCCCACTGAGGTCTCCATTCCCAACATCTTGGATTACCTCTGGTCCCTCAAACAACAGGGCCTAGTGGTATCATCTCTCAGGGTCCATTTGGCGGCCATCTCTACCTTCCACCCAGGGGAGAATGGCCGCTCGGTATTCTCACACCCGATGGTGTCTAGATTCCTTAGGGGCCTAGAGCTCCTCTACCCCCAGGTACGCCGCCCTTCCCCAACATGGGACCTTAACCTGGTTCTTGCCAGACTCATGTCCGCCCCATTTGAGCCGTTAGCAACTTGCTCCCTTCTCTACCTCTCATGGAAAACCACTTTCCTGGTGGCTATCACATCAGCGAGACGAGTCTCCGAGCTTCGGGCCCTCATGGTAGATCCCCCATGTACTGTGTTCCACAGGGACAAGGTGCAGTTGCGACCGCATCCGGCCTTTCTCCCCAAAGTGGTATCAGCCTTCCATGTTAACCAGGAGATCTTCCTACCTGTTTCCTTTCCAAAGCCACATTCTTCCCGCAGGGAGCAGCAGCTACACTCCCTAGACGTCCGTAGAGTGCTCGCTTTTTATATCGAGCGAACAAAGCCATTTTGCAGAACCCCCCAACTCTTTGTTGCTGTGACTGGGCGTGTCAAGGGCCTACCTGTCTCCTCACAGCAGATTTCCTCCTGGGTAACATCGTGCATCCGCACCTGTTACGACTTGGCTCATGTCCCATCGAGCCACGTGACTGTGCACTCTATCAGGGCTCAGGCCTCATCAGCTGCTTTCCTCGCTCACATTCCCATTCATGAAACTTGTCATGCAGCTACCTGGTCCTCGGTCCACACCTTTGCCTCCCACTACGCCCTGGTTCAGCAGTCCAGGGATGACGCAACCTTCGGCTCCGCAGTGTTACACTCTGCGACATCTCACTCCGACACCACCGCCTAGGTAAGGCTTGGGATTCTGGAATGGATATGAGCAATCACTCGAAGAAGAAAAGATGGTTACTCACCTTTGTAACTGTTGTTCTTCGAGATGTGTTGCTCATAACCATTCCAAACCCGCCCTCCTTCCCCATTGTCAGAGTAGCCGGCAAGAAGGAACTGAGGAGCGGTCGGGTTGGCAGGGGTATATATCCAGCGCCATAGCGGCGCCACTCCAGGGGGCGACCTGCCGACCCACCCGAGTTGCTAGGGTAAAAATCTTCCGATGATTGTGCACACGCGGTGCGCACACCTAACTGGAATGGATATGAGCAACACATCTCAAAGAACAACAGTTACAAAAGTGAGTAACCGTCTTCTAATAAGTCCTGAGTGATAAATGAAACTTTTCCCACACTCCAAGCATTTATAGGGTTTCTATTCCTTGGGATTTGTCTGCTGGGCTGTGATTTCCTTGGGATCATTGCCTCCTCTCCCACATTCAATAGATTCATCCACTTTCTTCCTTGGGCAGTTTCCCAGTTTCCTTTCTGACTTGTGCCGATTACTCCAGGCTTTTCTCTGTTCAAAGCACTGGGAAAAATTCCCTTCAGCTCTTCTCAAAAAGGTCCCCTGCAGTTCCACTTTCCCAGGATCTTCCTGCTGTGGATTCCCCTCTTCGTTCTTGCTCATTGTCTCATCGTCTGCTGTGGGAGAGAGAGAATCCAGGCAGGAGTCAGTGCCTGGGCTGGCAGAAAGGACACAAAGGGGAGTAGCAAAGAGGTAAAACACAATGCAATAAGTGTTGGGGAGACTGAGAAATTGGATTCTGTCTCCTCACCCAATCCAAACACTCACAGGGAATGAAATCAAGGAGAAAACAAGGCAAAAGCTTGTATGTCATGTCAGGGTGTGAGGAATGCACCCCAGTGGGCACCCCTACACCCATGGGACTGGCCTCAAAACCTGTAGCAAAGTATTCACATTGACTTCGCTGACCCCCTTGAAGGAAGCATGTTCTTGGAGGTGGTAGATGCCCTTTCTAAATGGCCAGAAGTCTCTATAATGCAGTCCACTACTGCAGAGAGTACTATCCAAAACTACAGGGACTCTTTAGTCGTTTCGGTCTGCCAGAATAACTTGTGAGCGACAACGAACCGCAGTTCGTCTCTCAGGAGTTTCAAAATTTTATGAAGGCAAATGGGATACACCACATCACGTCAGCACCATATCATCCATCCATCAACGGATTAGCTGAAAGATTTTTGCAGACGAGGAAACACGCTTTGAAATCAGCAAGGGGACAACACTCCATTCAAAAGCGTCTGGATACCTTCTTACTTTCCTACAGAAACACATCTCATGCTACGACCAAGGCATCCCCGGCCTTTCTAATGATGGGACGACAGCTGCGCACTTGTTTTGATCTGCTGAAACCTTCTGAACCCCGACAAATTGTGCAACATCAGCAGCAATATCAAGTTATCAGACGGGCACCCAGAGCAAAAGACCAAACCTTTAGCCCGGGACAGCCAGTTTTGGCTCGGAATTATACTTCCAGAGCTAAATGGGTCCCTGCCATGATCTTCACTCAAACAGGACCTGTTTCCTACACAGTCTGAACTGTAGAGAATCTTACCTGGTGGTGACATGTAGATCAGCTGTTGCCAGGTCATGCCAGTCCTCAGGACACATCTGCAGTTGAGTGGTCTGACTTCACCTCTTCTGGTGAGACACCGAATCACGAATCACCTGTTCCTGACTGTTCTCCTCCATTACTGCTGGCGGCTGAGATACCCCTTTGCCCAGCACGAGCTGATACCACCTCCTCACCTGTTTGTGCTGCAGACCTTGAGCCCATGATACTTTTGGGTGGAAGTTTGCCATAATCCACCTAGAGACAGAAGGCCTCATCATCAGCTGGATCTGTAGCTAGGGCAAACCCACGGTTACGGGGCAAAATAATCCCCAGGGTTTAGCTGGGAATGGAGGCAGTCTACCCTCCTTCTCTAGTCTAGTGTGTGTTTTATTTAGGGGATGTTCTTATTAGAGGGGGAGGAATATGTTGTGTATTTGGTTGTCATAGTTTTTGTTCCTATGGAAATTGAGTTAGATTATTAGGGGATAGCCCAGCCAGCTTTGGCCAGTTAGGCGAGCTCTGTGTCTGTAAATAAATGGTAGTTTTGTTAGCTGTCTGCTGTCTGGCCTCAAGTGATTTCTTCCTAAACCTGCTGCCCCCAAGGATATAACAGTCTGGCTGCCAATTTCGCACAGTCAGACAACAGGGCGATTAGAAGAGCACAGCAGGGCGCGCTGCGCAACAGATAAGCTTTGAAAGCCAGTTTCATGACTGGCCAGCGTACGGTGTGACAGTTATCTTTGTTTCTCTTGAAGTTACCCACACCCTATATGTGAAAGGAAATAAAGTCAAAATTGTTTAAAAACTGTTCTTTATTATTTGATGCACAACACATTGAGCGAAATTAGAAGGTAGACCGGGGGGGGGGGGCGGGGGGTAGAGTTAAGGGGGTGGAGGAGGAGGGAAGGACAAGTCAAGAACCAAATCAAAAGTTTGCATATGCCAGCTTTCTGGTGCTTGGGAGACCCTCTGGGGTTGAGTGTGTGGGTCCCCGTAGCCTCCCGCTTGTGTTCTTGGGCATCTGGGTGAGGAGGCTATGGAACTTGGGGAGGAGGGAGTTTGATTATACAGGGGCTGCAGTGGCAGTCTGTGGTCTTGCTGCCTTTCCTGCATTAGATCCACAATACAGAGCAGCAGGTCAGTTTGCTCCCCCATGAGCATGACCATAGCATCCTGCCTGCTCTCATCGCCTGCGTCCCCCCTCTCTTCGTGTTCCTGTAACGCTTTACGGGACTCTGCAATTGCTTGCCTCCATGCATTCAGCTGGTCCCTATCAGTGCAGGAGGACTGCATGCGCTTAGCAAACATATCGTCCTGAGTTCATTTTTTCTGCCTTCTAACCTGGAACAGGCTCTGGGACAGAGTAGATAGAGGCTGCATTGAAACATTTGCAAGTGTGGGAGGAGAAAAAGGGAGGGTAGTATTTTAAAAGATCTATTTCAGAGAACAAAGGGAACACTTTGGTGTGCATAAGCCATCACACATGTCCGGGCAACTGAATTCAGCATGCAGGCAGCCGCTAGGGGCACGCAGGGTTCTGCTTCTTCTACATTCATTTCAATGCTTTCAAACTGCTGGGCCCCCTTTCCCATAGCAAGCAATGCCTGGTGGGTTTGCCATATAAAAGGAGGGCCTGCGGGCTCTCTGGGATGATCACTGCACACAACCACAGACATACCCCATCCCCCACCGCATGGCTCCAATCAGGCTCAGAGCAAGGATGAGCCATTTACTCTAAACGTGAACAACCCAGCACGGCTGGGTTCCCCCCATGCCCTCCACTGCATGGCTCTGATCAGGCTATCACTCTCCAGAAGTACCTTCTCTAGGGTCATGGAACAGGAGCCCACCTTGGGAGTGAGGGGAGGCTATTGGATCCAGCGTTAAGATTAGTTCCTGGCTGAGGTGGCGGGAAACGGATTCCCCACTGCCACCTGTGTACTTTCCTCCTCCTCCTCCTCCTCTTCGTCTTCCAATGTCTCTTCCTCCTCGCTCCATGCAATTCTCCATGGACAGTGGTGGGGTAGTGGTGGCATCACCCGCCATAATTGCACGGAGCTCACGGTAAGAGCGGAATGTATGGAGCTGTGACCCAGAGTGCCCGTTTGCCTCCCTGGCTTTTTGGTACATTTGCCTGTGCTCCTTGATTTTTGTATGACACTGCTCTGTGTCCCTGGAGTAGCCTCTTTCCGTCATGGCCCTGGAGACTTTAGCGTCAGTATTTGCGTTCCTTTTTTTGGAACGTAGTTCTGCCATAATAGACTCATCTCCCCAGCATGCGATGAGATCCAGTACCTCCCATTTGGACCATGCTGGGGCTCATTTGTGAATCCAGGACTGTGTGATCTCCTGTGATGGTGGACTCTGCATGGTTGCCTGTAATGGTGGGCTGTGCTTGTGGTCACCTGTGCTGCTGGTGACCAAACAGGAAATGAAATTCAAAAGTTCCCGGGGCTTTTCCTGCCCACCTGGCTAGTGCATTGGAGTTGAGAGCGTTGTCCAGAGCGGTCACAAGGGAGCATCCTGGGGTAGCTCCCGGAGGCCCATAATGTCGAATTGGGTCCACAATACCTTTAACCTGGGATTGCAATCTCGATTTAAGCACTACTCCACTTGCCAAGAAGGAGTACAGAAATCAAATTAAAGAGCCCTTTAAATAAAAAAAAAAGCATTTGGTCATGTGGACTGAATCATTTTTTTTTTCAAAATAACTCGTCTAATTCTGAAATAACAGGCTACTGTAGACCAGGCCTCAGTCTCTGACCACCATACACTGTACTTCCTACCCTCTCTCAGTATTCTTAACGAATTGCAGAAGAGGTTTTTTTGTATTCGGTCTAATTTTCCTTGTAATCTTGATAGGTTTTGCAATGAACATTTTGTTACTTTAAGGCCTCTGCATTTTCAATATGAACCCCTTCTTTCACTGGTAGAGGCTTTAGAGTCCCAAAGGATATGACCTGTCATTCCCTGGATCTTACGTGTTACACAGAATCCATCTTTATGCTTGTTAATAAGAAATAAATTACTATTTAAACCACAATGTCCTGTTGGAATTCTAACTAGAGTCACTTTGCTCTTCCTCTCAGGGCCTTGGATTATATTAAAATTTTAATTGTCAGGCAGACTTCTTGGAATAAGAACGTAAGAACGGCTGTACTCAGTCAGGCCAAAGGTCCATCCAGTCTGGTATCCTGTCTACCAACAGTGGCCAATGCCAGGTGCCTCAGAGAGAATGAACCTAACAGGTAATTATCAAGTGAGCTCTCTCCTGTCATCCATCTCCACCCTCTGACAAACAGAGGCTAGGGACACCATTCCTTACCCATCCTGGCTAGTAGCCATTAATGGACTTAACCTCCATGAATTTATCCAGTTCTCTTTTAAATGCTGTTATAGCCCTAACCTTCACAACCTCCTCAGGTAAAGAGTTCCACAAGTTGACTGTGCGCTGTGTGAAGAAGAACTTCCTTTTATTTGTTTTAAACCTGCTGCCTATTAATTTCATTTGGTGGCCACTAATTCTTATATTATTGAAACAAGTAAATAACTTTTCTTTATTCACTTTCTCCACATCACTCATGATTTTATATATCTCTAACATATCCCCCCTTAGTCTCCTCTTTTACAGGCTGAAGAGTCCTAACCTCTTTAATCTTCCCTTATATGGGACCCTCTCCAAATCCCTAATCATTTTAGTTGCCCCCCGCTCCGGCCCTTTTTCTTTCATTTGCTCACAGTTTTTGCCATTCCTTCCTTAACTTAGTTTGGATTAGGTGTTTAAATTCCAGTTCTCTTAAGAGGGTCCCTAGGTCAACTTGCTCAGAATTAAGAGCACTTTTTGACTGTTTGTCTGACGGCTCATTGGCTGCTAACCCATCATGTGCTGGGATCCATGCTAGGACTGAGGTTATATCCGGTTGTGCCAATTCAGTTGTTAGCAGCAATATTTCACTAGGAATATCATTTCTGCTGTCAGATTGTTAATTGTCTGCAGCCCTGATAAGGAATCAGAAAAGATGACAACGGCAGCTGGCCACATAACTAAGTTCAGTTTAGTGTTAGAATAATTCCTGTTACACTAGTCATGAAGATAGATACAAAGTCAGTTGGCTATGTGGCTTTCCTGAGGACAAGTGAGGGCAGGCAGAAATCTGTTCCTCCTCTTCCTGGTCCTTCCTCTTTGGAGTCATTTCTGATTCGGCAGTAGTGTCCTCATGTATCACAAATACATTGATTTGCTGATCTTGTATAATTAGCAGAGTTCTCCTTTTATTTATTTCACTGTATAATTCCATGGCTCTCTCTGTAGGAATGGATTTCTCATGGCTACAAATTTTAGTTACTTCAATGCTTTGTTTTCATTAAGATCATTTATCCATTTCTGTACCCTACTTATATGGGACATTTTGAGTTTTTGTCCTACTCAGTCCCCATTGAATTCCCAACAATATTTATATATTAGCATAATATTGTCCTTTTTGCTATTACTCAGCATTTTGGTCCATAATGTTAAATCTAGGAGCTTGATTCATAGATTCATAGATTCATAGACTCTAGGACTGGAAGGGACCTCGAGAGGTCATCGAGTCTAGTCCCCTGCCCTCATGGCAGGACCAAATACTGTCTAGACCATTCCTGATAGACATTTATCTAACCTACTCTTAAATATCTCCAGAGATGGAGATTCCACAACCTCCCTAGGTAATTTATTCCAGTGTTTAACTACCCTGACAGTTGGGAACTTTTTCTTAATGTCCAACCTAAATCTCCCTTGCTGCAGTTTAAGCCCATTGCTTCTTGTTCTATCATTAGAGGCTAAGGTGAACAAGTTTTCTCCCTCCTCCTGATGACACCCTTTTAGATACCTGAAAACTGCTCTCATGTCCCCTCTCAGTCTTCTCTTTTCCAAACTAAATAAACCCAATTCTTTCAGCCTTCCTTCATAGGTCATGTTCTCTAGACCTTTAATCATTCTTGTTGCTCTTCTCTGGACCCTCTCCAATTTCTCCACATCTTTCTTGAAATGCGGTGCCCAGAACTGGATACAATACTTCAGTTGAGGCCTGACCAGCACAGAGTAGAGCGGAAGAATGACTTCTCGTGTCTTGTTTACAATACACCTGTTAATGCATCCCAGAATCATGTTGGCTTTTTTTGCAACAGTATCACACTGTTGACTCATATTTAGCTTGTGGTCCACTATGATCACTAGATCTCTTTCTGCCATACTCCTTCCTAGACAGTCTCTTCTCAGTCTGTATGTGTGAAACTGATTGTTCCTTCCTAAGTGAAGCACTTTGCATTTGTCTTTATTGAACTTCATCCGGTTTACCTCAGACCATTTCTCCAATTTGTCCAGATCATTCTGAATTTTTACCCTGTCCTCCAAAGCAGTTGCAATCCCTCCCAGTTTGGTATCGTCCGCAAACTTAATAAGCATACTTTCTATGCCACCATCCAAGTCGTTGATGAAGATATTGAACAGAGCCGGTCCCAAAACAGACCCTGCGGAACCCCACTTGTTATACCTTTCCAGCAGGATTGGGAGCCATTAATAACTATTCTCTGAGTACGGTTATCCAGCCAGTTATGCACCCACCTTATAGTAGCCCCATTTAGGTTGTATTTGCCTAGTTTATCGATAAGGATATCATGCGAGACAGTATCAAATGCCTTACTAAAGTCTAGGTATACCACATCCACCACTTCTTCCTTATGCACAAGGCTCGTTATCCCATCAAAGAAAGTGATCAGATTGGTTTGACACGATTTGTTCTTTACGAATCCATGCTGGCTATTCCCTATCACCTTACCACCTTCCAAGTGTTTGCAGATGATTTCTTTAATTACTTGCTCCATTATCTTCCCTGGCACAGAAGTTAAATGAACTGGTCTGTAGTTTCCTGGGTTGTTTTTATTTCCCTTTTTATAGATGGGCACTATATTTGCCCTTTTCCAGTCTTCTGGAATCTCTCCCGTCTCCCATGACTTTCCAAAGATAATAGCTAGAGGCTCAGATACCTCCTCTATTAACTCCTTGAGTATTCTAGGATGCATTTCATCAGGCCCTGGTGACTTGCAGGCATCTAACTTTTCTAAGTGATTTTTAACTTGTTCTTTTTTCATTTTATCTTCTAAACCTACCCATCCAATCCTTCTTAGGCTTGGCCGGATACTACAGGCAATTTGTACCACACTACAGCCAAATCGCTGCACCACTGACCGACCTGACCAGAAAGACCCAGCCAAATACCGTTAAATGGACTGATGAGTGTCAGGAAGCCTTTACCCAACTTAAGGCGATGCTCACGTCTGACCCTGTGCTAAGGGCCCCAGACTTTGACAAACCATTCCTAGTAACCACCGATGCATCTGAGCATGGTATAGGAGCAGTTCTCATGCAGGAAGGACCGGATCAGACCTTCCATCCTGTCGTGTTTCTCAGCAAGAAACTATCTGAGAGGGAAAGCCACTGGTCAGTCAGTGAAAAGGAATGCTACGCCATTGTGTACACCCTGGAAAAGTTATGCCCATATGTTTGGGGACAGTGGTTCCAGCTACAAACTGACCATGCTGTGCTGAAGTGGCTTCATACAGCCAAAGGTAACAACAAGAAACTTCTTCGTTGGAGTTTAGCTCTCCAAGATTTTGATTTTGAAATTCAACACATTTCGGGAGCTTCTAACAAAGTAGCTGATGCACTCTCCAGTGAGAGTTTTCCAGAATACACTGGTTAAAACTTTTTCCTTAAGATGTAGAAGTCTTGTAGTTTACATGCTTAGTAGTATATATAAAGGTGCATGTGTTGTCTTACTCTGTTTAGTTTAAAGTTCTAGGAAGAAATCACCGCCAGTGAAATTTTACAGTGTCTGTGATTTGGGGGGCGTGTCATAAACAGATAGCTAAGGGTTAATGTTTCTTTTACCTGTAAAGGGTTAACAAGGAGAACCAAACACCTGACCAGAGGACCAATCAGGAAACCGGATTTTTCAAAGTGAGGGAGGGAACTTCTGGGTTTTTTTTTCTTTGTTCTGTCTGTTTTTTTTCTCTCGGCTATGAGAGAAGAGGGTTTCTTTCTATCTCCAAGTTTCTTTCTACTCTTCTGTTACCAAGGTGTGAGTACAAAAGGAAAAGCAATAGGTTTATATTGTATTTTGTATTTGCATGTGTGTACCTTGCTGGAATGTTTCAAATTGGTTATCTTTTTGAATCAGACTGTTTATTCATATTTTCTTTAAGCAATAGCCCTGTATATGTCATCTTGATACAGAGGTTATATGTTTATGTCTTTTCTTTCTTTTTTATATAAAGCTTTCTTTTTAAAACCTGCTTGAGGTTTTTCTCTGGTTAAGACTACGGAACAAAGGGAGGGGGAAAATCTCTTTGTGTTAGCTTGACTAGGTTTGAATGCATAGCCTCAGGGGGGTGAAGGTAAATTGCCCTCTCTGTTTTGCATTCAAGGAGTTTAAGTACAGTATCGCCCAGGATAACCCAGGGAGGGAGAGCTGGGGATGAGATAAAGAGGAGACAAGGGGAGGAGGTTGTTTTCCCTTTGGGGTGAGACTCAGAGTTTATGAGTCTTGGGGTCCCTCAGAGAAGATTTTGGGAGACCAGAAGTGTACCAGGCACAGATTCCTGGTTGGTGGCAGCGAGATCAGGTCCAAGCTGGTAATAAGCTTAGGGGAGTTTCATGCTAAGCACCCAGCTTTTGGACGCTAAGGTCCAGATTTGGGACAGAGGCTTATTACATGAGTGGCTAGCAGTGGGAAGTAAGAATCCAGAGGTCAGTAGGAATATTATTTTCTTTTTCTCTGCTAAGGGTTTTTAGAAGAGAGAAAGGGTTTGGTTTTAAAAGCAGCCAGAGAGACATTTTTTTTTCTTTCCTCTGCTGCTTTGGAGGCTTGCATATTAAGCCAAGAGACAGTAAGGGTCTTTTGTTAAACAATAGCACTCCCATTGAGAGTCAAATACCCAGCAAACACACACAGGTAAATAAAGTGGCTTTTGTTTTGGTTAATTTACATATCAAAGAGTAGCAAGAAGAAGAAAAACGAGTTGCTAGGCAGAACCCAGGAGACAACGGAGAGCCAGCAGTTCAGACAATAACCACCAGAGGGCACCCCAACACAAGAAAACAGAAACCATGCGTTCCAAGGCTGCCCTAAAGCAGGATCGCGCAAGACTAGAGGCAGAGGAACAAATAAAAAATGCCGATCACAGGCGAGACCTGAAAAAAAAAAACCAGACAGAACAAAGACAAAAAAACCCAGAAGTTCCCTCCCTCACTTTGAAAAATCCGGTTTCCTGATTGGTCCTCTGGTCAGGTATTTGGTTCCCCTTGTTAACCCTTTACAGGTAAAAGAAACATTAACCCTTAGCTATCTGTTTATGACACCTTCCCATTAGCATTCACTACGTTAGGCATTCCTTCAGACTTCTCGGTGAAGACCGAAACAAAGAAGTCTTTAAGCATCTCTGCCAATTCCAAGTTTCCTGTTACTGTTTCTCCCTCCTCACTGAGCAGTGGGCCTATCCTGTCCTTGGTCTTCCTCCTGCTTCTAATGTATTGATAAAAAGTCTTCTTGTTTCCCTTTATTCCCATAGCTAGTTTGAGCTCATTTTGTGCCTTTGCCTTTCTAATCTTGCCCCTTCATTCCTGTGTTGTTTGCCTATATTCATCCTTTGTAATCTGACCTAGTTTCTATTTTTTATATGACTCCTTTTTATTTTGTAGGTCATCCAAGATCTTGTGGTTAAGCCAAGGTGGTCTTTTGCCTCATTTTCTATCTTTCCTACCCAGCGGAATAGCTTGCTTTTGGGCCCTTAATACTGTCCCTTTGAAAAACTGCCAACTCTCCTCAGTTGTTTTTCCCCTCAGTCTTGGTTCCCATGGGACCTTACCTATCAGCTCTCTGAGCTTACCAAAATCCGCCTTCCTGAAATCCATGGTCTCTATTTTGCTGTACTCCCTTCTACCCTTCCTTAGAATTGCAAACTCTATGATTTCATGATCACTTTCACCCAAGCTTCCTTCTACTTTCAAATTCTCAACGAGTTCCTCCCTGTTTGTTAAAATCAGGTCTAGAACAGCTTCCCCCCCAGTAGCCTTTTCAACCTTCTGAAATAAAAAGTTGTCTGCAAGGCAGTCCAGGAACTTATTGGATAGTCTGTGCCCCATGGTGTTATTTTCCCAACATATATGTGGATAGTTGAAGTCCCCCATCACCACCAAATCTTGGGCTTTGGATGATTTTGTTAGTTGTTTAAAAAAAGCCTCATCCACTTCTTCCACCTGGTTAGGTGGCCTGTAGTAGACTCCTAGCACGACATCCCCCTTGTTTTTTACCCCTTTTATCCTAACCCATAGACTCTCAACACTTCCGTCTCCTATGTCCATCTCCACCTCAGTCCAAGTGTGTACATTTTTAATATATAAGGCAACACCTCCTCCCTTTTCCCCCGTCTATCCTTCCTGAGCAAACTATACCCATCCACACCAACATTCCAGTCATGTGTATTATCCCACCAAGTTTCAGTGATGCCAACAATGTCATCATTCTAAGACCTGGTCTAAACTACAAAATTAGGGTAACATAAACCCCCTTGCATCGACCTAGTCGTGCATATGTCTACCCTTAAGTTTGTCTCTCACTGATGTAAATGCCCAGTTACAGTGGGAAGCATCCTATTATGGCAGAAGAAATCAGGCCGCCATCTTTAGAAATCTTTAAGAGAGGGTTGCAGAGTATGTCCATGAAAGTTTTGTCAAGATCACTCAGGAGGATGCAGGGGACACCCCTGTGTCCATAAACAAACAGCTCCGCTTGTCTCAGGGCTGGTCTACACTACGGGATAAAATTGATTTTAGATACGCAATTTCAGCTACGTGAATAATGTAGCTGAAGTCTAATATCTAAAATCGATTTACTCACCCGTCTTCACCGCGTGGGGTCGATGTCCGTGGCTCGCCATGTCGATTCCGGAACTCCGTTGGGGTTGGTGGAGTTCCGGAATCGATATAAGCATGCTCAGGGATCGATATATCCCATCTAGATTAGACGCGATATATCAATCCCAGAGCAATCGATTTTAATGCGCCGATACAGCGCGTAGTCTAGACGTACCCTCACCCTCAGCTTCCTAACTCTAGAGGGGAATGAAAAGCAGATACCACCACATCCCAGAATGGCATAGAGCCATGGTCAGTGTATTGAGGGTGACAGTTTGTGAGTATAGACACTGTGTGACTTATGTCCTAACTGTCCTTCAGCAGCTGGGCTGCAATGCCCAACACAGACTGCTCCAGTCACAAATGTTCACTCCATTGCCTGGCGCCACAGAGACAGAAAACCACCTGCCTGTTTAAAGTCCCTTGAGTCCTCCTGAGTGATCTTGATGAAACGTTCATGGACGTACTCTCCAATCCTCTCTCAATGGTTTCTAGGGACAGCAGCCAGATTTATTCCTCTCATGCCACTTGGCTATAACTTACCCCGGCAGCAAACACACACAGGCTAGTGGCGTATAGTACAGGATGGCTTCAGGAGGTCAGCAGCAGCTGTGCTTTCTGTGCCTTTGTTCCCCTCAGGAGTGAGATCTCAGCTAAAATCAAAGAGAATCATAGAATATCAGGGTTGGAAAGGACCTCAGGAGATCATCTAGTCCAACCCCCTGCTCAAAGCAGGACAAATCCCCAGACATTTTTTTTTTAATCCCAGTTCCCTAAATGGCCCCCTCAAGGATTGACCTCACAACCCTGGGTTTAGCAGGCAAATTCACAAACCACTCGTGCCTGTGCAAAATAGTGCCAGTATTCAGTGACATTCGCCTCTACTCATATTGTTTCATGCAACTGAACAATTCCCTCCTCATTCCCCAACCCTATCTATGGCGGGTCAAACTCACCATGGCTGGGACTGCAGAGCAGTGCTATGCACAAGCCCTCCAGCGCTGAAGTGTCAATAACCATGTTTTCTTTAAAAATTTAGGGGAGCCATAGAGGGGAACCTTTTGGTTTCCGTGGTGACTCTATTTCTATCATCGTGCCTCAGCGGGTCACAGCTGAGGACGCCAGATTCAGGACAAACTTCTGAGAAAAGGGGCAGACTCCACGCCTCTAAACTGGTGGCTATTCTTCCATCAGATATACCAAACCAGTATCAAAAGTAAAGGTCTATCTCCCCACATTGGCTAACACAAAGTCTGAAAAGCAGCCTCCTTAGGTATCCCAGCCTTTGTTTCACCACCCAGACACTAGACTTAAGGATGAGTGGTTATTTCAAACCAATTTCATCAAAGGGTTCTTCTAATCCCAAGAGATCAGCCACATCACCAGGTCAATATATAACTCAGAGCTTACCCAAAAGTCACACTGTTGCCAAGCCTTTAGTATCTAATATCTAAAGGTTTATTTATAAGAGAAAACAAAGATGAGCAAGTTAAAATGATCAAGGAAAACAAACACACACTCTCATTGCAAAGTTCTGGATCAGATTTGTAGCAATGATGGAATAAATTGCTGGCTTGTAAAATCTCTGGCAACTTCCAAAAGCTTGGAAGATCCTCAGTCCATTGATTGAAATGCTCCTTTTAGCGTAAATTCATATTCCAGTGATCAGAGCAAGAAAGAGGCAAAATGGAGATGCTTCCAGGGATTTTTATATCTTGACCTATGAGGTGGGGCTGCTCTCAGTTTGTGGAATTGCAGACACAAGATGGAGTCCAGGGTCACATGAGCTAGTCACATGTGCTTGCATGAGTCAACAAGTCCTAGGCACATCCATTACCCATTCTCTGGCTAAAACATCCCCGGGAAGGCCCAATAGGTGACGATAAGCTTCTTCTATGGCCCATTGTGTTTGTTAACGGACCATCAACTTGAATGGTCCATTCACAATGTGCTGGCTAGGCTGGATGTAAACTTCCTTGTGGGTGTTACCCAGGAGAAACCACATTTCTCAACTCCTTGTTGTTTTTATTTGAGATACTGGCACATAGTCAATATTCATAACTTCAGATACAAAGATGATACATGCAAACAAACAGAATAATCATGTTTGATAGATTGTACTTTTCCATTGATACCTTTACATGGCATACTTTGTATAAGATTTCTTGCAATTACATAACAATGTTAGCAACAATGATATACATAGTCATGCAGCAGCACAACTTCTTACAGTAATACTGCTGGTTTATCTGCAGCTGCTGGCGTTGTGGCCTGGAGGGGACCCCACCTCTGCACCAGTGGAATGCCTGAGCCAGACAACAAGGAGGAAAAAGAGGACTCAGAATGACACGTTCAGTGAGATTCTGCAAGCCAGTACTGCAGCAGCCTGTGAACAGTGGGCGTGGAGAGTGAATATGGCCAACAAGCTGGTGAGGGAAAGGGCAGACAGGGAAAAGATCTATGTGACATAATGTCACCCAAATAGAAGCCTGAAACTCCCATGATCAATGACTTTTCAAATCTTCCCCTGCCGCTGGAAAAAGGAGCGGGAACTGCACTGGGACGTGAGGGGGCGTCTCCAGCAATAAACACAGATGCTGCCGACTCTTCTTGCTCCATAGGTTCAATAATCACAGGCTCAATGCCTTTTGCATTCAGTGGAGAACTCCTTTGTAGCACCTCCCTGTGCCCCATCCCTCAACGTTCCAGGTGGTATCAGGGGCCAGCCTACTCCAGCCTCAATCCTGGGGGACAATAAGGACAACCACAGCTTCACATACTCTGACTGACCTATGAGAGCCACGTTTGCCGTATGAGTAGTCAAAATGGACTGGAACGTTCTTTCACCTTGCTTCGTTCTGTTCCTTTAGTTTATTTCAGAAGTTGTTATTGCATTTGTTTTTTAATTTCACATAGTTTCTATGTGATGGTTTTAGTAGGCAATAAAAATCTCTCTTTGGGAACATAATGTATTTTTATTATTTCACAGCATCTGATTACAATGTCTCATGCTACTGAAAGCACCCACTACTAGTTCTTGCACAGGGCGACAAACCTTGTGGGATCTGTGCAACCACCTTATGGGTGTAATAATTAAAGAGGTACAGCAACCGCTACAAAATTCATAGTGTTATTGTCATAAGTGTACATCAAGTACCACACAGTTCCTAGCAGCCCCCAAAACTTTAGAGCCAGGTGGAGCACAGTCCAAGAGACTCCCCTCTCCAGGAACTCCCCTAACAGGCTTCCCATCTTGGCAGGGACCTCAGGAAAGCTCATCTTCTAGGCTCCCAGCTTAACCATCTCATGGGAGATCCCCATCACTGGAGATTCCTTTCTCTCTTAGGGTTCCCGCTAACTGAGCTTGGGTAGCCTTTGTTAGGTATAAGTGCTCTTTTACTGATCAGCCACCCGGGGCAGTCAATTACCCCCAGGCAGGATCTTCGTAAGTCAGTCCTGGGCAGACTGGGCCCTAATTCCCCATTAAGAGCAGCTGCTCTCTGACAAACATCACATGATGATTCATGAACTTTGTACAAATAAGCTCTCAATTAGGGTACATTTACAGGCCCAACAGAACCCTAGCTGGGCTAATTCATCAACAACTTCCCACACATTGCCAAGCTTTATGACCTAGGTCCAGCAGCATCCCCTCAAGAGCAGCGCACACCTCCATGACAGCAGACCAGACGGTTGAGCTACCAATACTGGTTACTGACTGGTCTGAGTCAGGAGGTGATGAGCACCTGATGGGATGGCAACAGGCTTCTCTACAGTGAAGGGAGCCCTTATGTTGTTGTTCCACCACTGCAGCTCCAGGATGAGCTCTGCACAGATCTCCGGGGAAGTGTCCTTCTGCATAGTGACATTGTGTTGACATTACTATCATCCCATTTCCACACTGCTGTCCTGGATCACCAGTCACAGCTAGCTTACCGAGACCAGAAGTGCTGCTCTAGGGATTGCAGCCACTTCAGGATAAAGTCCCCCTCCTCATATCACAGCCATAGCCTAGCTTATCCAAGAGCTTATCTGCTTGATTGACAATGCATCTGCAGCACCTTGTTCATATCAATAACACCAGGATTGTGATTCTTGGCAGTATTTCCACCAGGCTACCTGTGGTGGAAGCAGGGTGGTCGGCTTCTGCATCGTTTAGAAATGGTGCAGGCTGGCCAAAACCAGACAAATTATGGGTACCAGGATAGGAATCATGGGAATCTGTGGGTTTGACATGAAGCCCCAGAATTCTTGTAGTCTGCTAGAAAGACCCTGATGCACCATGCAAAAAATCTCAGAATTTATTTAGCCTAAGAGTGGGACATGGAACAGTGGGATACCTGCCCAGAATGCTGGGTGCTTATTTTAAATCAGTGCAGAGCTGTGTGGATGCAATGATTCACAAGGGAAACAGGTAAAGCTGGTTTAAACCAAATACTCTACACATACGCCCAATACTGTGCACATACACTTTTGGTCCAGCTATAGAGGAAAAACCTATATAAAAATGCTTTCCTCTAGACAAGCCCTAAGCCTTTTGGTGCACTGTGTGGTGTGATGCCTGTTGGCTGAACTGCCTAGAGCAATAGAGCAGGAATGTGAATACTGGTACAGATGTGGGGTTCTGGGCACTGGGAATATGCAAGAGTGTGTTAGAAAGAGACAAAGCTCTTTCATATTCCCCTATCATTTTGTTCTAACTCAGGGGGTTGGCAACCTGCGGCACACGTGCCAAAGGCGGCATGCAAGCTGCTTTTTAGTGGCACTCTGCTGCCAGCTAGGGTCTCGGCCCCTGGCCCCGTTCAGCCCGCTGCCGGCCTGGATGGACGGAACCCCCAGCAGTGGGCTGAGTGCGGCCGGTGTCCGGGACCCTGGCTGGCAGGGGCTGGTGATTGGAACCTCAGCCCGCTGCCGGTCTGGGGTTCCATCTGCCCCCCGCGCTGCCGGTCTGGGGTTCTGTCCGCTGGCTCCTGTAAATGTAAAATGTATTACTGGCACATGAAACCTTAAATTAATGAAGCTGTGACATACCACTTCTCAAAGGTTGCTGACCCCCGCTCTAACTAGTGCAATGTCAGCTTCTGAAAGGGGCAGCAGCAGCCATCCTCTGGCCCTAGACCACTGTGGATGTTTTTAATACTCTTTCTTGCACTAGTAGATTGTAAAGCTAAAAGGAGCCATTGTGACCCTCCTCCTGGATGTTTGGCATAGTGCAACCCAGAAAAAAAGCATCCCTGATTTTTCTAGCTGCAGATGCTCCGCATCTCACATGGCATGTGAGCTCTGGCCACTTGCTGCAGCTAATTCAATGCAGCCTCATGACGCACAATGAGGGGAGCAGGGGTATGTGAAGAGGAATGATGCTGTTGCATTGTAGCAGCACAACACACCAATAGCAGATTGTGTTGGATATAGGTGAGGTCTGTATTTTCCCCCCTGGAGCCTGTTGCCAGCTGGAGGGGCTAAGGGCGGGTGGGTGGCATGTGGCTGACACTACCCTCGCTCTATATTTCTTGGTTTTCAGATGTTTCATTGTATTCTGCCTTAACTCTTCATTTCTTGGTTTTCAACAGTGTAAATGTAGGTCCAGCTGACATTCTGTGAGGGTATGGGGCAGAGCCATTCAGTGAGAGCTCTGTGCTAACAAAGCTTTGGGGCGGTGGTTTCTAAGGAAGAAAGCTGGAAGCATCCAGAAACAAGCTATACCACCAGTTTTTGTGCCGCTGCTGTATCAGCCCCTGCATGTGCTGCAAAGTCCAGAGAACTCTGGTTAGCAGATGGGTCAATTAATGAAACAGAATGTGCCACAAAATGCTTTGACGTTTTCAGTTTGGCTGCAACTATTCAGTAAATAATTTCAGTCAACTCCCAACTTCAATTTTAATGAATAAACTATTCACCTGAAATTCTTCTCCCAGCTCCACTTGTCCATTCTGGCTGTGGGAAGGGGATCTAAGCACAGCCTCAGGGGGCCTGGGAGAGTCTGGGGAGTGGCCAGCTGAGACTGGGAACTAAAATTCAGCTGTGACAGGAAAGTAGCAGTGACTGGAGTTGCTCTGCAATTACAGCTAGTTAAGTGGGCTGTGCTTTACTTGGCTACAATGTACCAGCCATATAATCATACTGTGAAAGGACAGATTACTGCAGTGGTGCCAAATACATTGGCAACATTGCTTTAAATTAGGCTCACACTGAGCTGTGGCTTTTTGGCAGCTTGCTGCAGTTAGTAAAGGTGACTTTTCTTTAAGGAGAATTAATGTCTAAAATTTGCAGTCACTAGCCCTACAAACCAAACTTCACTCAAGGCTGCAGAGGAGAAAGAGACTGCCATTGTAACGTTAACCCAGTGGTTTGGGTACTAACCTAGTATGTAGGAGACCCCCCATTCAACTCCTCCTCCTGATTCAGGGTATGGCTACACTTGCAGCTGTACAGCGCTGGGAGTTAAAGCTGTCTTTGTACAGCTGAGTAGGGAAAGCGCTGCAGTCTGTCCACATGGACAGCTACCAGCGCTGCAGTGTGGCCACATTTGCAGCAGTGTTGGGAGTGGTGCATTATGGGCAGCTATCCCAGCGTTCAAGTGCCTGCAACATGCTTTTCAAAAGAGGGGGGTGGGGTGGAGTGTGACAGGGAGCGTGGGGGAGACAGTGGGTTTTTGGAGCTGACACTGTGTCAGCAGCTGCCTTGCAAGTTCTGACCCCCTCCACCACCCCTCTCTCATTCACTAAATGCAAATAGCCCTCTTTGTTTTTTTCCTCACAGACCAGATAAGCAGCTGCTCTGAAACGGACCCTTCCCCCCGCCCAGCCCGCTGTGCTGCTTCTCTCCTCAAACAAACACTAGCTGCAGACATTCCAAAGGGATCCCCCTGCCTGCCTCATTCATAGCAAACAGGAGCTGTGTTTGGTTTTTAGATAAGCAGTTCCAGGAGCCCGGAGTTCACAACAAAACAAACAGAGGCATCATAACAAAACAAAGAGTGTTATCTTTCCTTAAAAGCATTATGGGAAGGTTCCGGAGGTCAGTTACAGCATAGTAAGATTATTCCCTGTTTACGCTGGCACCCCAGCGCTGTTCTCTTTATTCCTCTCATTGAGGTGGAGTACAACCAGTGCTGTATCCAGGGAGATGCAGCGCTGTATGTGCCTTGCCAGTGTGGACGGGGAGTAAGTTACAGCGCTGTAAAGCCACCACCAGTGCTGTAACTCTCAAGTGTAGCCAAGGCCTCAGTTTCACAGACTGGGCTCTATCCCAAACAGGAACATCTGTGCTGCTATTTTTAGCCCCATGAACCCTAGTCGGTTTACCCAGGGTCTGAGAGTCACTGCCATGGGTTTTATTATTATCTGCAGTGTAGACGTACCCTTCTTAGGTACCTTTGTGGGTCCCAGCCTGAATGCACTAAGTGATGTAGTGCTAGGAGCTCCCCTTCAAACACACTGTGGGAAGCATTTTCAAAATGCTTATTGAAGGTTTTGTTTGAAAAACAAAAACAAATAAATCCCTGAAAGTTGTATAATTTAACTAAACATTTCAATAACATTGTTAATACTACAAGGAGTCCTGTAGCATCTTAAAGACTAACAAAATTGTTCATTTTTGTGAAAAAAATGTTCATTAATAATATGAGGATTATTTAATAAAAATTGAGAGGAAAGAGTCATTTTTCATGGAACCTTATAGACTCATAGACTCGTAGGTCAGAAGGGACCAATATGTTCATCTAGTCTGACCTCCTGCACAAAGCAGGCCACAGAACCCCACACATCCACGTTTATAACAACCCCTAACCCATGACTGAGTTATTGAAGTCCTCAAAATTGTGGTTTGAAGACCTCAAGCTGCAGAGAATCCACCAGCAAGCGACCCACGCCCCACGCTGCAGAGGAAGGTGAAAAACCTCCAGGGCCCCTGCCAATCCGCCCTGGAGGAAAATTCCTTCCCGACCCCAAATATGGCGATCAGCTAAACCCTGAGCATCTGGGAAAGACTCACCAGCCAGCACCCAGGAAAGAATTCTCTGCAGTAACTCAGTTCCCATCCCATCCAACATCCCCTCACAGACCATTGAGCAGACTTATCTGCTGATAATCCAAGATCAATTGCCCAAATTAAACTATCCCATCATATCATCCCCTCCATATACTTATCAAGCTTAGTCTTAAAGCCAGATAAGTCTTTTGCCCCCACTACTTCCCTTGGAAGGCTGTTCCAGAACTTCACTCCCCTAATGGTTAGAAACCTTCGTCTAATTTCAAGTCTAAACTTCCTAATATCCAGTTTGTACCCATTCATCCTTGTGCCTACATTAGTACTAAGCTTAAATAATTCCTCTCCCTCCCTAACGTTAATCCCCCTGATATATTTATATAAAGCAAGCATATCCCCCCGCAGCCTTCTTTTGGCCAGGCTAAACAAGCCAAGCTCTTTGAGTCTCCTTTCATAAGGCAGGATTTCCATTCCCCGGATCATCCTAGTAGCCCGTCTCTGAACCTGTTCCAGTTTGAATTCATCCTTCTTAAACATGGGACACCAGAACTGCACACAATATTCCAGGTGGGGTCTCACCAGCGCCTTATATAACGGTACTAACACCTCCTTATCCTTGCTGGAAATACCTCGCCTGATGCACCCTAAAACCGCATTTGCTTTTTTAACGGCCATATCGCATTGGCGGCTCATAGACATCCTGCTATTAACCAATACCCCAAGGTCCTTCTCCTCCTCCGTTGCTTCCAACTGATGCATCCCCAATGTATATCTAAAATTCTTATTATTAATCCCTAAGTGCATGAGCTTGCACTTTTCACTATTATATTTCATCCTATTACTATTATTCCAGTTTACAAGGTGATCCAGATCTTCCTGTATAGTATCCCGGTCCTTCTCCGTGTTAGCAATACCCCCCAGCTTTGTGTCATCCGCAAACTTTATTAGCACATTCCCGCTCTTTGTGCCAAGGTCAGTAATAAAAAGGTTAAATAAGATCAGTCCCAAAACCGATCCTTGAGGGACTCCACTAGTAACCTCCTTCCAGCCTGACAGTTCACCCTTCAGTACGACCCGCTGGAGTCTCCCCTTTAACCAGTTCCTTATCCACCTTACAACTTTCATATTCATCCCCATCTTTTCCAATTTAACTAACAGTTCCCCATGCGGAACCGTGTCAAACGCCTTACTGAAATCGAGGTAAATTAGATCTACCGCATTTCCTTTGTCTAAGTAATCCGTCACCTTCTCAAAGAAGGAGATCAGGTTGGTTTGGCACGATCTACCTTTAGTAAATCCATGTTGCAATTCGTCCCAATTACCATTGACCTCAATGTCCTTAACTACTTTCTCCTTTAAAATTTTTTCCAAGACCTTACATACTACGGACGTCAAGCTAACAGGCCTATAGTTACCCGGATCACTTTTTTTCCCTTTCTTGAAGATAGGAACTACGTTAGCAATTCTCCAGTTGTATGGTACAACCCCCGAGTTTACTGATTGATTAAAAATTCTCGCTGACGGACTCGCAATTTCATGTGTCAGTTCCTTTAATATCCTTGGATGGAGATTGTCCGGGCCCTCTGATTTTGTCCCATTAAGCTGTTCAAGTTCGGCCTCTACCTCGGATGCGGTAATATCCACCTCCATATCCTCATTCCCGTTTATCATCCCTCCATCATCCCTAAACTCCTCACTAGTCTTATTAAAGACTGAGGCAAAGTACTTATTTAGATATTGGGCCATGCCTAGGTTATCCTTAACCTCCATTCCATCCTCAGTGTATAGCGGCCCCACTTCTTCTTTCTTTGTTTTCTTCTTATTTATGTGGCTTTAGAACCTTTTACTATTGGTTTTAATTCCCTTTGCAAGGTCCAGTTCTACATGGCTTTTAGCCTTCCTCACTTTATCCCTACATGTTCTGACCTCACTAAGGTAGCTTCCCTTGCTAATCCCGCCTTTCTTCCACTCCCTGTAAGCTTTCTGCTTTTTCCTAATCCCCTCTCTGAGATGCTTGCTCATCCAGCTTGGCCTGCAACTCCTGCCCATGGTTTTTTTCCCCTTTCTTGGGATGCAGGCTTCCGACAGTTTCCGCAGCTTCGACTTAAAATAATTCCAGGCCTCCTCCGCATTTAAATCCACAAGTTCCTCCATCCAATCCACTTCCCTAACTAATGTCCTTAACTCTTTAAAATTAGCCCTTGAGAAGTCAAAAACCCTAATCCCAGATCTACCTTTGTTTATCCTTCCATCTAGTTTGAACTGAATCAGCTCATGATCACTCGAACCAAGGTTGTCCCCTACCACCATTTCTTCTACGAGGTCCTCACTGCTCACCAAAATCAAATCTAAAATGGCATCCCCTCTCGTAGGTACTTCAACTACTTAGTGAAGAAATCCATCCGCTATCACATCCAGAAAAATCTGACCCCTATTATTCTTGCAAGCACTTGCCCTCCAGTCTATATCTGGGAAGTTGAAGTCTCCCATGATCACACATTTCCCCTTAGTGTTTACTTCATTAAAGACATTAAAGAGGTCTCTATCCATATCCAGATCAGATCCCGGCGGTCTGTAGCACACCCCAAGCACTATCTAGGGGAGGCTCTAGTAGCTTTTTTACCCAGTTTGATTTTTGCCCAGACAGACTCTGTCTTATCCATTCCATCACTTCTCATTTCATTACAGTTAACCTCATCATTGATGTACAATGCTACTCCACCACCTTTGCCTTTCTTCCTGTCTTTTCTAAACAGCACATAGCCTTCAATACCTGTACTCCAGTCATGACTACTATTCCACCAGGTTTCTGTTATCCCTATAATATCCGATTTCACTTCCTGCACCAGTAGCTCCAGTTCCTCCATCTTGTTACCTAGGCTTCTCGCATTAGTGTACAGACATTTTAATTTTTGGTGTTTGGCGTCAGTGACATTCTTTACCCCGTTGTGCACAGACCTTCTACCACCAGCATCACCTGTTAGTCTAGTTTCTACTCCGCTTTTCCTCCTTGGGTCAATTCTTTGCTCCACAAGCGTATCCCCTCTCACTTTGTTTACTTCCCTCTCCAGGTTAAATTCTGGCATGGAGATCTCCTGGACATCTCCCAACCATCTCCCCCAACTTCCTAGTTTAAAGCTCTCTTAATGAGGTCGGCGAGCCTCCATCCTCGAAGTCTATTTCCCTCCTTACTTAGGTGAAGTCCATCCCGAGAGAACAGTCGTCTGTCCGTAAATGCTTCCCAATGACCGTACATCCCAAAGCCCTCCTTATAGCACCACTGCCTGAGCCATCTGTTAATCATCATAATCTTGTCACTCCTTCGTCGCCCTGCTCTAGGAACCGGCAGAATCCCACTGAAGATCACCTGAGCCTCGATTTCCTTGAGCGTCTTCCCCAGTCTGGCATAGTCCTCCTTGATACAGTCCAGTGAGTAACTAGCCGTATCATTCGTTCCCACATGAAGGACAATCAACGGATTCTTTCCCGCTCCCGCTAGGATCCTTTTCAGCCTCTGGTCCACATCCCGTATCTTAGCACCCGGCAGACAGCACACCCTTCTGTTCTCCCGATCAGCCCTAGTTACAGGCCTGTCCATTCTTCTCAGTAAGGAGTCTCCAATCACTTAGACTTGCCTTTTCCTGGTCACAATGTGATTCTCCGGTCTATCCCCTGCACCCGCTGGCCGCAAGTCCTCTCGATTCGTATTTGCCCTTGCGATCCTCCTGGGGCTCATACTTGGTGATGCCTCCATTGACTCCTCCCCTCCTTCTGCAGGACTAGCTGCTCGTCTCTTTTTCCTCGCCCTCTCTCCTTCAGCGAGCACCTGCTGTGCTCCATCTTCATTTTCCAACCCAGCAAACCTGTTCCTGAGTTCTATCTCTCCGTCGCTGGCCCGTCTTTTCCTCTGCCTGGTTCTCCTAGTCACATGCTTCCACCGTCCACTTTCCTCACCCAGCAGCCCCTCCTCAGAATTCTTTGGTCCTGCTTCCATCTGCACATCTGAGCTTATCCCCTGTGCCTCATCATGTCTGTGCTCCATCATCTGCTCAAACCCCCTTCTAAACTCAGCCAGAGTTTCCACCTGCATCTCCAGTCCTCTTATCTTTTCTTCCAGCAGCTCTATCAGGCGGCACTTCATGCAGACAAAACTCCTTTCAGGTGCCCCCTCCAGGACCATGTACATGCCACAGCTTCCACATCCGGTCATCCTCAGTGTGTCCCTCACTGCTGCCTCTGTCTCAGTCATGGCCTTCCAACTCTGTGCCTGGCAGTCTACGCCACACACCGCACCACAGGCCCCCAACAAGCACTGGGCTGCTGGCAGACCCCTGCCCCTTCCCTTTTCTGTCTTGTTGGTTTCTCCGCCTTGGTCTCCCCTGCAACCTCCCCCTGGAAACTCCCACTGAAACTCCCCTGTTAGCAGCTCTGGTTGCTGGCTCCTGTGCCGCTGCAGCTGTCTTTGCCGCTGCCTGAGTGCCTGGCTACTTATATAGGACCCCTAATCAGGTAAGCCCCGCCCCCAACTCAGGGCTCAGCCTCGCTCCCAGCACACGGCCCCTAGCAGCCTGCCCACACACTCACTCACTCACACACAAACGCCACAATACAATCCACAAACTACAAAAACCTGCTCCTCCAACAGAACTCCCACTGAAACTCCCCTGTTAGCAGCTCTGTTTGCTGGCTCCTGTGCTGCTGCAGCTGTCTGACCCTCTTGTATAATTTAATTACTAAGCTTCCATCCAATGTGAGTGCACAGAGCTGCACATACAGTTACATTTATATAACTGGGTTTTATTATTAAACCAAAAACTGCCTTCTTGTAACACCACAACTGTTGCCTTTTACTATTTCCACAACTCCGCAAATGTTTACTTTCCTCCAAACTCTGTATTATTAATTTTTGCAAAACCCGGGGCGGCTGCACTGCAGTGCTGGGGTGAATCTGCAGGGGGAGAAGCTGCTGTGGAGCAATTTAGAGCAGGTGCAGGAAGGAGCCGAGGTCACTACTCACATTCTGAACTGCACAATTTTCCAAATTTGGGAAAGTCCGAGAACAATTCTAAGGGGAAGGTGAAGGCAGAGCAGTGACACTGGAGGTGTCCAGACCTCCAATGGGGGCAGTGTGGAAATTAATAATGGGAAGATCATTTGCGAAATTAGTCGTCACTGACAAGATTTGTCTCTGTTCTTATTTCACGTTGTGGTGTTATTTAGCAGAATCAGGACATATTTTTACTATATTAATTAAACACTTAATTTTATTTAACTAAGCCAAAAACTTAGTGTCACTTATTTTTTTCTCTGTCCTAGCAAGAATGAATTGTATTTTGTGACTTTCTGGAAAGTGGAGTGAGATTAAATGTGGGGAATTCAGTCTCTGTGTTTGTGAGCTGATGTTTTCCTCTCACAGGTCAGTGCCTGCATTGAAATACCAAAAGGGATCTAAGGGCTGGTGTACGCTGGGCACAGTGGTGTTTGCAGAAGGGGCGGGGCCTCAGGTGGAAGGGGCGGGGCAGGGCGTTAGTCTGCCCCAGCTGGCGGTTCACACCCTGCCCATGGTGTTGCAATGAAAGAGGCTGCCCAGTCTGCACTTGTAGCGAGGTTCCCCCACTACGTGGCTGCGCAGAGGCTGCAGGAGACAGGCAGGTGACAGCAGGGGAAGTGGCGACACAGGAGCTCTCAGCAGCAGGGTGAAGGACAATGCCGTGGAGTGGCAGCGACACAGAGTGAACAGGGCAAACTGAGAGTCAGTTGAAGGAGTGTAGGCAGCAGAAGCTGAGGTTTCACTTGATGCCTTCCCTTCCCTCCCCTAACCTTGGGGCTTTGCTGCCCAAGGGGAGTGGGGGTTGGGAGAAGGAGAGCAGAGGGGTCTCTTAAAGGAACAGTGGATTGGACTGTCACACCGCAAGGTGAGAAACTGAGGAGAAGGACACTGCCCAGTGTACTCTGGGCTGGGGGGTTTGCTTATGAGTGTAGATTTGAATGTGGTTGTGGGGTTTTCCCAAACTCAGATTTGATTCTCTTTCTCTTTTAATAGAAGTTCTCGTTGGCTCTCTGCCCATGCAGAGCTGGGGAGTGGGGACGTGTTGGGTGACACCTGCCTGGCAAGTGAGGATCGGTTTGGGTGACCCCTCACTCAGGGAAGGCTAAGGGCACAGATCTCTGCCCTTTTCTCAGCCCAGGAGGAGTTTTTTTGCACTAACTTCCCAAGTGTGCAAGTCCGTCCCCGCAGAGCAGCCCCATAGGGTGACCTTGAAGAAACTGTGGAAAATGGGACAGGGCATGGGGGGTAATAGGCGCCTGTATAAGAAAAAGTCCTCCCAGACCGGACTGTCCTTTTAAAAATGGGACATCTGGTCACCCTGGAGCAGCCCCACGCTCCTGCTCCCCACTTGGTGCATTTGTAACCCTGGGGCCTGAAGCCGACGCGAGAAAGGGAAGCGAGCGAGCTCGGAGCTCTCCTGCACCACCTGCTGGGAGCAGAGGGAAATGACTGAGCGACGTCCTGGTTAATTTAAATATCACCTTGTTCTCTGTCAGGTGGCTCCACTGGAGAGCTCGGGAATGGCCTGAGTGTGGCATCACCTTATTTGCATATATTAAAAGCTGCAGTTTGGGGCCATTGGGGTAAAATATGAGAACGTTTTGGGGTTGGGACCCACATGTTTAGTGCAGGCTGTGGGGAGCCGGGCTGAGCATAGCCTGCCCTGACAGGGTGTGTGGTCACCCTGAGCTGGGAGCATGTTGCCAGGCATGGGGAAGGAGCTGGGGTAGGGGGGAAGGATGTTGGCTGTGGAAAGTAGAAAGTATTTCTCCTGTGTTTTGATGGAGTTTTCATTATCTAATAGAGAGCAGTGGTGGGAGAGGGGATTTGAAGCTTGTGCTTTGTGGGTTGCTGGTGGGAGTGACACAAGCCACCTGGTGTTGGCTGCTGCTGTGGGGTGTAGGACAGGTGGAGCTGGGTGCTGTCTGGCTGCATGAGAAGAGGGGTGGTTCCTGGTTGGCTGGTGCCAGCCTGCCTAGTGTTTTCAAACAGCTGATCTCCCATTGGCCCTAGTGCTGGGCTGGTATCTGAAAGCTGGTCTCCCATTGGGCCCTCACCAACTGACGTTTCTGACAGGCTCATCTCCCATTGGTGACGTTGTCTGACAGCGATGCGAGGTGAAGCCGCCAGGTCCTCGTGCGCTCAGAGCTCAGCGCACGCCTGCGAGAAGCGGTGCGAGGCCAAGCGGGGCCGGTTCCCGCTGCCGGGTGGAGGAACAGAGACCGCAGCAGTGCCACCACCTCCTGCCTGGAGAGAAGCTGCAGCACTGGGGGTGGGGGTTCACAGGGTGCGCTGCTGTTTTCTGCCGGTCGCTGGGTGATGGTTTCTGCCCGTGGTGGCCGGGAGCCATGGGGTCCCCTTGCCGCCCGTGGCGGCCGGGAGCTCCTGGGTTTCTAAGAACATAAAAACGGCCAGACTGGGTCAGACCAAAGGTCCATCTAGGCCAGTGTCCTATCTTCTGACAGTGGCCAATGCCAGGTGCCCCAGAGGGAATGAACAGAGCAGGGAATCATCAAGTGATCCATCCCCTGTCGCCCATTCCCAGATTCTGGCAAACAGGCTGGGGACACCATCCCTGTCCACCATGGCTAATAGCCCATGATGGACCTATCCTCCATGAATTTATCTAGTTATTTTTTTAACCCTGTTATACACATGGCAGCTGGGGGCTCTGGCATCCACCTGCGATGGCTGGGAGCTACGGGGCTATCTGCTATCTGCTATCATGCTATCTGCATGGGGCTGTGGCTTCTCCTCACCCCCTTTGGTGACTGGGAACTCCAGGCTCTGTCTGCAGTGTCTGAGAGCTGGGGGCTCCCTCTCTTGCATATGGTGGCTGAGGGCTGCCTGTGACGGCTGGGAGCTCCAGGGTCTTCGGAGCCACAGGGTCTATTAGCAATGACATGGGGCTGCAGGGTCCTCACGCCATCAATGCCTGTTGGGAAATCCTGGGTCCACTCATAGCGGCTGAGAGCTCTGGGGTCCACTCGTAGGATTTGGGAGCTGCAGGGTCCATACGCAGTGGTGTGGGGCTGTGGGGGCTCCCCCGCCACCCATGGCTGCTGGGAGCTCCAGGGTCTGCCTGTGGGAGTCGTGGGGAGATGAGAGGTTTGGGGTGGAGAAAGGGGCTCCAGGCTGCGGGGTGGGGCTGAGGGATTCAGAGTGCTGTGGGTTGAGAGAGGGTGTTGGGAGTCCAGGACAGGGTGATGGTTCTGGGTTGGGGGCAGGGATGAGGGGTTCCAGGTGTTGGACGGGGTGATAGCTCTGGGTTGGGGGCAGGAATGAGGGGTTCCAGGTGTTGGAGGAAACTCTGGGCTGGGGCAGGGGTGGTGAGGGCTCTGGGGTGCAAGAGGGGGCTCTGGGTTTGGGGGGGTTCAGGGCTGGGGCAGGGGTTTGGGGTGCAGACTTACCTCGGGCGACTCCTGGTCAGCGGCGCAGCAGGGGGGACCTACTGGCCACTTCCAGGGTGCAGTGCGGTGCCCTAGGACACGTTGGGACCAGCCTGCCATACTCCCGCAGCACCGCTGACCAGACTTATGACCTGGTCATCCCGCTGGGAGCTCCAGGGTCCTCCTGTCACATATGGTGGCTAGGAGCTCTGGAGGACCCCCGCTGCTCACAGTAGCTGGGCGCTGTGGGGTCCATCCATGGTGGCATGGGCCTGTGGGAGCCCCTTCCGCCACTGGTGGCTGATAGCTGTGGGGCCCCCACCAGCCGACAGCTCCAATTTTGCTGCCCCAGGACTGAGGCGGAAAATGTCACTGAGATCTCTGAAAGTCACAAATTCTGTGATTCTGTGACCCCCTTTATATAATCTTAGCCTTAGTCATTGTTAACTGTCTCTCTCAATCTAGTGCTCTGCTCTAGCATGGATGGGTCAGGGAAGACAGAAGCTCACCCCCCAACACAGATTTGGGCAGAAATGGCTCTTGGGCTATTTGCTGTGCATGCAGAGGACTTGTCCAGGCCGGTGGAGCAGCCCAGCCAGATGAAGAGCTGGAAGAAGACCTGAGCAGCCTGGGCAGCCCTCTTTTTCTCCATAGCCACTGCCTAGCAGCAGGATTCCTCCTCCTCCTCAGTAAGACTAAATCTCCACACCTAGACAACTGGCCTGTCTGCTGCACCCCAATCCCCCATGCCTGAGCCTCCCTGCCAAAGTCCTGTACCTGGCTCCATAGAATTAAGTCTCATGTGTTGCTGGGAACTCTGCTTCTTGTGCCCAGAGACTCTCGGCGCCCCTCAGTAGATGACCCAAGAAACACAGTGTCTGCCTTCTCCAAAGAAGGGCTTGGAGAGGCTTCTCCATTATAACTGTGTGGCCTAACAGATAAGGTGTCTGACCTCGGATCAGGCAATTGAGAATTTGAGTCTCTTTGCAGTTGTGTTTGTGCAGTTTTAACTTTGTGCTGAAAGTCCTGCTCCCTTCAGGGCTGTAACTTCTTGGCTGCTCAGGCCAATGTTCTGGCTCCAGCTAGAGCCCCAGGAAGGAGTTGGGGGTCGGGCGTCACAAAGGCTGGGGCGTGAGCCCCACGTACTTCCAGTCTAGCCTTTGCCATTCTTGATTTGCCAAAGAAAATGGGTAGATGCCTGGGCAAGCGTGCAGAGCACTTTCCCTCTTCCAAATGTGCGCCTGTCCCTGTGCTTGAGGGGGTTTGCTAAATAGCGCCTTGGGAGCCTGGTTGTTTCTCTGCTTCTCGCCAGCTGGGGAAAAGCCTCTTGGGGAAAAATCTCCTTCCCGACTGCCAAAGTGAGCACCTGGAGTACGAATGGTCAGATGCCCCACCAGGGGGGCTGGCCCTGCTTTCCTACCGTCTACTGATGTTGGCCACAGAGCGTCAGCAGCTGGTCTGTGGGTCGCTTTCAGTGGGTGTTTGGCATGGCAGGGAGTAGGTTGGCCGGATGTCTCTGTGGCTGTCTGCTGGCCACACATAGACATGGTTCTCCCTTCCTCTAGCCCTGACCTCAGTTGCTCTGTGACTTTTAAATCTTCCCTTGGAGCTGTCAGTACCAGCCGCCTCTGCTCTAAATGCCCAGAGCAGAAAAGGTGTGCTGGGCTGCAGCCTGGAACTCTTCCTCCCTCCTGCCTAGCCCTGACTATGAAGCCTGGCCCTGGCACTCCTTCCTTTAAATGCCATATGGGCAAGAGGAAGAGGGTGGCAGCTGCAGGTACAGGGACCAAAGTTGTGGACATCAGGTGAAGCAGCGAGAAACAACCATCCGGTCAACTCGCAGGAATCTCTAACCAGACTGTTAAGTTCTGGGACCCCAACCTATAGTGGCCAATCCACTGAACAAGTTGGACCAAAGACCTATCTCCAGTCAGGGCCGGCTTTTTTGCTGCCCCAAATGGAGGAAAAAATAAAAAGCTGCGGTCAGCGGCAGCTCTACCACTGCCGCTTCATTCTTCAAAGGTGATTCAGCAGCAAGTCCTTCCCTCCAAGAGGGACTGAGGGACCTGCTGCCGAATTGCTGCTGAAGAACCAGACGTGCCACCTCTCTCTGTTGGCCACCCCGAGCACCAGCTTGCTGTGCTGGTGTCTGGAGCTGGCCCCAGCCTCAGTTACCCAGCAGGAGGGGAAAAAACCTCACTCTAGTTCACCCAGGCAAAGGACAATCAAGCAGATTGAGCTCCAAGGCTTTGTAGCAAAGCAACATATTTCCAGGAGGTCCCACTGAGATTTGAACTCAGAATTCAGAGTCCTGAGTGCGGCCCATTACACCATGGGACCTGCTGCTAGTTACTTTTCTGGACCCCTGTGACTCTCAGCTGGCTGGTTTGCATTGTTCACTTATTGCTTCCCACCAGCGGCTTCCCCTCACAGGACTCTCTCTCCTCCTCCAGAGACTGTGGTCCTGCTCTACCAGGTCTGTGGGTCCTCCCCTGAGTCCCTGCATCCCCCTGCTTTGTCTCCATTCCCAGCAGGCCACAAAAATGTTAGGGGAGGCCGCCCCTCCCTTCACTCGGTGCTCCCCCTCAAATCGGCCAGCTGCAGCCTCTTCTCCTGGAACTTGGCCAGCTGTTGCTTGATCCAGTCATACAGTCACAGGCTGACCCGGCTCCCTAGCCTGGATGGTCTTGTGGAAATCCCACAGGCGACATTGCAGGACGTGGCATTGTTGGTTTCTTTAATGTTGCAGTGTTTGCCCAACTGCCAGAACAAAGCCGCCAACTCCTCCCTCACCGACTCCCACCAATCTCCCTGGTTGCCATAGGACCCTCTGATGCTTTCCTGTTCTGCCAACACCCCCAGGCTTTGCCGTCCTTCTCCTTTATCTTGAAAGCTCTGGATGTTCAACTTCCAATATCCTCTGCCCTGGGTCAGGGAATTGCCCACATTGAGCACACGGTGAAAGCTGTGTGATCCAAACAGTCCATTGGCACTACCCTGCACTGGGCTGTCGACGTGCTCTCCTTCACATAAATCCGGTCAATGCGACTCCTGGCCTGTCCCCACAGAAAGGGGTATCCCCTCTGCGGCTGGTGTGAGCTCGGGTCAGAGGAATAGGAGGCTACCCCCACCCTCCACAGGTTCATCTACAGAAAAACAAGTCCTCTAAGCCGACCTCGCTACAGACCTGCACCAGCTAGTGCTCATCATAAAAAAGTTTCCTCTGATGGTTGGGAAAACAGGATCACTGGTCCTCAGGCCAGCTGGAACAATTGAAATCCCCCCAACACCAAACACTGTGCAGTCCAAAGGAAGGGAGCCAGTTCCTTCCATTGATCTTTTCTTTCACACCTTAACTGGGGACGATAAACACTAATATAGAGTAACCAGTGCCACGGAGCACAAAGTCCACCAGTAATTAGGTACCTAGTCAGAGCTCCAGCACCTCTGTACTCGCACCGCGGATGTGAAGAACAAGACTCCAACCCCATCGTTCTTCCCTGGCCTGGAGGACCAGAGAGACAGGCCCTTTCTCCAATCACCATCTGCCCATCAAGCTACCCTAGAGTTGTTAATGCGCATTTCCTGAATGCCCACCATGTCTATGGCCAGCTGCTCCAAGGAACTGAACATCAAGTCCGTCCTCCTGGGCCCCCAAATCTCTTCCACCTTCCACATGGCCACGTTAACAGATGTCCCTTCCCTGGTACTGCCCTCACTCAGCTGCACAGAGGAGCTTTCATCCTCAGTCCCTGCCCATCACCCCCTCTGGCACTATTCCCACTGCCTCACTTTATTCCTGCCATATTTGGTCAACCAATAAGTCAAATGGGAAAGACAGATCCCACCCCTCATTGTTAAAGGTCAGGTGGGCCAGCTAGGGGCAGAAGCCCTCAGTCTGTTGTCTGGCTTGGGAGCAGGGGCTCATGTCAGCTGAAGGCTCTGCTACTGCTCCCAGGAAAGAAGCCAGCCCGGCACAAAGAGGGATGAAAGGGCCTGCCAAAGCCCAGGTCTGAACCAGAAACCTTTAGCTCTTCAGTCTAACACAGCTGCATGGCACTTCTTTAGCCTGTTGCTTCTCTCTCCAGGATGTTTTTGCAGCAGTTGCACACAGAAGGGATGTCATTGTGAGTGGCCCATGAAGACAAGACTCGCTTTGGCCTGCCTTGCTCAGCTTGACTTGCTTCCTCACCCTGTTCCTGCCCTAGTGCCCGGGTTGACCTGGTAGCGGAAGGGGAGGGGAGGGCCAGTGGTGTGGTGAGGAGGTTGAACTGGACCCTGACCTAGACAAGACCCTGATGATTGGATTTTTTTTCTTGATCTTCTTTAGACGGCTGATGCTTAAATTGCTTAGAAAAGAAAAACAGCCCCATAGGCCAACAGAGCTTTGAGAGAAATAGCATTTATATTATCTTTACAGCTTGATGTGTTAGCGTGAGGTTTTTCCAGGAGGGGGCTATTTTGTGATCTCTCTTCACCTAGCTATTTGGTTTCCTGTGTTGTCGGTATTAGTGAGTTGCTGAGGCAAGGCTTGCATAATGTAGAAAATGACTTACCGATGTCGTTTTGAGTTTCCTTTTTTTTCTTCATGCATCATTTCATTTCCAAAGGAAGGAATTAGAGTAACTAGTCCCCATATTTTCTGTGTTAATATTGAATGGTACAAAAAGGTTATTCACACTGGCCTGTCTGGTTATTCTAGATGACCTTATGCAGCAGAGCTCATTACCAACTAATTCTTTCATTCCCATGATTTCCTGTAAGAAGGCCAGAGTGGGTCAGACTAACAGTCCATCTAGCCCAGTATCCCGTCTCTGACATTGGCAACTACGAGAGCTTCTGGTGGAGTGCACAGAACAGGACAATCTGGAGTGATCCACCCTCAGCTTCCACTCCTGGTCTCTGTGTAGTCAGAGATTTAGGGCTTGCCTCAATCATGGGATTGCATCTCTGACCAGCGTCACTAATAACTCTCAATGGACCTAGTCTCTATTAACTTCTCTCTTTCTTGATGGAAGCCGGTTATAGCTTTCGCCCTCACATCATACCATGGCAAGGAGTTCTGCACGTTATTTTCATCAGGTGGCTCCCTCCCCCCACCTTTACTGCATGGTGGGAAAGGGTAAATGACACTTTGCTCTTCACTTTAGCCCATTCATTCCTGGCTTAATAGACCTCTCTCATAGTGGGTCTCAACATCTTTTTACCAGGGTCCCCTAAAATTAAACACACAGCCCTGCGGATCCCCAACCATTGGTGAAGCGAGGGGAGCACATGGGGTTACCTGCTCCCTCCCGCAACGTTCTGCCTTCCATTTTGCCATGCTCCCTGAAATGCTAATGTAACAGGGCAAAGCAGTGGCATGTTTCCTTGGCTAGGTCCTTCCTGCTCATGGAGTTAGTGGCTGTGAGGCAACCCTCGCTGATGGCAGAGGCGATCTCTCTTCTGCAGTAATACTGCAATTTTTTGTTGTGCCCCCTCTTCCCCACAAACAAGGCAGGCAGGCTTGTGGCCTACTGAGCAGCCACTGAATTTGGGGTAGTGCTGACACAGCATTGTGCAATTCGATGGTATTGGCCTCTGGGACTTATCTGAGAGTGCACCAATGTGACCACTCTGGACAGCACTTTCAACTCCAATGCACTAGCCAGGTGCACAGGAAGAGCCCTGGGAATGTTTTAATTTCATTCTCTGTTTTTTGGAATAGGGAGGCCTAGAGATATTCAGGCTGCCTGTACAGACCTAGACTTTAAGAACTTCGGTGTATTTTTATCACTTAGCTAGTGACAGAGGTATAAAACAAAGAACCAAAATCCCAGTCTGCCAGTGTCTGGGCCTTCTCTCCCTAGGAGAGTCTGAGTCCCTGTTCGAAGGCTAAGGCCTTTGGCTAAGCAGCAGGGGCAGCCATAAGCTGGGAATCGAATGGTCACATCCTCACCTCCCAAACCTGTCACACTGAAATAAGGTGGGGTTGGGCTGTTAGGAAGACGATCCTGTCCCCATAGTGCCCATCACCACCAGATAAAGAAACAGATCTTAAGAGAGCGTCCGATCTGGCAAGAAATCCCTTCTCAATGGTTGTGGTTGTGAAACCCTCATTTCTGTAGGGTTTATCTTTATGGCCCCCACTTTTCTATTGTCAATCTGTCTGGTCCTCTAATTGTTTCTGTCTGCTGCAGAATTAATTTTGCTGGGTGCAAGTTAATTAGGGGAGTGGGATATAATTGGTTAGCGAATTCTGTTACAGTATGTTAGGATTGGTTAGTTACATTTCAGTAAAATGATTGGTTGAGGTCTAGCTGAGAATATTATTGTATAAATGGGGGTCAAACAGGAAGTGGAAGGAGAAATTGGAATCATGCTTGCTAATGGGGGGGATGGGAATAGGGAACAGGGACATAGACAAGGCTCTGCGGTGTCAGAGCTGGGAAGGGGGACACTGGGGAACAGACTCTGTCAGTGTATAGAGATACGCCTGACTGGTGTGAAGGGCTTTGGAATCTGCTTGCTTGGAAACTAACCCCAGTAAACATCCCTTTGTCTGCATGTCGGACTTCTGGTCTTTTGCTGCTTGCTGTCTGCGTGACAACAGCCAGGGAAGTGGGCGGGGGGGAAGGGAAAGCCCTCTAACAATGGCTCCTTGTTCCTCTCCCTCCAGGCTCAGAGGTCAAGGATGGGCAGGACTCCAGGCTCTGCTTGAGGGATCCTGGCACAGGAGCTGGTGGGGAGAAAGGATTGTAGATTCTGAGCTGTGGAGAGGACCTAATAATTGAAGGGGGCATTATTGACCCCTCCCCTTCTCAGTGTCCCCTGGGCTGGAGTTCTACAGTCCACAGGGGCAAATGAGGGGGTGATGCCACTTGGTTAATGAAAACCAGGGCTCCAGGTGAGGCTTGAACTCACAGCCTCAGCAGAGCTCCTCTCAGCACTGCCCTATAAGTACTGTGCACTAACTAATTGTGCCACTGGAGCACCTGTTGTGCATGCTGCCTAGGTTGATAAAGGCAAGGAGTGACCTCAAAGAATTTTCAGTGGTGTTGAGAGCAGGTAGCAACAGCTGTTGTACTTGGTGGGGTGGATTCTTCTTAAGGGTTCCAGGCACATTTGACTCTTTTGTTCTTCCCTGTTTAATAACAGAGCTGATTATGACTGCCTGCTTCTCCTGGCACTTTTTTTCCATCTGGGGACATATGTTAGAAAGACTTAACCTGATCTCATCTCATTTTCAGTCCTTCAGCCAGTTCAGGGTGTAGGGAGGGGTAGCTAGGGGCTCAGTGCAGGCTGGGAGAGCTAAGGGTTCAGGCAGGGAGTAGTCTGGGGCTTTGTACAGGTGGGAGAGGTAGCTCAGGGTGCCAGAAGGAGGTAACTAGGGGCTGTGTGCAGGCAGGGGGGTAGCTCAGGGAGAAGGTAGTGAGGGGCTGTGTGCAGACAGGGGGTAGGTCAGGGTGCACAGAGAAGTAGCTAGGGCCTGTGTGTGAGCAGGGGGGTAGCTCAAAGTGCAGGGAGGGGTGGCTAGGGCTCGGTGCAGGCAGGGATAGCTAGGGGCTGTGTGAAGGCAGGGAGTAGCTCAGGGTGCAGAGAGGGGGCATCTAGGGGCTGCGTGAAGGCAGGGGGTGGCTGGGTGCAGGCAGGATGGAGCTCAGGGTGCAGGCAGGGAGTACTGTGAAAGTAGAATGAATTATATTGTAAGAACAGAAAGGATTAAAGAAATGTTGTCTGTACCTTTAAGCAAAATTGTTGGAATGTTGCAATCCAGGTGTCAGGAATACAGACATTAACATAGAACAATTGCACCGTTTAAGGGCAAATGGTGAAGTATTAGCCTTAGATCGATAACAGTTAGTAAGGAAGTAGGATATGCATGGTGTGCCCGAGGTAATTTTTACTGTTTTTGCTTTCTTTGTCCCTTTGTCTAATTCCCGCTCTTTTATCTGTATAAATAAGACTGTTTGGGCCTTGCATGGCCACTCACATATTCTGAATGTTATTGGCGGAGCGCTGCGCTCATAAACAGAGTGGTCTGACAAATTGTGAGTCCTGATTCTAACTTTGACAATTTGGAGGTTCCACCGAGATGGCAACCGTCTTCACTGGGGCTGTGTGATTCCTGACCATTTTTGTAGGACAACCGTTGCAGCCGGCACCTGGGCACTTGGCCCAAGTGGTCCTCCACCAGAACGGAAAGGCGCACGACCACAGTGAAGTCTACGCCATCGAACCTGTTGGTTCCCACTCTGTTCTGGTACGGATCCCGGGATCTGACATCAGGAATCTGGTCAGGTAATTATTTCTGTGTTTTGTCCGGACTGAGGACTGCCCTGTCTCTGTGTCTATCCATCCTCCCTGTGGAATGTTTGAGTCTGGGTGCTGTCTCCGTCCAGGGATCGGCCGACCAAGGGGTTCCTGTCCCTGCGGTCTGAATGAGTGAAATCTGCACAATCGCAGCCACATCACACCTTGGGTAAAACCCTTAGTGTGAAAGCAAGGGCGATTGAGGCAGTAGCCTGTGGGCTCCTTTTGTGTGTTGCACCTGGCATCACTTTGACGAACCTGAATTTCCTTCTTGTGTGATTGGTGTGTGAAGTCCTCCTGTATGGGTAACCAGACGTCTAAGCCGGGGCAGTTCCCTAAAGGAACTCCGGCTCATTTTATGTATTTTAGGAAGGGTCTGGACTCCTGTAAGTTTCTGGAAAAATGGTCTAGGCTAACTCAGGGAGATCCCAAAACTCAGTGGCCACTGTTAGGATCTTGGGACAAGGATCGAGTAGATGTCTTAAAAGACAAACTCGGCCAATCTAAAACTAAATTGGCAAAAGAAGAGGTCGATTGTTTCATGCAATGGTGGGAAGAGGCAAATCGTAGATGGACGGAATCAAAACTTGCCTCTCTTAAAGGTTCAAATGATAAGTTAAAAGCTTTATTGGAAACCTCCTCTCCCACCACTAGACCGAGCGCTCCCCTTTACCCTGTTCTCCAAGCAGACCTTCCTTCATACTCCTGTCTCAGGATGGGAAAAGACAAAGAAAACCCCTTGCTAGATTCCAGGGACGAGGATGAAGAAGACGCATTAATAGGCCTGGCAGCCTTGCGTTGAATCAATAGACGGCCACCCACGCTCCCAGCTCAGGAACAAGAGTCACCAGATCTCCCAGCTCAGGAACAATTCCCAGAAATCTCCAGTTCAGACCCATCCAGACCATCCGGTACTGCTGAGGTCTATTCCTCTGGACACACTCTGCCTCATAAAAGCTCGCGCTTGGGCCTTAAAAATATTCAGGCTCCCCTCCGAATCCTGCATATTGGGGGCCAGGACGGGAGTCCCACTTGGAGCTATAAACCCTGGACTAGCACTGAGCTCCTTTCAATTGTAAAAGGCTTTCCAAAGCCCTGAAAAAATCCTACCAAATTTGCAGAGGAATTTTTGTTAGTGTGTGATACCTATGAACCCTCTGAGACAGACCTCCAGCAGCTGTGCAAGCTACTTGTAACAGCCCCTAGTGAGCATGAAAAATGGCTCACAGCAGCAGATTGGCTCGCTACTGACCGCCACTCTACTTTACCAGACACTGGTCCTAATGCTGAATACCGAAAAAAGTGTAAGGAACGAGCTAAAAATCTATTTGAAGCCATCCCTGGGGTATGGACTCCTAAAACCAACTGGACGGCCATAAATGGCTGTAAGCAACGACAGGGAGAAAACCCGGGCGACTATCACACCCGGCTAACTGACATTTTTCTGCAACATTCTGGTATACAGCAACCAGGTACAAATGGACAGGGCGCCCTGGCTAGTGCATTTGTTTATGGCCTCCTGCCTGCTATTGGCAATCTGCTAAAATGAATAAGTGTTGAATGGACAACCGAAACCATGGACAAATTGCAAACAGTAGCAGAGCACTGCCAACATACTTTAAAAGGAAAGAAAGAACAATCAGCTCAGCAGTTAATGGCCTTGCAAATAGAGCATTACTCAGAGCAGGGCAAACAGTACCGGGGACGGGGAAAACACCAGGGACGGGACATGGTCATGGGAGGGGACAGGGAACTGGATTTTCGGGTTATGAGGATGTTTGTAATTACTGTAAACAGCCGGGACATTAAAAGAATAAGTGTCCAAACCGGCCTGGTAACTCTGTGAACAGCCAGTTAAACCCCCTGCCAGCACAGCCAGTCAGCCCCCAGCCTTACTTTGCCCCACAACAATGATGGGACACAGGGGAACCTCAGGAAATTTTAGCCCCTTTACTACCTCTCACTCCCACGGGTGAGTGTGTGTTAACTATCAATGATCTTTCTCTCCCTTTCCTTGTTGATATGGGAGCTTCGCTCTCTGCAGTTCGTACTACCGACTTGCCTGAGGTTCCCCGCTCCGGAAAAACCGTGTCCACTGTGGGCATTACGGGAGTCCCAACCCCTTATCCCCTTTCAAAACCTCTACCGGTCCAGGTTGGTCCCCTTTCTGTGGATCATGCCTTCCTTCTCTCTGATTCCACTCCGGTAAACGTTTTGGGTCGGGATCTGTTATGTAAGCTTGGCTGCACCATATACTGTTCCCCGGATGGAGTCTATTTACAAATTCCTCAGTCTTCCCTGAGTGATTCTGTAGCCTCCCTGCTGTCTGAAACGTCCCTTTCTACTCCGGTCCCTTGTTGCCCACTGGTCTCGTCCCTTGAGCACCTAATTTCGCAGGTCTCATCCTCTCTGTGGCCAACCCATCCCTCTGAGGTGCGCCGCTTAAATACTGATCCTGTCTGCATTACCGTTGACTCTTCCAAACCCCTGCCTCGCCTATCCCAGTACCCTTTAAACCCTGAGGCAGAGGCTGGCATTGCTCCGGTCATAACTGCCCTGCAGGAGCAAGGCATTATTGTTCCCTGTTCCAGTCCCTGTAACACTCCTATCCTTCCCATTCGAAAAGCTGATGGCAAATCATGGCGATTTGTTCAGGACCTTCGAGCCATTAAACGTATTGTCATACCCGCTTTTCCTGTTGTCCCAAACCCAGCAACGATCCTGGCTTCTATCCCACCAGCTGCAACTCATTTTACTGTTGTTGATTTGTGTTCTGCTTTCTTTTCTGTTCCGGTTCACCCTGACTTCCAGTACCTCTTTGCCTTTTCCTACAGGGGACATTAATATACATGAACCACACTCCCTCAGGGGTATACGGAAAGTTCATCTTACTTCTCCCAGGCGTTAGCTTGAGACCTAGCTGACCTTGTTTTCCCATCTGGGTCCACTCTAGTCCAATATATAGATGACCTACTTCTCTGTTCCCCCTCGTTATCTGCCTCAGAAACTGATTCTTTAGTGCTCCTTACTGCCCTAGCAAACAAAGGTCACTAGGCTTTTCACTCTAAACTACAGCTCTGTCAAACCTCTGTCACAAAGTTTGGTTTTCTCCTCTCCCAGGGTTCCCATACGCTTTCTCCCACTCGCGTCCAGGCTATCCTTACCTTTCCCCGACCCTGCACTCCACGCCAGGTCCGAAAATTTTTGGGCATGGCTGGATTTTGCAGGCAATGGATTCCCCAATATGCCTCCCTTGCAAAACCTCTACAGGAACTCACTCGACTCTCTGTGCCTAATCCCATGCCATGGCCACCTGAAGCAGACTCTGCCTTTGTTTCCCTCAAACAAGGTTTGGCTTCTGCCCCCGCTTTAGGGCTGCCAGACTATTCTAAGCCTTTTACCCTTTTTGCCATGAACAATCTGGATGTGCACTTGGAGTTCTCACTCAGGTGCACGGAGGCAAGAACCGCCCAGTAGCTTATTTCTCTGCCACTTTGGACCCTGTGGCCCAAGGGCCTGCCCCCCTGCCTGCGTGCTGTGGCTGCCGCAGCATGCCTGGTCGAAATGTCTGAATCCCTTGTCCTTCGCTCCCCCCTTACTCTTATGGTCCCTCACTCTGTAGAAACTCTGCTATTACAACGCAATACAAGCCAACTCTCCTCCGCTCGCCTAACCAGGTATGAACTTCTACTGCTGTCGGCCTCATATATCACTATAAAGCGCTGTTCTCAGTTAAATCCTGCCACTCTCCTTCCCTTGTCTAATGACAGTGATCCTCACGACTGCCTTGCAACTGTCTCTGCTATCACCGTCCCGTGCTCTGACCTTTCTGATGTCCCTCTCCCTAACTCTGACCTTGTTTTGTTTACAGATGGTTCCTGTTTTCGAGACAACCAAGGTCGTCTTCTTGCAAGATATGCTGTAGTGTCACTCTGTGAAACTCTAGAAGCTGCGCCTTTACCTTCTGTAACCTCAGCACAAGTTGCTGAATTAGTTGCCCTTCCCCATGCCTGCTTTTTGGCGGAGGGACGCTCTGCCACCATTTACACTGACTCCCGCTATGCTTTTGGGGTTGTACATGACTTTGGTACCCTCTGGCAAACTCGGGGTTTCCTTACATCTGCTGGTACCCCTATTAAGAACGGCCCCTATATCGCTGCTCTCCTGTATGCAGTTTTACTTCCCTCTGCCCTGGCTATTGTTAAGTGCCCTGGCCACTCGATGGCAGACACTGATGTTGCTAAGGGTAACGCATTTGCTGATGCCTCTGCTATACATGCTGCTGCCATAGAACCTTCCCCAGACGCATTTCTAGGTTCCCTATCTGTTTCTATACCACCGCCGTCCCTCACTGACCTCACCCTGCTCCAGGACTCTGCCCCAGAAACTGAAAAAGACTCCTGGGTTGCCCAGGGTTGCTGTCTACATCCTAATTCCCTTTGGCATTCGCCCACTGGTGCCTTTGTGGCCCCCTTTTCATTCTACTCATCGCTGGCCGCCCTGCTACAAGGTGTTTCGCATGTCGGAAAGGAGGGAATGGGCTGTGCTCTAACTAAGGCGGGATGGTGGGCTCCCCATTTCAGCTCTTTTGCAGCCTGCCCTGTGCCGCCTGCACCACTTGCCAAAGCCACAATATTGGTAAACCTGTAAAAGTGGCTCAGGGATTCCAGGGCTTGCCCCAAGCACCCTTCTTGCATTGGCAACTTGATTTTGTACAAATGCCTAAGTGTCAACGATTTGAATTTATTTTGGTTATGGTATGTTTATTTTCTGGTTGGATTGAAGCCTTTCCTTGTAGCAAGGCTGACTCACTGTCCGTTGCTAAATGTTTGTTAAACCATATTATGCCTGCCAAGGGAATTCCTGCCACTTTGTCCAGTGACCGGGGTACACACTTTACCGGACAAATTGTGCAACACCTGGATCGCATATTACATGTCACACACCTGCTGCACTGTCCCTACCACCCACAAAGTGCAGGTGCTGTGGAAAGGCGAAATGGTGTACTTAAGAATAAACTTGCTAAGATTTGTGACCGCACAGGGTTAAGCTGGCCAGCAGCTTTACCACTAGCCCTTATGGAAATGCGATCCATTCCATCCCAAAGGCATAAACTGAGTCCTTTTGAAATCATTATAGGGCGCCCTATGCAAACTGTGGCTACCATTACTCCAGTCCCAGACTTGAATTTGACTCACAGTATGCTCCTTCAATATTGCAAGGGATTAATGCAAGCTGTAAGTCACTTCCATTCACAGGTTCAAGCCACGTGGTCGACAGAACCCACCTCTGACTCCTGCCACAACCTTGAGCCAGGTGACTGGGTCTACGTACGGCATCACCATCGAAAACATGCCTTGGAACCTCGGTGGAAGGATCCTCATCAGATATTGCTTACTACCCAGACAGCTGTTAAGCTATCTGGCATCACAGCGTGGATACATGCTTCACAGTGTAAGAAGACACCCTCCCCGGCAAACCAATCAACACCTCAGGACTGCGCAGAGTCAGTTTTGACTCCAGAAGAAGACGTAGAGGAACAGCCTGCAATACCTTACAATCTATGCTCTCGTAAGGGTTGCCAGAAGTAGATGACAACCTAAAGCAAGGCCCAAGAAGCAGCAGTAGTGAGCCTAGCGCCTGCTGCCTGGTGGACATAAAATTGCGACTGCGGTTCCCTCAGTTGAGGTTGTCAGAACCAGAAGGGCCCTGCCTCCAACATGCACCTCTGGTGGCGCCTGTTTCTCAGCTGCTCGTATCTTAAGATCTGGGAAGTCCACAATGACAATTCTTTTATCCAGCAGCAAGTGTGGATAGCTCAGACCCTTAATGTTTCTAAATTCTGGGTCTGCAACCACATCCCAGCCCACTCTCAAGCTGGTGTTCCTGTCCTGGCTATCCCACTCAATTCCCCAGACCTCACTGGAGGACCTCGTCCATTTAACAAAACATGGAACAGCAATGACACTTGGAAAACAGTGGGAATAAATGTATCTAAATGGATAAGTGTGGTGGGGGGAAAAGGTCATTGGTGTTCGGTGTGTAATGGGACAGGGCTGGATCTGGAAAAAAGCCATTACCTTCAGCATATTATGGCAAATGGTGTATGGAATTATTCAAACCAAACTAAAGAGTGGCGGGCTGGGTATGGGAATATAAATTTTTTCTCAACCTGGGATCAAACAGAAAAATCAATCTCATGTTCCCCCTACAGTAATCTTAGTAAAAATAATACAATCATCCAATGCCATACAAACACTACCACTCCTCGTAAGGAGAATTACCCTGTGCCCTTTGGAGGATATTACTCCTCATTTGTAAATACCTATGTAACAAATGGATGCAATCGACCCTTCCCGGCCTTAATAGGCCATCATTGGGTTTGTAAAACCAAAGCTTATACTGTATCACCAGCTAACTGGTCAGGTATCTGTTATCCCCCCCAACTCTTCCCACAATTCCGAGTACTAGAGTCCCTCCCACGAGAACGCCTCCGTAAGTTCAGGTGAAAAAGAAGGGACTTAACAGATGCCCAATGGTATATACATAACATACGCCCCTTAACTTGGGAAGAGGCCATTGGCACTTCCTTTATCCCACTTGGGGGAGTAATACACCATGCACAAAGACTCCTAAGGTTACAAGCAGTGGTTGAAATAATGGCAAATGAAACCGGAGAAAGTTTAAAAACCCTGGCCACAGAAACAGGGGTGATCCGACAGGTGGCCCTCCAGAACCGTCAGGCATTAGACATAGTGCTGGCGGCAAAAGGAGGGACCTGTGCTCTCATTGGGAAAGAATGTTGTGTGTTTATACCTGACAATACCAATGAGGTGATAGATCGCACTAGCCACTTAGAACAAATCGCATATCTTCCTCATGAAGAGCCGAGTTCTTTATGGAAGTGGCTAAGTAACCTGTTCAATTTCTCTGGCACAGGAAGCTGGTTGTTTCAGGGAGCCCTAATTATCCTGTTAGGAATCTTAGCAATTTTTGTATGCTTTCAGTTAATCTCCTGTTGTATCCAAAATGGTGTCACCCAGATGACTGCCCCAAAACAGAGCGCTAATTTGATGATTTTAAATATCACTGATGAACAAAAAGATAAGGAACGGTTAATTTGTGGAACCCAGTGATGGTTGGTCATGGCATACGCCTGACCAAAAGGAGGGATTGTGAAAGTAGAATGAATTATATTGTAAGAATAGAAAGGATTAAAGAAATGTTGTCTGTACCTTTAAGCAAAATTGTTGGAATGTTGCAATCCAAGTGTCAGGAATACAGACATTAACATAGAACAATTGCACCGTTTAAGGGCAATTGGTGAAGTATTAGCCTTAGATCGATAACAGTTAGTAAGGAAGTGGGATATGCATGCTGTGCCCCAGGTGATTTTAACTGTTTTTGTCTTTCTTTGTCCCTTTGTCTAACTCACGCTCTTTTATCTGTATAAATAAGACTGCTTAGGCCTTGCATGGCTGCTCACATACTCTGAATGTTATTGGCAGAGCGCTGCGCTAATAAACAGAGTGGTCTGACAAATTGTGAGTTCTGATCCTAACTTTGACAGCACCCAGGGGCTGTGTGCAGGGAGGGGGGTGGGTGGCTAGAGGCTACTCCAGAGATATACAGAAGAAGCCTTGTGCTGCCCACAGTCCTTGCACCCAGAGCTCCCTACGGGATGATGAGCGCTGGGACACCAAACGGATCCGTGTCCAGGGATGTGACAGGCTACTTCCATGAGCACAAAGCAGCAAACCCCACCATGGACCAGCTCCCCATGGCGCGGACGGCGAGTGTTGGCAGGAGAAGGCAGGGCACACAGGACTGGCTCAGAGCACTCTTTAGTTTGCCAGCGTCAACAGCGGGGAGATGGCAGGCAGCTGGCAAAGCGGAGCCCGGGGACAGCTCTTAGGATGTGGATTTTCACATCTGTCTGGAAAGGCCTAGACGTTAACAATGCAGGTAAATGATTCTCATGTAGCTAGTCACAGAGGTAGGAGAGGGAATCACAGTCACTGTTTGCGGGTGTAAGGGCTTCTCTTACTGGGACAGTCTGAGGCCCTGCTCTTTGGCTACGCCGCAGGGGCAGCCATAGGCTGGGAAGTGAACGGTCACGTCCTCACCAGTCACACTGAAGTAAGGTGCTATTGGGCTGTTGGGAATACAGTCCTGTCCTGACAATGCCCAGCACCACCAGGTAAAGATGGTTAAAGAAAACTTAGTTTGGTAGCAGCCTGTCTGGCAAGAACTCACCTATCAATAGCAGGGGTGTGACACCCTCATTTCTGTGCTGTTCTAACACTGTAGTCCCCACTTCCCTAGTGTTTGTCTGTATAATCGCTGTCTGGGTCTGTGACTGTTTCCATCTGCTGTAGAATTAATTTTGTTGGGTGTAAACCAATTAAGGAGGTGGGACATAACTGGGGTTAGATTATCATGTTACTACGTGTTAGGATTGGTTAGTTAAATTTCAGTACATGATTGGTTAAGGCATAGCTAAGCAGAACTCAAGTTTTACTATATAGTCTGCAGTCATTCAGGAAGAAAGGGGGGGAATTGGCATCATGTTTTGCTAAGGGTGGGGAATGGGAACAGGGACACGGGCACAGGCAAGGCTCTGTGGAGTCAGAGCTGGCTAGGGGACACTGAGGAAGGAAACTGGAATCATTGCTTGCTGGAAGTTCAACCCAATTAATATCTAATTGTTTGCACCTTTGGACTTTGGCTATTGCTGCTCTCTGTTCATGCAAGAAGGACCAGGGACTGGGTGGCTGAAGGGATGAGTCCCCTAACACTAACTAACACCTAACACACATTTGAACCTCTTCTTTTCACACCATTACTTACTCTCAGGTTCTGCTTTGTCTCCAGACATCGCCAGTCTCTTTCAGGATGGCCTTGCTCTTCCTGTCTATTTCACTCATGGATGTTTTGGAGTAATCAGTCCCCTTCCCTCTATTCTCAGACAAACACTGGCAGGGCCGTCCTCAGGATTTATGATACCCTAGGCGAGATTATTAAACTGGTGCCCCTGTGCCTGTCTTGCTCTTGGCAACACAAACATAAGCTTACAGTACTGGAAAACTTGCCACAAGCATGTTATTAAAACCAGTTTAACTTAATGAAGCACATTGTAATGCTGATGGACTAGCACTAAAGAAGTAGCACTATAGAAAAAATTCTGATTTGACAGAATGATCCATATAATATCATTTTTTTAATTTGTCAACATTTTATTGGAAATTTCTCTGAAGAGGTATTGAAACAAGGATTTGTTTTTAATTAAAAGCAATCTTTCTGGCTTTTTTGGCTGCAAAATCAGTAATAATCAGTATGACAAAGACAAAGTGGTCTTGTTCGATTGCAAAAATAGCAAGACCAGTCAAGTGTTCCTGACTCATTGTAGAGCGGGGATAGTTTTTAATGAGCTTTAGTTTTGAGAAACTCCGTTCTCCTGACGCTACTGTTACAGGAATTGTCAGTAGAATACGAGTGGCAATGCGCACATTAGGATACATGTCAACAAGTTTGCTGGTATGAATAAACTGTACAATGTCCATCATCGATTTTGCATGTGGCAACTCCTCAATTTTTCATACAGTTCAAGTCCATTTAAATCAAAATGATCACCGTGCTTCAGGAGGCTCTTTAGGTCAGGGGTCCCTAAAACGGTGCCCGCAGGTGCCCCAGTGCCCGCAGGGGCCTCTCGGTGCACCCACGTACTGGCTGGAGGATAAGCATCTGCCAAAATGCTGCCGAAATTCGGCATCATTTCGGCAGATGCTTGTCCACCACCATGGTCCTTCATCTGGTGCCCGCCAGACGAAAAAGGTTGGGGACCACTGTTCTAGGCTTTTGCACTTTGTCATTAGTTGCTCTTGTTTTCCTATTTCATTGAATTTAGTCCCGCTCAGCCCAATGGCAGCAGAGTGAATGAAACTCCAGGCCGACAGTGGGTTGAGTGGTTCAGCCGGGGTCTCAGCCGCCGGCCTGCTCAGCTGCCGCCAGCTGGGGTTCCTTGGGGGACCCCAGGCCAGCAGTGGGTACTGAGTGGGGCCGACGGCCGGGACCCTGGGTGCCAATGGGGCAGCAGCAGGAACCTGAGAGCAGTGGCGGGCTGAGCTGCTCAGCCTATCGCTGCGTGCCATCAAAAATCAGCTCGCGTGCCACCTTTGGCACATGTGCCATAGGTTGCCGATCCCTGCTCTATACACTAGTAAGGAGATGAGAATATTACAGTTGTTGGAGGGCTCTATTTAGCAGTAACAGGGCTAGAGGAAAGTCAGTCAACATTTTTTGTTTCTCTGATGAAAACTGGCCCACTCCCTTCTCCATACCAAACTTGTCACAAATAACTGTCAACAACTTAATTTTCTGTTTTTGGCTAAGATATTGATTTTTTTAAAAAAAATATTGAAATTGAATTCAGGATTGTTAGCAAGCATTTTTGGCAAACAAAGTTGTTAAATGACACTTTAAATGGCAACACAGTACTGCTTTCATGCTTGGCTTACCCCGCAGCTTGCTGGTCCAACAGCTGCAGTAGAGGAGGAGATAGGTGGAAAACTGCAGGACCCCAAAATCCACCTCTTGGGGTGCAGAGTGGCAACGGCAGCAGCAAACCCTCAGGTGCGATCACATGCCAATGGGCACCACCGCCAGCCCACCGGACCATGGTGAAATTAGCACAGCATCTGATCTCAGGGACGGGGCACCCAGGGAGCCACAGCAGCTCATCCTGCCCTGTGCAGCTCCCCCCGGAAGAGATGGATCACTGCAAGCTCTGGGGAGAGATGTGCTCCCCAGCTAGGGTGATCAGATCCAGATGTCCTATTTTATAGGGCCAGTCCTGATATTTGGGGCTTTGTCTTATATAGGCACCAATTACCCCTATCTAGGGTGACCAGACAGCAAGTGTGAAAAATCAGGACGGAGGTGGCGGGGAATAGGAGCCTATATAAGAAAAAGATCCAAAAATTGGGACTGGCCCTATAAAAGTGAGACGTCTTCTTAGCCTACCCCAAGCCCCTTTCCTGATTTTTTGCACGTTATCTGGCTGTCCTGCCCAGCCCTGTGCGACCCTTCCAATCCTGGCTGCCTGCTGAGGAAGTGAGTTACTTTCACTGTCATTCCTCAGCAGGCAGCCAGCCAGCCTTCCCTCCCCCTAGCACCTCACCAACCCAGCCCTGAAGGATGGGGGGGAAGAGAGGGGTGCTCCGTGGGGGGGAGGGAGAAAAAGGGGGGTGCTCTGTGGGGCAGAAGAGAGAAGAATGGATGTTATGGGGAACAACAAAGGATACTGCCAGAGCTGCCGAGCCTGCCTCACCTCAGGCAGGGGAAAGAGTCACACTCACAGGTGAGTTCCTTCCCCCACCCCTTCCCAGAGACCCCTCCCTCAGACTGTGCTGCATTCGGCTCTCTCTGGGACCCAGCAGCCCTGCTCTCACATGCTCCACTGCTTCCAGGCTCTCCCAGAGCCGTGCTCCCTGACTAGCAGTGCCGTAGGCGGCTGCCTATTCTGCCTACGGCTAAGGACGGCCCTGAACACTGGTATGATCTGTTTGCTACTGCTGGGTGTAGAAAGCATTTGTGGAGTGGAAGATGCCATTTCTGGGGGATTGTTCCCAAGCTGCAGTACTTTGTGTTCAAACATCTCCCAGCTTCCTTGGTGAAAATGAGACCAAGGTTTCCATGCAATGTACAGGAAGAAAGTAGTTGTTCACCCCAGATGGGACTTAAACCCACAATCTCTGACTTAGAAAGTCATTGCCTTATCCATCAGGCCACTGGGGCCCTGAAGGCCAATTGAAGAAGGGATGGAAATTCCCTCTCGTAATTGCACATTCCTCACATTCACTCAGAAGCCAAATACCCCATTTAATGGCATTGCAGAAATGTCTGCATCCCCTGGCAGTGAGGCAACTAGGCAGGTCGCTGACAGAGCTGAGCATCACCTTTCTACCAGCCATCTTTAGAGAAGAACCCCACTCTAGAGTCACCCCTCCCTCCTTCAGCACCTCCACATCTATGGCTCTGAGTGGCAGTAGGATGACTAGGGGGCGAATCCAGGCTGGAAGGGGGGTAAGGTCAGCCTGTAAGGAGTAACCAGGTTGTTGCGGGCAGATAGACTGCTGAGGCAAACAACAGTGGTCTGTTGCCCGGAGTACTTCAGCTCCAATAAACACACCGAGTGGGAGAAACAAGCAAGGTTTATTTGAGATCTCAAAGTGGTGCTGGGAGACTTGACATGCCTCAAATCCAGCACGACTTAATACAAGCGGGTTACCTTTTTTATACTTTACCTCTAGCTAAGCCGTTTCTTTTCCCCCCTCCCCTTTTCCCCCTATAGCAGTTACATTCATTAGCATCATTAAACTGTTAAACTCAAAGCTGGCGACTACATGTCTAGTTCATTAGGCCCACTCCTTTGAACCACTATCTTGTCCTGTCCAGAGGTGTTTTATTTCACTCCCTTGTGGCAGAAGTATGCAGGCCTCATTATTTTTGCTTTAAACCAGTTTGAGTGGCCTTGCAACTGATAAGGCTGCGGACACCTGGCCTTTTGTTTATTTATTGGCCTGCTAAACATGGAAGGACTCTTGCTTACTAGAGACCTGAAACAGGGAGACCTTACATTCTTATTGCCTTTCACTTTTCTAAGTTACCTAGGTTTATGCTTAGTGGCACCAGCTAGGTGGGGCAGACCCAGGGGGAGGCTGTGGGCTGCTGGTCAGTTTAGATCAAAGCTGCACAGCGACCTGACACCCAGGGCTATACCGCGTCAGGAAAGCGCAGCCATGCTGCCCAAGCCTGAGTCACGTCCGCAGCCTGGCCCGCCCCAGCTGACAGCGCATAGGGCCACGCGAGTCAATGGCAGGTCAAGCTGGGAGCCTCGGCTCTTTCCTCTGACAGCCACACAGAGCTGCCAGGCGTCCCAAGAGCCTCCTTCGTGTTCTCCCGCTGCAGCCACCTGCCGGTGTGGGTGGGAAGAGGGGACAAGGAAGCACTGCGGCCTCATTCCAGGACAGGAGACCCTCGCCACGCCCAGGCCTGCCTCTTGCCTTCAGCCCAGGCAGCCAGAGGTGCCGCGGAGACACCTCCTGCCTCATGGCCCAGGCTCTTGGTGCTCTGCTGGTCGCCGCCTCGCTTGAATGCCCAGAGCAAAAAGAAACAAGCTCCAGCAGGGCCAGTGTTAGGCCAATTCCACCAGTTCAGGCCCCACACCCAGTGAGAATCTCTTCCCTGGCTAGAGACTCCTTTTTAATTTTTACTCACCTGGCAGCACTCCAGGTCTTCAGCAGCACTTCAGGGGTGGGTCCTTTGCTTGTTCTGGGTCTTCAGCAGCACTTCAGTGCACCATCCAGTGAGTACAAGCCCCACATGGTTTTCTTTTTTGTGTCGTCCCTGCCAGGACCCTGTTGAAACTGCTTGAATTGGGCCCCGCACTTCCTAAAGTCAGCGCTGAGCACAGGCAAAGCAGAGGATGGTTTTGATCCATCAACTGCTGGGTTACAGGCCTAGCACACTTCTGCTGCACCACTCTGCTGGCTTTTCACCCACCCTCCCCAGCACCCAGTCTCCAGTATCCACACTAGCACCTTGTGAGCTCTAGCGCTGGCAGGCAGATGCACTGGTTTTTGCTGGTGGTACCAGCAGGGAATTGGCGTCATGTACCACCCAGCCTGCCGGGTGCCCCAGGAAACACATCTGCAGGCCTGGCCACACTCTGAGGCCACCAAAAAAGTTGTGATGAGACCCCCTGCTCCAGAGCATGGAGAGGGAAGCACCTGAGGCCAGTGGACAGCCTGGGCTAGGCAGATGCTCGGAGCAGAGCACCAGAGGGCTGCACTGGTTCCCTTCTTAGCAGCAAACTCTCAATTCCCCTGACCCCTGAGACTGCAGCCTGAAGCTAAGGGGAGCGCCCACTGGGGGTTAACTGCCAAACACACTGACCCATTGCACCACAAAGACACATGAATACAAATCTGCTGTTACCAAGGCTGCTGCCCAGCAGACTGCGCATCTGCCTGCCAGTGCTAGTGTTCACAGGGTGTAGTGTGGAGGCTGGAGGCTGGGTGCTGGCTGTTACTTGTGAAAATCCAGCAGAGTGGTGCAGCAGAAGCATGCTGGGCCCATAACCCAGCAATTGATGGATCAAAACCATCCTCTGCCAAAGATGTGCTTGTTTCCTTTTGCTCTGGGCCTTCATGTGAGGCGGAGAGCGGCAAGAGCTGGGGGCCTGCCAGGGAGCTCCCTGGCACCTCTGGCTGCCTGGGCTGAAGGTAAGAGGCAGGTCTGGGCCTCCTGTCCCGGAATGAGGCCACACTGCTTCCTGGTCCCCTTTTCCCACCCACACCAGCAGGCGGCTGCTGCAGGAGAACACGAGGGAGGCTCTCGGGATGCCGTGTGTCTGGCTGTCAGGGGCAAGAGCTGAGGCTCCTGCCTCGACCTGCCATTGACTCACGTGGCTCTGTGCGCCATCAGCTGGGGCAGGCCAGGCTGCGGATGTGACTCAGGCTTGGGCAGCATGGCCGCTCTTTCCTGATGAGGTATAACCCTGGGTGTCAGGTCACTGAGAGTGGGGGTGGGAGGAAGAGGTCAGGGGCAGTGCCATGAGGACAGATGCAGCTGGTGTCTGAGCCCTGCAGGGAGGGCGGCTGTGGGCTCTCTGAGGTTCTGCCCCTTCCCCAGGCCCTGCCCCCACTCACTCACTCCCTCCACCCCCCCATGCCCATTCTCCAAATCCCCGCCAGTCCCTCCTCTTCCCCAAGCGCCACATTCCCCCTCTCCCCCAGCCATCTAGACTAGACCCACTTCCCTCCCAGAGCTGGGGAAGAGAACCCAGCTGCCCAACCCCACTCTAACCACTAGTCCCCATTTCCCTCCTAGAGCAGGGGCTAGAATCCAGGAGTCCTGGCTCGCACCCCCACTTTGTGCAGAGATATCTTCCTGTATACAACACTCCTTCCCACAGAGCTATCTCAAATGTCCAGTCAGCAGGCATCCATAAGATACAGTGTCACTCCATATCCGTCCAGTTGCTGGCTGTTTCTTGTCTAACCACTGCACACCTCTGGTATAACCCTACCCTGAGCTGATTCCCGACTTCTGTGCTGTATGTGTCTCTATGGTACAATAGCTCAGTGCATTTAGCTGTTAACCACAAGGTTGGTGGTTTGAACTAACCCAGGGATGGCAGTAAGTCTGTGCTACTTCCTTGCTCCTTGAAACCAAAGCCTCCCTTTGCTGCCTCAGTGCTTTCAGCTGGTGGCCCAAAGAACAGCGTGGACATGACTCAGAAACCCAGCAGCCATGCGGAGGTTCCAGCTTAATCCTCAAGGCCTTAATCTCTCCACCACAATCCAGGCTCAGGGATCAGGGCTGGCTCTAGGTTTCTTTGCCACCCCAAGCAAAAAAAAATGTTGGCTGCCCCCTGTCCCAGCCCTGGGCTCCCCCTGCTGCCCCCGCCCTGGGCTCCCTCACACACATCCCCTGCTGCCCCAGTGCTGGGCTTCCCCCTCCCCCCACACCTCCTGCTGCCCCCCGCGCTGGGCTCTAACCCCCCCCCCTTCACCCTCCTTCCACTGCAGCCCTGGGTCACTGGTAATTCGCTCCCAGGGCAGGTCATTCACCAGGAATTTTGGATGTCCACAAAACACAGACAGGATTGGTTCCCATATGGTTACAGAGCTGCAGTAAAGTGGAACAATTTTCAGCTTGTGTGGTTGGAGGATCTCTGGATGGACTGTCCTCCATAAATGAGGAAAAGTTGAGGTGCCTTTATTATTCTTTTGTTCCACAGTTTCTTTCTATGGGGAATTTGCCAGTGCAATATCACTGTCTTCCTTTTAAACAAACAAAAAGACAATGGCTGTTGAAAATAGCAATTCCGGTCCTAATAACCACTGGGAAGCATTTCTTGCTCAATTTCATCCTACTTTTTCTACCGCGAGTTACAGTGGATCAGTATATTTGATTTGGGAGAAATGAAGAACCAGCTGCCCAAACTGAGCTTGAGCACTCCTGAATTTTGAGGTGTTCTAATCTGGAAGGCTGTCTGTCTGGCTGTCTGTCTGTGTGTGTGTGTGTGTGTTTGTGTGTGTGTGTGTGTGTGTGTGTGTGTGTGTGTGCTCCGTGGGGGAGCACAGCAGCATGTATGCAGCAGCGTGTCTGGCGCTGCGTGGACCCAAACATGCTGGTCTGAGTGGTACGGTAAAGGGGCTGGGGAGTTGGAGAACGGGTATAGGGTTCCAGGGGGGCAGTCAAGGGACAGGGAGTAGGGGAGTTGGATGGGGCGGAGGTTCAGGGGGGCTGTCAGGGGACAGGCAGCGGTTCGATAGGCATGGGAGTCCCAGGGGTTTGTCAGGGGACAGGTAGGGGGTGGGGTCCTGGGGCGCAGTTAGGGGCAGGGGTCCCGGGAGGGGGCAATCAGGGGACAAGGACCAGCGGCGCTTAGATAGGGGGTGGGGTCCTGGGGGGCACTTAGGGGCAGGGGTCCCAGGAGGGGGCAATCAAGGTACAAGGACCAGTGGTGCTTAGACAGGAGGTGGGGTCCTGGGGGGCAGTTAGGGGCAGGGGTCCCGGGAGGGGGTGATCAGGGAACAGAGAGCAGGGGGGGTTGGATGGGTTGGGGTTTCTGTGGGGGGCAGTCGGAGGGAGTGGATGGGGGCAGGGCGGGGCTTCCTTCCCCCTGGAGTGGCCTGTTTTTTGAATGTTACAATATGGTCCCCCTACCACTCCCCACTCACAGCACGCTGCCGCATGAGGTCCCCCTCCTTCCTTTCCAGTTGGTAGTGGCCAAGGGAATGCTGGGAAATGTAGTTCTTTCCCTGCTCCAGGGCTGGCTCTGTAGGCAGGGAGCTAACAAGGGAACTACAGCTCCCAGAGCCCCCTGTTGGTTCTCGGCTCCCTGCCGCCCTTGCAAATGGGCTGCCCCAAGCAGGTGCTCGCTTTGCTGGTGCCTAGAGCCGCTCCTAGGGGGATGAGGCTCCGGCTCCCCAGCGGCAGGGCAGCCTGACCTGCAGTCCAGCCTGTGCACCTCAGGCTGCCCTGAGCGCCATCTTGCTACTGAAGCCAGAACTGCAGGGGCAGTTCCAGCTCAGCCTGAAAGCCTCAGCTGACAGGGAACATCTTGGTTCAGGGCTGGCTCCTGGCTTTTTGCGTGCCCCCCCTCCAAAAAAAGGGAGGGCAGGGGCTGGAGTGCTGCCCCTTGGAAAGTGCCACCCCAAGCACATGCTTGGAGCGCTGGTGCCTGATCCCAGCGCTGGAAATGGAACCCAGGAGTCCTGGCTCCTAGCCTCCCTTCCTCTAACCACTAAACCCCACTCCCCCGCCCCTTTTTGGGAGCCAGGACTCCTGGGTTCTAGCCCCATCTCTGGGAGCAGAGTGGGGTCTAGTGGTTAGAGCAGGAGGAGCCAGGACTCCTGGGTTCTACTCTCAGTGCTGCTGTGTGACCCTGGACTTCGGTTTCTCCTCCCACTTTTTGGGTATGGAGCCTTTAAACTCTACGGGGCATGGCCTGTCTCTCGCTGTGTCTGGGCAGCGCCTGGCTCGACAGGGCCCTGATCTTAGCTGGGGCAGGGACTTTCTCTGTGTCTGTGCAGCCCCTGGCACAACAGGGGTTTGAGTCTGCCCCGCTCTCTGCAGGTGCTGCTGTTGTACAGATAAATAGTCATGATACTAAAAGGCGTGGCAGTGCGTGAGTGCACCACCATTGCCATGCAAGGGGAAAGGCAGTACAAATTACCGGGGCCCGGCGGTCCAGAAGAGGGCCCAGGGCCTGGCTTCATTGCCCTGTTTAGCTGGTCCACGCTTGCTGGGGGGCCTGAAAAAAATTTTCACCGGGGCCAGAACCCGCTTTCTGTGGCCCTGAGTGTATGGGGGGGCCTTGCCCCCCTCCACGGAGCATAGGGGTGCCAACAGGCACCTATGCATGGTCCCCCCAGGCAGGGCCAGGATGTCAATAGGGGGCCTGTGCCCCCAACATGGAGAATCTGGGTTGCAACCTTGCTTAATGGGTCAGTCTGTTCCTTCTCTGACTGTCCCATTCCAACTTCAACTAGCGCTTGTGGTTCATTCATTCTTTTTCATTCCTTTCCTTCTCTAGCTTGTATGTTCTTGCTTTCTTTTTCCCCCTCTACCTTTCATGCTCTTGCTTTCTTTCCTTCTTTTTCTATTTTTTTCTCTCCCTTTATTTCTTTCTCTGCCTTTCACGTTCTTTTCGCTCTCACTTTCTCGCTGGTTATAATTTTTCACTCACTCTATTTCCTCGCTCCCTTCCAAGCAGGTTCTCCTCGCACACACATTTTGACAGGCTTTCCTCCTGATCACTGAGTGGATTAAGCACGTCTTCAGTGGGGGTTTGGCATGCCAGGGAGCAGGAAGCAGGCTGGCCGGGTGTCTTTGTGGCTGTCTGCTGGCTACGCAAAGGCATGGTCCTGCCCTCCTCTTGCCCTGCCCTTGGTTTCTCTGTAGCTTTTAAGCCTTCCCTTGGAGCTGTCAGCATCAGCTGCCTCTGCTCTAGGTGCCCAAAGCACGAAAGGTGTGTTGGGCTCCAGCCTGGGACTCTTCCTCCATCCTGCCGAGCCCTGACTATCAAGTCTGGCCCTGGCACTCATTTCTTCAAGTGCCATGTGGACAAAAGGCAACATGTGGCTGCGAGCAAAATGGCCAAACTTGTGGGCATCAGGTGAAGCTGTGAGAATCCCAGACATCTGGTCAAACCACAGGACTGCAGGTATCAGCAATCAGGCTAGTAAGTTCTAGAGCCCCAACCCATTGTGGCCCTCACAACCAGGCTCTAGTGGGCAAGTCACCCAGCAGGAGGGGAAAGATTTGCTCTTGTGCAGCTGGAGACAGGGAAGTTGAGCACTGTGAGCTCTAGGGGTTTGCCATAATGTCCCACTGAGATTTGAACTCAGATTGCAGAAATCAGAGTCTTGAGTGCTGCCTGATACACTATGGGACCAGCTTGTGTTGCTGTCTCTGCACATCGGTGACCCTCATGGGGCCGGCTCGTGTAAGGGACTGTTGGCCCCTTACTAAAACTCAGTGGGTTTTTGGTTGGCTAGTTCCCAGTACCAATAGAAGGGGGAAGGATCAGTGGGAAATCAGGACCCTAAGACTGACAGTCCCCAGGGGCAATGGGGAGAGGCCAAAGCTCCAAAGTTAGCCAAACTGACAGGCCAGGCTTTGTAATGAGGGAGTCACCAGGCCAGGGGATCCTATCATCTCTGTGAGCTGGAACTACCTGGGCCAGAGCGGGACCCAGCCCGAGAAGAGTCAGGGAACAGAGCTGCACCAGCCAGGGAGAACCAGAGCAGACCCAGGCTGGGAACTGAGCCGGAGTAGCATGAGCCATAGAAGCTGCCCAGGAAGCAGATCTGTGCTGGGAGAAGAGCTGCAGCAAGCAGAGCCAGAAAGGCCAGAGGAGCAGCCCAGGGAGATGGAGGCAGAGGCGCAACAGCACTGGGGCTGGAGGTGGGTGCAGTGAGCATCTTGGGAAAATGAGAGGGACCCTGGGCAGAAGGCCAAGCACAAGGAGTTGCCACCAGTCAAGAGGCCTTGCAGACCAGACTTTCAGGGGTTGGGGGATCATATCCCCTACATGGGAGCTGACATTGGCCACTGCCAGAGCAAATGTCCAGCCCATGGTGTCCCTGCAGCACAGCCGGGGCCTGGTAAGGAGGCCTGGGACATGTGAGGGAGAGACTGTGACCTGCCCTGACACTGCAGAGACGCTGGTTGTGATCTCCCTGCACCACAGAACAGGGTGACGTGTTTTCCTTTAATCTTTCCTTATGTTTTACATTAATTGCTGGATAATAAATTGTATTTGCTTGAAGCAATGCAATGCAATGATGAGTGCCCAGAGTGAAGAGAGTACCCGACAGTGGGGACACTGTAGCCCTGTTCAAGTGAGCACGACAAGATTGGGGGTCAAGCCCCCCAGGATTCCTGGGCCCAGCCTTGTTGGGGTTACTAGGACTCTGCCACACATGAGAGTAGAAAGAGCATCCTTGGGGTCAGACAGGCCTCTGGGTAAGGGGGTGGGGACTTAGATCCTTTCTCTGGCCAGTTCCATTTATAAACCACAGAAGTTTGCCACAATAACTGGATTAGAACCCCCTGTACACTTTCCCTGTGTCCTCATTGCTTCTCTGTCTCTCTTCCCCTCATCTCTGCTGCTCCCACTCTGAGCTTTCTCAGCACCTGGCCCCACAGCACTTCCAGCCAGCCAGAGACTGCTTGTTCTAGGCCTGCTCCTGTGGATGTGACCTCTCTCCTGATTCCTGAGGAAAGGAACCTTTCCAGGAAATAGCCATGGATTCTGGGAATCTGCATGTGGCTGGTGCACAGCACCAGGAATCATTTGGCTCCTCACACACTAGGCAACTTGAAAATGGAGTGTCTAGATGGGGGCTTGAACCCTGGACCCACAGATTACCATTGTTCTGAAAGTCCTGCTCCCTTCAGGACTGGACCCTCTTCTTTGCCACTCAGGCCAATGCTCTGGCTGCAGCTAGAGCCCTGGGAAGGAGTTGTGAGGTGGGCGTCACAAAGGCTGGGGCGTGAGCCACAGGTGCTTCCAGTCTAGCCTTTGCCCTTCCTTACTTGCCAAAGAAAATGGATGGCTGCTCAGGCCAGCGTGTGCGCCTGTCCCTCTGCTGGAGGGTACTTGCTACATAGCATCTTGGGAGCCTGGGTGTTTCTCTGCTTCTTGCCAGCTGGGGAAAAGCCTCTTGGGGTAAAATCTCCTGCCCCACTGCCAAAGTGACAACCTGGAGTGGGACCAGTCAGAGGCCCCACCAGGGGGGCTGGCCTTGCTTTCCTACCATCTTGTGACATTGGCCACAGAGCATCAGCAGCCGCCCCACATGCTGGTGACCTTCAGTGAGTGTTTGGCATGGCAGGGAGCAGCCTGGCTGGGTGTTTTTGTGCCTGTCTGAAGGCCACACATGGTCCTGCCCTCCTCTAGCCCTGACCTCAGTTGCTCTGTGGCTTTTAAGCCTTCCCTTGGAGCCGTCAGCACCAGCTGCCTCTGCTGTAGGTGCCCAGAGGAGGAGAGGTGTGTTGGGTCACTTTTACAGATGCCCCTTCCCTGGTACTGCCATTGCTCAGCTGCACAGAGGAATTTTCATCCCCAAAAGCAGAAAGCCTACAAGGGATGGAAGAAAGGTGGGATTAGCAAGGGAAGCTACCTTAGTGAGGTCAGAACATGTAGGGATAAAGTGAGGAAGGCTAAAAGCCATGTAGAGTTGGACCTTGCAAAAGGAATTAAAACCAATAGTAAAAGGTTCTATAGCCACATAAATAAGAAGAAAACAAAGAAAGAAGAAGTGGGGCCGCTATACACTGAGGATGGAATGGAGGTTAAGAATAAACTAGGCATGGCCCAATATCTAAATAAGTACTTTGCCCCAGTCTTTAATAAGGCTAATGAGGAGCTTAGGGATGATGGAAGGATGTTAAACGGGAATGAGGATATGGAGGTGGATATTATCACATTTGAGGTAGAAGTCAAACTTGAACAGCTTAATGGGACAAAATTGGAGGGCCCAGACAATCTCCATCCAAGAATATTAAAGGAACTGGCGCATGACATTGCGAGTCCGTTAGCGAGAATTTTTAATGAATCGTAAACTCAGGGGTTGTACTGTACGACTGGAGAATTGCTAACGTAGTTCCCATCTTCAAGAAAGGGAAAAAAAGTGATCTGAGGCCACGTCTAGACTACGCGCCGTATCGGCGCGTTACAATCGATTGCTCGGGGATCAATATATCGCGTCTGATCTAGATGGGATATATCGATCCCTGAGCACGCTTAGATCGATTCCGGAACTCCACCAGGACTAACGGATTTCCGGATTCTACATGGTGAGCCGCGGACATCGATCCCGCGCTGTGAAGACGGGTGAGTAAATCGATTTTAGATATTTGATTTCAGCTACGCTATTTTCGTAGCTGAAATTGCGTATCTAAAATCGATTTTATCTCGTCGTGTAGACCTGGCCTGAGTAACTATAGGCCTGTTAGTTTGACATCTGTAGTATGCAAGGTCTTGGAAAAAATATTGAAGGAGAAAGTAGTAAAGGACATTGAGGTCAATGGTAATAGGGACAAATTAGAACATGGTTTTACTAGAGGTAGATCATGCCAAACCAACCTGATCTCCTTCTTCGAGAAGGTGACAGATTATTTAGACAAAGGAAATGCAGTAGATCTAATTTACCTCGATTTCTGTAAGGCATTTGACACAGTTCCACATGGGGAATTATTAGTTAAATTGGAAAAGATGGGGATGAATATGAAAATTGAAAGGTGGATTAGGAATTGGTTAAAGGGGAGACTCCAACGGGTCGTACTGAAGGGTGAACTGTCAGGATGGAAGGAGGTTACTAGTGGAGTTCCTCAAGGATCGGTTTTGGGTCCAATTTTATTTAACCTTTTTATTACTGACCTTAGCACAAAGAGCGGGAATATGCTAATAAAGTTTGTGGATGACACAAAGCTGGGGGGTATTGCTAACACAGAGAAGGACCGGGATACCATACAGGAAGATCTGGATGACCTTGTAAGCTGGAGTAATAGTAATAGGATGAAATTTAATAGTGATAAGTGCAAGGTCATGCACTTAGGGATTGATAATAAGAATTTTAGATATACATTGGGGACACATCAGTTGGAAACAACAGAGGAGGAGACGGACCTTGGAGTATTGGTTGATCGCAGGATGACTATGAGCCGCCAATGCGATATGGCCGTTAAAAAAGCAAATGCGGTTTTAGGATGCATCAGGCGAGGTATTTCCAGCAAGGATAAGGAGGTGTTAGTACCGTTGTATAAAGCGCTGGTGAGACCTCACCTGGAATACTGTGTGGAGTTCTGGTCTCCCATGTTTAAGAAGGATGAATTCAAACTGGAACAGGTTCAGAGACGGGCTACTAGGATGATCCGAGGAATGGAAAACCTGCCTTATGAAAGGAGACTCAAAGAGCTTGGCTTGTTTAGCCTGGCCAAAAGAAGGCTGCGGGGGGATATGCTTGCTCTATATAAATATATCAGGGGGATTAACGTTAGGGAGGGAGAGGAATTATTTAAGCTTAGTGTAGGCACAAGGACAAATGGGTACAAACTGGACACTAGGAAGTTCAGACTTGAAATTAGACAAAGGTTTCTAACCATTAAAGGAGTGAAGTTCTGGAACAGCCTTCCGAGGGGAGTAGTGGGGGCAAAAGACATATCTGGCTTTAAGACTAAGCTTGATAAGTTTATGGAAGGGATGATATGATGGGATAGTTTAATTTGGGCAATTGTTCTTGGATTATCAGCAGATAGGTCTGCTCAATGGTCTGCGATGGGATGTTGGATGGGATGGGATCAGAGTTACTGCAGAGAATTTTTTCCTGACTGCTGGCTGGGGAGCCTTGCCCACATGCTCAGGGTTTAGCTGATCACCATATTTGGGGTTGGGAAGGAATTTTCCTCCAGGGCAGATTGGCAGAGGCTCTGGAGGTTTTTTGCCTTCCCCTGCAGCGTGGGGCGTGGGTCACTTGCTGGTGGATTCTCTGCTTGAGGTCTTCAAACCACAATTTGAAGACTTCAATAACTCGGACATATGTTAGGGGTTTGTTATAGAAGTGGATAGGTAAGGTTCTGTGGCCTGCTTTGTGCAGGAGGTCAGACTAGATGATCATATTGGTCCCTTCTGACCTATGAGTCTATGAGTCTATAATCCCTGCTTAGCAGCCTTCTAGCACCATTCCTGAGGGCTGCCCTGCCTCACTTTCTTCCTGCCATGTTGGGAAAGACAGCTCTCATCATTAAAGGTTAGGTGGGCCAACTAGGGGCAGAAGCCTGTTCTATGTTTTCCTACTGCAGAGGTGTCCTGGTATGAACCCCACCCTGAACCTTAGCATCCAAAAGATGGGGTACCAGCATGAATCCCCCTAAGCTTAATTACTAGCTTAGAAATGATAGAGCTGCCACCACCCAAAAGTACAGTGTTTTGGGGCAGTTCTGATGCCCCAAATCCTTCCCTGGGGACCCCAAGACCCAAAACCCCTTGAGTCGCACAACAAAGGGGAATAAACCATTCCCCCCCCTTTCTTCCCCCGAGATTCTCCCCTCCCTGGGTTACACTGGGAGATCCTGTGATTCAGCTCCTTGAATCCTAAAACAGAGAGGAATGTCACCTTCCCCACTCCTCTTTTCCCCTCACCAAGAGGCAATACAGATTCAAGCTCCATGAATCTAAAACAAAGAGGAAATTCACCTTCCCCCACCCCTCTCTCCTGGAGAGAGAGACAGTGACTAACACAGAGAGAAATCAGGTTTTTCCTCCCCCACTTCTCTCCTTTCTCCCACCAATTCCCTGGTGAGTACAGACCCCCTCCCCTTGGGTCTTACACAAGATAATAAAAAAATCAATCAGGTTCTTAAAAGAAAAAAGCTTTTAATTAAAGAAAGGAAAAAGTAAAAATTATGTCTGTAAAATCAAGATGGAACATGTTACAGGGTCTGTTAGCTTCACTTAGACCAGGGGGATCTTCCCTCCCAGCCTAAGTATATAAGTACAAGAAACAGAGTTAAAATCTTTCCAGCAAAATACACATTTGCAAATAAAGAAAAGAACCCAAAAGACTAAATCTCCTTCCTAACTGGTACTTACTAAATGGAACAGGAGAGGCTGTTTCAGGGATGGGAGAAATCGGTTACCTGTCTGGCTTCTCTTAATCCCAAGAGAGAACAAAAACCCCAGGAAACAGCCCAAAACAAAGGCTTCCCTCCACTGAGATTTGAAAGTACCTTGTCTCCTGATTGGTCCTCTGGTCAGGTGTTCCAGGTTCACTGTTTGTTAAGCCCTTACAGGTAAAAGAGACATTAACCCTTAACTCTCTGTTTATGGCAAGAGCCGCTCAGGAACCCACCTTGGGTGCAGGCACTGCTGTGCTCCCAGAAAACAAGCCACCCCTGCACAAAGAGGGATGACAGGGCCTACCAAAGTCCAAAACTGAACCAGGGACCTTTAGATCTTCAGTCTAATGCTCTCTCAACTGAGCTACTTAATAACATTTTGGCCTGTTGCTTCTCTATCTGGGATGTTTTTGTCAGCAGTTGCACACAAAAAGGACAGGAAAACGAACGGCTGCTCCATACCCTCATCGGAAGAACCCGATGCCCTTAGCTGTGGTGAGTAAGAAGTGTCTGTTGGCTGACAGGACCTGTCTCCCAGGAGCTGGAACAGCAGCTGCCGCCTCCCCCTCGGCTCCAGGCTGTGGGAAATGCTCATTGCCTGCCTGCATGGGGGGGATGCTGCTCCGTGCTCTGGAGAGCATCTGTATTGCTCTGTCAGCCCCCCATCTTCACTGAGCCAGTCTGGTAAGGTCCCAAGTGCCCCCTCCAGCCTGGCAGCTGAGAGTCTGTGCAGACATCAGCCCTCCTGCCAGCCCCAGAGCCAGCAGCAGTGCCAGCCCCCCCAGCACCACAGGGGCACTCAATGCACTTCCTGTGGGGAAATGGCTCCTTGGCATCCAGCTGCTAGAGTGAGAGCCAGGAGAGAGCAGTGTCTGGCTCACCGTGGGGGAGAGAAGAGACCTGATGAGTGCGGATCTCCCTCTGTCTCCCCCGCAAGGCTGGTCAGTTTTATTCTCACTGTGATAGTCAGTGCTTCCCTTCAGGGCCGGCCCTAGAGGGATCCGGGGTCTGGGACAAATCCCCCCTTTCCTTCCCAGGCCCCCCACTCCACACCTTCCCCCAAGTCCCCACCCCTGTCCCATCTCTTCCCAGCTTACACCATTCCTCTCCCTCTCCCACCTCTTCCCATCCCTGCTCCTTCCCCTCCCCACCCAGCGCCTCCTGCACCCCACTGAACAGCTGATCAGTGGCAAGTGGGAGGTGCTGAAGGGGAAGAGGAGGAGCTTGTCAGCAAGGCCTGTTGTTGCGGGGGGGAGCTGGCTGCCAGTGGGTGCTGAGCACCTATTTTTTTCTGTTGGTTCTGCAGCCCTGTAGCTCCCATGGAGTCACTGATTTGGCTCCTTTTGCACTCTAGAGAGAGGAGCAGAACCAGGGCTATGGCTGATCTATGGGGCACCAGGTGAGGGGCAGAGGCATCAGGTGCTGAGAGTTTGCCTGACCCCTCAGGGACACAGTGTGAAGTGGTGTCCCAGGGATCTCTATGAAAGGAGCAGAACAGGATTTCCTTGGGGTGGGGAGAGAATTGAGAGTGTCTCAGGGGGTTGTACAGTGATATTGCCTGGGTGAGAGACTGGCTAAAACACAGGCCTTGCTGTGAGCAGGATTTGAACCTGCACAGGGGATCCCTATTGGATTTCAACTCCAACACCTTAACCACTCGACCATCACAGCTGTGAGCACAAAATTGCCCCAATGCCAAAGAAACTGGTAAAGAATCACACTGCCCAGGTGTGAAGTCATCTGAACTACAGAATTCCCACTGCAAACCTGGCTCCCAAAACACAGGGGGGATTGGGGTTTGTTCTCTTTGCTTAGCTATGTGCAGTCGCACAGAGAGCGCGTTTAAAAGTCTCCCCTCCCACAGAGCGGGAATGGGAAATGATTCTCAACTTGAAGCCTGATGTGAATGAGGATGTCTGGACCAAGGGGCCAGGGACTGGCCTTTGCTAGAGAAACCACTGTCAAGTTTTAGCCAATTGGGACAAGTCAGCAAATAAGAACAACTTCAGATATCAGTAACTGCTACATAGCAAAGTCCTACAGGGAGCAGTTTCTGGCACTGCACCTGTGCAGCTCTGCTCCCCGGCTCTTCTCAGGCTCCTGCTCTCTCCTTAGCTCTGCCCCACTCTGGCCCAGGCAGTTCCAGCTCACATGGAGGATGGGACCCCTGGCCTGGTGACTCCCTCATTACACTGCCTGGCCTGTCAGTGCAGCTAACTTGGAGCTTTGGTCTCTCCCCATTGTCCCTGGGGACTGTCAGTCTCAGGGTCCTGATTTCCCATTGATCCTTCCCCCCCATTGGTGCTGGGAACTAGCCAACCCCCCCCCACACACTAAGTTTTGGTAAAGGGCCAAGAGCCCCCTTACACAAGCCAGCCCCATGAGGGTCACCAATGTGCAGAGAAATCAGCCTAAGCTGGTCCCATGGTGAAATGGGCAGCACTCAGGATTCTGAATCTTGCAATCTGAGTTCAAATCTCAGCGGGACCTTGTGGTAAACCCCCAGAGCTCATGGTACTCAACTTCCCTGTCTCCAGTTGTGTAAGAGTGAATCTTTCCCCTCCTGCTGGGTGACTCACACCTCCTAGAGCCAGGTCTTTGGCTGGGATGGCCACAATGGGTTAGGGCTCTAGAGCTTGCAACCCTGATGGTTGGGATTCTTGCTGCTTCACCTCATGCCCACAAGTTTGGCCCTTGTGCTTCTGGCCACACTCTTCCTTGGGCCCACATGGCGCTTGAAGAAAGGAGTGTCAGGGCTGGGATTAATAGTCAGGGCTTGGCAGGAGGGAGGGACAGTCCTAGGCTGGAGCCCCACACACCTTTCCTGCTCTGGGCACCTAGAGCAGAGGCAGCCCAGCTCTGTCTGCTGGATACCTCGGCAGAATAGGTGAGTTCATGTGAATACAGTCTGGTCCCAAAGCCTCCCCCCAACCCTGGTCATCACTGGCTGTCAGGGGAGAGCTCATTCACACCTCGCTTAGAAATCATCATTTGAAATTCTGAGGTTGGCCAACATTGCTGAAGCCAATGCACCGACATTGTCAGCAAACACAACAGCTGGGTGAGGAAACCTGGCTTTGTCCAGACTTTCCAAACCTATTTTACTTTCTCAGGTACAAGTATTTTTCATACGTTGTATCTACTTTTAAAGTGTGTATTAACGTTGCAATTTCCATTCAAATTTGCAACCAGTGACAACATTGGCAGTGCTGCATGTAACTACCTGACCACTGAGGGAGGGCGTGTTGGGGAAATTCGGGGGAGGGGGTGCACAGCCCCCTAGCTGGGGGGCATATAGGGAATGCCCAGTTTCACTGAATTGAGTCTCCTACTGCAGCACCTCAGTAGGTTACATCAGAGAGGAGCTGCAGTGTCTAGGCAGTGGGATGCCTGTGCCTTTAAGAGCCCAGCCCTGGGAAGCCCATGCTGAGAGGTGCTGCCTGTGGGAGGGGAAATAAAAAAACCCTCTGCTCCCCCCCATGTTTGCAAACACTGGAGTCTCAGCCCCCCGGAGTAACTGTTACCCCTCTGCCCCTGCCTGTGCCAGGGTTTAACCCTCTGGCAGCGACTCCCCCTGGGCTTAGCTCTGACTCCTTCTCCTCTCCCTGACTTTGCCCTTCAGCCCCTCTCCTAACTCTGCCTCCAGCTGCTTGACCCCCCCGACCAGTCAATTTCCACCCCCTCCTCAGACCCTGGCCACCCCCTCCTCTGATTTGCCCCCCTTTGCCCCTTTTTAATCCCTGTAAAAAGTAGGGGGTGCTGGGTCCCATTCTCTGGAGGGAGGGCTGGGCGCCTGGCCCCTGCCTGCCCAATGCTCAAAGTGCCCCATGATCTTGTGGATGTTTGCTCAGTGCTGCAGGGTCACCTGCAGGGGGAGAGGGACGCGGTTAGGAGGTGATGCAGCCAAGGATGCCTCACCCAACACTGAGATGCAGCCACCTCTGGGATGAGTTACACAAGTCAGCAAATGAATTTGGAACAGGAAATGCACTGAAAGGACCGAGGCTGCTGCAGGAGGTGGAGAAAACCAGAAAAAGCAGGAGCCCTGGATCTCAGCTTTTTCTGGTTTTCCTCCCTCACTCTACCCCCTAACCCCACTCCCCTCCCACATTTGAGGGGAGAACCCAGGAGTCCTGGTCCCCAGCCTTGCCCACCCCCCTATTTCGATATGGCTCCATCCAACAGCTGCCCCCACAATTGCAGGGCAGTGCCATGGGGCACACCGGGGCCTGCCTGTTTGCACAGGACGGGCGATGCCAGTGACCCAGGGTGGGGAGAGACGATGCTAAGGGAGAAGCAGGCAACAGACAGCTCCCATGACAAAGAAAGAAGTGCTAGGGGGTGCCGTGCTGTAAGGAGTGAGGGGGGATGGCAGAGAATGGGAGGATCTTCCCTCACAGCAGGTGCGTCTGTCTCCCCTCCAATTCCTCCCCAGCCCTACCCCAGCCCAGCTACCAGGGTTAAATTTGGCCTGAATTCCCCAACTGCTGGGGGTGGGGCATGGGGCTGGGAAGCATGAGCCTCTACTCCCCCTTCCCCAGACACAGTTGCATGGGCACAGACCAAAGGAGCCTGCAGCACTGCTGCCTAGAGGAAACTGAGGCCCCAGCCAGTGACAGACACATCATGGATCTCCTTATCCTCATCCAATTTTCCATATACAACCTGGCGGGGGAGGGTAAACTCAGGGCAGTTGCATAGTTAACCTGTGGAACTCCTTGCCAGAGGATGTTGTGAAGTCCAAGACTATAACAGGGTTCAATAAAGAACTAGATAAGTTTACAGTGGATAGATCCATCAAGGGCTATTAGCCAGGGTGGGCAGGGATGGCACCTGTAGCCTCTGTTTGCCAGAAGCTGGGAATGGGCAGCAGGGGATGGATCACTTGATGATTCCCTGCTCTGTTCATTCCCTCTGGGGCACCTGGCACTGGCCACTGTCAGAAGACAGGAGGATACTGGGCTGGATGGACTTTGCCTCAGAACCAGTCTGGCCGTTCTGATGTCTCCCTTGGAGCAGCAGTGACACCTCGCCCTCATTCAGGGTAATGCACAGGCGTTTTCCTTGGCGCAGCAGTGACACCCAGTGGGCAGTCAGAGTAATGCACAGAAGGTGTTTTCCTTGGAGCAGCAGTGACACCTCATGGTCATTCAGGGGAATGCAAAGAAGGTGTTTCCCTTGATACAGCAGTGACACCCAGTGGCCAGGTGGCATAATGCACAGCATGTGTCTGCCTTCTAGGAGCAGTGACACCCACGGACCAGTCACGGTAATGCACAGAGTGTCAGCACAGAGCATGTTTCCCATGGAGCAGCAGTGACACTCAGTGACCAGAAGGGCTGGCATCAGAGTCTTCTCATTTGGTGGGGGGCAGGAGCGGTGCCAGGCTATTTCGCCGCCCCACGTGCCGGTCCCGCAGCTCCCAGTCCCCCACCGCAGCCGCCTGCCACCCTTCAGGCAAAATGCCAACGCCCCATAATCCTGGCGCCCTAGGCGATGGCCTAGGTCGCCTAAATGGAAGCGCTGGCCCTGTGTGGAGGACTGAGGTGGGCTAAACAAAAAAAAACTGGGAGGCTGTGCCCCCCATCACCTGGCCCCACCCTTCACGGGGGCCATGCCTCCCATGCCTCTGCTCCTTCTCACTTAAAGGCCAGGCTCATCTCCTGTCCCCCCGGCCAGGGTTTACAGCAGTACAACCTTTATTAAAATAGTAAATGGGATTTAGTTTAAATAATCTAAATCTGTCCAAATTTTAGTATTAAAATCCAAAGTTTTCTTAAAGATCCCATCAGTATCCAAAACCTAAATGTAAAATTGAAACCAAAAACAATGCTTAATTTAAAGCATTAAGAAAAACTTTGTTTTAAAAAATAAAAACTAACAAATGCTGTAAATTAATAATGTCAGCATTTTATCAAAAAGGTGTCTACAGCAGGATGATAAAATAACATAAAATAAATAAGCCTATCAATAAAACCTCCTATAATTGAATTGAACCCTTGAATATTAGCCAAATCTGTATAAAATAAGCAGAACTATGTCAAAACTGGTGTTGCCGGTCAGCCATTTGAATCCAGCAAATGTCAATTAAAAGCTCCATTCCAACTAAAAAAACCAAAACAACCCAATCAACCAAAATGGTCACAGCCTGAAACAAACCTACACAGAAGCAAAATTAAACCTGTGCCAACATTGGAACAAACTATGTAAATTTCTAATTCTAACTTCTTGTTTCTCCCAGGAGGAAAGTGTTTTGCACCCCAGGAACCAAGTTGTTACTGCAGCTTTCCTTTCACTAAATAAGATTTTTACCAAATATAAATTGCCCTCCAATTTCTCTAAGAGAAATTGAAATTGTGTCATAGACTCATAGACTCATAGGTCAGAAGGGACCAATATGATCATCTAGTCTGACCTCCTGCACAAGGCAGGCCACAGAACCTTACCCATCCACTTCTATAACAAACCCCTAACATATGTCCGAGTTATTGAAGTCTTCAAATTGTGGTTTGAAGACCTCAAGCTGCAGAGAATCCACCAGCAAGTGACCCATGCCCCACGCTGCAGAGGAAGGTGAAAAACCTCCAGGGCCCCTGCCAATCCGCCCTGGAGGAAAATTCCTTCCTAACCCCAAATGTGGCGATCAGCTAAACCCTGAGCACGTGGGCAAGACTCACCAGCCAGCACCCAGGAAAGAATTCTCTGCAGTAACTCAGTTCCCATCCCATCCAACATCCCCTCACAGACCATAGAGCAGACTTATCTGCTGATAATCCAAGATCAATTGCCCAAATTAAACTATCCCATCATATCATCCCCTCCATATACTTATCAAGCTTAGTCTTAAAGCCAGATAAGTCTTTTGCCCCCACTACTTCCCTTGGAAGGCTGTTCCAGAACTTCACTCCCCTAATGGTTAGAAACCTTCGTCTAATTTCAAGTCTAAACTTCCTAATATCCAGTTTGTACCCATTTGTCCTTGTGCCTACATTAGTACTAAGCTTAAATAATTCCTCTCCCTCCCTAACGTTAATCCCCCTGATATATTTATATAGAGCAAGCATATCCCCCCGGAGCCTTCTTTGCACTAATATCCCAAGTGTGCAAGTCCACCCCCTCAGAGCAGCCCCACACCCTGAGCCCAGGGAGAATCCCAACTGGTTTGTGCATCTGAAACCCTGGGGCCTGAAGCTGATGAGAGAAAGGGAAGTGAGTGATCCTGGAGTTTTCCAATACCACCTGCTGGGAGCACAGGGAATTGACTGAGAAACATCCTGGCTAATTTTCACCTTGTTCTCCGCCTGCAGGCTCCACTGGAGAGCTCGGGAGTGACTTGACCATGGCAGCACCCTATTTACATATTAAAAGCCGGCATTTTGGGGCCATTGGGGTGAAATGTGAGTACTTTTGGGGTTGGGACCTGCATGAGAAGGGATGTGGACAAACTGGAGAGAGTCCAGCGGTGGGCAATACAAATGATTAGGGGGCTGGAGCACATGACTTAGGAGGACCTACAGGCCATATCCTGTATGTTAAGCTAAGGCAAAGTGAGCATATCTGTATTGTGACCTTTTACTCAGAAAGGAAAATTGACCTTTATCTTGTTACTTAAATAGATAAGTACCCACGCCTGTCTGAGACCTTTACCTAGGCCATCGACAATGGAGAATGGCACAGGGTTTTTTTCAGTGTTGTACCACTGTTAAATCTACACAAGGGAACTTATGTGCGTATGTACATGTCATCAACATGCACAAACTTACTAGCCTATGAAGTAAGCGTAGCCTAATGTTTTGTGGATGAGGAATGAAATTTGGGCATAGGAGGAAGGATTTCCAGCACTTGTGCCCTATAAAAGAGGTAACTCACCTCGCTAGAGCACTTCACTTTATCATCCTGATTTACTTCCTCCACTCTCTCTCTGTCTACTAGCAGAAGGCTGTACTTGTTCTTAAACTTTAAGTTTCAAGAGAGCTAGGCTAAGCTCGGTTTCCCTACGTTTTTATTCTTTCTTTATTTGGTTTTGATTTTAAGTTTAACATAGTCAAATAAACCCTAAGTAACATTAGCTTTTCTAAGCACTGCATCTTTCACTCAAGAATTGAGAAACCTGAACTGCAAGGCTGGTCTTGTGTCTCCTATCACCAGATTATCAAGGAAGGCTGTGAGTATATTAACCAAAACTTTGTTGCATATAACGCCATATGTATCTTTTGAATAGCAGTAATGCAACTGTAACTTCGTAACTCAATTAAATTAAATTAAATGTAAGCTAATAAATAAAATTATCGTATTGTCCAAATTAATATTATTAGTACACCCTAAATCAGGCTACATAAGACAGAGAGTTGGAGTGCAGGGGGATGAGGGCACTGGCAGTGCAGGCTCTGGGGTGGGGTTGGAATGAGAGGTTCAGGGTGCAGTAGAGGGCTCAGGGTTAGGGCAGAGAATTGGGCTGTGAGAGCTCTGGAATGAGGCCAGGATTGAGAATTGAGATGTGAGAAAGGGATCAGATTAGAGCAGAAAGTGGTGGGGGAGTGAGAGGTTTGAGTTGCAGGGGCAAGAAAAAAATTCCCCCTCTCTCCTCTCCTATTTACCAGGGCAGCTGCCTAGCAGCCAGCACATCTGCCTGCCAGCACAAGAGCCATAAGGTGCTTATCCAGATAGTGGCAGCAGGGGGGCAGAGTGGCACAGTGGAAGTGTGCTGGGCCTATCACCCAGAGGTCAATGGATCAAAACCCTTCTCTGCTACATGAGTGCTTGTTTCTTTTCCTCATGGGCCTTCAAGCCATCAAAACTCTCTGCCTTGCCTGCCCAGCTCTGCCTGCCATGCACCTGGGCAGCAGCAGGACTGTCTCAGGAGAGCAGCTCCCACCCCCCACCCCAATTTTGTGAGGCCATTATCTCTTGTAGCAGAAAGAAAAGACGGTTACTCACCTTGTAACTGTTGTTCTTCGAGATGTGTTGCTCATATGCATTCCAAGTAGGTGTGCGCGCGCCGCGTGCACATTCATCGGAAGAATTTTCCCCTAGCAACACCCGGCAGGTCGGCAGGCGCCCCCTGCCTTTGCGGCACCGTATATATGCCCCTGCCGACCCGGCCGCTCCTCAGTTCCTTCTTGCCGGCTACTCCGACAGTGGGGAAGGAGGGCGGGTGTGGAATGGATATGAGCAACACATCTCGAAGAACAACAGTTACAAGGTGAGTAACCGTCTTTTCTTCTTCGAGTGCTTGCTCATATCCATTCCAAGTAGGTTAATCCCAAGCCTTACCTAGGCGGTGGGGTCGGAGTTGGAGACTGTCGAATGCAAAACAGCCAAGCCAAGAGCTGCATCGTCCCTGGACTGTTGTACCAAGGCATAATGGGCAGAGAAGGTGTGCACCGACGACCACGTGGCTGCACAACATATGTCTTGTATAGGCACACGGGCTAGGAAGGCAATCGAGGAAGCTTGCGCTCTCGTGGAATGTGCAGTCACTCGTCCTGGAGAGGTGCGAGCTAAAGTGTAGCACGTTTTAATGCAGGCCATCACCCAGGATGAGATTGTTTGAGACGAGACAGGGTGACCTTTCATCCTGTCTGCAATGGCAACGAAAAGTTGGGAGGTCTTTCGGAAAGGTCGGGTGCAGTCAATGTAGAACGCCAGCGCTCTACGAACATCGAGTGAATGTAGGCTCTGCTCTCTGCGGGATGCGTGAGGTTTAGGATAAAATACCGGGAGGAAAATGTGTTGGTTAAGGTGGAAGGGGGAGACCACCTTGGGTAGCAAGGCTGGATGCGGCCGGAGCTGCACCTTGTCCTTGTGAAATATCGTGTAAGGTGGGTCCGCCACCAGAGCGTGAAGCTCCGAGACTCTCCTGGCCGATGTAATGGCCACAAGGAACGCCACCTTCCACGATAGATACAGGAGAAAGCAAGTTGCCAAGAGTTCGAAGGGAGGGGCCATTAGTTTCGAGAGAACCAGATTGAGGTCCCAGGAAGGGGCGGGGCGGCAGACCTGGGGGTACAGGCGCTCCAGGCCCTTGAGGAACCTCGAGACCATCGGGTGAGAGAAGGCGGAGGAAGGGCCTTCTCCTGGATGGAATGAAGAAATGGCAGCTAGGTGAACGCGCAAGGATGAGAGCGTGAGGCCCTGTCGTTTAAGGTGCCATAGATATTCCAAGATCACTTGGATGGGAGCCTGTGCCGGTGATATTCGTTGTGACCGACACCAGCAGGAGAACGTCTTCCATTTCGCCAGGTAGGTAGCCCTGGTTGCCGGCTTCCTGCTTTCCAGGAGCACCTGCTGCACTGGGGTAGAACAGCGCAGCTCCACAGAGCTCAGCCAGCCAGGAACCACGCCGTCAGGTGGAGGGACTGGAGGTCGGGATGGAGAAGCCTGCCATGGTCTTGTGATATCAAGTCCTGATGGACTGGCAGGAGAACCGGACTGGCTATGGACAGGTCCAACAGCGTGGAGTACCAGTGCTGGTGAGGCCACGCTGGGGCGATGAGAATTACCCGAGCCTTGTCCCTGCGCAGCTTCACCAGGACCTTGTGCACCAATGGGAATGGTGGGAAGGCATATAGGAGCTGGTTCGACCAGGATAGGAAGAATGCGTCGGAGGGTGAACCGCGGGCAAGACCACGGAAGGAGCAGAACCTGGGGCAATTCTGGTTGGTGCGGGAGGCGAAAAGGTCGATCTGGGGAAACCCCCACCTCCGGAAAAAAGAATGGACTATGTCCGGATGAAGGGACCACTCGTGGGCTAGAAAGGACCTGCTGAGGTGGTCTGCCAACACGTTCTGGATTCTTGGAAGGAAGGAGGCCACCAGATCCATGGCATGGGTTATACAAAATTCCCACAGTGTGATCGCCTCCTGACAAAGAGGGAGAGAGCGGGTCCCTCCCTGCTTGCTTATATAGTGCATCGCGGTGGTGTTGTCCATGAGCACTAAGACACAACGGCCTTGCAGGTGACGAATAAAGGCCTGGCAGGTGAGGCGGACCGCTCGCAGCTCCCTGATGTTTATGTGCAGCGACAGCTCTCGACCAGACCAGAGGCCCTGTGTCCGAAGAGACCCCATGTGAGCTCCCCAGTCCAGAGATGATGCGTCCGTTGTTAGCGAGATGGACGGTTGCCTGGGGTGGAATGGCAGGCCCGCACACACCAGGGAGGGGTTTTGCCATCAGCGGAGGGAGTGCAAGACGCTCTCTGTGAGTGTGACAACGACGTCCATGCTGTCCCTGCGTGGACGGTAAACGGAAGCTAACCAGATCTGCAGCGGGGGCAGACGGAGCTTGGCGTTCTTGGTGACAAAAGTACAGGCCGCCATGTGGCCCAGGAGGCTGAGACAGACCCTGGCCGAGGTCGTGGGGAAGGCTAGCAGGGTGTCTATGATGGAGAATATTGCCTGGAAACGGCTGGGTGGAAGTGAGGCTGTCACGACCGTGGAGTCCAAGACAGCCCCGATGAATTCTATCCTCTGAGTTGGTATGAGGATGGACTTGTCGAAATTTATCAGGAGGCCTAGAGATTCGAACAGGGGCAGAGGAAAGGCCGAAGGGCAGGACCGTGAATTGGAAGTGGCGGTCCTGCGCCACAAAGTGGAGAAAGCGTCTGTGCGGTGGGTAGATAGAAACATGAAAGTACGCGTCCTTCATGTCGAGAGCAGCGAACCAGTCTCCCAGATGCAGGGACTGGATGATAGACCCCAAGGACACCATGCGGAATCTTAACTTCCTTACGAAGGCGTTGAGTCCGCGGAGGTCTAGGATGGGTCGGAGACCTCCTTTCGACTTGGGGATTAAAAAATAGCGGGAGTAAAACCCTCTGCCTCTGAGGTCTTGAGGCACCTCCTCTATTGCTCTGATTTCGAGAAGCATGAGGACCTCCTGGTAAAGGAGATGCTCGTGAGAGGGGTCCCTGAAGAGAGACGGGGAGGGTGGGTGGGAGGAAGGAGGCGAAATAAACTGTAGATGGTAGCCAAACTCCACCGTGCGTAAAACCCAACGATCTGAAGTTATTCGGGTCCACGCCGGGAGGAAGGGAGAAAGGTGGTTGGAAAAAAGAAAAGGAGTCCGGGGAAGGACTGGTGCTCTGCTCTCGGGCGCACCTTCAAAAGTTTTGTTTCGGTCCCGCCGGTGGTTTGGCGGAACCATTATTTTGCCCCCCTTGGGAACCTGATTGACGTCTTCTGTTCACTCGGCCCTGCTGTCTGTTGAAGTCCTGGCGTGGGCGTGGTGGGGGATAAGGGCGCTGAGGTTGCGGCTGAAAGGACTTCCGCTGGGTTTGCGGTGTGTGCATGCCCAGGGAGCGCATTATAATGCGATTGTCTTTAAGGCTTTGTAGCCTTGGGTCCGTCTTCTCTGAGAAGAGGCCCTGCCCCTCAAAGAGGAGGTCTTGGATCGTATGTTGCAGTTCCGGAGGTAAGCCGGAGACTTGCAACCACGAAATCCGTCGCATGGTGACTGCTGACGCGATGGTTCTAGCCGCTGAGTCCGCGGCATCGAGTGCAGCCTGCAAGGAGGTTCTAGAGATCTTTTTCCCTTCTTCCAAGAGGCTCTTGAACTCAGGGCGGGAGTCTACCTGGATCAGCTCACTAAATTTGTCAATGGACTGCCAGGTATTAAAATTGTACCTGCCGAGCAGTGCTTGCTGGTTTGCCACACGCAACTGTAGACCCCCTGCGGAGTATACTTTGCGGCCCAGCAGGTCCATACGTTTAGCCTCCTGCGATTTTGGGGCGGGGGCTGGCTGGCCATGACGCTCCCTCTCATTCATGGATTGGACGACCAGAGAGCATGGAGGAGAATGGGTGTACAGGTAGTCGTATCCTTTAGAGGGTACCATGTACTTCCTCTCCACGCCTCTGGCCATTGGAGGGATGGATGCCGGAGACTGCCTAATGGAATCCGCCTTCGCTTGGATTGAGCGGATGAAGGGTAGGGCTACTCTCGTCGGTGCATTGGACCAGAGAATGTCCACAACAGGATCCTCAACTTCTGGAACCTCCTCCGCCTGGAGGTTGATGCTCAACACAACTTGGCGGAGCAGGTCCTGGTGAGCCCGAAGGTCGATGGGGGGCGGGCCAGAGGTCGAAGTGCCCGCCACTGCCTCATCTGGTGAGGAGGAGGAGGAGAGACCAGGGGCTCCTCAGTAGGCTGTTGTTCCAGAGGATGGCTCAATTCTGGGGCGGTCTCTGGGTCCTCAGTCGCGGCAATATCGGTCTCCGGAGGAGGGGCACTGATGGTGGCCTCTGGCACCCGATGGGTGGAAACTGCAGATCTCGATGTCGGGAAGGGATCGCCTTGGGCTTGATGGTATGCCCAAGGCGTCCAGAAGGACCACTGTGGGGGCTGTTCCGGACCCTGGTCCACATCTCCATAGAAGGCGCTGTCTGGCCGGGAGGAACCGGAAGGGTGTCGCGACGGCCAAGGTGGGGCGGATAGGCTGTACGACTGGTGCCGGGTGACAAGCGGCGCGGGAGAACGGTGCCGGGAGTCGAACTGGTGCCGAGATCGGGAACGGGACCTACGACAAGCACGGTGCCGGGAGGTCGACCGGGATCGGGTGCGCCGACGGTAGGATGGACTCCATCGGGAGAGGTGCCAAGAGGTAGAGCGTCGCGCCGAGCATCGGTCCATTGATTGGGATCTGGACCGGTGCCGCGAGTACGACCGGCACCGAGAGTAGGATCGGTGCCAGGACTGCGAGCGGCGTCGAGAAGGCGAACGGCGGCGTGAGCGGGACCGGTGCCGAGATCTCGACCAGGACCGGTGCCTGTCTGTTGGTCCAAGAGACACTGGTCGGAGCATAGCCGGCTTTCCCAGTGATGGAAGCGCCCACACCGGCGGTGCCGGGGGTTGAGGTAGGGAAGGCTCAATTAATGCTATTAGGTCCCGCGCCGTTGCAAAGGTCTCCAGCGTAGTGGGGACCATGAGCTCAACCACGGTATGTGTCGGGGAGCTATCATGCACCGGACTCGACGGCTCTTGCCTTGCCGGAGTCAACGGTGCCAGGATCACCAGTGCCGCGGCAGATGGCGGTGCCTGCCGGCACGGTTTCCCAGGCTCGGACTGCGGTGCTGGAGTCACGACCGCAGGAGCCTTCGCCTTCTTCGTCTTAGGCGAAAGTAAGTGCTGCCGGGCTGGCTTCTGAGTTGGAGACTTGTGGTGCCGCAGTGTTGTGGCGGTACCGCTTGTCTCCGGTGCCGAAGAAGAACTTCTTCGCGGTGCGGACTGCGGTGTGGCCGGTGCCGGAACTGCAGGGGTCAGGGCGGCCTCCATAAGGAGCTGCTTCAAACGGGAGTCCCGCTCCTTCTTTGTCCTCGGCTTGAAGGACTTGCAGATTCGGCACTTGTCCGTCAGATGGGATTCCCCCAGGCACTTTAGGCAACGATCGTGGGGGTCTCCCGTTGGCATCGGCCGACGGCAGGCCGAGCACTGCTTGAAGCTGGGAGAGCCAGGCATGAGCCCGGGTCCCGGAACGGGTGAGAAGGAGTACACCTCAGCCCAGGGCCGGTGCAACCATTTAGGCAGACTAGGCGGTTGCCTAGGGCGCCAATATTTGGGGGCACCAAAAAGCAGCGCCCCCCCCAATTTTTTTAAGTAGTTGAGTGGCCACTGCTGCTGGGATTGAGAGGGACTCTTAGCTGCCGGTGGCATCGGCAGCGGGCAGCCCAGGGTGTCCCCTGGGTCAGTGTGCCGCCGCAGCAGCCAGCATCCCAGGGTTTATATGGGGCAGGTTCTATATGTTTGCGGTGCTCGAGCACCAGCAATATTCTGGGCTGGGGGCCCTGCTCCAGAAATATTTGGAGCTGGGTGTCTCCCCTAGCCCTGCCTGGATCGGGCCTCGGCCCCCCAGCGGGTCTCCTCCTCACATCCCGCCGTGTCAGTGCCTCACAGAAAGCAGTGCAGCGCCTCTCCCCTGCCTGCTTCTGTTGCTGGAGTAGAGGGGCTCCCGGCAGAACTGCTGTCTGCTGTCCCAGGGTCCCAGTGCCCCCCATCTACTACTGGCAGGGCAGGCTGCCCTTACCCTCTGCTTCCGCCCTTGCCCTGAGTCTCTCCAACACCCCAAACCCCTCAGCCTCCCACACCCTAATCCTCTGCATCAGCCCTGAGCCCCCCCAGATCATAAATCCCTCATCCTCAACCCCAATCCTCATCCCCCTGCACCCTAATCCTCTTCCCCAGCCCTCAGCCCCCCCACATCATGAACCCCTGATCCTCAGCCCCAACCCTCATCTCCCTGCACCCTAATCCTCTGTCTCAGCCCTGAGCACCCCACATCATGAACCCCTCATCCTCAGCCCCACAGCCCTCATCCCAAACCCCAGGCTTCTGCCCTAGCCCTGAGCCCCATCCTGCATCATGATCCCTCATCCTCAGCCCCAACCCTCATCCCCCTGCACTTCCTCCTATCCCCAAATTCCCTCCCAGAGCATGCACTCCCTCCCAGAGTGTGCACCACCTCCCCTTTCCCACACACTCCTTCCCACCCCCAAACTCCCTCCCAGAGCCTGCACCCCTCACCCTTTCCTACACCCCCACCCTCAGCCTGCACCCAAACTCCATCCCAAAGCCTGCACCCCTCACCCCCTCCTGCACACCCACCTCCTGCCCCAGCCCAGAGCCTGCACCCAACACCCAAACTCCATCCCAAAGCCTGCACCCCTCCTGCACCCTAATCCCCAGCTCAGGACCTGTACCCCAGAGCTCTCCCCCCAACCCCTCCCAGAGCCTTAGGCAAGTGAGGGTGGAGTTTGGGGGGGCAGGTTCTGGGCACCACCAAAATTTCTACAAACTTGCCACTCATGCCTGGGTCAGCGTGCCACCGGCAGCCCGGGGGTTCCACTGCGCAGTTGCTGCTTCACTTCTCCCACCTCCCAGGCTTGCAGCGCCAATCAGCTGTTTGGCGCCGCAAGCCTGGGAGGAGAATTAGAGCAGGACAGCGTGCTTGGGGAGGACGCAGAGCAGAGGTGAGTTGGGGTGGGGAGGTACAACAGGGCTCCTCGGGCCAGGAGGTGGAGAGCTTCCGTGGGGGCGGGGGGCACACTTTAGGGCGAGGAGCTGCTGCAGGGTTGGGGGGGGGTGCAAGGTGGAAGTTTCGCCTAGGGCACGAAACTTCGTTGCACCGGCCCTGCCTCAGCCCTCAAACTATATACAAACTATACCTAACAACTATTAATAAGTACTAAAACAACACTAACTACAATTATAACTATGAACTAGAGATAGAACAGGTGAAACGCTAGGGATGTGGAGGTCAGCTAAGCCACACTCCACGCTCCAACGACCGACACGGGCGGTAAGAAGGAACTGAGGAGCAGCCGGGTCGGCAGGGGCATATATACGGTGCTACAGAGGCGCCACGCCAGGGGGCACCTGCCAACCCGCCGGGTGTTGCTAGGGGAAAATTCTTCCGACGAACATGCACACGGCGCGCGCACACCTACTTGGAATGGATATGAGCAAGCACTCGAAGAAGAAAGTAGAATTGTGATTGGACTTTTGCTATTCCTGTTCAGGGAGTCAGTGGCTGTGAGGCAACCCTTACTGATAATGACAGGGGACAAGTTCTCTCTTCTGCAATGATGCTGCAATTTTTTGTTGTGCCCTTTCTGCCCCCCTTCAAACCAGGCAGGCAGGCTTGGTGGCGTGGGTCAAGCCTGGTTTCTTTTGGCAGACACCTGGTTGAGAACTGGTGCTGCATGGTATTTCTCCTCAGTCATCTCTCGTCTAAACTGACCAGCCCTAATGTCTGTAGTCTCATCTCATACTTTGGAAGCCTGCTATTTACCCCTTTCCATTGCAAAAACTGGCTATTTAATCCTACTCTTTCTTTCCAAGCTGCTAACCAGTTACTGATCCATGAGAGGTCCCAAGCCAGCTGGAGTAGCTCATGACTGCGAGTGACAACCTCAGGGAAGACTGTTAAGAAGCAGGGTACAACCCCCAAATTGGTTGTGTGTTCTAGACTTACATTTCACCAAGTGTCAGATTAGGGATGACGTCCCTTTTATGACTTTTTCAACTAAACTTGCTGTTTTTGCATCATTTAAGCATTCTATGCAGAGGACTAGAAATGTTTTTATTAACCTGTATGTTAGATCATTTTAACATTGGCTGGAATCAAAATGTTAAATCTGTTCTGATCACTTTAATAACTGATACTTCCTGTATCTCAGGACTAGCTATTAAACTGATTTTTGGACTATTGGCACCCCCATGCTCCGTGGAGGGGGGTAAGGCCCCCCATACACTCAGGGCCGCAGAAAGCGGGTTCTGGCCCCGGTGAAAAAATTTTTCAGGCCCCCCAGCAAGCTTGGACCAGCTAAACAGGGCAATGAAGCCAGGCCCTGGGCCCTCTTCTGGACCGCTGGGCCCCGGTAATTTGTACTGCCTTTCCCCTTGCATGGCAATGGTGGTGCACTCACGCACTGCCACGCCTTTTAGTATCATGACTATTTATCTGTACAACAGCAGCACCTGCAGAGAGCGGGGCAGACTCAAACCCCTGTTGTGCCAGGGGCTGCACAGACACAGAGAAAGTCCCTGCCCCAGCTAAGATCAGGGCCCTGTCGAGCCAGGCGCTGCCCAGACACAGCGAGAGACAGGCCATGCCCTGTAGAGTTTAAAGGCTCCATACCCAAAAAGTGGGAGGAGAAACCGAAGTCCAGGGTCACACAGCAGCACTGAGAGTAGAACCCAGGAGTCCTGGCTCCTCCTGCTCTAACCACTAGACCCCACTCTGCTCCCAGAGATGGGGCTAGAACCCAGGAGTCCTGGCTCCCAAAAAGGGGCGGGGGAGTGGGGTCTAGTGGTTAGAGGAAGGGAGGCTAGGAGCCAGGACTCCTGGGTTCCATTTCCGGCGCTGGGATCAGGCACCAGCGCTCCAAGCATGTGCTTGGGGTGGCACTTTCGAAGGGGCAGCACTCCAGCCCCTGCCCTCCCTTTTTTTGGAGGGGGGGCACGCAAAAAGCCAGGAGCCAGCCCTGAACCAAGATGTTCCCTGTCAGCTGAGGCTTTCAGGCTGAGCTGGAACTGCCCCTGCAGTTCTGGCTTCAGTAGCAAGATGGCGCTCAGGGCAGCCTGAGGTGCACAGGCTGGACTGCAGGTCAGGCTGCCCTGCCGCTGGGGAGCCGGAGCCTCATCCCCCTAGGAGCGGCTCTAGGCACCAGCAAAGCGAGCACCTGCTTGGGGCAGCCCATTTGCAAGGGCGGCAGGGAGCCGAGAACCAACAGGGGGCTCTGGGAGCTGTAGTTCCCTTGTTAGCTCCCTGCCTACAGAGCCAGCCCTGGAGCAGGGAAAGAACTACATTTCCCAGCATTCCCTTGGCCACTACCAACTGGAAAGGAAGGAGGGGGACCTCATGCGGCAGCGTGCTGTGAGTGGGGAGTGGTAGGGGGACCATATTGTAACATTCAAAAAACAGGCCACTCCAGGGGGAAGGAAGCCCCGCCCTGCCCCCATCCACTCCCTCCGACTGCCCCCCACAGAAACCCCAACCCATCCAACCCCCCCTGCTCCCTGTTCCCTGATCACCCCCTCCCGGGACCCCTGCCCCTAACTGCCCCCCAGGACCCCACCTCCTGTCTAAGCACCCCTGGTCCTTGTCCCCTGATTGCCCCCTCCCGGGACCCCTGCCCCTAACTGCGCCCCAGGACCCCACCCCCTACCTGTCCCCTTACAAACCCCTGGGACTCCCATGCCTATCGAACCGCTGCCTGTCCCCTGACAGCCCCCCTGAACCTCTGCCCCATCCAACTCCTCTACTCCCTGTCCCTTGACTGCCGCCCTGGAACCCTATACCCGTTCTCCAACTCCCCAGCCCCTTTACCGTACCACTCAGACCAGCATGTTTGGGTCCACACAGCGCCAGACACGCTGCTGCATACATGCTGCTGTGCTCCCCCACGGAGCCCACAGCCCCCTACACACACACACACACACCCAGCACCTGCCTTCCAGATTTGAACACCTCAAAATTCAGGAGTGCTCAAGCTCAGTTTGGGCAGCTGGTTCTTCATTTCTCCCAAATCAAATATACTGATCCACTGTAACTTGCTGTAGAAAAAGTAGGATGAAATTGAGCAAGAAATGCTTCCCAGTGGTTATTAGAACTGGAATTGCTATTTTCAACAGCCATTGTCTTTTTGTTTGTTTAAAAGGAAGACAGTGATATTGCACTGGCAAATTCCCCATAGAAAGAAACCGTGGAACAAAAGAATAATAAAGGCACCTCAGCTTTTCCTCATTTATGGAGGACAGTCTTATAATATGCATCCAGAGATCCTCCAACCACACAAGCTGAAAATTGTTCCACTTTACTGCAGCTCTGTAACCATATGGGAACCAATCCTGTCTGTGTTCTGTGCACATCCAAAATTCCTGGTGAATGACCTGCCCTGGGAGCGAGTTACCAGTGACCCAGGGCTGTGGCAGAAGGAGGGTGCAGGTGGGGGCAGGGAGAGCCCAGGGCTGGGGCGGCAGGAAGTGTATGTGGGAGGCGCTGGTTGGGGGGAAGGGGGAAGCCCAGCGCTGGGGCAGCAGGGTGTGTGTGTGTGTGAGAGGGGAGAGCCCAGGGCTGGGGCAGCAGGCGGGTGCAGGGGGGGACCCCAGGTCTGGGACGGGGGGCAGCCAACATTTTTTTTGCTTGGGGCAGCAAAAAACCTAGAGCCGGCCCTGTCCTCAGAGCAGCCCCACACTCTGAGCCCAGGGGAGAATCCCAACTGGTTTGTGCATTTGTAACCGTGGGGCCTGAAGCTGATGAGAGAAAGGGAAGTGAGCGATCCTGGAGCTTTCCAATACCACCTGCTGGGAGCACAGGGAATTGACTGAGCGATGTCCTGGCTAATTTTCACCTTGTTCTCCACCAGCAGGCTCCACTGGAGAGCTCGGGAGTGACTTGACCATGGCAGCACCCTGTTTACATATTAAAAGCTGGCATTTGGTGGCCATTGGAGTGAAATGTGGGTACTTTTGGGGTTGGAACTGTTAGGCCTAACTGGAAATATAGCATAAAGCCAGTTATGCCAACCTGACTGAAGTCAGGCTAGCAGGGGTCTCTGGGTAATCTGTGAATGGAAAAGTACTGAAGAAGCAATATGTTGCTCAAAAGGTTGGAAAATGATAAGATAAGAAAGAAATGGGATTCCTGGCATAATCCTACTTCTGCTGTTCTGAAAACAGTTCATTTGAGGAACTGATAAGGAGCCAGGTGTCCGGACTCCCAGACTTCTGTGAATTACTCCCTGTTTCTGTTCGATGTCTATTCCTAACTCCCCTACATTCCTGCTCGTTAGTGATTGTTAAGGCACCATTACTCACATAGATCAATTAGTTTTAACAAAAAAACATATATGATACAAGTTTTGGTTTCCAGTGATTAGTAGAAGAGTGAATAATTAGTGACGCGACGGAACTATCTATAAACCTTGTGTTAGTTGTAAAGATGTAAGCTGGTTCTCTTTGAAGACGAACTCGCTCTTTGTTGTCGTGTGCACTCTTCAATAAAGAGCTTTTTGTTCAGGTTTGCTGGTGTTGCCTGTCACTCTTGCGGTCAGATAACGAACCTTGCCATTATTGGGGCACCGGGGTCCCCGACAGCACCCACATGAGAAGGGATGTGGACAATTGGAGAGAGTCCAGCGGCGGGCAATACAAATTGTTAGGGGGCTGGGGCACATGACTTACGAGGACCTACAGGCCATATCCTGTATGTTAAGCTAAGGCAAAGTGAGCATATCTGTATTGTCACCTTTTACTCAGAAAGGAAAATTGACCTTTATTTTGTTACTTAAAAACATAAGTACCCACGCCTGTCTAAGACCTTTACCTAGACCAATCGACAATGGAGAATGGCACAGGGTTTTTTTCAGTGTTGTACCCACAGATTTAACAGGTACACCACAGGGGAACTTATGTGCATATGTACATGTCATCAACACGCACAAATAAACTAGCCTATGAAGTAAGCGTACCCTAATGTTTTGTGGGTGAGGAATGAAATTTGGGCATAGGAGGAAGGATTTCCAGCGCTTGTGCCCTATAAAAGAGGTAACCCACCTCGCTAGAGCACTTCACTCTATCATCCTGATTTACTTCCTCCACTCTCTTTCTATCTACTAGCAGGAGGCTGTACTTGTTCTTAAACTTTAAGTTTCAAGGGAACTAGGCTAAGCTCGGTTTCCCTACGTTTTTATTCTTTCTTTATTAGGTTTTGATTTTAAGTTTAACATAGTCAAGTAAACCCTAAGTAACATTAGCTTTTTCTAAGCACTGCATCTTTCACTCAAGAATTGAGAAATCTGAATTGCAAGGCTGGTCCTGTGTCTCTTACCACCAGGTTATCAAGGAAGGCTGTAAGTATATTCCCCAGAACTTTGTTGCATATAACGCCATATGTATCTTTTGAATAGCAGTAATGCAACTGTAACTTTGTAACTCAATTAAATTAAATAAAATGTAAGCTAATAAATTAAATTTTCATCATATTATCCAAACTAATATTATTAGTACACCCTAAATCAGGCTACATGGGACAGAGAGTTGGAATGCAGAAGGATGAAGGCACTGGTTCTGGGGTTGCAGGCTCTGGGGTGGGGTTGGAATGAGAGGTTCAGGGTGCAGTAGAGGGCTCAGGGTTAGGGCAGAGAATTGGGCTGTGAGGATTCTGGAATGAAACCAGGAAAAAGAGAATTGAGATGCAAGAGAGGGATCAGGCAAGAGCAGAAAGTCATGGGGAAGTGAGGAGTTTGAGCTGCAGGGGGAATAAAAAACTTCCCCCTGCCCCCTCTCACCAGAGCATCTAAGAACCAGGTGAGAGACACCTCACCTCCACTACAACGGCAACTCCAGTGGGCCTGGGCTGAGAAAGAAACTCCTCTTCCAAGCAGCTCTGGGCCAAGCCATGAACACCTCATCCTCACAGGTCTGGTGCTCCTGGCCTGGGACAGGGGAGGGGCTCCTCTCTTCTCCATTTGGGACATGGCGGGATGAGAGATGTGACAGAGCTTTACGGGAAATCATTATTTGCCTGATTCATGTGCCAGTCCTAGTCCTTGCTGACCCAAACAAACCATTTATCCTGCATGCTGATGCCAGTTTGGAGGGTCAGGGAGCAGTCTTGTACCAGGAAGTGGAAGGCAAATGTAAATCTGTAGCCTTTGCCAGCTGAGGACTGTCTGATAGCGAAACTCACTATCCCATTCACCAGCTGCAGTTCTTGGCCTTGAAATGGGCCATCACTGAGAAATTTCGAGACTTGTCTGGTGCTCAGTTTCAGGTATGGACAGAGAACAATCCACTGACTTTTCTGTGTTAACAAGGGCTAAGCTGGATGCTACAGGGCAGAGATGGGTGGCCACTTTTGCTAACTATAACTTCAGCATTCAACACCAATGAGTTAGTATAATAGAGAGTGTGATTTACCAGGACCACCAACTCTTGGCTGCGGGGAGGATGTAAGCAGGGTCAGAATGAACTCTACCCTGCCATCTGTTGGTGATGTGTTATAAAGGCCTTTTGTTGCTGATGTGCATGGTCACACCCACCCCACATTGCATGATGGGGGTGCTTGTCCAAATGGTCATTTTGGCTGTTCTGGGATCCCCAGTCTCTTTCTCATTAGGGCAGGAGTAATAAAGTGTAGTTATCCTGGTGATATGAATCAAGGACAGTAGAACGGTACTTAGCAGTTCAGGATTTCAGGACTCACCCAAATCTACAGAAATCTCGTTAGGCAAGGGACATGGGTTCCAAAGCCTACTGAATTCAGAGAGATTGAAAAAGAATATTTGTATTTAGCATTATGTATTTCTTTTGAAATCTCTAAATGCAGATTTTATGGTCTTTGTTTTTCTCTAGTTTAAAAATAGAGTTCTTTCTAATTCCAATACATATTTGGTTCTATGTCATAGATGTAAAATCATTAACGCTTAAGTGCAAATTTGAGACATACTTAAGCTGGTGTGCTCTGATCTCACTTACACACTGAAAGTTGTAAACCACTTCATAGTGGGGTAAAATGCTCTTTTCCACTCTAATGGCAAGGAAATTTTGCTGATTTGACTCAGGGACTGCAGCTGGGGGATACAAGTCTTGTGGCACATGCACCATCTCTGCTACCTCATTCCATAACACCACACACAGAGCAGCCTTTTACTTTGCAGGCCTCGGGGAAGCAAGGAAGTAGCACGGGCTTATCGCCATCCTTGGGTGGGCTCAAACCACCATCCTTTCGGTCATCTTAATAAAATGCTGACATTTGTTTGAGATCCCGGCTCCTGTTCCTTTACAAGGCGTGTGCATTTGCTCCAGGTTTTAGTCTGCTAAGACAGCGGGGGGAAGCGACTGAGCCAGAGGCGCTTGCCTGCTGCAGACACGGATCCAAGGCTGAACCTCGTCCCCCACACACTGAAGGCTTAAATAAAAACAGTTTAAGAAGTGCTCCCGTCTCTGGCAGTCAACTACCCAGCTCCCAATGGGGTCCAAACCCCAAATAGATCCCTTTTACCCTGTAGAAGCTGTAAAATCCCGTGACCAGGGCAGCTGCCTAGCAGCCTATGCATCTACCTGCCAGCGTGCAGGTGCATAAGGCACTAATCCAGATAGTGGCAGCTGGGTGGTAGGGAGGTAAAGAGGCAGCAGAGTGACACAGTGGAAGCATGCTGGACCCATAAACCAGAGGTCAATGGATCAAAACCCTTCTCTGCTACATGAGTGCTTGTTTCTTTTCCTTCTGGGCCTTCAAGCCATCAAAACTCTCTGCCTTGCCTGCCCAGCTCTGTCTGCCATGCACCTGGGCAGCAGCAGGACTGCCTCAGGAGAGCAGCTCCCACCCCCCACCCTAATTTTGTGATGCCATTATCTCTTGTAGCAGAAAGAAAGTAAAATTGTGATTGGACTTTTGCTATTCCTGTTCAGGGAGTCAGTGGCTGTGAGGCAACCCTTACTGATAATGACAGGGGACAAGTTCTCTCTTCTGCAATGATGCTGCAATTTTTTGTTGTGCCCTTTCTGCCCCCCTTCAAACCAGGCAGGCAGGCTTGGTGGCGTGGGTCAAGCCTGGTTTCTTTTGGCAGACACCTGGTTGAGAACTGGTGCTGCATGGTATTTCTCCTCAGTCATCTCTCGTCTAAACTGACCAGCCCTAATGTCTGTAGTCTCATCTCATACTTTGGAAGCCTGCTATTTACCCCTTTCCATTGCAAAAACTGGCTATTTAATCCTACTCTTTCTTTCCAAGCTGCTAACCAGTTACTGATCCATGAGAGGTCCCAAGCCAGCTGGAGTAGCTCATGACTGCGAGTGACAACCTCAGGGAAGACTGTTAAGAAGCAGGGTACAACCCCCAAATTGGTTGTGTGTTCTAGACTTACATTTCACCAAGTGTCAGATTAGGGATGACGTCCCTTTTATGACTTTTTCAACTAAACTTGCTGTTTTTGCATCATTTAAGCATTCTATGCAGAGGACTAGAAATGTTTTTATTAACCTGTATGTTAGATCATTTTAACATTGGCTGGAATCAAAATGTTAAATCTGTTCTGATCACTTTAATAACTGATACTTCCTGTATCTCAGGACTAGCTATTAAACTGATTTTTGGACTAAGGAGATGGAATAGCAGCTTCCTCTATCCATTGCATGCATCACCCTGTTATTGTGGCACCGAACCTCCAGGAGCAGTGGACCTCCCTATGGGGAGAATATCATGGTTGAAGAGCAGCGAAGAAAAGTGGTGGTATCTGTGTTCCCGTTTGGCTTGTAGTGAGTATGGTTTTGAGTCATTTGTGACTCTTTCGTCAGTTATTAGTAACATCTTATTATTAGGCCTCTAAGTTGAAAGGCTGCTCTTGCAGGTTTTACTTTGTCGTTGTTTGTAGGTCAAACAGCTGCTTTCTTAGGCCTGGTCTACACTACGCGTTTAAACCAAATTTAATAGCATTAAACCAAATTAATCCTGCACCCGCCCACAAAACAAAGCCCTATATATCAATATAAAGGGCTCTTTAAACTGATTTCTGTACTCCTCCCCAGCACTCGTGGAGCAGGGGGAAACACATGGCTGAGGAAATTCCCCACAGATGGGACTTGAGCATCACAACCTTGTAGGTAATGACAAGGTCCATTTACGCCACCGGCCAAACCATTCCTCATAGGCCAGCAACCATTTCTCCCAGTTTGCGTTCCCCGCCTCATCCCCAACCGAACGCTAGAAGGCCCAGCCATCAACCTGCCCACTCTTGAAGCCCTCCTCTTCTGCCCTGACTGATAGGGGGGAGTATTGAGCCCCCCTCCCTTAGGCCCTTCAGCATTCCTGGGGAACACCAACACCGCCCAAGTGACTTTGGGCCAGTAGGTCAACCAATAGGGCTGCCTCCTAGGCCAGGCTGCAACCCAGCTTCAAGACTCAGAGGAAATGCAGCTTGCATCCCTACCTACAGGACTCCAGGCACGGCCAGGCTTCTGGATCAAACGTCCCCTCTTGTGCTCAAGTCACAATAGCTAGTGGGTGCCTAGTAGTCACCACCATTTGGGTGTTTCATTCCCTCCCCATTTTCACACAGAGACACAATTTCCTTTGCATGGATCCATGAACAGCAAAATCTCCCGGTGTCGCTTGTCTGAGCCAGGGCATTCAATCCCATTGAAACCTTCTCTCCTGCAATGGCAATGGTCAGACAGAGGGGACATGGCCACTTTTCCCTGGCAGTGAGATATTCACTCTCCTCTTTCTTCATGTTGCTGTTGTTATTCCATGAGTCATCAAGGATAGCATAAAAAGCTGAGTTTAATCCAAGGTGAGGAAAGAAAGGAGCCACCAACTCCCTGAAAACTCTCAGTGCCCGAGAGAAAACCTGCTCCTGCTATTGGAATCACTGATGTGTTGGTGGCTTGTTTATTTACACTGAGGATTGAGTCCTGCTTAGTGCACCATGTCTGAGAATGAAAATCCTAAACCACCCTTGGAAATAACGAATGTCGCAGCACGTTATTGTCCCTGCCCCAAAGCAGATAGAGCAATGGAGAAATGCCATGAGTCCAGGATAATACTTCACTGCGGTTTTACCATTTCCACTTGCTAAACTCTCTCCCAACCTTCTGGGCTCCTAGAGCAGGGTACAGAGCCTGAGCCCAGACACGTACACTGCAATTTTACAGCCCAAGCCGCATGATCCTGATTAATCTGACACGGGCCAGCCATGGGTGTTTCATTGCAGTGTAGACTATCCTAACATTATGGCCACACTGTGATTAACACACCCAGGGCACCTGTCCCAAAGCCTTGGTCAGCTGACTCAGGCTTATGGGGCTTGGGCTGCAAGACTATAAACTTACAGTGCAGACATATGGGCGTGAGCCCAACCTCTGAGACCCCAGCAGGGGTGAGGGTTTCTGAGCCCAGGCTTCAGTGTGAACACAAATATCTTTACCAGTTTTTAGCCCCTCCGCCTTAGCTCAATGAGCCCAAGTCAGATGACCCAGGCCAGCCCTGCTGCCATCTTTATCCCAGGAGAGATGGACTCTAAGGGTACGTCTCCATTGCAATGGAAGCCCAGGTGTGGCACTCTGTGCTCAAAGCAGCACCCTGCAAGCCCCACATTCACCACTCTCATATAATGATGACATGGTTTGTACAAAGTCTGCCTGGTGAGGATGGACATTGCTTGATTCACATCCTAGCAAAGGAGCTTCCTAACAAGCTGGAAGAAACTATGAAAGAAGGGTAGAGACATCATGACTTGGCCTCTCTCCCCCATAACTCAACAGCTGGAAACTCACCTGGAGGACAAAGACTGAACTGAACTGATTCAGAAATCAGAAGAGAATACTACTAATACATTCAAACCAAATTCCCCAACCCGACTAGTATTGGCTTTTCAGCAGAAAATTTTCAATGTCATGGATTTTGTTTTCCCCGTCAGACCTTGCCAAGGGAAGCAGAAAGACAATGTTTGAGTTGCCTCCTTCAGAACAACTTGGCCTAGACACTCTAGCTGTGGGTCACTGTCGTGGCCTTGGTGAGGTGGGGGCATTTTAATAATTTGAGCAAGTCCCAGGCTGTTTGGGGGAGATTATGAGGATGTCACCTTCTGAGATAAAAAGCTAAGAAATACAGAACTAGACAATTCTTTCAGAAAACTGGAGTTGAGACATATTTCATTTAAAGCAGGGGGGTCTGAGTTCCTGAGAAGGTTTCTGTTTGCAGGAAGCAACATGGTTTGGTCTGTCATTGTACCAAAGGAGGAGCGGGTTGTTTGTCAAGGAAGGGAAAAGGCCAAGTACAGCTGATGAGAATGGGACTTGAACCCATGCATGCAGAGCACAATGGATTAGCAGTCTATCACCTTAGCCACTCAGCCACCTCATCCAAGCTACCAAGAAAGAGACAGGAGGAGAAATCTAAGGCCAGCAGAGATAGGGACACTAAGGTGTTTTTAAACACTAAGCGGAAGCAGGGGCTGAATGAGCTCCCCCCTCACATCTAGTGAGGAGCTGGGGGAAAGACTTCAGGAACAGACTGTGTTTGCATAGACACACCTACTCTGCCTAGGCATGCAGCATGATGGGGCCGCTTCCCCAAAATGACCAGTTTTGGCTGGTGGTGGGTTACAAATCACTGAGTGGTATGAAATGTTGTTATCCTTCCTGCATGAGTGAAGGGCAGCAGAACATACCTAGTTCGTCCTGACAGAGGGGTGGGTGGGCGAGAAACAGCTTTTATTGGACTGCATAGAAGTGATTGAGGATGTCACCCTAAACCAGTGGTCCCCAAACATTTCACACTGTGTCCTCTTATCCATGGCTATGGCCCCTCGGAAGCCATGGTCGAAAACCGAGGCTGGGAGTGGGGCTGTGGCTTGCTGGGGAGAGGGGTGCGGACACGGGTAAGGGGATGAAGGCTGGGCCAGGAGCCGGGGCCCAGGCTGAGGGTGGGGTTGGGGAAAAGCTGGGGCAGGGTGGGGCTTCCTCCCTGCACTCCATGGAGGCTGGCTCAGGCCCTGAGGTGCCCCCAGTAATGTTCCTCTGTGTCTCCCTAGGAGTCAGGCCCCACATCTTGGGGACCACTGAACCCTACTTGCTAAGCAGGGGCTAGTGATGCCAAAGCCCAGGGAAAGGGAGAACAAGGGCAGCGGCCCTGGCACCAGAACCTTGGCCCCAAACACTCTTCTGCCTGAGGCCCTGCCCTCTTTCAACCCTTCCACGCCTTCCACCCACGGCCCCATCCACTGGGTACCTCTGTTTCACCCCTTCCCCACTGACCCCACCCTGCTCACTCATTTACTCCTCCCCCCCCCCCCGCTGCCGCCCTGAGACCAGAGAAACTCTGTGTCCCTGCTGCAGCCCCTGGGCCAAAGTGGGGGGTAGGAGCTCCTCTAGCCCTCGGGCTGACATGGGGGAGACTTTTCCAGGGGCCCCAAATCAGCCGGGGCACTCAATGATCAAAGGGGCACCATGCGGCAGTGCAAAGGTGCCCACTGCCAGTGCAGTGTCAGACACTGCTTCCTGGGGAGGCTCCCACATTTCACCCCTGTTTGTACCCAGTGGAGGAACATTGTGCGGGGAGGGGCAAGTGTTGACACAAAGATACAGCTCACCCACCCCCAGCATTCCACCGTGGGCCCATAGAGGGGTGGGGGGAGCGAGGAACAACACTAAGTGCCCCATCCATCCTGGTCACTTTCCCCACCTGGGTTGTGCTGTGAGGGCAGCATCAGAAGCTGCTTCTCTCTGCCCTCCCCTTATGCAGCCTGGCTGAGGAAAGTGACCTGGATGCAGGGAGCTTGGATGTGCTGGAGATATGTTGGGAAAGGCAGGAATTCCCAAGGCAGGAAACAAACAATCTACAGCAACGTCATTAACCACAAACACACTCTAACCATGCTCCAGCCAGTAGGGAAACGGGCAGGAATTCTTGCTGTTCAGCCAGGGCCACATGGACAGAGCTGCACAGCAGTGAGTGTGCTGGGGAAGCTGGTCTGAGCAAACAATTGGAAATGCCCCTTCAGTGAGAACAGAACCAGAGTGCAGGAAGGCCCCTGTGGTAAGTGGTTGTGGCTGAGGCCTTAGGGAGCTGGGGTATGATACCATAGGGGTCTTTCTGTGGAGGTTTGATTCTTGCCAGCTAGGGAAGGCTGGTGTCTTCACAGCTGTACTTTCAGTGATGCATTGTTCCATAGGCATCCTACTAGATTGCCAGCTGCCATTCAACTGCAGTGCGGAGACTGTTTGTGTGTGGAGAGAGACAGTGTGTGTGTTGAGGTAGGTAGGTAGGAGTGGATCATTATTATCCCTACTTGAAAGAGGGAGAAGCTAAGGTTGAGAAAGGAGAATTGACTTGTCTTAGGTCACACAGCCAGTCAGTGGCAGGGTTGGGAATAGGACCGAAGAGCCCTGATTTTCAGATTAACCATCGGATCTTGAATTTCAGACATTGAATGACCTGAATAAAGTGCTCTCAGATAAGCTCCAGACCAACAACAGTGCACAGTAATTATTCAGCAAGTATTTGAGGAGAACTGCAACGTTAGAGAGAATCATGAACTGCTCAGAGACCATTAATGCAGAGAAGCAGCAAAATTCATCAAACATATGACTGGTTATGACTTATTTACTCGGTCTTAAAAAAGAACAACAGGGACCTGAGTCTCCTCCCTGTCAATAACCCCCTGCTCAGCCAATCAGGGTAGAGACTGAGGACGGGAGGCTGAGGGTTCTCACCAGAGAGCCCAAAGGATGGCCCAGGTCACCGGTGGGGATCACTGCCCGAGCACTATTTCAGTCTCACATTTTTGGGTAGACCTCCCACAGTGGGAGCTGCAGAGCACTCCCCTGCAACATACACACACACCCTACACCTACCTACTAGTGTTGGGAGGGGAACAGGAGAAAGGACAAAAGAAGCAAGAGACAAACAGAAAGGAGGGAGGGAGGGATGGAGAAAAGGTGAAACAAAAAGGACAAACCCTAATGTCCCCAGTGATTCTAAGGGACAAAATTCCAGTGTGGAATAAAATTCTGCCTCCTTAAACTTGTATTTTCCATGCCTAGAATTCAACTGTCACCAGATGGATCAGACTGAACAGGTTTCAAACCTCCAGGAGGCTCTGACCTTCTAAACAGGGACAGCTGTTTTCTAGTAAAATCAGGAAAAGGGAAGGAGAAAAGTCAGAAGAGGTTCCTCCTGGTGCTCACGTATGTGAACCCAAATACTCTCTCAGTCCTCAAAGAGAGACCTGGAGGAGGAGACTTGCTGAAGCAATGCCACAGGGGTCTCATAGACTCATAGGTCAGAAGGGACCAATATGATCATCTAGTCTGACCTCCTGCACAAGGCAAGCCACAGAAACCTACCCATCCACTTTTATAACAACCCCTAACCCATGACTGAGTTATTGAAGTCCTCAAAATTGTGGTTTGAAGACCTCAAGCTGCAGAGAATCCACCAGCAAGTGACCCATGCCCCACGCTGCAGAGGAAGGCGAAAAACCTCCAGGGCCCCTGCCAATCCGCCCTGGAGGAAAATTCCTTCCTGACTCCAGATATGGCGAACAGCTAAACCCCGAGCATGTGGACAAGACTCACCAGCCAGCACCCAGGAAAGAATTCTCTGCAGTAACTCAGTTCCCATCCCATCCAACATCCCCTCACAGACCATTGAGCAGACTTATCTGCTGATAATCCAAGATCAATTGCCCAAATTAAACTATCCCATCATATCATCTCCTCCATATACTTATCAAGCTTAGCCTTAAAGCCAGATAAGGCTTTTGCCCCCACTACTTCCCTTGGAAGGCTGTTCCAGAACTTCACTCCCCTAATGGTTAGAAACCTTCGTCTAATTTCAAGTCTAAACTTCCTAATAGCCAGTTTGTACCCATTCATCCTTGTGCCTACATTAGTACTAAGCTTAAATAATTCCTCTCCCTCCCTAACGTTAATCCCCCTGATATATTTATATAGAGCAAGCATATCCCCCCGCAGCCTTCTTTTGGCCAGGCTAAACAAGCCAAGCTCTTTGAGTCTCCTTTCATAAGGCAGGTTTTCCATTCCTCGGATCATCCTAGTAGCCCGTCTCTGAACCTGTTCCAGTTTGAATTCATCCTTCTTAAACATGGGACACCAGAACTGCACACAATATTCCAGGTAGGGTCTCACCAGCGCCTTATATAACGGTACTAACACCTCCTTATCCTTGCTGGAAATACCTCGCCTGATGCACCCTAAAACCGCATTTGCTTTTTTAACGGCCATATCGCATTGGCGGCTCATAGACATCCTGCTATCAACCAATACCCCAAGGTCCTTCTCCTCCTCTGTTGCTTCCAACTGATGCGTCCCCAGTGTATATCTAAAATTCTTATTATTAATCCCTAAGTGCATGAGCTTGCACTTTTCACTATTATATTTCATCCTATTACTATTACTCCAGTTTACAAGGTGGTCCAGATCTTCCTGTATAGTATCCCGGTCCTTCTCCGTGTTAGCAATACTCCCCAGCTTTGTGTCATCTGCAAACTTTATTAGCACATTCCCGCTCTTTGTGCCAAGGTCAGTAATAAAAAGGTTAAATAAGATAGGTCCCAAAACCGATCCTTGAGGGACTCCACTAGTAACCTCCTTCCAGCCTGACAGTTCACCCTTCAGTACGACCCGCTGGAGTCTCCCCTTTAACCAGTTCCTTATCCACCTTACAACTTTCATATTCATCCCCATCTTTTCCAATTTCACTAACAGTTCCCCATGTGGAACCGTGTCAAACGCCTTACTGAAATCGAGGTAAATTAGATCTCTGAGGTTTCCCTGGCCCCTCACTCCTGTCCTGCCTGGCTGATGTCAGCATCTCTCTGTGAGGTCACCACCTCCCCACCACCTTTGACCAATAGTCTGAAGTCCTGCAAAAGGCCTTTGTGATGTCACTGCCACACCCCTCCCTTGCTGTGCTAATGTCCTGCCCCTGGCCAGGCACTTTGGAGGCTTGGGCTACTCCCTGTGGATCACCCCATGCAAGGAGCATTCGTTCTATTCAGCAAGCCAGCTAGACAGGAAAACATCAGACACTGCTCCCAATGCTACTCTCAGTTTTTTCAGAAATTAGTAGACTTTATGGCCAGAAGAGACCATTAGAGCATTTAATCTGACCCCCTGCATATCACAGGCCTCCTGTATGACACAATAGCTACTTTTGGAGCAAACACATTCCAGAAAGGCATCTAGTCTTCATTAAATGACATCAGGAGATGGTGAATCCACCACTTTCCTTGGTAGCTTGCTCCTGTGGTGAATCATCCTCGCTGTTGAAAATTTGTGCCTTATTTGTAATATGAATTTTTTTCTTTTCACCTTCCAGCCATTGGGTCTTGTTATGCCTTTCTCTGCCAGATTAAAGATCCCTTTAATAGCCAATCTTTTCTCTCCATTAAGGCCCTTCAACACTTCAGTGACGTCACCTTTCAATCTTCTTTTGATAAGTGAAACAGGTTGAGCTCTTTCAGTAGCTCACTAGAAGGCATTTTTCTCCAGCCCTCAGAACATTTGGTGGCTCTTTGCTGCCCCAGCTCCAATTTCACAACATCTTTCTCAAATGAGGACATCAAAATTGGAGGCTCTTCCAATATCAGTCTCACTGATGCCGTGTCAGCTCCTGTGATGTTATTGACATAATCTGTACCTGTATAGATCACCATTGCGACCACTGTTCTATATTTGCAGCCAATATTGTAGAAAGGTTGTCGTGTAAGGGGTCTGTGGAGAGGTTCTGATTGGCTGATTACAATGATGCTATCTCTAGATGTGTATCATTTTTGTAGTTGACGTTATGAATATTGGCTCTATACTGTCCGTATTTCAAAGTTGTACTCTGCTTCCAGGGAACACTCCAGATAAGTTGGTGTCAGTTCTGCCTAGCCTGCTTGATGGTCCATTACGGACCATCAGCTATAAAGCGACCCATTGAGAGAATGCAGATATGCCTTGTGACTCAGCAAGGTATGCAGGGACCTGCCTATGGACAGAACTCTAAGGTTTTTCAGTGCCACGTGCTGGATAGAGTGTCCTTGGGACAAAGAAAGCAAAGACCACATGGCAAGAGACTATAAAAGGCTGATGCCTCGTCTTCAATCCTGCTTCATACCTGGAGGGACTTTGCTACAAACAAGCTCTGTATAAAGGACTGAATGACCCAACCCAGCTGTGGATGGACTCCAGAGATTTGATTTGAACCTGCAGTTTATTCCATCACTGCTACAAGCCTGAACCAATAACTTTGCCATTACTGGGTGTGAAGGGTTAAAATCCATGTGCATTTTATATAACAACCTGGTCTATGGATTGTTCCAGCTCTTTTGCAGACCCAAAGTCCAGAGTATGATCAAGGGACCAGAGGCCTAGCAAATCGTGATCAGCTAAGAGAAAGCTGGGTAAACAGAAAGCCTTGCTTGCTAAGATAGGCCTGGTCAGCAAATTGCCAGGTGTTGGAGCTAAGAACTAAAGAATTGTGTCTTATTCAGAGATGCAGATTGAACAAAGAATCCCTTTTCCTATTGTGTTAGTCTCCTCTGTAGGGAGACGTTCTTCCCATAGATAACAGCCTTAACTTTATGAGAAGTTGGCCCATATCAGTGTAAGATATGGCATCCTTCCATCTCCCTTCCCAGGGACCAATGCCTTGCCTTAGACACACAGAAAACAATCTTTATTGCCATATGCTTTCACTGTTTCTTTGTTTTAACCCCTAGGAATATAACTGCTGGACAATCAAAGGAGTTGTTCCATTTCTGTGGACCCCAAATCAGAATTCAACGTAGATATTTTATACTAATAACATTTTATCAAACTATTTATTAAATGTTAACTTGCTAACTTGAGACCATGGGCGGAGACATTATGTAACCTGGTTAACCACTGGCTAATGTGCTGTCTTGTCTTGCTGCAAAACCTATTCCGGGGTGTGGAACTGCCTACCCTGTCACTTTCCCCCGCCCATGGAAAATCTATATATTCTATTGTAATCAATTGATTGGCAGTGTCTCTGAGCCTAATAAGCAAGGTGACACTCCGCCAGTGCTGTGTGTAATAAAAACCTATGCTTGACCTCCCACAGTGTGGATTTACGTTCTTCAGTGGGTAGTGATCGATCTATTGGGGATCCATTTTATCGCGCCTTGTGTAGAGGCGATAAAATGGATCCTCGATAGCTCTGCCGTCGACTCCAGAACTCCACCACGGTGAGAGGCAGAAGCGGAGTCAACGGGGGGAGCGGCAGCGGTCGACTTACCCTCATTCTCATGGCCAGGTAAATCGACTTAAGATACTCTGACTTCAGCTACACTATTTGAGTATCTTAGGTCGACCCCCCCAGTGTAGACCTAACCTAAGAGAGATCTAAGGGCTGGTCTATGCTAGAAACGTCTGTTGGCTTAGCTCTGCCTCTCAGGGGGTGAGAAACCTACCACCCTGAGCAATGTGGTTCAGCTTCCCTACGCCCTGGTGCAGGCAGCACTAGCTCAATGGAGGAATTCTTCTGTTCCCTCATGTCTCTACTCTGAAGGAAGGTGATACTGTCACATTTTATGTGTAGATTTGCCTAGAGGTGAAACCAATCACAACTCCACTTGGCACCAAGTGTATGGTGGCACTATAGCGAGTAGAACTCTAGCCCTTCCTTAGGTAGGAGGCTTCACACCTGTGTAGGGAGACCCCCCATAGATCATTATTCCTTCAGCTTAACCACTCACCTCCAATTACTTGGCTAAAAACCTTTCTCGCTGCACTGTGGCTCTGTTCTCACTGAATTGTCATTTCCAATTGTTTGCTGAGAGCAGCTTCCCCAGCGCACTCGCTGCTGTGCAGCTCTGTACGTGTGGCCCTGGCTGAACAGCAAGAATTCCTGCCCATTTCCCTACTGGCTGGAGCATGGTTAGAGTGTGTCTGTGGTTAATGACGTTGCTGTAGATTGTTCCTTTCCTGCCTTGGGAATTCAGACAGTCCCTTTCCCAACACATCTCTAGCACATCAGTCCCTGGCTGGGTCTCCTGGGCAGTGGAAAACATCCCTTGTTTGATGCTGCCAAAGGGAACATGCAGAGCTGAGACATCCCTTGGCTTGGATCAAAGGGGGATGTTGGATGGAATTTATCACAGAACCATTCCTGCTCCCCAGAACCCCACGGGGAGAATCTAGAGAAGGGGGAGTCATTCCTCCCCTGGCTCCCAGAAGAGCTGCTAGGACTCCTTCCTGCCAGCTACTCACCCCTGGATTCCTCCTCAGCTCCTGGGATCTTTCTGCTCCAGAGGCCTGGGGTGGGGAGGGCGTCACTGCACAGTCTGAAACACAAGGGAGGTTTCGGGAATTGAAGGAAGGAGCAGAAAATGAAGAGGAAATAAACAGAAAGAAAAGACCTCATCTCTCTCTCCCCTCGCCCTCCCAGCAACAAATGTTATCAAGGACCAGCATTAGGGGAAATGGTGCCCTGGGCAAAACGTGTACTTTGGCCCTTCCCCACTGCCCCCGGATGATCCCCTCCCCCTTTCCCCCCAGCTCCTGCACTCCCAACCCTTGCACCTCCTTCACCCCTAACTCCTGCCCCCTCCTGTGCCCTAACCCCTACACTGTGTCCCCTTTGCCCTTAACTCCCACACTCCCCTCCTGTGCCAACAGCCACTGCCCCTCTGCTGCACCCCCTTCACCCCTAAACCCCTGCACCCCCTCCTGCACCCACGTGGGGACAGTGACCTGTGTGCATGAAGCAGTTGGCATTGCTGCCTGCTCCTCCCTGGAACGCTGCTCCTCCGGGCACCCCTAGGAGCTGCGGGGGTGAAGTGGGGGGGGCAAGAAGTGACATGATCTGAGTTCCCTGCATCCAGGTCACTTTACTCAGCTGGACTGCATAAGGGGAGGGCAGAGAGCAGCAGCTTCTGATGCTCCCCTCACAGCACAACCCAGGTGGGGAAAGTGACCAGGACACATGGAGCACTTAGTGTTGCTCCTCGCTCCTCCCAACCCTCTATGGGGCCACGGAGCAGCATTGGGGCATGGGAGAGCAGTGAGCACCTTTGCACTGCCACACGGTGCCCTTTGACCCCCTGAAGCCCCGGGTGGGCTGCCGGGGGCCCCACCCCTAATGCTGGCCAAGCTCCCCAGCACGAACAGCAGAGAACACAGGGAGACTGGCCACACACTGAGCAGTGGTAGCCTGGGCAGCACGTAATGGAGGCTCAGGGGGGGCTCAGCCTCCCCAAACCTTGCATTGCCAAGGGGACAGTGGGGCCCATGACTAGGGGCCCTGGAGAAGTTAGGTCCTCTTGGAAAAGTCTCCCCCATGTCAGCCCCAGGGCTGGAGGAGCTTTCACTCCATGCTACGGCCCGGGAGCTGCAGCAGGGGCACAGAGCTTCTCTGGTCTTGGGGCTGCAGCGGGGCAGGGGTAAAGGAGTGACAGGGTGGGGCTGGTAGGGAAGAGGTGACAGTGGATGGGGCCGTGGGTGGAAGGTGTGGAAGGGGGCGGAGCCACAGACAGAAGTGGGGGGGGCGCTGGTTCCGGTGCTGGGGGCCCCGCACTTGTTCTCCCTTTCCCTGGGCTTTGGCATCACTAGCCCCTGCTTAGCGAGTAGGGTTGAGTGGTCCCCAAAATGTGGGGCATGACTCCTAGGCGGACACAGAGAAAGTTTCATGGGGGCAACTCAGGGCCTGAGCCAGCCCCCATAGAAAGCCAGGAGGGAGCAATACTCAGCCCCATTCTATCCCAGCTCTTCCCCAACCCCACCCTCAGCCTGGGCCCCTGACTCCCAGGCCGGCCTCGACTCCCTTCCCCCTGTCCACACCCCTCTCCCCAGCAAGCAACAGCCCCACTACCAACCCCAGTTCTTGACTGTGGCTTCTGAGGGTCCACAGCCATGGATAAGAGGGCACAGTGTGAAATGTTTGGGGACCATTGATTTAGGGTGACGTCCTCAATCACTTCTATGCAGTCCAATAAAAGCTATTTCTCGCCCACCTACCCCTCCATCAGGACGAACTAGGTATGTTCTGCTGCCCTTCACTCATACAGGAAGGAGAATAACATTTCATACCACTCAGTGCTAAAGTGATTTGTAACCCGCCACCAGCCAAAACTGGTCATTTTGGGGAAGCGGCCCCATCATGCTGCATACCTAGGCAGATCAGTGGTGTCTATGCAAACACAGCCTGTTCCTGAAGTCTTTCCCCCAGCTTCTCACTAGATGTGAGGAGGGAGCTCATTCAGCCCCTGCTTACGCTTAGTGTTTAAAAACTCCATATTGTCCCTATCTCTGCTGCGTTAGATTTCTCCTCCTGTCCCTTCTTTGCTAGCTTAGATGAGGTGGCTGAGTGGTTAAGGTGATGGGCTGCTAGTCTATTGTTCTCTGCATGCATTGGTTTGAATCCTATCCTCAGTGGATGCATTCAGTTTTCACACCTTCTTTATAGACAACCATCTCCCCCTTTGGGGCAATGACAGATCAAACAACATTGCTTCTTGCAAACAAAAACCTTCTCAGAAACTCCGACCCCTCCCTTGCTTTAAATTAAATGTCTAAATCCCAGATTTCTAAAAAAATTCTCCAGTCCTGTATTTCTTAGTTTTTTTCTCAGAAGGTAACAGCCTCATTATCTCCCCCAGACACCCTGGTATCTCCCCAAATAATTAAAATACTCCCATCCTGAGCAAGTCCACAACCGTGAACCAGAGCTAGTGTCTAGGCCAAGCTGTTCAAAAGGAGGCAACTGAAATATTTTCTTCCTGCTTCCCTTGGCAAAGTCTGACTGAGAAAACAAAATTCCCCAAACTGGAAATTTTCTGCTGAGAAACCAGCACTAGTCTGTTTGGGGACTTTGGTTTGAAAGTATTATTGTTATTATTCACTTCTGATTTCTCAATCAGTTCAGTCTTTGTCCTCCAGGTGTGTTTCCAGCAGCTGAGTTGTAGGGGAGAGAGGCCAAGTCATGATGTCTCTCCCTCTCTTTCATAGTTTCTTCCAACTTGCTAGGAAGCTCCTTTGCAATGATGTGAGTCAAGCAGTGTCCATTGTCTCTGTGCTATCTCGGAGAAGCCTGCATTGTACATGGTTCCTGGGATAGTTCATGGGAGTGTGGATACCTTCAATGGGCCACCATTGAGTCTGGCTCCTCCCTTGTCACACCTGAAAGGCTGGTGGTGGGCATTTCCCAACCTCATAACATATCTCAGTAACACACACAGAGCAAAACTTCATAACTTTCCAACCAATGTGAGCACACACAATCCAACAAGATATTAATGTTCAACAGATGAAGACTTTTGAAATGATGCCTCACAAGGCAGACTTTGTAGAAACCATGTCAACATTATATGAGAGTGGTGAATATAGGGCTTCCAGGTGGTGCTTTGAGCACAGCGTGCCACACCTGGGCTTCCATTGCAATGGAGATGTACCCTTAGAGTCCATCTCTCCTGGGATAAAGATGGCAGCAGGGCTGGCCTGGGTCATCTGACTTGGGCTCCTGGATGTAAAGCTGAGGGGCTAAAAACTGTGGTTCAGAAACCCTCACCCGTCGTGGGGCCTCAGAGGTTGGGCTCAAGCCCATATGTCTGCACTATAATTTTATAGAGGTTGGGAGGGAGTTTAGCAAGTGGAAATGGTAAAACCGCATTGAGGGGAGTGAACCACTGACCTATCAGCTCTTAACACCCAAACTTTCAGTAACTCTATTATTAGTACCTGTGAGTGTAATTTAAACCATAGGTCCACCTAGCTCTGAATCTTGTCTTCAGACAGTAGTCAATACCAGGTGCCCTAAAAGCCACCACTGGGAGTTGAACCCAGGATCTCCTGTTTACAAAACAAGGACTTTAACCAACTAAGCCATGGTGCCTGCTGTTACTTAAAGCACTGTGTTTGCCCACACCTGACTCTCTGACAAGTCCCACTGGGCCCTGACAAGTGTTGCTCGTGTTTGGATTCTGTAAAGCAGAGAAGCAGGTGAAGTTTTGCTCCCAAGGTGTGTGTGATTCTTTGGACAGGTCTACACTACAAAATTAGGTTGGCGTAATTACATTACTTAGGCTGGCAATGCAGTTCTATCAACCTAATCCCAGTGTAGATAGCAGCTCAGCTGTCAGAACTTTCTGGAGCTATGAAAGGGGAGGGGCCCAGCCTCTATAGCAGGAATGCAGGGCAGGCGAGTTCACGGCAGGCATTGTGGGATACTGGTGGAGGCCAGTTATGTTGCTATAATGAACAGCAGCATTTACACTGACAATTTGTCACTTGAAGTTTGCTGCACAAAGCTCTAGGCCTCTCATCGAGGTGGTTTTATTTTGTCACCAAAACAGGGCAATTTTGTCGCCAGACGTGGCACTGCAGTGTGTGCACCAGCCACAAGCTGCTGAGCGAGGGAGTGTTGTGTGTTTTTCACACACCTGAGCAATATAATGATGCTGTAATAACTTTGTAGTGCAGACCTGGCCAAAGATTCACACACACACACACAGCTTGCAAGGAAACTGTCACCTGCTCCTCTGCTTTGCAGAATCCAAACACAAGCAAAGCTTGTCAGGCCCTGGTGGGGATGGCAGGGAGTCAGGTGTGGGCAGACACTGTGTTTTAGCCACAGGCAGGCACCACGGCTTAGCTGGCTAACATACCTGCCTTGTAAACCGGAGATCCTAGGTTCAACTCCAAGTAGTGCCTTGTTGAGTACCTCTTGGGGCACCTGGTATTGGCTACTGTCAGAGGACAAAACACAGAGCTAGATGGGCCTTTGATCCAGCCCAGTATGGCTGTTCTTATGGTTTAATTACACTCACAGGCACTGATAATAGAGTTACTGAAAGTTTGGGTGTTAAGAGCTGCTAGGTCAGTGGTCCAGTCCCCACACAGATGACCCCCTCCCTATGGGACAGGGGGAGATCTGAGCTCACATCCAAATGGCTCATTGTGGCTGCCAGAATCTGTGGGCAGCTCATTTAGTTTACGCCAAGGGTGGAGTCCTGCTTCATGCACCATGTGTGAGAATGAAAATCCTAAACCGCCCTTTGAAATAACAAATGCAGCAGGACGTGTTATGCTCCCTGCCTCAAAGCAGACAGACCAATGGAGAAATGCCATTGAGTCCATGGTAATACTCCACTGCCATTTTACCTTTTTTGCTTGCTAAACTTCCTCCCAACCTTGTGGGATCCAGAGTCTGGTATTGAGCCTGAGCCAAGATGTCTACACTGCAAATTTACCACCCCACAGCCCAAGCCCCGGGAGCCTGAGCTGGCATGGGGCAGCCCTGGGTGTTTCATTGCAGTGTGGACATAGCCTAGCATTATGTCTACACTGCCATTAACACACCCAAGTCACTATTCTCAAACCCTGCGTTAGCTGATTGAGGCTTGTGGGGCTCGTGCTGCAGGGATATAAAATTACAGTGTAGACACTTGGGCTGGAGCCCAGCCTCCGAGATCCCATGAGGGATGAGGGTGTCTGAGCCTGGGCTCCAGTCTGAGCCCAAATGTCTAGACTGCAGTTTTTAGGCTCACAACCTGTCATAAGTAGATAGGTAAGGGTTAATTTTCTTTTACCTGTAAAGGGTGAACAAAGGGGGAACCAAACACCTGACCAGAGGACCAATCAGAGACCTGGATTTTTTTTAAAGTCTGGGAGGGAACTGGAAACCTGGGGTCTTTTTGTTTTCCTCGGCTGTGAGTAAACAAGCTTTCTTCTAACTCCATCTTCTTTCAAATATTCTACTATCAAGTGTGAGTACAAAGGAACCAAAGTAATCGGCTGTGATGTGCTTTGATTTGTATTTACATGGGTGTTGATTTGCTGGACTGGTTTAATTGGGCTATCTTTTAAACCAAACTGTTATTCCTATGGTCTTATAAGCCATATTCCCTGTATTGAATTTCTTAATGCAGAGTTTAGTATATGTAAGTTCTTTCTTTTTTTTATATAAAGTTTCTTTTTAAAACTCGTGGGAGTTTCTTTTCCTAGTGAGGCAAAGGGATAGAAATTTCTGTACCAGGTATCTGTCTCCCTCACGGGAAGACAGGGAGGGGGAGGGAAGCATTACATTCTGTGTTGACTTTCCTATTGTCCCCAGGGCGGGAACAGGCTACAGGGAAAGAGAGAAAGAATCAACTCTGTTCTCTTGTGTTTGAGGTTTTTCTCTAGTTACTGCTACGAGACAAGGGAGGGGTGAATCTCCTGGTGTGTTAGCTGTGACTAGGTTTGAATGCATAGCCTCGAGGGAGGTAAATAGCTCTCTTGGTTTTGCATTCAAGGAGTTAAGTATAGCATTGCCCAGGCTCACCCAGGGAAAAGGGCAGGGGGAGCTGGAGATGATATAGGGAGACCCAGGGGTCTGGGTCTTGGGGGGGTCCCCCAGGGAAAGGTTGGGGTGACTCGAGGTGACCAGGAACCCTAAAAATCCTGGTTGGTGGCAGCGATATCAGATCCAAGCTGGGTATAAGCTTGGGGGAGGTTCACAGTAAGCACCCAGATTTTGTACGCTAAAGTCCAGATATGGGAAAGACGTTTACCACACAACCTGAGCCCCAGGAATCCAAATCAGATCATCCAGGCAACCCAGGCCACAGGATTTTATCACAGTATAGATGCACTCTCAGGGTATGTCTACATTGCAATGTAAGCCCAGGGTTAGCAGAAGTCATGTCAGCAGCCCCAACACATAAACATAAACCATGAGGAAAAGACCCACCCCCAAATAAGCTGGGCAGTGTCCTTCTCCCTACAGTTTGTAAGTCCAGAAACCAAAAGTCCTTTAACATGAGCCATCCCCTCTCTGCACCCCACTCACAGCTGTTGTCCTTAGTCAGCGCAAGCCCAGAGGTGCCTCTGTACAGTTCACCTGGTTGGAAAAGGAGGAAAATAAGAAGACATCATACTCACTATGTTGTCTAGGGACTCACTCATCCCTCCACAGCCGCCCCGTCCGAAAGTTGGTCTAACACCTAAATTTTAGTACTAGGACCCAGGACCCAGCCTACTTGGCTTTGGACCCCCTGTCCCCTGCCTAGCAAATGTTAATGAATTGAGGGTGAGTCCCTCAATCGGGGTCTGCCAAGCACAGTTGTGCTGCCCTCCACTCACACAACAAGGATAACAACCCTTTATTTCTCCTGCCCCAATAACATGGAGACTGGGAATCCAACACCAGCCAAAAGTGATCATTTAGGCAAGCAACCCAACATATTTCCAACATACTGTAAAATCCACATGCAGCTTCATACACAAAACCTTGCAAGAAAATCTTCCTGAGGGGGTCTGAAGCACTTGCTGCTGGAGGGAAAGAGGGAACTGTGGGTTGGGACTGAGGAGCAGCGTGAGGAGGAGGGGCCTGTGGGTTGGGATTGAGGGGCACTGGGAATAGGATGAGGCTGTGGTTTGGGACAGGGGAGAAGGGTGTGGAGGAGTAGGCTCTGGTTGGGAGTGAGGAGCAGTGTGCATAGGAGGGACTGAGGGTTGGGACTGAGGGGCACTGGGAAAAGAGGGGACATGGGTTTGGGCTGAAGAGCATCCTCGTTTGGGGATCCAGCAGGACAGGGGAAGGCAGCAGGTGATTCCAATTCCTTAGGGATATTCTGTGTGTTTGTGTGAGTGTGTGTGCAGGGAAGGAACATGCTATAAGCCTAGAGGCCTTTATTCTTCCAGGCTGTAAGGACAAAGGGGCTGTCAGGAAGTTGCCCCTTCAAACCCACACACAAAGAGGCCCTTCTGAGAAAAGAGAAAATCCTGAAGAGAAAAAGTAACAAAGAGGACTCCAGGAAGACAGTTTAAGACCTTGGTGAGTAGTTTATTGCCTGATTAGGGACTTGAACCCTCAGATTAAAAGTCTAAGGGGCTATCACCTGAGCTAGCCAGGCTCACAAGGCACAATAGCAACTTGGTGCATAGGAGAAGCTAGTGAAGAAAACAACAGCAGGAAACAGGAAACCTGCTGCTCTCTCTGGTCTGGTCAACACTACAAGTTTATATTGAATTTAGCAGCATTAAATCGCATTAACCCTGCACCTGTCAACACAACGAAGCCCTTTATATCGATATAAAGGACTCTTAATACTGATATCTGTACTCCTCCCCAATGAGGGGAGTAGTGCTGAAATTGGTATTGCCATGTCGGATTAGGCTTAGTGTGGCCACAATTCGATGGTATTGGCCTCCGGGTGCTATCCCACAGTGCACCATTGTGACCGCTCTGGACAGCAATCTGAACTCGGATGCACTGGCCAGGTTGACAGGAAAAGCCCCGCGAACTTTTGAATTTCATTTCCTGTTTGCCCAGCATGGAGCACCGATCAGCACAGATGACCATGCAGTCCCAGAATCAAAAAAGAGCTCCAGCATGGACGGTAAGGGAGATACTGAAGCTAAGGCTTTTTCTCAGCTCATTTCACCACCCTCCATCCTGCTGGGGTTGAGTTTATCGCAGGTGTTACCCAAAATTGGGCCAGCTGGTAAGTGTGGGGAGGACTAATGACCCACCAGAGTTTGGCAGAAAGCAGCAGGTTTATTATACTGACAGCTAAGCTCAAAAGAAGAAGGTGTGGGGGGGTCACACTCGCATACTCACGCTCCCAGGACTGGCACAGCACTGGAGATGTCAGGATTCTGCAAGGTAAGTGTCCCACAGCGCAGCTATGGACGGTGCGATGAAGGTAAGTCTTCCTGAGGCACAATGAAATACAACGCAGAGAACCACTGGGCAGGCGGTCCGGGCAAAGGGCATTCACTGGAGGTACAAGCTTGTGAGTGCTCTCCTGAGCACATGGCCCCTTCCCCTTTTAAGGGTCTGCACCTCATGGCCTGTGACTAGAGATGACTTGGCTGCATCTGGTTGGTCACACTGCACCTTGGGCACTGTCCATGCTCTGAGTGATCGCTGCCTAATTAGAGTCCCATACACCTTGTCTACCTGGGAGCTCTTCTGCTCTTCTACCAGAACATTCATCCCACGAGCAGTCCAGGAGAGAGCGGGAAGGGAAAAGCCACTTCACAGGCATTCAGAGAGGAAGAGGAGACAAAAGTGGGAGCAGGGGAAGTATAACAGACCTTTTGAGCATACAAATCACTGCTGCTTCTACAACAGCAGGGACAGGCCAGTAGGAGCTGGGAAAATTAAGCCAGCATGTTTCTGCCTGGTTTCAGGCCAGGGGCCTTTTGCCTGTTAGGCAAATATGATAACCACTACACTACAGAAACTCTGTTGCAGTGCTCTGCCCCTACCTTCATAAGAACATAAGAATGGCCATACTGGGTCAGACCAAAGATCCATCCAACCCCACATCCTATCTGCCAACAGTGGACGATGCCAGGTGCCCCAGAGGGACTGAACCTAACAGGTAATGATCAAGTGATCTCTCTTCTGCCATCCGTCTCCACCCTCTGACAAAGAGAGGCTAGGGACACCATTCCTTAAACATCCTGGCTAATACCCATTCATGGACTTAACCTCTATTAATCTATCTGCAAAAAGAAAGAGGAGTACTGTTATCTGGATGAAAGCTGGAGGCATGTAGGTAAATATAGCGGTAAATAGGTTTCCAGTATAGGGTGGTGTTTATTGACCATTGCTTATTAGCACTGTAGTGTCCAGGAAGTGGATCTCTTGTGTGGACTGGTCCAGGCTGAGGTTGATGGTGGGATGGAAATTGTTGAAATCATGGTGGAATTCCTGAAGGGCTTCTTTTCCATGGGTCCAGATGATGAAGATGTCATCAGTGTAGGGCAAGTAGAGTAGGGGAGTTAGGGATGAGAGCTGAGGAAGCGTTGTTCTAAGTCAGCCATGAAAATGTTGGCATACTGTGGGGCCATGTGAGTACCCATAGCAGTGCCGCTGACTTGAAGGTATACATTGTCCCCAAATGTGAAATACTTGTGGGTGAGGACAAAGTCACAAAGTTCAGCCACCAAGTTTGCCGTGACATTATTGGTGATATTGTTCCTGACGGCTTGTAATCCATCTTTGTGTGGAATGTTGGCGTAGAGGACTTCTATCTCCATAGTGGCCAAGATGGTGTTTTCTGGAAGATCACCAATGGACTGTAGTTTCCTCAGGAAGTCAGTGGTGTCTCAAAGATAGCTAGGAGTGCTGGTAGCATAGGGCCTGAGGAGGGAGCGTACATAGCCAAACAATCCTGCTGTCAGGGTGCCAATGCCTGAGATGATGGGGCATCCAGGATTTCCAGGTTTATGGGTCTTGGGTAGACGATAGAATACCCCTGGTTGGAGTTCTAGGGTTGTGTCTGTGCAGATTTGTTCTTGTGCTTTTCCAGGGAGTTTCTTGAGCAGATGATGTCGTTTCTTTTGGTAACTCTCAGTGGGATCAGAGGGTAATGGCTTGTAGAATGCAGTGTTAGAGAGCCGCCTAGCAGCCTCTCGTTCGTATTCCGACCTATTCATGATGATGACAGCATCTCCTTTGTCAGCCTTTTTATTATGATGTCAGAGTTGTTACTCAGATAAATTTGTTAGTCTCTAGGGTGCCACAAGTACTCCTCGTTCTTTTTGCTGATACAGACTAACATGGCTTCCATTCTGAAACCTATTAATTTATCTAGTTCTCTTTTAAACTCTGTTATAGTCCTAGCCTTCACAACCCCCTCAGGCAAGGAGTTCCACTTGTTGACTGTGTCTGTGTGAAGAAGAATTTCCATGTATTTGTTTTAAACCTGCTGCCTATTAATTTCATTTGGTGGCCCCCAGGTCTTATATTATGGGATCAAGTAAATAACTTTTCCTTATTCACTTTCTCCACACCACTCATAATTTTATATACCTTTATCATATCCCCTCTTAGTCTTCTCTTTTCCAAGATGAAAAGTTCTAGTCTCTTTAATCTCTCCTCAGATGGGACCCATTCCAACCCCCTAATCATTTTAGTTGCCCTTCTCTGAACCTTTTCTAATGCCAGGATATCTTTTTTGAGATGAGGAGACCACATCTGTATGCAGTATTCAAGATGTGGGTGTACCATGGATTTATATAAAGGCAGTAAGATATTCTCTATCTTAGTCTCCTTTTTTTAATAATTCCTAACATCCTGTTTGCTTTTTTGACCACCTCTACATACTACGTGGTCGTCTTCAGAGAACTATCCATGATGACTCCAAGATCTCTTTCCTGATTAGTTGTAGCTAAATTAGCCCCCATCATATTGTATGTATAGTTGGGGTTATTTTTTCCAATGTGCATTACTTTACGTTTATCCACTTTAAATTTCATTTGCCATTTTGTTGCCCAATCACAGTTTTGTGAGACCTCTCTGAAGTTCTTCACTGTCTGCTTTGGCCTTAACTATCTTGAGCATTTTAGTATCATCTGCAGGCTTTGCCACCTCACTGTTTACCCCTTTCTCCAGATCATTTATGAATAAGTTGAATAGAATTGGTCCTAGGACTGACCATTGGGGAACACCACTAGTTACCCCTCTCCATTCTGAACACACCGATGGGTGAACCTGGAGAAAGAGGTGGCAGCCCTTCGATAGGTCAGCTGGTAGAGCAAAGGACTGGAGCCGGCGCTCAGGAAGACATCCTGACGTCGCCCTTCTGACTCCAGCTTGAAGGAAGCTTCTTTTTCTTCCCCTTGCTGACAAAGAGCAAGAGAAGAAAGAAAGGTCAGGTGGGCCAACTTAGTGCACAAGTCCATGCTGTCTTTTCTTGCTTGGGAGCCTGAAATGAGGGACTTGTGGTGGGTAAAGGCACTGCTGTGCTTCCAGAAAAAAGCCCACTGCTGCTCACAAAGAGCATCCCAAAGCATGGCAGTGAACCAGGGATCTTTAGATTGTCAGTCTAACATTCTCCTAATTAAGCTAAGTCAGCACCTGAATGGCCCTTTTTGGGTGTGCTGCTTCTCTGTCTGGGATGTTTTTGTCAGCCCTGGCACACAAAAAGGGCATCATTGAGAGCGCCCACAAAGGCAAGATGAATTTTTGCCTGCCTTGCTCCGCTTGACTTGATTCCTCACCCCATTCCTGCCTTAGATCCTGGATCACCTGGTGGCTGAAGATGATCCATTGTCTCAAGCTGTGCCAGAGCCTGACACAATGACCCTGGGCAGCCTTTGCTCTGCACATGCCGGCCGTGCACATATGAAAATACTTTAAAGCGTCTGTCAGGAAGTTCTGAGGACAGTTGCTCAAGTTCAGAGGAAGCTCCCTAAAATTGGCCTATCACACCCAGTGGTACATTGACCTCTGTTCAGATTGAGCCAAAGGAGGGGGGCTCCTCGCTGCTGTGGCCGCCGCTGCTGTGAGGGCAGCCACTGTTGCAGATGAAGCCATCCTGCAAGCATCTTCCACCTAGCCACCCACTGAAAATCCTGTAGGGTGTAAGGTGGGAATAGAAGAACACTGGGGGGGGGGGGGGACTTTCTAAGCTCCTAATCAGCAGGCAAGCATGCCCAGTGGTCTGTGATGGGATGTTAGATGGGTTGGAATCTGAGTTACTATAGAGAATTCTTTCCTGGGTGCTGGCTGGTGAGTCTTGCCCACATGCTCAGGGTTTAACTGATCGCCATATTTGGCGTTGGGAAGGAATTTTCCTCCAGGGCAGATTGGCAGAGGACCTGGAGATTTTTTGCTTTCCTCTGCAGCATGGGGCACAGGTCACTTGCTGGAGAATTCTCCGCAGCTTGAGGTCTTCAAACCACAATTTGAAGACTTCAATAACTCAGACATAGGTTAGGGGTTTGTTACAGGAGTGGGTGGGTGAGATTCTGTGGCTTACATTGTGCAGGAGGTCAGACTAGATGATCATATTGGTCCCTTCTGACCTTAAAGTTTATGAGTCTATGAGTCTACTCCTCCCCCTTCTGCCACCATTAGCCATCCCATACCCGGTGCTGCATCCACTGGAGTCAAAAAAATATATGGCTGTATTGGAAGAGTCAGTTGAGTTCTTTGCAGTTGCCCCAACATCCATCTCGGGCCTGACCTGCCTTCCAGCTCAGCCACCATTCAAAATTGAAACATAAAAAAGTAGAGTCATACAAGGCTTCAAAGCCCACCAGGCCCAACCCCCCTTCTAATACGGCAGAAAAGCTGCACTTCTCCTGACTAGGTATGGACGTCCTATTGCCCCACAAGAGGTGGAAGGCCATCGTGTTCGGTCTCAGCAGCACTTGTGGAGCAGGGGAAACACATGGCTGAGGAAATTCCCCACAGATGGGTCTTGAGCATCACAACCTTGTAGGTAATGACAAGGTTCACTTACGCCACTGGCCAAACCATTCCTCGCAGGCCAGCAACCATTTCTCCCAGTTTGCGTTTCCCACCATGTCCCCAACCAAACGCTAGAAGGCCCAGCCATCAACCTGCCCACTCTTTAAGCCCTCCTCTTCTGCCCTGACTGATAGGGGGAGTATTGAGCCTCCCTCCCTTAGGCCCTTCAGCATTCCTGGGGAACACCAACACCGCCCAAGTGACCTTGGGCCAGTAGGTCAACCAATAGGGCTACCTCCTATGCCAGGCTGCCACTCAGCTTCAGGACTCAGAGGAAATGCAGCTTGCATCCCTACCTACAGGACTCAAGGCACGGCCAGGGTTCTGGATCAAACATCCCCTCTTGTGCTCAAGTCACAATAGCTAGTGGGCAAAAGACAGGTTTTCATGGCCTTTGAGAAAGCAAGACAGAGCCTTGGAAGACCCAGCAGGGTTTGTGGCACAGGAATTGTCCTAAGATCCCACTGAGACTTCAACTCAGATTGCAGGATTCAAAGTCCTGAGTGCTGGCCCTTACACCATGGGACCAATAGGGAACCCCCAGACCTCTGCTGAGTGCTGGTGTGGATGACCCTGTGCGGGCAGCCCTGCATTTACTCACCAAGTTGTCATGCAGCAGTTTTCTGCAGCTCCCAGAGGCCTTTCTTAATCCAGACTGAGAGGCCAGTGGGCATGTGAGGAAGTTGCCCCTTCAGTCTCAGGCAGTACATGGCCCCTCCTAGGAAAGGCCCAGTCCTGGGGAAAAAAGCTGATGTCAAACAACATTCTGGAGAGATGCCTTCTTCCATTTTGAAAAGAATGGTTCCTTCTTCACCTGACCAGGGACTTGAACCCTCAGATTAAAAGTCTGAGGGGCTACCAACTGAGCTAGCCAGGATCACAGCTAAGTGAAGCAAATTTAGTGCACAAGATAAACTAGTCATGAAAATGAGGGCAGGAAACAATACAGAAAACCTGCGACTCTCGCTGTCTTAGCAGTCCTAGCCCCAGCCTGCTCCTCCATCCGGCACCCTGCGGCTTTATTCTTTTTTTAGTTAAATATCAATTCCAGGAGAAAACACAGTTATACAAAGCAAAACGAAATCACAAACAGAAATGTCATTGGAAATACAAAAATAGAAAAGGAAAATGCAATCCCCATCACTTTATCGTGTCTGGGCCATTCCCGCTAAGGTCCCTGTGTGCTTACGAGAAACCTGGAGGAACTCATACCACAGCCTGAACATGAAACTCAACTGCTCCCAGGTGCCACAGTAAAACCCTTTCCCTGCTGTGACATTGCATGCCATAGGATTTTATGAAAATATGCTAACAAGTGTGAATATAATGTAACTGGAATATGCTCCATGCAAAAAGTCTCTTGTAAGGTATCATTACAAAGCTTATAATCTACTGAGTGTGTTCATCCTATTTGTATGAACCGATCATTCCTGTATCTGAAACTAGAAATATGAACTATAACTCTGAGGTCCTGTTGTAATGATGCAAAGTGTGGGCCATTAATAGTGGTTTGGACTCTTGATGGCTCCCATTAACCAGGACAATAGACTGGAGATGGCTCTGTCCTGCACCATCTGTGAGTCAGGCCAGGAAGAATGAAGGCTTGGGGTCTCACAGGACATGTGATCATGTCACCTGGTACAGGAATCCATCTTAAACCTGGGGCTCTTCCCTAGGAGAGAGAGAAAAGATTCCTGCCTTGTACCAAAGCTGTATAAGGGGGTGGAACAGCAGAAAGGTGGGTGCAGTCGTGAGAAATCCCCAGCTATCACCTGAGCTGGAACAAGGACTATACCAGGTGAAAAGATTGGGCCCAGACAAGAAGTAGGTCTGGTCTGTGAAAGCTTATTGGAAGATCTCTGAGGGTGAGATTTGATCTCTATTGAGTTTCATACTGTATTAGGTTTAGACTTGCATGTTTTTGTTTTATTTTGCTCTGTGAAGAATACAAGGTCCATAGAGAAGGAAAAGATAATGCCCTAGGTAAGTGTCTGAGATGAGGGGAGGGTGTCTAGAAACCACTCTCCTCTAGTTTCTTTTCTCTGATTTCCTGTAGAAAATCTGAAGTAGGGAGTGAAACCCATTGTTTTCTCTGAGGCTTGAACTCAGGACCTTCAGATTATAAGACTGACATGCTGCCAACTGCACTAAGAAGGCTTGGAAAAGCTTTAGGCTCAGTGTATATAGGGCCCTGCTACAGCAGTGACTGGGGCAGGGAAGGAGCCAGGGATGTGCTGGAAGAAGCAGGGAGCTCTGATGACCAGAGACTTTTCCTGGCAGCTTTCACAGCAGCAAAGAAATCAATTCATGCTACCAGTGGACAAACTGCTGGAACTAATGGCAGCACAGGGGGAATATTTCCAAGCTGTGCACCTACTTCCACATTTTAGAACTTACTCTCCTTTTCCTAGTAGGGCACTTTCCAGGTGAATTAATCAAAACAAGTTGAGGAAACTATAAGGAATAGAAACCAGCGCTCCAGATAAGGGCTGAACTCATAACCCCAACACCATCCTCCTCTGCACTAACCAGTTGCACCAGTGCAAGTGTTTTTTAGACAAAGCTGGGAAGCAGGCAGTTATCAGTCTCTGTGGGTCACACCTTTGCCTGGTAATTGAAAGGCTGATGCATCAACCCTAATTCAAATGCAGCTTCTCAGCCATGAGACTCCAGTACATTTTAACGGGAAGAAAATCTCCTCCTTTCTGTTTTAACCACATTTGACTCCTTCTGCCCATCTTCTCCCCACCCCCCTCCAGTCTCTTTCCTTCCCCATTGGGGCCATGCAGAGAGGAGCACCACTCAGTCTCTGTCCAGAGTCTGTATCCCATAAAGGGAGGGAGGGGTTGCTCCAAAACACTGATAATGGGGAGGGGAGGGTGTCTGTGATTAGGGGGAGAAAGGATGGAGACCTAACAGTGGGACCTAGAGAGATTCCCCCAGATTGAGGAGATCCCCTGCTGCCCGCCATCAGCCAGCTGTGGGAAGAACAACTTGGGATTGCTTGGGGAAGCCACCTTTAAAAACACAAGTGTAACATGCTAGTTGCATTTTAATAAGACCAAAGCCTCTTCAAACCCAGGGTCACAATCACTGGAATGATTTTCCCTTGATATTTTACCAGTAGCAGACACAAAGCAAGTCAAATTACAGTTTCCATTTGCAGTCAGTGCACACACAACAATCCGGAGGCTTTTAATTCCTTAGGTTCTGCTGCCATTTCATTTCTGTCCTGTTCCAAGATTTATCTTGTGCAAAGCAATGTTATGCCCTTGGGAGTGTCCCCCTAGTCCCGCCTGCCGCCCCTGGGCAATTTAAAAGGTCCTGGGGACCCCCGCCACCACCGCCATCAGCACAAGGGGACTAAGGCACTTTCCTGCCTGCCCTCACTCCATGTGGCACACCACTCGCGGAAACGCCTGGCACATCCCTGCGGCCCCTGGGATGGGTGGAGTCAGTACGTGCTGGTCCCTCCCCGAGTGCCAACTCTGTCAACTGTGGCAATGGGAGCTGTGGGGTTGGAGTCTGCGAGCAGTGGTGCTCTTAGATCCCCCTGGCCCTCCCGCTTAGGGGCTGCTGCCAGAGGGGTTGGAGGGTGGGTTGCTTTTGGGAGATGCCTGAGCTAAATGCTGCACCCCTCACCATCTCCTGCACCCCCAACCACCTGCCCCAACCCAGACCCCAAACCCGCACCCAAACTTTCTCCAGGACCCTGCCCCTTGCACACCCTCCTGCACCCCAACCCCCTGACTGAGCCCAGCCCCTGCACCCAAAGTCTCTCCCAGAGCCCAGCCCCTCTCCCTCCCTCCCTCAAACTCCCCCCCAGAGCCTTAGGCAGGTGTGTGGGCTTTGTGGGGCAGGACTTAGTCCCATTCTGGGCACCACCAAAAATTATACAAACCTGCCTCCCGTGTCCAGCTCAACCTTCTGCTGATGCACCTCAGCCCACACCCGTGCAGGGTTTGAAGCTTCCATTGCTTCAATTCCAGGACACTGAGGGATTTCAGCTCCACTTTGCCAAGAGGGAACCTTCACCCCACTCCCAATCAGGTTCTTGTCCATGGGATCACTGTAGGGGGGCTGGGTCTCTCGGTGTCTTTTCTCTCTCTGTGACAGGCCAGGGTGCAATAACTGGGGCATCTGAGCCCCAGGACCTTCTGTGGGGCTGCCATTCCCCTTCCCCTTCTGTGGTCTCATCTGTCATTGACTCCAGTCTTTTTTCTGTCCATCGTCAGCACCATCCCAAGTCAGGTGCACTCGCTTCAAAAGACAGAAAGTCCTGTGGCGCTTTATAGACTAACAGATGTATTGGAGCATAAGCTTTCGTGGGTGAGTTCCCACTTCGTCAGATGAATGTAGTGAGAATTTGCAGGGGCAGGTATAAATATGCAGGTAAGAATCAGTCTAGAGATAAGGAGGTTAGTTCAGTCAGGGAGGATGAGGCCCTCTTCTAGCAGTTGAAGTGTGAAAGCCAAGGGAGGAGAAACTGCTTTTGTAGCTGGCTAGCCAGGCACAGAATTCCCACTCCATTCATCTGACGAAGTGGGGATTCACCCCTCAAAGCTTATGCTCCTGTACGTCTGTTAGTCTATAAGGTGCCACAGGACTCTATCTCTTTTTACAGATCCTGACTAACACAGCTACCCCTGTGATACTCAAAAAGACAGTGTCCCGTGGTGGGTGCAAATCACTGGCCTCTCTCCTCTCTGAGCACTGACTGCCCCTCTGTTTCCTTGCCTCTCAGTCTGTACAGATGGGACCTTTCCCTCCAGTGCTGGAGGATTTGCCCTTCTCATCTACCCTGGTCCCAAGCAGCACAGCAGGTGGGAATCTTACATGTACTGAGGTGACTTAGGAGCAGAAACCCCCCCAGACCTTCCATGCAATTGGCACTTGCCCCTCACTGAGCAGGATTGAAACTCCTGCAGGGAGACTGCTGGGCACGAGAAAAGCAGCAGAGTGAAAAAAATCAACCTGGAGATTGAACCCAGGGCCTCATACATGCAAAGCAGGCACTCTACCACTGAGCTACATCCCCAGACAAGCTGGTTGGGCTACACTCAGAGCCCTCCTGCTCTTACTGCATCCAGTGACCTATAAGCTTCACGAGAAGCCCATTCCCCTCTCTGAGGGCCAGGCCTGCTCTCCTGGAGATTACTTGTTCATAGGGGTCACTTTGCAGCAGGGCCAGATTCGATGTGTGAGGTGGAGAGAGTTTGTGCCCTGGACTCAGGGTGCAGAGATACACTCAGCCCTCTCCCCTGCCTTGGGTGGGGGGTGCTGTTACCTCCTGCTGGAAGGTAATGGGAGGGGAGGAGCGCTGTGAGTCGCTCAGCACCTGACCCTGGTGGCAGCAGTGGTGTGGGAAGCTCCAGGTATTTCTAGGATATGCTATTTCCACCTGCCTGTGAAGTCCAGCTTTCCCCAGCACATTCACTGCGGTGCAATTGGGTCACTGTTTCCATGGCTGAACAGCAAAGAATCACTCTGTTTCCCTTCTAGCTGCAGCAGGATTGGCCTGTGTCAGGGTACGTCTACACTGCAGGATTACTTCGAAGTAGGTTATACCGAATTTATAAAACAGATATTATACAATCGGCTTAGCACGTCCACACTAGGATCATTAAATCGATTGTGTGCGTCCATGGTCCAAAGTTACCGTCGATTTTAGGAGCGGTGCACTGTGGGTAGCTGTTCCACAGCTATCCCATAGTTCCCACTTCCGGGTTGACAGCCCAGTGCCTGATGGGGCAAAAAACATTGTCCCGGGTGGTGCTGGGTACAGCCTCACCCCTCCCTTTGTGAAAGCAGCAGACAACCGTTTCGTGCCTTTTTCCCGGGGTGAATTGAGCAAACGCCATAGCACAGCAAGCATGGACCCTGCTGAGATCAGTAACGCTATCCTGACCGTTGTCAACACCTCGCGTACTCTCGTGCTGACTATGCTGAACCATGAACTGCAAAGGCAGGAGGAGAGGAGGCGGCAGCTATTGCAGAGCGGCGACGACAGCGATGACGAGATGGAGGCTGTTCCGATGAGCTCTGCATGCTCACCTGTGTGTGTGCTGACCCTCACGCTGGAGAAACAGGAAAATGCAATTCAAAAGTTCGCGGGGATTCAGGGGATTTCCTGTTTACCTGGCCAGTGCATCTGAGTGTACTGTCCGCTGCTATCATGAGTGCCCCTGTCAGAAAAGTTCTGAAACCAACATTGGGATTGACTCACTTGGGACTGAGTCAATCGGTCCCTTATGGTTCCCAGAAGTAGAGTACGTCCTGCCTGGACTGTCATAGCCCCAGCTGCCTGCCTCCAAGAGCCCCCCCCCCCCAAGTGTATGTCACAAATAAGTCTATGTTTCTTATTCTTGTATTCCTTACAACTTCATGACAAAAATGGGGGTGGGCCCTGCCACAGTAGCAAAGGAAGGTTGGGAGAGAAGGAAAGCAACAGGTGCAGTTCTTGCAGGGGCACCTCCTGTTAATACAGACACGGAGTAGCTGTGCTCTTCTAATACACTTGACTCTTATTGTAGGCAGGACGGACTCTATTTTTAGAAACTATAAGGGAGGAATTGACTCAGTGGCCAGTGAGTCAATCCCAGTTTAGCTTTTGCATTGCGCCCCCAGCTGATTTCAGCCAGGGGCACTCATGATAGCAGAGGACAGTACAGAGAGGGGGAGATAACCATCATATCATTGCCAGTTTTCTCCAGCAGTAGATGGTACAGAATGACTGGTAACCATCTCTGCTATCATTGCAAAAGCAATTGAATGCCACTGTGTAGCGCTGGAGTATCGCCTCTGTCTCCGTGGCATCTAGTACACATACGGTAACGGTAATGAAAAAAACCGGATGGTATCCAGGGTTGCCGTCCTATTGTGTCTGCAAGGGCAATCCAGGAGAAAACGGTGCGAAAGGACTGTCTGCTGATGTTTTCCCGGAGCAAGGACTGACTGATGACATCTACCCAGAACCCCCCTGTGATCATTAACATTTGCCTCAAGGGGCGAGGTAGCATGAAGGAAGGGAAGGGGGTGCTGAGGACTCCAGCTATCCCACAGTCCTCAGCAGTCTCTGACAACTATTTGCATTCTTGGCGGAGCGCCCAATGTCTGTAGCTTAAAACACAGTGTCTGGTGTGCTTAACAGAACAGCTCATCAGTCTCTTCCCCCACCCCAACACGTGAAATAAAAGTTAAATAAACCAATCCTTGAGTACTTACACTGTCACCCTATGTGTACTGAATGCTGCTGATAGAGGCGATGCTGCAGCACTGAAGAGCAGTATCTGCTCCTCTCCCCTTTCCCCTCCCTGGTTGTAGACAGTTCATGATGAACTGTTGTCAGCAACATGTGTAAGGGTGATATTTATGTTCTCACCTCTTTTTGTTCACACAGTAGATAGGACAGAATGGATAATAACCCTCTGAAAATTTTTGAAAGCAAAATTGGCATTGACTCACTTGGAACTGAGTCAATGTCTCCCTTTATGGTTTATAAAAATAGAGTCAGTCTTGACAAGAATAGGATCAAGTGTATTCAAAGCAGTGTATCACAGCACAGCTGCTCTATGTCAGTATTCACAGAGAGTGCCCCTGCAACTACCGCACCCGTTGCTTCCCACCTTCCTGGGCTACCATGGCAGTGTCACCTCCCCCATTGGTGGCATGATGTTATGAAGAATGCAGGAATAAGAATCAGAGACTTGTTAGTGAGAAAAAATTAGGGGAACGCAGCCTCCATGGGCTATGACAGTCCATGCAGTTCAGAATCTTTTCTTTACACAGGAGAGGGAGGGGGCTGCTGAAGTTCAGCCCCCAGTTGCTAAGATCAAGACAGTTACCAGCCGTTCTGTACCATCCACTGTGAGAAATTGGGAGTCATTCCCATTTTTACCCAGGCGCCCCCAGCCAGCCTTAGCCAGGAGCACTCACTGGCTGACCGTCTACCACCGGGGAGGAGAAGAGGAGCGGATACTGCTCTTCACTGCTGCAGCATCGCGTCTGCAAGCAGCATTCAGTACACACAGGGTGACATTTACAGTAGTCAAGGAATGATTTCTTTTACTTTTCTTTCACGTGGTGGGGTGGGGGAAGAGACTGATGAGCTGTTCCATTAACCACGCAAGACACTGTGTTTTAAGCTACAGACATTGGGCGCTCAGCCAAGAATGCAAATACTTTAGACTGCTGTGGACTGTAGGATAGCTGGAGTCCTCAGTACCCCCTCCATCCATGAGCGTCCATTTGAGTGTCTGGCTTCCCGTTATGCTTGTCACGCAGCGCTGTGAATCCTGGAGATTTTTTTTCAAACGCTTTGGCATTTCGTGTTCTGTAACGGAGCTCTGATACAACAGATTTGTCTCCCCATACGGTGATCAGATCTACTATCTCCAGTACGGTCCATGCTGGAGCTCTTTTTGGATTTGAGACTGCATCGCCACCCGTGCTGACAGAGCTCCACGCCGGGCAAACAGGAAATGTAATTCAAAAGTTCGCGGGGCTTTTCCTGTTTACCTGACCGCTGCATCCGAGTTCAGATTGCGTAGCAGAGCGGTCAGTGGTGCACTGTGGGATACCTGTCGGAGGCCAATAATGTCGATTTCCGTCCACACTAACCCTAATCCGAGTTGTTAATATCAAATTTAGCGCTACTCCTCTCGTCGGGGTGGAGTACAGAAATCGATTTAAAGAGCCCTTTACATCGATATTAATGACAACGTCGTATGAACGGGTACAGCGTTAAATCGATTTATCGGCCATTAAACCGATTTAAAGGCGCAGTGTAGACCTGGCCTCAGTGATTAATGAGGTGGATCTAGTTGTAGATTGTTATTCATTCCCCACCTTGACTATTCACACAGTCCCTTTCCCAGGCAGATTCCCAGCACCTCAGTGATCCTGGTAGCAGGAGCTGGGTCCTGAGATTTTCAGGGTTCTTTTACCTTCCACCTGGAGTGAACTCAATTTTTTCTCCATCCCAGAAATTCCATGAAATAACAACAGCGGCATAAAGAAAGAGGGAAGAGAACATTGATCCAGACTCTGGGGGTTTGGGCTCCTTTAACTCTTGGTAAAAACATGAACTTGATTCCAAGAAGGGAAGAGGAGAAGCCGAAGCTGACTTTAGTCCCAGGCTGGGGTCTCCTGAATGATGGGAAACATCCTTGGCTGCTACCCAGGGACAGCAAGCTACTGGCGACATACCAGGGCTGGGATGAGAGGGGAATGTTGCCTGGACTTTATCATACAGGCCCCATCCTGCTTCTCAGAGCCCTGAGGCGAGAATCTAGAGAAAGGTGAGTCATTTCTCAGCTGCATTCTCAGGAGTAGCCGGTAGCCATCCTTGACCAGACACTCAGGGGAGCAACCACAGCAGTTCTGCCGAGAGCTCTGGCTGCAGGGGATCCAGCTAGGAGAGGGAGTGCTGGGGGATCTGGAGGGCCAGTCCTGTAGGACTGTCTCAGGAGTCAGAAGTGGCTTTGCCAGTGAGGAGGCGCTAGATCAGATGTTGGTGGGATGGGGAAGTAGGGACTACAGGATGTGAGGCTGGCTAAAATGAAACTGCACAAAAAGCCCTCCCCCTTTGCTCTAGCTAAAGACCCTACTTTGGCCCCTCCCCTTTCATAAAAATCTTCATATCTACCCTGGCTGTCAGAAACTCCCTTTCTCCCATGAGTATTTTCACAGTTTCTTCCTTTTTTCATACAAATATTTCGTACAAATATTTTTGCCATGGAAATGTTCAAGTACATTTAATATGAGAAAAACAATCAAACAACACATCTGTATCTCCTTCCCCAAGCATGGTGTGTCTCAATTTATCTATTGAAAAGTCTAGGCAGGCAGAGTCATACCTGCATTGTTTAGGGGAGGGATAGCTCAGTGGTTTGTGTATTAACTTGTTAACTACAAAGTGGGGAGTTCAATTATGGAGGGGGCCACTTAGGAATCTGGGGCAAAATCAGTACTCAGTCTTGCTGGTGAAGGTAGGGGGCTGGACTTAATGGTCCCTTCCAGTTCTAGGACATAGGGGATCTCCATTAACTGCATGGACGGGACAGCTCTCTCCCCTCTGCTTAGAGCATCTTCATTATTTATGAATAGGTGGGAAATAACCCCCTGAATGGACAGGAAGCAATGTATCAAATATTGCTGTATCTGCATTCAGTATGGGTAACTGGTCATATTGGGCTGGATTAGTAGGAGCATTGCAAGCAGATGGAGGGAAGTGATTATTCCCCTCTATTCAGCATTGGTGAGGCCACATCTGGAGCATTGTGTCCAGTTTTCACCCCCTCCCCTCCACTACAGAAACATTGGAGAGAATCTAGGGGAGGGCAACAAAAATGATTAGGGGGCAGAGGATTTACGAGAAGAGGCTGAGGGCAGGGCTGCCCAGAGGGGGAGCAGATGGGGCAATTTGCAGGGGCCCCCATGAGAATACAGTATTCTATAGTATTGCAACTTTTTTATGGAAGGGGCCCCAAAATTGTTTTGCCTCAGGCCCCCTGAATCCTCTGGCGACCCTGCCCAGACCATGGTGCTGTTCCCCCACTCCACCCCCTTCCCTCATTCTCCTGCCTCTGAGGCCCCACCTGTGCTCTGCCCTCACTCCCATTTGGCCACTTCCCACCCCTGCTCTTTGGCTGAGGCCTGTTGGTCCATCTTTCGCTCGCTCCTCTCCTCCCCCAAGGCCTCCTCACACCTCTCCACCCCTTACCCCAAGGTCTGCCTGCTGCCCACCCACCTCTCTGCCCCCTGCCCTGAGACTCACCCTGCCCATCACCCACACCTCTCTGAGCCCTCCCCTGAGACCTACCCTGCCCACACCTGTCTTCCCCCTCACCTAAGACTCACCCTGCTAATCACCCCCACTTCTCTGAGCCCTCTCGAGACCAGCCCTGCCCACACCTCTCTGCCCACACCTCTCTGCCCGCTCCCCTGAGACCTGCTCTGCCCACATCTCTCTGCCCCCTCTCCTGAGACTCACCCTGCCCATCACCCACACCTCTCTGCCCCCTCTCCTGAGACCTGCCCTGCCCACACCTCTCTGAGCTCTCCCTGAGACCTGCTCTGCCCACCACTCATACCTCTCTGCCCCCTCCCGAGACCAGCCCTGCCCATCGCCCACACCTCTCTGAACTCTCCCTGAGACCTGCTCTGCCCACCGCTCATACTTCTCTGCCCCCTCCCCTGAGACCCACCCTGCCCATCGCTCACACCTCTCTGCCCCCTCACTTGAGACCAGCCCTGCCCACCATCCACACCTCTCTGACCCTCCCCTGAGACCTGCCCCTGTCCACCCCTCTCAATTCTCTGACCTCTCCCCTGAGAACCGCCCTGCTCACCACCCATGCCTCTCTGCACCCTCCCCTGCCCTGCCCACCTCTTGAACCCCTCTGCCCCTCCCCTCAGACCCACTCTGTCCACCTCTTTCTTTGGTCATCTGTTGTTATTCCACGAATCATCAAGGAATAAAAAGCTGAGTTTACTCCAGGGTAAGGAAAGAAAGGAGCCACCAACCCCCTGGCAAAGCTCAGTGTCCCAGAGATAACCTGCCCCCTGCTATCGCAATCACTGATGTGCTGGGGATATGACGGGAAAGGGACTGTCTGAATGATCAAGGCAGGAAATGGACAACAATCTACAGCAACATCACTAACCACAAACACACTCTCCTCATGCTCCAGCCAGAAGGGAAAGGAGAAGGAATTCTTGCTGTTCAGCCATGGACACACTTACACAACGGCACAGCAGTGTGTGTGTTGCGGAAGCTGGTCTGAGGAAACAACTGGAATTGATCACTCAGTGAGAACAGAACTAAAGTACAGCAAGAGCCCCATATCCAGCAAGTGGTTAAGGCAATGGACTAAAAATCCATTGTGGTCTCCCTACACAGGTTCAAATCCTGCTAACTATGGAGGAAGTTGTGGTTCTTTACTTCCAGTGGAGCTGGGTCTTGTCTCCCTCTTAAGTTACGTCTACATGAAAGAGTAATGTGGCCTTAGTTAGTGTTTTAATTGAACAGCTGTTGCATGTCCACCCTGTGTCACCAGAGCACATCCATGCCAGCATCTCTTGGATCACCACAGAGAGCAGTGCACTGTGGGTAGCTATCTGACTGTGCAACTGGCTGCAGGGTGGTTTGGGAAGGGTTTGCAATGCCTCATGGGCTGGTACAGCATCACATGATGCAGGTTTCTATCCCATTGTTCTATGGGCATCCTACTAGATTGCCAGCTGCTTTTCAACTGCAAAGTGCGTGGTGAGGTGGAGAGCATGTGTGTATGCGGGGGAGAGACAGTGTGTGCGTTGTGGAAGAGTGAGTGTGTCAGCACACTGTCTCTAAGTTCAGACAGCTGCTGGAAGCAACCAGTCCTGAGGCAGGGGACAACCCCCTTCTCTCACTGGCTCAGCTCAGCACAGCACTCTCTGTCACACGCACACACTGCTGCCTGCTTAGCTGTGTGTCAGGGGTGCTGGAACAGGCGGGTTAGAGGGCCATGGCCCCACCACTCTTTACTGGCTGTTAGGACAAATGATGGAGGGGGGAGGAAAGGGTTAGGATGCCACAGTTCAGACAATGGTGCCCCCCCGCTACTGAAAGGAAGCTTCTGCCGCCCCTGCTCTGTGTTCACAGAGCGGGAGAGAGCAGCATCCATGCCAATGATTTGCTCCCCGGGGCTCCGGCATGGGGATTCAGGAGACAATTTAAAGGGCCCGGGGCTCCGGCCACTGCAGGGAGCCTTGGGCCCTTTAAATCACCAGCCTGGGGAAGCCGGGCCGGGCTGGCACAGCATACTGGCTCTTGCCGGTACCCCATACCATAACATACCGGCTTACTTTCACCTCTGGAAGTTCCTCACATGGATCAATAACTGGTTAAAAGATAGGAAACAAAGGGTAGGACTAAACGGTCAGTTTTCAGGATGGAAACAGGTAACTAGTGGTGTCTGTACTGGTGTCAATACTAGTCAACATTTTCAGAAATGATCTGCTAAACAGCGAGCTGACAAAATTTGCAGATGATCCAAAACTACCGGCTTGCTTCCTAGAACGAACGCTCCTTGAGTGGGGTGATCCACAGGGAGTAGCTCAAACCTCCAAAGTGCCTGGCCAGGGGCAGGACATTAGCACACCAAGGCAGGGGTGTGGCAGTGACATCACAAAGGCCTTTTGCAGGACCTCAGACCAGGGTCGCCCGGGGGGGGGCAAGTGGGGCAATTTGCCCCGGCCCCGCTGCCTGACGGGGCCCCGGCCCGCGCTGGCCAGCTGTCTCAAGAAGCAGCTCTTAAGCAGCAGTCTCTCTGGGAAGCAGCAGCTCTTGCTGCTGCTAGGCAACCAGAGACGCTGACTGCTCTGCTCATGACCGACCAGAGGCAGGCTGAGTGCAGGTCAGGAGGGGGGAGGGAGAGAGGCTGCAAGCCATACGCCTTTCTTCTCCCATCCCCTCCCCCCAGCACTCACTCACCTGGAGGGAGGAGACAGTACTGAGCTTCTGGTCCGGTGGGAGACAGCAATAATCTCTGCAGTGACCTCACTCACTCACCTGAAGAGCTGCTGGGACTTCCAACCGTGAGTGTTTGACCCTGTGATTCCCCCTAGGTTTGTAATATTGGGGTGGTATTGTGGTTTTCAGGGTGTTGCTGTTTGAGGGTGAGTTTGTGCCTGCCTGGGTCTCTTTCAGAACTAAAGTTGGGATCATGACATGTAATTGTAACCCAGGAAAAAAGCCCCCGGTCTGCAATATGGCACAGCAGGCTGAGACTTTTATCTCCCCCCTATCTCCCTGCAGAAGGGGAAACTGAGGCATGGCGTGATCTAATTCCCTTTCCAAATTATTTTGGAAAGGAAGGGGACTGGGGCTCCTATCCAAACCAGTTCCCTTCCCATCAACTCTGTTTTCCCTGCACCCTGCTGCAAGACCACTGTAGAGGGCTGAAAATTTCCATTAAGCTATGGCTCCTTCATTTGCCCTGCAACAATAAAATAGACCGGCTTGTGGGGAGGGGGGGGGGGAGTGGTCGCAAAACAGGGGTGAATTTAGCAGAGGGTTGAGGGGTTGTGATGAACTGGGACTGTTCTTAATGTTTGCTCTGAATACTGTGTTGGTGCCTCAGTGTCCCCTAGGCAGTTCTTAAGTATCTAGGTGGTGGGATAAGGGTGTGTGATAATTGCTGCAGAGCAAAGGGCCAGTCAGTGCACCTAAATGCCTGGCACTCTGTCTCCTAGCAACTGATGGCCTGGCCCCCTCCTCTGCAAAGGTGCCAACTGAAGCTGTTGGAGACAAAGGGATCAGGTGACCTCCTGGCCCGGGAAAGGAGCTGAGCAGAGAGGAGGGGCTGGAGGGGCTTAGTCTGGAGCTTGCTGGGGATGAGGAGTGAAGTGAAGACCTAGGGGTCTGGCTCACTGCCCCCCAGAATGGACCCGGCCGAGGGGTCCGGTTCGCTGTATCTTCAAGCTCTGTTTTAGACCCTGTTCCTGTCATCGAATAAACCTCTGTTTTACTGGCTGGCTAAAGAGTCACGTCTGACTGCAAAGTGGGGGTGCAGAACCCTGTGGCTTCCCAAGGACCCCGCCTGGGTGGGCTCGCTGTGGGAAGCACACGGAGGGGCAGAGGATGCTGAATGCTCCAAGGAGAGACCCAGGAGGTGAAGACGTGTGAGCTTCTTGCCCTGAACAAGTCTGCTCCAAGGGAGAGGAGGCTGGCTGGCAGTGGGGAGCAGTTCCAGAGCATCGGCCGGGGACTCCGTGACAGGAGTCCACTTGAAATCCCACCTGATGCAGCCACACAAAATCACTAGCAGTTCTGGGAGAGGCCAGGAGTGGAAGCAGGTGGCCTGGGGGTAGGGGCACATTGCTTTCAGTCCTGGGCTCTGGGATGGACTAGGCTGGGTGGTGGGTTCAGTCTAGTCTTCCAGACTGCTGTTCTCACTGGGGTCCCACCCCGTGCCCCAGCCCAGAGACTGCACCCAGACTCTGTCCCACTCAGCCCTAGGCAAAGCTCCTTGGTCTGGGGGTCTGGCTCCCAGTCCCTCTCCAAGGGTTGCAGCTGTCTGGAGGTGCCTGCCTTCCACACCTTCCTCATTCACACCTCATTCATTCAATAGGGCAATTGATTACAAAGTGGAGGAAAGATCTCATTCTACTTCTAGCAATGAGACATTTTTCTTTTACCTTAATTATACTACCTTGGGGCCCACTATAACATATTATCAAGGTTCAATACAAAGTCATGTAAAAGTTATACAAAAGTGCATAATGCAGAGATTTACCTACAACTGCACTGATTGATTGCTGTGTGCAGTAATATAGTGACCCCTGGGTCTTTGAATGAGGTTATATACTCGGGGGGGGGGTGCAGCGGCAAGTCGGGGGCGAGCGGGTGGGCAAGTGGCAGGTGGACAAAGAGGCAAGCAGTGAGCCAGCAGGGATTCTAGGGGCAGGCATAGAGGTTTCTGGCAGGGTAGGGAGAAAGTGAAAGGAGGTGAGCTGTGGGTGGGGGACTGACTAGGAGGGACACAGCAAGTCAGTGGAGGACTAGGGCGTGAAGAGGGTGTGATGGTGGGGCCGAGTGGGGAGGGGGTGGGTCCTATTTTACTGCTCTGATCTGGTCACCCTATTTGTGCCAGGTTTCAGAGTAGCAGTCGGGTTAGTCTGTATCTGCAAAAAGAACAGGAGTACTTATGGCACTTTAGAGACTAACAAATTTATTTCAACATAAGCTTTCATGGGCTACAGCCCACTTCTTTTGCATGCATAGAATGGAATATTTCTTTTGCCTATGTGTGCTGTTTCTTCACCCCCCCCCCCCAAACCTTCCTCTTTGGCCCACAGCTGTTTCGACAGGGTGGCGCTGAGGAAGGAGGGTCTGTTTCTGCAAGGCAGGCGGCGCTGGGAGGCGGGGGCAGTGTTTCCACAGGGCCGGGCGATGCTAGGGGGAATGAGGGGGCATATAATAAAATAAAGGCCTAAAACTTCCGGAAGCTTTATAGAGTGAGTTTTGTAAAATTATCTTTAAAAAGCAAGCTTTGCAAAATTAAGTTACAACATGTGGTCAATTAAAGCATTAATGAACCATATTATTATTTATTACTTTATTAAGGTATCAGAGGCCCCAAGCAAACTAAAAGACCTTGTGTTGGGTGCTGTAAAAACATAATTGACATGGTCTGTAAATGAGTCTCAACACTGGAAAAAGAAACAAAACAAATAAATGTCCAGTAAGCTCCTTTTAGGGCCTACAGGCAAGACCGAAGGTTCATGGTACCGCTTTACTTCAGGGGTTCACACGTAACCATTTTAATTGGGGTCTCTCTGTCAGCGTAGTCCCTTCAGTTTGTCCCCTTCCAGTCTGGCTTGCTTTGTAAGGTACAAGCTGACTTTAGGGTGCACTGAACTTCTTCGTAAGGCTACAGGATCCATGAGGTGGGGATGAGGAATTCCTCTTCTGGAGCTCCTCTAACCGCTTCCTACTGCAACTTCCTCCTTTCAAGCTGTCCTCCCTATCATGTGTGACTGGCATGAGCAGACTTACCTTAGTACACAAAGCCTCCCAAGCCCCTTCCCTATCAGTGAGGGGCTTAAGCCTCTGGCACATGGTCTCTAGCTCAAAAAGCTTACAATTTAGTCCTACTCTTGTACTGAGCTCTGAGAAGCCAAACCCCATGCTTATGTAGAGTGCTGTTGACATTCAAACTGCAGATGCTTTACTGGGAAAAATTCTTAAAATTTGTATTTCTTGTTCCTGAAATGTCTTGGAAGAAAAAGACAGATGGACTTGCCTGCAATGGCTTTCTCATACTAGTTAATAGTAACAATGGGTTTCAAGTTTATTTCTTTTGTTTACTACACCCCTCTAAAGTGTGAACAGAATAGATTTACCATCTATTCTGCATTGTTGGGTTTTCTCTTACCACTGTCCAAATTACACAACCTTAAATAGTTCTGTCCCTATGATGAACTTACAGGAATATTGTTGCCCTATCTTTGAGCTTTATTATGCTTACATTTATTTATCTTTACATGTATTATTTATTTATTATGCAATATATTTTCAAATAGGAGTTCTTTTTTAACAAAGGTGTAGAAGTTAGGTTGCCAGGGGCTAGTTAGGTAAGATGATGCCTTGATGTGGTGCAGGGATCTGGCAGTGAGAATGGTTGCTCCTCCTGCTTCCTCAGTACTGCAGCTTACCTCTCGCTGTTGTAAAATACGTAGAGTATTACAGTGGCCAGAGATCAGTATATGATTACATGGCATGCAAAATTATCTGGGGATATCGAGATGAGTTCAAGATACCTGCTTTTTATTCTTTCATTATATTTTCCCATGTAATCTTTTTAAATGATTTTTTTTTAACAACAAAAAGATGTTGAAGGGCAGGATAGCTGTTATGACAGTCCACCTTTGGGACTCTGGTTGTTGGTTAATTATATATTTTGTAATTGTCTGTTTACCAATTGTTAACATATTTCTGACTTACCAGATCCCTTCATTGGGGCCAGTAAGATCATGCAAAGTGTACTTAGGCACATTAAACTAGAACTGTCCAAGCACAATAGACATCACTGGTCCAATATCCAAATCTGAAGTCTGCATGATCTAAAACTAATCTGGCTGCTGAGACCATGGCTGAACCGACATGGCTTGATTCCAGTCATGAATTGCCAAACTAAAAGTTGTCCTGCACTCACTACATTCACTTTCCTGTACTCTCAGTATTTACTAGAAAGGAAATCCAAAAAGAATCCAGGGCTGTCCCAGTGAAGAGGGGTGGGGAAATCCTTTGCCTCTGTTTCTGAAATGGCCAAGATGAAAATGTGTCCACACAACCTGAAGCCTTCTATGTTTAGAGTGGTTCAGGGATTTCCCTACACACACCCCCTGCACCCCACCAACATTTCCCCAAACACCCCTCCACCCAGTTTTGTGAATTAATTATGTGCAATGTTGCCAATTTAGTGATTGTTTGGAAATTTGAATTGAAATTGAAACATTAATACATACTTTAAAAGCATATAAAGTGTATGATAAAATACATGTATCTGAAAAAGTATAATAGATTTGAAAAGTATGAACATAGACTAGCTTCCTTATACATCTTTTGTTTTTATGACGATGCCAGTGCATTCATTTCGGTGACGTTGGCCAAGTTATGATTTGTAAGCAAAGTCTAAATGAGCTCTCCCTGACAGCAAGTGATGAGCTGGGGACTGGGGGAAAGGCTTCAGGACCAGATTTTATTTACATTCACACCTAATCTACCTAGGTATCCAGCAAACAGATCTGTGTTGCCCAAGTGATAGATTTTGGCTGGGGTTGGGTTACAAATCACTTGAATGCCGGGGGTGAGGGAGGTGGGAATGAAATGTTGTTCTTATTGTACAAGTAAAAGGCAATAGAACTGTAATTAGCCTGTGCTGATTGAGAGCATCAAGACAGAGGGTGGGGGACACGTGTTTTGCTTGATGGTCTGCCTGAGTCACAGGTACTATTTGACCTGCCCCTTTCCACTGTTTAATGACAGAGCTGATTACGCTCCATAGATAGTCTTTTGTTTTGTTAAGTGACCACTGAAATCACTGATAATCAGGTCTAAGTGGCAGGGCCGCAGAGAGGGGGGGCAAGTGGGGCAATTTGCCCCAGGCCCCACAGGGGCCTCCTATAGTATTGCAACTTTTTTTATGGAAGGGGCCCCCGAAACTGCTTTTCCCCAGGCCCCCTGAATCCTCTGGGCGGCCCTGCCTCAGACTATTGGTCAAAGGTGGGGAGGAAGTGGTGACCTCACAGAGAGACGCTGACATCAGCCAGGCAGGACAGGGGTGACAGGCCAGGGAAACCTCAAGAGACCCCTGTGGCTTTGCTTCAGCAAGTCTCCTCCTCCAGGTCTCTCTTTGAGGACTGAGAGAGTATTTGGGTTCACATACGTGAGCACCAGGAGGAACCTCTTCTGACTTTTCTCCTTCCCTTTTCCTGATTTTACTAGAAAACAGCTGTCCCTGTTTAGAAGGTCAGAGCCTCCTGGAGGTTTGAAACCTGTTCAGTCTGATCCATCTGGTGACAGTTGAATTCTAGGCATGGAAAATACAAGTTTAAGGAGGCAGAATTTTATTCCACACTGGAATTTTGTCCCTTAGAATCACTGGGGACATTAGGGTTTGTCCTTTTTGTTTCACCTTTTCTCCATCCCTCCCTCCCTCCTTTCTGTTTGTCTCTTGCTTCTTTTGTCCTTTCTCCTGTTCCCCTCCCAACACTAGTAGGTAGGTGTAGGGTGTGTGTGTATGTTGCAGGGGAGTGCTCTGCAGCTCCCACTGTGGGAGGTCTACCCAAAAATGTGAGACTGAAATAGTGCTCGGGCAGTGATCCCCACCGGTGACCTGGGCCATCCTTTGGGCTCTCTGGTGAGAACCCTCAGCCTCCCGTCCTCAGTCTCTACCCTGATTGGCTGAGCAGGGGGTTATTGACAGGGAGGAGACTCAGGTCCCTGTTGTTCTTTTTTAAGACCGAGTAAATAAGTCATAACCAGTCATATGTTTGATGAATTTTGCTGCTTCTCTGCATTAATGGTCTCTGAGCAGTTCATGATTCTCTCTAACGTTGCAGTTCTCCTCAAATACTTGCTGAATAATTACTGTGCACTGTTGTTGGTCTGGAGCTTATCTGAGAGCACTTTATTCAGGTCATTCAATGTCTGAAATTCAAGATCCGATGGTTAATCTGAAAATCAGGGCTCTTCGGTCCTATTCCCAACCCTGCCACTGACTGGCTGTGTGACCTAAGACAAGTCAATTCTCCTTTCTCAACCTTAGCTTCTCCCTCTTTCAAGTAGGGATAATAATGATCCACTCCTACCTACCTACCTCAACACACACACTGTCTCTCTCCACACACAAACAGTCTCCGCACTGCAGTTGAATGGCAGCTGGCAATCTAGTAGGATGCCTATGGAACAATGCATCACTGAAAGTACAGCTGTGAAGACACCAGCCTTCCCTAGCTGGCAAGAATCAAACCTCCACAGAAAGACCCCTATGGTATCATACCCCAGCTCCCTAAGGCCTCAGCCACAACCACTTACCACAGGGGCCTTCCTGCACTCTGGTTCTGTTCTCACTGAAGGGGCATTTCCAATTGTTTGCTCAGACCAGCTTCCCCAGCACACTCACTGCTGTGCAGCTCTGTCCATGTGGCCCTGGCTGAACAGCAAGAATTCCTGCCCGTTTCCCTACTGGCTGGAGCATGGTTAGAGTGTGTTTGTGGTTAATGACGTTGCTGTAGATTGTTTGTTTCCTGCCTTGGGAATTCCTGCCTTTCCCAACATATCTCCAGCACATCCAAGCTCCCTGCATCCAGGTCACTTTCCTCAGCCAGGCTGCATAAGGGGAGGGCAGAGAGAAGCAGCTTCTGATGCTGCCCTCACAGCACAACCCAGGTGGGGAAAGTGACCAGGATGGATGGGGCACTTAGTGTTGTTCCTCGCTCCCCCCACCCCTCTATGGGCCCACGGTGGAATGCTGGGGGTGGGTGAGCTGTATCTTTGTGTCAACACTTGCCCCTCCCCGCACAATGTTCCTCCACTGGGTACAAACAGGGGTGAAATGTGGGAGCCTCCCCAGGAAGCAGTGTCTGACACTGCACTGGCAGTGGGCACCTTTGCACTGCCGCATGGTGCCCCTTTGATCATTGAGTGCCCCGGCTGATTTGGGGCCCCTGGAAAAGTCTCCCCCATGTCAGCCCGAGGGCTAGAGGAGCTCCTACCCCCCACTTTGGCCCAGGGGCTGCAGCAGGGACACAGAGTTTCTCTGGTCTCAGGGCGGCAGCGGGGGGGGGGGAGGAGTAAATGAGTGAGCAGGGTGGGGTCAGTGGGGAAGGGGTGAAACAGAGGTACCCAGTGGATGGGGCCGTGGGTGGAAGGCGTGGAAGGGTTGAAAGAGGGCAGGGCCTCAGGCAGAAGAGTGTTTGGGGCCAAGGTTCTGGTGCCAGGGCCGCTGCCCTTGTTCTCCCTTTCCCTGGGCTTTGGCATCACTAGCCCCTGCTTAGCAAGTAGGGTTCAGTGGTCCCCAAGATGTGGGGCCTGACTCCTAGGGAGACACAGAGGAACATTACTGGGGGCACCTCAGGGCCTGAGCCAGCCTCCATGGAGTGCAGGGAGGAAGCCCCACCCTGCCCCAGCTTTTCCCCAACCCCACCCTCAGCCTGGGCCCCGGCTCCTGGCCCAGCCTTCATCCCCTTACCCGTGTCCGCACCCCTCTCCCCAGCAAGCCACAGCCCCACTCCCAGCCTCGGTTTTCGACCATGGCTTCCGAGGGGCCATAGCCATGGATAAGAGGACACAGTGTGAAATGTTTGGGGACCACTGGTTTAGGGTGACATCCTCAATCACTTCTATGCAGTCCAATAAAAGCTGTTTCTCGCCCACCCACCCCTCTGTCAGGACGAACTAGGTATGTTCTGCTGCCCTTCACTCATGCAGGAAGGATAACAACATTTCATACCACTCAGTGATTTGTAACCCACCACCAGCCAAAACTGGTCATTTTGGGGAAGCGGCCCCATCATGCTGCATGCCTAGGCAGAGTAGGTGTGTCTATGCAAACACAGTCTGTTCCTGAAGTCTTTCCCCCAGCTCCTCACTAGATGTGAGGGGGGAGCTCATTCAGCCCCTGCTTCCGCTTAGTGTTTAAAAACACCTTAGTGTCCCTATCTCTGCTGGCCTTAGATTTCTCCTCCTGTCTCTTTCTTGGTAGCTTGGATGAGGTGGCTGAGTGGCTAAGGTGATAGACTGCTAATCCATTGTGCTCTGCATGCATGGGTTCAAGTCCCATTCTCATCAGCTGTACTTGGCCTTTTCCCTTCCTTGACAAACAACCCGCTCCTCCTTTGGTACAATGACAGACCAAACCATGTTGCTTCCTGCAAACAGAAACCTTCTCAGGAACTCAGACCCCCCTGCTTTAAATGAAATATGTCTCAACTCCAGTTTTCTGAAAGAATTGTCTAGTTCTGTATTTCTTAGCTTTTTATCTCAGAAGGTGACATCCTCATAATCTCCCCCAAACAGCCTGGGACTTGCTCAAATTATTAAAATGCCCCCACCTCACCAAGGCCACGACAGTGACCCACAGCTAGAGTGTCTAGGCCAAGTTGTTCTGAAGGAGGCAACTCAAACATTGTCTTTCTGCTTCCCTTGGCAAGGTCTGACGGGGAAAACAAAATCCATGACATTGAAAATTTTCTGCTGAAAAGCCAATACTAGTCGGGTTGGGGAATTTGGTTTGAATGTATTAGTAGTATTCTCTTCTGATTTCTGAATCAGTTCAGTTCAGTCTTTGTCCTCCAGGTGAGTTTCCAGCTGTTGAGTTATGGGGGAGAGAGGCCAAGTCATGATGTCTCTACCCTTCTTTCATAGTTTCTTCCAGCTTGTTAGGAAGCTCCTTTGCTAGGATGTGAATCAAGCAATGTCCATCCTCACCAGGCAGACTTTGTACAAACCATGTCATCATTATATGAGAGTGGTGAATGTGGGGCTTGCAGGGTGCTGCTTTGAGCACAGAGTGCCACACCTGGGCTTCCATTGCAATGGAGACGTACCCTTAGAGTCCATCTCTCCTGGGATAAAGATGGCAGCAGGGCTGGCCTGGGTCATCTGACTTGGGCTCATTGAGCTAAGGCGGAGGGGCTAAAAACTGGTAAAGATATTTGTGTTCACACTGAAGCCTGGGCTCAGAAACCCTCACCCCTGCTGGGGTCTCAGAGGTTGGGCTCACGCCCATATGTCTGCACTGTAAGTTTATAGTCTTGCAGCCCAAGCCCCATAAGCCTGAGTCAGCTGACCAAGGCTTTGGGACAGGTGCCCTGGGTGTGTTAATCACAGTGTGGCCATAATGTTAGGATAGTCTACACTGCAATGAAACACCCATGGCTGGCCCGTGTCAGATTAATCAGGATCATGCGGCTTGGGCTGTAAAATTGCAGTGTACGTGTCTGGGCTCAGGCTCTGTACCCTGCTCTAGGAGCCCAGAAGGTTGGGAGAGAGTTTAGCAAGTGGAAATGGTAAAACCGCAGTGAAGTATTATCCTGGACTCATGGCATTTCTCCATTGCTCTATCTGCTTTGGGGCAGGGACAATAACGTGCTGCGACATTCGTTATTTCCAAGGGTGGTTTAGGATTTTCATTCTCAGACATGGTGCACTAAGCAGGACTCAATCCTCAGTGTAAATAAACAAGCCACCAACACATCAGTGATTCCAATAGCAGGAGCAGGTTTTCTCTCGGGCACTGAGAGTTTTCAGGGAGTTGGTGGCTCCTTTCTTTCCTCACCTTGGATTAAACTCAGCTTTTTATGCTATCCTTGATGACTCATGGAATAACAACAGCAACATGAAGAAAGAGGAGAGTGAATATCTCACTGCCAGGGAAAAGTGGCCATGTCCCCTCTGTCTGACCATTGCCATTGCAGGAGAGAAGGTTTCAATGGGATTGAATGCCCTGGCTCAGACAAGCGACACCGGGAGATTTTGCTGTTCATGGATCCATGCAAAGGAAATTGTGTCTCTGTGTGAAAATGGGGAGGGAATGAAACACCCAAATGGTGGTGACTACTAGGCACCCACTAGCTATTGTGACTTGAGCACAAGAGGGGACGTTTGATCCAGAAGCCTGGCCGTGCCTGGAGTCCTGTAGGTAGGGATGCAAGCTGCATTTCCTCTGAGTCTTGAAGCTGGGTTGCAGCCTGGCCTAGGAGGCAGCCCTATTGGTTGACCTACTGGCCCAAAGTCACTTGGGCGGTGTTGGTGTTCCCCAGGAATGCTGAAGGGCCTAAGGGAGGGGGGCTCAATACTCCCCCCTATCAGTCAGGGCAGAAGAGGAGGGCTTCAAGAGTGGGCAGGTTGATGGCTGGGCCTTCTAGCGTTCGGTTGGGGATGAGGCGGGGAACGCAAACTGGGAGAAATGGTTGCTGGCCTATGAGGAATGGTTTGGCCGGTGGCGTAAATGGACCTTGTCATTACCTACAAGGTTGTGATGCTCAAGTCCCATCTGTGGGGAATTTCCTCAGCCATGTGTTTCCCCCTGCTCCACGAGTGCTGGGGAGGAGTACAGAAATCAGTTTAAAGAGCCCTTTATATTGATATATAGGGCTTTGTTTTGTGGGCGGGTGCAGGATTAATTTGGTTTAATGCTATTAAATTTGGTTTAAACGCGTAGTGTAGACCAGGCCTAAGAAAGCAGCTGTTTGACCTACAAACAACGACAAAGTAAAACCTGCAAGAGCAGCCTTTCAACTTAGAGGCCTAATAATAAGATGTTACTAATAACTGACGAAAGAGTCACAAATGACTCAAAACCATACTCACTACAAGCCAAACGGGAACACAGATACCACCACTTTTCTTCGCTGCTCTTCAACCATGATATTCTCCCCATAGGGAGGTCCACTGCTCCTGGAGGTTCGGTGCCACAATAACAGGGTGATGCATGCAATGGATAGAGGAAGCTGCTATTCCATCTCCTTAGTCCAAAAATCAGTTTAATAGCTAGTCCTGAGATACAGGAAGTATCAGTTATTAAAGTGATCAGAACAGATTTAACATTTTGATTCCAGCCAATGTTAAAATGATCTAACATACAGGTTAATAAAAACATTTCTAGTCCTCTGCATAGAATGCTTAAATGATGCAAAAACAGCAAGTTTAGTTGAAAAAGTCATAAAAGGGACGTCATCCCTAATCTGACACTTGGTGAAATGTAAGTCTAGAACACACAACCAATTTGGGGGTTGTACCCTGCTTCTTAACAGTCTTCCCTGAGGTTGTCACTCGCAGTCATGAGCTACTCCAGCTGGCTTGGGACCTCTCATGGATCAGTAACTGGTTAGCAGCTTGGAAAGAAAGAGTAGGATTAAATAGCCAGTTTTTGCAATGGAAAGGGGTAAATAGCAGGCTTCCAAAGTATGAGATGAGACTACAGACATTAGGGCTGGTCAGTTTAGACGAGAGATGACTGAGGAGAAATACCATGCAGCACCAGTTCTCAACCAGGTGTCTGCCAAAAGAAACCAGGCTTGACCCACGCCACCAAGCCTGCCTGCCTGGTTTGAAGGGGGGCAGAAAGGGCACAACAAAAAATTGCAGCATCATTGCAGAAGAGAGAACTTGTCCCCTGTCATTATCAGTAAGGGTTGCCTCACAGCCACTGACTCCCTGAACAGGAATAGCAAAAGTCCAATCACAATTTTACTTTCTTTCTGCTACAAGAGATAATGGCATCACAAAATTAGGGTGGGGGGTGGGAGCTGCTCTCCTGAGGCAGTCCTGCTGCTGCCCAGGTGCATGGCAGACAGAGCTGGGCAGGCAAGGCAGAGAGTTTTGATGGCTTGAAGGCCCAGAAGGAAAAGAAACAAGCACTCATGTAGCAGAGAAGGGTTTTGATCCATTGACCTCTGGTTTATGGGTCCAGCATGCTTCCACTGTGTCACTCTGCTGCCTCTTTACCTCCCTACCACCCAGCTGCCACTATCTGGATTAGTGCCTTATGCACCTGCACGCTGGCAGGTAGATGCATAGGCTGCTAGGCAGCTGCCCTGGTCACGGGATTTTACAGCTTCTACAGGGTAAAAGGGATCTATTTGGGGTTTGGACCCCATTGGGAGCTGGGTAGTTGACTGCCAGAGACGGGAGCACTTCTTAAACTGTTTTTATTTAAGCCTTCAGTGTGTGGGGGACGAGGTTCAGCCTTGGATCCGTGTCTGCAGCAGGCAAGCGCCTCTGGCTCAGTCGCTTCCCCCCGCTGTCTTAGCAGACTAAAACCTGGAGCAAATGCACACGCCTTGTAAAGGAACAGGAGCCGGGATCTCAAACAAATGTCAGCATTTTATTAAGATGACCGAAAGGATGGTGGTTTGAGCCCACCCAAGGATGGCGATAAGCCCGTGCTACTTCCTTGCTTCCCCGAGGCCTGCAAAGTAAAAGGCTGCTCTGTGTGTGGTGTTATGGAATGAGGTAGCAGAGATGGTGCATGTGCCACAAGACTTGTATCCCCCAGCTGCAGTCCCTGAGTCAAATCAGCAAAATTTCCTTGCCATTAGAGTGGAAAAGAGCATTTTACCCCACTATGAAGTGGTTTACAACTTTCAGTGTGTAAGTGAGATCAGAGCACACCAGCTTAAGTATGTCTCAAATTTGCACTTAAGCGTTAATGATTTTACATCTATGACATAGAACCAAATATGTATTGGAATTAGAAAGAACTCTATTTTTAAACTAGAGAAAAACAAAGACCATAAAATCTGCATTTAGAGATTTCAAAAGAAATACATAATGCTAAATACAAATATTCTTTTTCAATCTCTCTGAATTCAGTAGGCTTTGGAACCCATGTCCCTTGCCTAACGAGATTTCTGTAGATTTGGGTGAGTCCTGAAATCCTGAACTGCTAAGTACCGTTCTACTGTCCTTGATTCATATCACCAGGATAACTACACTTTATTACTCCTGCCCTAATGAGAAAGAGACTGGGGATCCCAGAACAGCCAAAATGACCATTTGGACAAGCACCCCCATCATGCAATGTGGGGTGGGTGTGACCATGCACATCAGCAACAAAAGGCCTTTATAACACATCACCAACAGATGGCAGGGTAGAGTTCATTCTGACCCTGCTTACATCCTCCCCGCAGCCAAGAGTTGGTGGTCCTGGTAAATCACACTCTCTATTATACTAACTCATTGGTGTTGAATGCTGAAGTTATAGTTAGCAAAAGTGGCCACCCACCTCTGCCCTGTAGCATCCAGCTTAGCCCTTGTTAACACAGAAAAGTCAGTGGATTGTTCTCTGTCCATACCTGAAACTGAGCACCAGACAAGTCTCGAAATTTCTCAGTGATGGCCCATTTCAAGGCCAAGAACTGCAGCTGGTGAATGGGATAGTGAGTTTCGCTATCAGACAGTCCTCAGCTGGCAAAGGCTACAGATTTACATTTGCCTTCCACTTCCTGGTACAAGACTGCTCCCTGACCCTCCAAACTGGCATCAGCATGCAGGATAAATGGTTTGTTTGGGTCAGCAAGGACTAGGACTGGCACATGAATCAGGCAAATAATGATTTCCCGTAAAGCTCTGTCACATCTCTCATCCCGCCATGTCCCAAATGGAGAAGAGAGGAGCCCCTCCCCTGTCCCAGGCCAGGAGCACCAGACCTGTGAGGATGAGGTGTTCATGGCTTGGCCCAGAGCTGCTTGGAAGAGGAGTTTCTTTCTCAGCCCAGGCCCACTGGAGTTGCCGTTGTAGTGGAGGTGAGGTGTCTCTCACCTGGTTCTTAGATGCTCTGGTGAGAGGGGGCAGGGGGAAGTTTTTTATTCCCCCTGCAGCTCAAACTCCTCACTTCCCCATGACTTTCTGCTCTTGCCTGATCCCTCTCTTGCATCTCAATTCTCTTTTTCCTGGTTTCATTCCAGAATCCTCACAGCCCAATTCTCTGCCCTAACCCTGAGCCCTCTACTGCACCCTGAACCTCTCATTCCAACCCCACCCCAGAGCCTGCAACCCCAGAACCAGTGCCTTCATCCTTCTGCATTCCAACTCTCTGTCCCATGTAGCCTGATTTAGGGTGTACTAATAATATTAGTTTGGATAATATGATGAAAATTTAATTTATTAGCTTACATTTTATTTAATTTAATTGAGTTACAAAGTTACAGTTGCATTACTGCTATTCAAAAGATACATATGGCGTTATATGCAACAAAGTTCTGGGGAATATACTTACAGCCTTCCTTGATAACCTGGTGGTAAGAGACACAGGACCAGCCTTGCAATTCAGATTTCTCAATTCTTGAGTGAAAGATGCAGTGCTTAGAAAAAGCTAATGTTACTTAGGGTTTACTTGACTATGTTAAACTTAAAATCAAAACCTAATAAAGAAAGAATAAAAACGTAGGGAAACCGAGCTTAGCCTAGTTCCCTTGAAACTTAAAGTTTAAGAACAAGTACAGCCTCCTGCTAGTAGATAGAAAGAGAGTGGAGGAAGTAAATCAGGATGATAGAGTGAAGTGCTCTAGCGAGGTGGGTTACCTCTTTTATAGGGCACAAGCGCTGGAAATCCTTCCTCCTATGCCCAAATTTCATTCCTCACCCACAAAACATTAGGGTACGCTTACTTCATAGGCTAGTTTATTTGTGCGTGTTGATGACATGTACATATGCACATAAGTTCCCCTGTGGTGTACCTGTTAAATCTGTGGGTACAACACTGAAAAAAACCCTGTGCCATTCTCCATTGTCGATTGGTCTAGGTAAAGGTCTTAGACAGGCGTGGGTACTTATGTTTTTAAGTAACAAAATAAAGGTCAATTTTCCTTTCTGAGTAAAAGGTGACAATACAGATATGCTCACTTTGCCTTAGCTTAACATACAGGATATGGCCTGTAGGTCCTCGTAAGTCATGTGCCCCAGCCCCCTAACAATTTGTATTGCCCGCCGCTGGACTCTCTCCAATTGTCCACATCCCTTCTCATGTGGGTGCTGTCGGGGACCCCGGTGCCCCAATAATGGCAAGGTTCGTTATCTGACCGCAAGAGTGACAGGCAACACCAGCAAACCTGAACAAAAAGCTCTTTATTGAAGAGTGCACACGACAACAAAGAGCGAGTTCGTCTTCAAAGAGAACCAGCTTACATCTTTACAATTAACACAAGGTTTATAGATAGTTCCGTCACGTCACTAATTATTCACTCTTCTACTAATCACTGGAAACCAAAACTTGTATCATATATGTTTTTTTGTTAAAACTAATTGATCTATGTGAGTAATGGTGCCTTAACAATCACTAACGAGCAGGAATGTAGGGGAGTTAGGAATAGACATCGAACAGAAACAGGGAGTAATTCACAGAAGTCTGGGAGTCCGGACACCTGGCTCCTTATCAGTTCCTCAAATGAACTGTTTTCAGAACAGCAGAAGTAGGATTATGCCAGGAATCCCATTTCTTTCTTATCTTATCATTTTCCAACCTTTTGAGCAACATACTGCTTCTTCAGTACTTTTCCATTCACAGATTACCCAGAGACCCCTGCTAGCCTGACTTCAGTCAGGTTGGCATAACTGGCTTTATGCTATATTTCCAGTTAGGCCTAACAGTTCCAACCCCAAAAGTACCCACATTTCACTCCAATGGCCACCAAATGCCAGCTTTTAATATGTAAACAGGGTGCTGCCATGGTCAAGTCACTCCCGAGCTCTCCAGTGGAGCCTGCTGGTGGAGAACAAGGTGAAAATTAGCCAGGACATCGCTCAGTCAATTCCCTGTGCTCCCAGCAGGTGGTATTGGAAAGCTCCAGGATCGCTCACTTCCCTTTCTCTCATCAGCTTCAGGCCCCACGGTTACAAATGCACAAACCAGTTGGGATTCTCCCCTGGGCTCAGAGTGTGGGGCTGCTCTGAGGACAGGGCCGGCTCTAGGTTTTTTGCTGCCCCAAGCAAAAAAAATGTTGGCTGCCCCCCGTCCCAGACCTGGGGTCCCCCCCTGCACCCGCCTGCTGCCCCAGCCCTGGGCTCTCCCCTCTCACACACACACACACCCTGCTGCCCCAGCGCTGGGCTTCCCCCTTCCCCCCAACCAGCGCCTCCCACATACACTTCCTGCCGCCCCAGCCCTGGGCTCTCCCTGCCCCCACCTGCACCCTCCTTCTGCCACAGCCCTGGGTCACTGGTAACTCGCTCCCAGGGCAGGTCATTCACCAGGAATTTTGGATGTGCACAGAACACAGACAGGATTGGTTCCCATATGGTTACAGAGCTGCAGTAAAGTGGAACAATTTTCAGCTTGTGTGGTTGGAGGATCTCTGGATGCATATTATAAGACTGTCCTCCATAAATGAGGAAAAGCTGAGGTGCCTTTATTATTCTTTTGTTCCACGGTTTCTTTCTATGGGGAATTTGCCAGTGCAATATCACTGTCTTCCTTTTAAACAAACAAAAAGACAATGGCTGTTGAAAATAGCAATTCCAGTTCTAATAACCACTGGGAAGCATTTCTTGCTCAATTTCATCCTACTTTTTCTACAGCAAGTTACAGTGGATCAGTATATTTGATTTGGGAGAAATGAAGAACCAGCTGCCCAAACTGAGCTTGAGCACTCCTGAATTTTGAGGTGTTCAAATCTGGAAGGCAGGTGCTGGGTGTGTGTGTGTGTGTGTAGGGGGCTGTGGGCTCCGTGGGGGAGCACAGCAGCATGTATGCAGCAGCGTGTCTGGCGCTGTGTGGACCCAAACATGCTGGTCTGAGTGGTACGGTAAAGGGGCTGGGGAGTTGGAGAACGGGTATAGGGTTCCAGGGCGGCAGTCAAGGGACAGGGAGTAGAGGAGTTGGATGGGGCAGAGGTTCAGGGGGGCTGTCAGGGGACAGGCAGCGGTTCGATAGGCATGGGAGTCCCAGGGGTTTGTAAGGGGACAGGTAGGGGGTGGGGTCCTGGGGCGCAGTTAGGGGCAGGGGTCCTGGGAGGGGGCAATCAGGGGACAAGGACCAGGGGTGCTTAGACAGGAGGTGGGGTCCTGGGGGGCAGTTAGGGGCAGGGGTCCCGGGAGGGGGTGATCAGGGAACAGGGAGCAGGGGGGGTTGGATGGGTTGGGGTTTCTGTGGGGGGCAGTCGGAGGGAGTGGATGGGGGCAGGGCGGGGCTTCCTTCCCCCTGGAGTGGCCTGTTTTTTGAATGTTACAATATGGTCCCCCTACCACTCCCCACTCACAGCACGCTGCCGCATGAGGTCCCCCTCCTTCCTTTCCAGTTGGTAGTGGCCAAGGGAATGCTGGGAAATGTAGTTCTTTCCCTGCTCCAGGGCTGGCTCTGTAGGCAGGGAGCTAACAAGGGAACTACAGCTCCCAGAGCCCCCTGTTGGTTCTCGGCTCCCTGCCGCCCTTGCAAATGGGCTGCCCCAAGCAGGTGCTCGCTTTGCTGGTGCCTAGAGCCGCTCCTAGGGGGATGAGGCTCCGGCTCCCCAGCGGCAGGGCAGCCTGACCTGCAGTCCAGCCTGTGCACCTCAGGCTGCCCTGAGCGCCATCTTGCTACTGAAGCCAGAACTGCAGGGGCAGTTCCAGCTCAGCCTGAAAGCCTCAGCTGACAGGGAACATCTTGGTTCAGGGCTGGCTCCTGGCTTTTTGCGTGCCCCCCCTCCAAAAAAAGGGAGGGCAGGGGCTGGAGTGCTGCCCCTTGGAAAGTGCCACCCCAAGCACATGCTTGGAGCGCTGGTGCCTGATCCCAGTGCTGGAAATGGAACCCAGGAGTCCTGGCTCCTAGCCTCCCTTCCTCTAACCACTAAACCCCACTCCCCCGCCCCTTTTTGGGAGCCAGGACTCCTGGGTTCTAGCCCCATCTCTGGGAGCAGAGTGGGGTCTAGTGGTTAGAGCAGGAGGAGCCAGGACTCCTGGGTTCTACTCTCAGTGCTGCTGTGTGACCCTGGACTTCGGTTTCTCCTCCCACTTTTTGGGTATGGAGCCTTTAAACTCTACGGGGCATGGCCTGTCTCTCGCTGTGTCTGGGCAGCGCCTGGCTCGACAGGGCCCTGATCTTAGCTGGGGCAGGGACTTTCTCTGTGTCTGTGCAGCCCCTGGCACAACAGGGGTTTGAGTCTGCCCCGCTCTCTGCAGGTGCTGCTGTTGTACAGATAAATAGTCATGATACTAAAAGGCGTGGCAGTGCGTGAGTGCACCACCATTGCCATGCAAAGGGAAAGGCAGTACAAATTACCGGGGCCCGGCGGTCCAGAAGAGGGCCCAGGGCCTGGCTTCATTGCCCTGTTTCGCTGGTCCACGCTTGCTGGGGGGCCTGAAAAAATTTTTCACCGGGGCCAGAACCCGCTTTCTGCGGCCCTGAGTGTATGGGGGGCCTTACCCCCCTCCACGGAGCATGGGGGTGCCAATAGGCATCTATGCATGGTCCCCCCAGGAGGGGCCAGGATGTCAATAGGGGGCCTGTGCCCCCAACATGGAGAATCTGGGGTGCAACCTTGCTTAACAGGTCAGTCTGTTCCTTCTCTGACTGTCCCATTCCAGCTTCAACTAGTGCTTGTGGTTCATTCGTTCTTTTTCATTCCTTTTCTTCTCTAGCTTGTATGTTCTTGTTTTCTTTTTTCCCCTCTATCTTTCATACTCTTGCTTTCTTTCCTTCTTTTTCTTTTTTTTCCGCTCCCTTTCTTTCTTTCTTTGCCTTCCATGTTCTTTTCGCTCTCACTCTCTCGCTGGTTATTTTTTTTCACTCGCTCTTTTTCCTTGCTCCCTTCCAAGCCAAGCAGGTTCTCCTTGCACTCACATTTTGACAGGTTTTCCTCCTGATCACTGAGTGGATTAAGCACGTCTTCGGAGGGAGTTTGGCATGCCAGAGAGCAGGAAGCAGGCTGGCCGGGTGTCTTTGTGGCTGTCTGCTGGCCACACATAAGCATGGTCCTCCCCTTCTCTTGCCCCTCCCTCAGTTGCTCTGTAGCTTTTAAGCCTTCCCTTGGAGCAGTCAGCACCAGCCGCCTCTGCTCTAGGTGCCCAGAGCACGAAAGGTGTGTTGGGCTCCAGCCTGAGACACTTCCTCCATCCTGCCGAGCCCTGACTATCAAGCCTGGCCCTGGCACTTCTTCCTTCAAGTGCCATGTGGACAAGAGGCAATATGTGGCTGCGAGCAAAATGGCCAAACTTGTGGGCATCAGGTGAAGCTGTGAGAATCCCAAGCATCTGGTCAAACCACAGGACTGCAGGCATCAGCAACTAGGGCAGCAAGTTCTAGAGCCCCAACCCATTGTGGCCATTACAACCAGGCCCTAATGGGCAAGTCACCCAGCAGGAGAGGAAAGATTTGCTCTTGCGCAGCTGGAGACAGGGAAGTTGAGCACTGCGAGCTCTAGGGGTTTGCCATAAGGTCCCACTGAGATTTGAACTCAGATTGCAGAATTCAGAGTCTTGAGTGCAGCCCGATACACTATGGGAACAGCTTGTGCTGCTGTCTGTGCACATCAGTGACCCTCTGGGGCCAGCTTGTGTAAGGGACTGTTGGCCCCTTACTAAAGCTCAGTGGGGTTTTGGTTGGCTAGTTCCCAGTACCAATAGAAGCGGGAAGGATCAACGGGAAATCAGGATCCTAAGACTGAAAGTCCCCAGGGGCAATGGGGAGAGGCCAAAGCTCCAAGTTAGCCAGACTGACAGGCCAGGCAGTGTAATGAGGGAGTCACCAGGGCAGGGGATCCCATCATCTGTGTGAGCTGGAACTACCTGGGCCAGAGTGGGACCCAACGAAGGAGAAAGCAGGAGCCACTTGCCACCCCACTCTCTTCTCCCAGCTTCACAGCTTGGCCAACAGGGACTTGGTGCCCAGCACTGCAATGGAAGGCAGTGGACAGAGCCACCCTTGCCTTGAAGATCCAGCTCATTAAACCATATCTTCAATCAGTGCTGGCCAATAAGAGACCGATATCACTTGCTATTTTAGCATTTGAAAATCCCATTGGCCAATCTTTGGATCTCTCTGATGCTGCACTTCAGTTCATGAGGGCAAAGGCAATAAAAGTGACCTTTGAAATAAAGCACTAGGGTTAACATCCTAACGCTGTCTCCTCCTGTAACACTATTTAATACTGGCCCACCCTATGCTGGTGACAGGTCCACTTCTAGATGTTAGTACAGTTCAGTTACTGTCAAAATTAAAAAGTTTCTATATGCTCAGAGGAAATGAATTTGTTTTATTTACTTATACATGGCATGAATAAATACAGGTTTACAGATCCTAGCCTGCAAATTTATCATCTGATATGACAGAGAGAATCATGCATCCACATTGTGCATCAAAATCATGAACTGAGCTACAAGTGCAATAAAAAATAAGCTATTCCAAAGTGTAATGTATTGGGGAGCAGGCACTGAAGACACTTTTTGCCAGGGATGCCACTTGGTCTAGGGGAGGCCCTGTCAGGGAAAGCAGGAGTTAGTGTCACATGCCTATTTTCAGGCTGTAATCTGTGGGCACCCTGCTCTGGGGCAGGGATCGCAGTACCCCAGACTCAGGGCTGGAACAGGCCCCTGATTGAGGGGGTGGCTGCATGGTGTACAGCCCTCTGATGTCTCAGACAATGTGTCTCTCTCAAAGCCTCAGCTCTGCGTCCCCAGAAGGCTCCTGCGCTGCCTCTGCCCCTTTCACAGTCTATAGCAAGGAGCAGCAGCAAGGATCAGGGATGAGCCATAGGGCACTAGGTGGGGGGCAGAGGCTTCAGGAGCCCAGAGTGTTTGCCTGTCTGGGGCAATTTGGCTGAGACTTCAGGGACACATTGTGAGGCAGAATCCCAGGCATCTGTATGAAAGGACCATAAGGATGTAAGAATGGCCATACTGGGTCAGATTGGGTCCATCTTGTCCAGTTTCCTGTCTTCCTATAGTGGCTAAAGCCAGGTGCTTCAGAGGAAATGAACAGAAGAAGTGATCATCAAGTGATCTCTCCCCTGTCACCTATTCCCAGCTCCTGGCTCAGAGCATATCCTCCATGAATTGATTTAGCTCTTTTTTTGAATCCTGTTATAGTCTTGGCTTTTACATCTGCTGTGATGTTGTCCAGTAGCATGCACGCATTCCTCCCCTCAGCACAAATACAAGTTGCAGCAAACAGATACAATCCTTCCAGCAAAATACACATTTGCAGATAAAGAAAACAATCAAAAGACTAAACCGCCTTTCTAACTGGTACTCACTAAATTGAACAGAAGAGGCTGTTTCAGAGATTGGAGAGCCTGAATGTACGTCTGGTCCCTCTTAGATCCAAGAGAGAACAGAGAACAAAAGAAAGCAGCACAAAGAAAGACTTCCCTTCACCCAGATTTGAAAGTATCTTGTCTCCTGATTGGTTCTCTGGTCAGGTGTTAGCCAAGTTCACTGAGCTTGTTAACCCTTTACAGGTAAAAGAGACATTAACCCTTACCTATCTGTTTATGACACCCCCGGCTGAATATATTTTGCGGCCTAGGAGGTCCATGCGCCTAGCCTCCTTGGACTTGGGAGCAGGAGCTTGCTGGCCATGACGCTCCCTCTCGTTTACCGATTGAACTACTAGGGAGCAAGTAGGTGGGTGTATGTAGAGATACTCATACCCCTTGGAAGGTACCATGTATTTTCTCTCTACTTCCCTGACTGTGGGGGTGATCGAGGCTGGGGATTGCCAAATGGTGTCTGCATTTGCTTGAATAGTGCAGATAAACGGCAGGGCCACTCTAGTAGGTGCGTCTGCAGATAGGATGTCCACTACAGCGTCCTCTATTTCAGGGACCTCCTCCACTTGCAGATTCATACTCTGCGCCACCCGTCTCAAGAGGTCTTGATGTGCCCTTAGGTCAATTGTGGGAGGGCCGGAGGAGGATGTTCCTGCCACAGCCTCGTCTGGCGAGGAGGAAGAGGAGAGGCCAGGGAGAAGAGGGTCCTGTGGGGGCTCCTCTTCTTAGGAGCGGCATCAGACTCAGGTGGGACCTGGGTGTCTGCAGGTGGTACTGAAGCCTCATCCGTACCCATGGTGGGGAGCGGCTTACGGTTGCCTCTGGTGTCCAGTATTCTGACAGGGCAGACTGTGGTGCAACCGAGGGAACACCTTGGGCTTGGTGGTACGCCCACGGTGTCCAGAAAGACCACTGATGAGGTCCTTGCTTGTGGCTCTGGCTCTCAGGAAACATATGGCTGGGGACATCCGAGCCACGATCCTGTGGACAGGAAATGCTACCAGCCTGTGATGACACCGAGGTGTGTCTCGACAGCCAAGGCGGTGCTGATAGACCCTGAGAGGGAGCCACGTCTCGGGTTGGTCTTTCCTGGGACGGTACTGGGAGCTGTAACGGTACCGCGAGGGAGACCGGGACCTACGACCGAAGCGGTGCCGGGAGGTCGACTGGGATCTTGAGTCCCTTTGCCTGGAGCGGCTGAGAGATGCGTGGTGCCATGAACGGTGCCAGGAGTCGGATCGGTACCACGAGTATCTGGCAGGTGAACGCGAGGCCGAGCAGTGCCGCGAGTGCGACCGGTACCGTGATGGAGAGCAGTGTGGGGACTGCGAGAGGCGTCGGGACCAGGATCGGCGGCGTGACCAAGATCATTGGTGGGACCGAGATCTTGAATGATGCCTCTTGGTGGCTCCCACGGAGAGCAGCCTCAGTAAGGCAGGCTTGCCAATAGATTGGATGACCCGCACCGGAGGTGGTGGGGCTTGAGACAGAGCAGTCTCCATCATCGCGATCAACTCCTGCGCTGTGGAGAAGGTCTCTGGCGTGGATGGGAGAGCGAGCTCGACCACAGCGTGAGCCAGGGAGCTTTCGCGCACCTGACTCAACAGCCCTTGCGGGACCGCAATCAACAGTGCCACACCCTGCGGTGCCGCACTCGGTGGTGACGCGGCAGATGATGGTGCTGGGTGATCCATCGTTGATCGGCGCTCCTTCTTGTGCTGAAGCAGCCAGAGCGCTGTGTTGCTTCTTGGGTCGCAGGGACAGGGAGCGGTGCCGAGCAGACGTCAGTGCCGGTGAGGGTCGGTGCCATGGCTCCTTCACGGTACCGGAGCGGTCCGGAGCCAAAGGAGCGCTCCTCACAGATGCAGGCTGTTGAGCACTTGGTACCGATGTCGCAGGGCTAAGTGCCGCCTCCACGAGGAGCTGACAGTCGAAAGTCCGGCTCCTTCTTCATCCTCGGTTTAAATGACTTACAGATGCGGCACTTTTCAGGAAGGTGGGATTCCCCTAGGCACTTGAGGCAGCAGTCGTGGGGATCCCCTATTGGCATCGGCTTTTGGCACGCCGAGCACGGTTTGAATCCTGGTGACCTGGACATGAGCCCGGCACTGGGGTGGAGGAAAGGGGCTAATCCCCGATCCCCCCTCAACAACTATATATATACACAACAATTAACACTAACTACAACTGTAAAAACTCCAACTATAAAGACAATTAACAGTAAAGAACAACGAGTAAGCTAGGGAAGTGGAGATCAGCAAAGCCGTGCTCCACAGTTCCAACGACTGTCACGGGTGGTAAGAAGGAACTGAGGGGCCGTTGGGTTGGCAGGGGTATATATCCAGTGCCATAATGGTGCCACTCCAGGGGGCGACCCAGCCGACTCATCAAGTGTTGCTAGGTAAAAATCTTCCGACGAACGTGCACGCGGCGCGTGTACGCAACTAACTGGAATGGATATGAGCAAGCACTCAAAGATGAACTCCCCATAAACCTTTTAAGTGAAGGCTCCTCTCTTTGTTTTGTTGTGAACTCTGGGCTCCGGGAGCTGCTTATCAAAAAACCAAACACAGCTACTGTTTGCTGTGAATGAGTAGAGGGAGGCAGGGGGGCTCCCTTTGGAACACCCACAGCTAATGTTAGCTTGAAGAGAGAGGCGGCACATGGAGGGAAGTGGGAGAGTCCATTTTGGTGAGTGGCTGCTTATCTGGTCTGTGAGAAAAATCAGGCATGATTCTCTCTGTCATATCAGATGATAAATTTGCAGGCTAGGATCTGTAAACCTGTATTTATTCATGCCATGTATAAGTAAATAAAACAAATTCATTTCCTCTGAGCATATAGAAACTTTTTAATTTTGACAGTAACTGAACTGTACTAACATCTAGAAGTGGACCTGTCACCAGCATAGGGTGGGCCAGTATTAAATAGTGTTACAGGAGGAGACAGCGTTAGGATGTTAACCCTAGTGCTTTATTTCAAAGGTCACTTTTATTGCCTTTGCCCTCATGAACTGAAGTGCAGCATCAGAGAGATCCAAAGATTGGCCAATGGGATTTTCAAATGCTAAAATAGCAAGCGATATCGGTCTCTTATTGGCCAGCACTGATTGAAGATATGGTTTAATGAGCTGGATCTTCAAGGCAAGGGTGGCTCTGTCCACTGCCTTCCATTGCAGTGCTGGGCACCAAGTCCCTGTTGGCCAAGCTGTGAAGCTGGGAGAAGAGAGTGGGGTGGCAAGTGGCTCCTGCTTTCTCCTTCGTTGGGTCCCACTCTGGCCCAGGTAGTTCCAGCTCACACAGATGATGGGATCCCCTGCCCTGGTGACTCCCTCATTACACTGCCTGGCCTGTCAGTCTGGCTAACTTGGAGCTTTGGCCTCTCCCCATTGCCCCTGGGGACTTTCAGTCTTAGGATCCTGATTTCCCGTTGATCCTGTCCCCTCTCCCTGCTCCTCTGGCTGGGAAAGTCCCATTCCTGGGGGCTCTGCTCTCCCAGGGCTGGATTTTCTCCTGGCAATTGCTAATGGGAGGAGAGGCTGTTTGTGTAGAGACACTTTCTTGCCAGTCCCCAGGACTTTCCCAGAGGTCTTTCAGTTACCTGGAGACTCTGGTTCAGAATTTGTATTAATAGGGCCCAGCTCTGCCCCAAGGGGCTAGTACCAGCTGGAGAAAGTCGGGCAGAAAAAAAGCTTTAATTAAGGTCAGGTCCCAGCACAGAACCCCACTGGGGGGGGCAGCAGCTGCTAAGCCTGGTCTCCCAGATCACAATGGAGGCTGCAGCACCTGATCCAGGTCCACCGGAGCCGTGGGACCAGCGGACCCTCGGCAGCCACGGAGCCGCGGGTCCGGCAAGCGGCAGGGCGCCCCCCCTCACGGGGAAATGTCTAGAGCCGGCCCTGTTCGGCGGCGGGGGGCCCTTCCGTTCGGGGACCCGCTGCCGAAGTGCCCCGAAGACCCTCTTCGGCGGTGATTCGGTGGGGGGGGGGGCCGCCACGGGTCTTCGGGGCACTTCGGCGGCTGGTCCCGGAACAGAAGGGTCCCCGCCGCCGAATTACCGCCGGAGACTGGGCTGCACTTCGGTGGCAGGTCCCGCTTCCGCCGTAATTCGCTGGCAGGGGGGGGGTCCTTCCACCCCCGGAGCGGAAGAGCCCCCCCCCGCCGGCGAGGACCGGGAGCGGAAGAAGCTCCGGGGCCCGGCCCCACAAGAGTTCACTCGCTCCGGGGGGCCCAGAAAACGACCCCGCTCCAGGAGCCCCGAAAAACTCTCGTGGGGGCCCCTGCGGAGCCCAGGCAAATTGCCCCCTTGCCCCCCCGGGCGGCCCTGGAATTTGCATCGGGGGCGAGAGGCACAAACAGGGACAGGATCCAATTAACGCCCCTTCCCCCGCCCGCCCCGGGAATTGCCTGGCTGCCCAGAGACAGCTCAACATCCACCCCTCCCCCCGGCCCGGGGCCAGGGCTCCGCCCCTCCCCCCACCCCAGCGGGGCCGGGGCGATCCTGCTGCAGCTCCTGGGGCCGAGGCAGCTCCGAGGCTTCTCCCAGGTTTCCCGGGGCCGAGAGTCACTTCCCCCCATCGCTCTCCCCCCCGGCGTCTCTCACTCACCAGCTCAGGCGGAGACGGCAGCAGCAGCTTTATCCTCCCTCGCCAGCCAGAGCTCGCACGGAGCATGCGCAGTTTCAGCTGCTGAACCCCTCCCTTAGCTGGGCTGGACAGGGCGGACACGCCCCAGGGCAGGTTGGGAGATGTAGTTCCGGACTCTCCGGGGGAGAGGAAGTGACGTCAGCGAGGGGGCCGGAGTCGGAGCGCGAACGCGCGCGGGGCGCTGTGGCTCTGCCTGGCGCTCGCGGGGCCGTTGGAGCCTCTCCCGGGGCCGGAGAAGGGTTTGTGCCGTTGGAGCTCTGGGCATGCGCAGATCGCGGCGGGAGAGCCCGTCATTAACCCCCCAGTGCCTGGGCCGGGCTCCGCCCCCGCTGCGGAGCTGCAGCCTCCAGGTACCGGAGCGAGCCCGGGGGGCGGGGCCGGGCGGTGACTCTGCCCCGGTGTCCGGGGCGGGGGGACTCGGCCTCTCGCAGCGCCGGGATCTGCTCCTTGGGGCCCACGGGGGGACCGGCCCCACTGGGGGCCGGGCGTGGGGCCGGGCGTGGGGGTCCTGGGGGGTCCCGGGAAAGGGGCGGGTGGAAAGTGTCGGTGCAGCCCGGACATGGCCGGGGCGGGGGGAAGAGCTGGTGACCCCCGAGGAGCGGGGAGAGAAGGGGGGGGCTGAGATCCCCTCGGATTTAGCGAGGACCCCCCGTCCTGCCCCCACTCTCTCTAGAGAGCAACATCCAGGGTGACCCCCGCCCCCAAACCCCTGAGAAGTTCCCTGTCCCCCCCCCATTGTGCCCCATTGTCTCTCCATTTCCCCAGTGTCCAGCTCTCACTGTGGCTGGGGGGGGGCTCTGGGGGTGTCTGGGCCCCTGGCCGGGGACGCTGGGGACTGGGTGCCAGGGAAGATCTGGCGGGACCCTGACAGGGGTTGTGGGGGTGTCTGGGGCCCCTGGCTGTGGGCTCTGGGCTCCGGGTGCTGGGGGGTGTCTGGGGGCTGCTACTAACCATGATCCTGCTCCCTGATCAGCCTGTGCCAGAATCCTGGCTCCAAGCGCTGCCAGGCAGCCCCCGGCCAGGCCCACTCACCCTGATAACTTCCTGTCCACTTATCAAACGCTGTGAGGTGAATCACACATTTCTCTTCTCTCCCCTCTTGAAAACTAGGGAATATTCATGCCCCACCCCCCGCAAGTCCTTGCCCTAGACCTGGGGGGTGAGGGAGGGGGGAGGGGGGTCAGCACTGCCGCACAGTGGTTTCTTCCAAGGCATTCTGGGCTCAGTCTTTCTGAAATCTGATTTCATCGAGAACATTGTTAATCAGAGTCAGTGCATGGAAAGACAAGGAGTGACTCCAGATGAACAGGGGGGGCAAATGAGATTAGCAGTTCTCCCTGTGAGGAGGGGCTCTCATTAGCTGCTCTCCCCAGAGAGCTAAAGGAGGGAAGCTGCTCAAACGCACTGTCCCTCTCTGCTCAGGATATTGGGGTTCAGCTTCCTGGGTCAGACGCTGCAGCCTCCATTGTGATCTGGGAGACCAGGCTTAGCAGCTGCTGCCCCCCCAGTGGGGTTCTGTGCTGGGATGTGACCTTAATTAAAGCTTTTTTTCTGCCCGGCCTGGGGGATGACTTTCTCCAGCTGGTACTAGCCCCTTGGGGCAGAGCTGGGCCCTATTAATACAAATTCTGAACCAGAGTCTCCAGGTAACTGAAAGACCTCTGGGAAAGTCCTGGGGACTGGCAAGAAAGTGTCTCTACACAAACAGCCTCTCCTCCCATTAGCAATTGCCAGGAGAAAATCCAGCCCTGGAAGAGCAAAGCCCCAGGAATGGGACTTTCCCAGCCAGAGGAGCAGGGAGAGGGGACAGGGGAAGGAGAGACTGAAAGGGGCAGTGGGAGAAATGAGGGAGGGGAGAGATTTCCAGCTCTCTAGTCCACCTAGACACAGGTATTGCAGCACCCCTGGGCAGAACCACTTTCCAGTGAACAAGAAAAGGCTCAGACAGAGGAAAAGCTGGTTCTTGACTCCATATTCCCCCTGCTGGGGTGTGACTGCCATGGGGCCGGTGTCCGAGAGAATCCCCCGCAGTGACTCCTTTGGTTCTGCTCTTTTCTAGCCTTGTGTTCAGAGACTTTGTTATGGGGTGAGGGGAGGGAGAAGGGAGGTTAAAAATGTGTCTGTGGGTTTAGCCTAGCAGGAGGGGCCAGGTCTACACTGTAATAAAGAGATCAAGCATGTTCCAGCATGGCAGATTCTAGGATGTCTGTCTGCGGGGACAGGGCCTGGGGGAATCGTCCTGTGAAATTAACTAAAGCCTGTTCTGTAACCCCCACAACTGCCCTTCTCACCCTCCCACGCTGCAGAATGACGCCATGTTTTGCTCCAGCTCATCCCATCCTCCCACGGGAGAGGGAAGAGAAATGGCTCCAGAGCAGCCTGTTCAGGTAGGGATTATCAGGGGGTTGCTGGTGGGTTCCTGCAGGAGAGAGAGAGACAGCAAATACAGCAGAGATGGGAAGGTTTGCACAGTCTGGTTTGGAGGTTGGCGCGGGGCAGGAAATGCACAGGGTGGAGAAAGGGAGGAGGACAGAATGTGACAAACTTGCTGGGAGTTGTTCAATAAGGAGCCTAGATTCTAGGAACGGACCCATAGGGTTTGGAGGTGGAAATGCCCTAATTTGTTAAACAGAAAATAACACACCTACACGGAGCTACGAAAACTGACCAGACTGCCAGTGGTGGAGCCTGACCCGACTAAGCAGCGGCTGCTGTGAGATATGAAGGGGGCACCCACGAGTCAGGCTTAGGGGAGATTCCCCTCCCTTCGTATCCAGCACCTCACAATGGGGAGGGTGTTGTGCTTCCTACCAGAGAGTTCTCCTTTGACCTGGCTAGGGGCTCCACCTCTTCTATCAGTCTGTGGCTAGCAGGTGTGTGATGGATCTGCTGGGAGAGACAAGGGGCTCTTGCTTCGTCTCCTCACCCTGGTGCAGGGATAGGCAACCTATGGCACGCGTGAGCTGATTTTCAGTGGCACTCACACTGCCTGGGCCCTGGCCACTGGTCCAGGAGGCTCTGCATTTTAATTTAATTTTAAAAGAAGCTGCTTAAACATTTTAAAAACCTTATTTACTTTACATACAACAATAGTTTAGTTATATATTATAGACTTATAGAAAGAGACCTTCTAAAAACGTTGAAATGTATTACCGGCACGCAAAACCTTAAATCAGAGTGAATAAATGAAGACTCAGCACAGCACTTCTGAAAGGTTGCCGACCCCTGCCCTGGTGTTTCCTGGATGCTCTGAGCAGGGTAGGGGTTGGATTCTGTTGACTGCAATCCACCCAGAGCTTCCCTTTGTTGGGCGTCTCTGCTCCCCAAATAGTGGGGCTGTGAGTGGGGCAGAAGGTACTAAGTGTTGGACTCTTGCTCTTTCAGAGGCCAGTGACCTTTGAGGAGGTGGCTGTGTATTTCACCAGGGAAGAGTGGGCTCTGCTGGACCCTGTCCAGAGAGCTCTCTGCAGAGACGTCATGCAGCAGAACTATGAGAATGTGACCTCACTGGGTAAGGATTTCAATCCCCTCCCTTCTTGGTAGGGGAGATTAAGAGCGAAGGTTCATGCCAGCCCCACAATGCTACCTCTACTCTGTCCTTTTCAGCATCACCCCAATATGCCAGTGACACAGGGCACCCCCCCCCCCCCCCGCTGCAGAACACTTTGGGAACAGAGCACAGGAGCAGTATTGCACAGTGTCAAATAGCTCGTGTTTGCTCAAGTAAAACTGGGGGTTAGGTCCAGCATAATGAACAGAAGGTTTCTACCCCTGTCCACTGAGCCTACTCCCCCCAAACCAGGATGTGCTTGGGGTGTGAGAGGCAGGCTGCTGGAGTCAGAGCTGCTGGGTCAGGGTTACTTATCACACAGACACTCAGGATATGGCTACACTTGCAGCACTACAGCGCTGGAAGTTAAATCTACCTTCGTACAGCTGAGTAGGGAAAGCGCTGCAGTCTGTCCACAGCGCGCTGGTGTGGCCACATTTGCAGCATTTGCAGCAGCATTGGGAGTGGTGCATTATGGGTAGCTATCCCAGCATTCTAGTGGCTGCAACATGCTTTTCAAAAGGGAGCTGTGGTGGGGTGGAGTGTGACAGGGAGCGTGGAGGGAGAGAGTGGGTTTTTGGAGTGCTGAGAGTGTCAGCATCCTGCCTTGCAAGTTCTGACCCCCCCCACCCCCACCCCTCACTCAGTGAAAGCAAACAGCCAGGCTGCAGAATGACGTCCATGTTTCGCTCCGGCTCATCTCATGCTTCCATAACAGAGGGAAGAGAAATGGCTGCAGTGGAGCCAGCTCAGGTAAGGATTTTTTCTTTTTTGGGGGGGGAGGGGGTTCTACAGGAGGGAGAGGAGCAAATACATCGAAGATGGGAAGGTTTGCACAATCTAGCTTGCAGGTTGGTGCGGGGCAGGAAATGCACAGGGTGGAGAAAGGGAGGGCAGGGTGGGACAAACCTGCTGGGAGTTGTTTAATAAGTGGCCTAGATTCTAGGAACAGACCCATGAGATTCGGAGGTGGAAATGCTCTAGTTTGTGGAGCAGAAAATAACCCACCTACATGGGGCTGGGAAAACTGACCAGACTCATAATGCTGGAGCCTGACCCGACTACCCAGTGACTGCTGTGAGATATGAAGGGGATCCCCACCAGTGAGGGTTAGGGGAGATTCCCGTCCCTTCATATCCAGCTCCTCACAATGAGGAGGCTGTTGAGCTTCCTACCAGGGATCTCTCCCTGGTCCCTGCTAGGGCCTCCCTCTCCTCTATCAATCTGTGGCTAGTAGGTGTGTGATGGATCTGCTGGGAGAGACAAGGGGCTCTCTCTTTGTCCCCTCACTCTGATGTTTCCTGGATGCTCTGAGCAGGGTAGGGGTGGGACTTTGTTGACTGCAGTCCACCTAGGGCTTCCCTTTGATGGGCTTCTCTTCCCACAAATAGTGGGGCTGTGAATGGGGCAGCAGGTATTGAGTGTTGGACTCTTGCTCTTTCAGGGGCTGGTGACCTTCGAGGAGGTGGCTGTGTATTTCACCAGGGAAGAGTGGGCTCTGCTTGACCCCACTCAGAGAGTCCTCTACTGGGATGTCATGCAGGAGAACTATGAGAATGTGACCTCACTGGGTAAGGGTTACTGTCCCCTCGGTTCTTGGAAGGGAAAACGGAGAGTTAAGGTTTACGCCAGCCCCACAATGCCACTTCTACTCTGCCCAGTTTCAGCATCACCTCAATATGCCAGTGACATACACACTACCAGAGACCCTCCCCTGCTGCAGAACGCTTTGGAAACAGAGCACAGAAGCCGTATCACAGTGTCAAATATCTCCTGTTTGCTCAAGTAAAACTGAGAGTTAAGTGCAGCATAATCAACAGAAGCTTCCTAGGGGTCACCAGATGAAATTAATAGGCAGCAGGTTTAAAGAAAATAAAAGGAAGTTCTTCGTCACGCAGTGCATAATCAACTTGTGGAACTCCTTACCTGAGGAGGTTGTGAAGGCTAGGACTATAACAGCGTTTAAAAGAGAACTGGATAAATTCATGGTGGTGAAGTCCATCAATGGCTATTAGCCAGGATGGGTAAGGAATGGTGTTCCTAGCCTCTGTTTGTCAGAGGATGGAGATGGATGACAGGAGAGAGATCACTTGATCATTGCCTGTTAGATTCACTCTCTCTGGGGCATCTGGCATTGGTCACTGTCGGTAGACAGGATACTGGGCTAGTTGGACTTTTTTATCTGACCCGGTACGGCTGTTCTTATTTTATGTATGTATATGTGCATTTGGTGCAAGGAGCTCCTGGCCCTCAGAGGCCACGTGGAGGATTTGGAGGCCAGGGTGTTGGAACTGGGGGAGCTAAGGGAGGCAGAGAAGTATGTTGATGAGGCTTTCCGGGACGCTATAAAATTGTCCCAACTCCGGTCAGACAGTATTGGGAGATTCAGTCATTAGAAACAAGGATATCTGGGTTTGTGATGACCAGGAGAACCGTATGGTGACTTGCCTGCCTGGTGTGTAGGTTGCGGATTTCTCAAGGCATCTAGATAGATTTATGTGTAGTGCTGGGAAGGAGCCAGTGGTCGTGGTACATGTAGATACCAATGACATAGGGAAGGGTAGGTGAGACGTCCTGGAGGCCAAATTTAATCTGCTAGGAAAGAGACTGAAATCCAGGACCTCTATGGTGGCATTCTCAGAAATGCTCCCAGTTCCACATGCAGGGCCAGGTAGGCAGGCCAAGCTTCGGAGTCTCAATGTGTGGATGAGATGATGGTGTAGAGAGATGGGGTTTAGATTTATTAGGAACTGGGGAAACTTTGGGGATGGAGGAGCCTATGCAGGAAGAATGGGCTCCACCTAAACCAAAGTGGATCCAGACTGCTGGCACTTAACATTAAAAAGACTGCAGAGGAGTTTTTAAACTAAGAGATGAGGGAAAGCCAATGGCTGCAGAGGAGCTCGTGGATCAGACAGAGACTTCTCTTAAATTAAAGTGTAACGGTAGAGATTTTTCTAGTTTTAGTCAGGAAGAGAGGCTGGAAGAGGATAAAGTAGGGGCCAGATCGGATGAGAAGCATTCACACACAAAAGAATCTAACAGATCAGAAAAGGGCAGACAAATAAACAATGACAAGTTTTTAAAGGGCTTGTACACAAATGCTAGAAGTGTAACTAATAAGATGGGTAAATTAGAGTGCATCGTGTTAAGAGGATATTGACATAATAGGCATCACAGAAACCTGGTGGAGTGGGGACAATCAATGGGACACAATCATTCCAGGGTACAAAATATATCGGAAGGACAGAGCAGGTCATACTCGGGGGGTGGAGAGGGGAGTGGCACTGTATGTTAAAGAAAATGTAGACTCAAATGAAGTAAAAATCTTAAATGAAACTGCATGTTCCATAGAATCTCTATGGATAGTAATTCCGTACTGTAATAAGAATATAACAATAGGAATCTATTATTGACCACCTGTCAAATACAGTGATAATGAGGATGAAATGCGAAGGGAGATTAGAGAAGCTATCAAAATAAAGAACTCCATAATAGTGGGGGATTTCAATTATCCCCATATTGACTGGGTCCATGTCACCTCAGGACAAAATGCAGAGACAAAATTTCTCGATACTCTAAATGACTGTTTCTTGGAGCAGCTGGTACAAGAACCTGCAAGGGAAGAAGCAGCTCTCCATTTAGTTCTGAGTGGAGCGCAGGATCTTGTCCAAGAGGTAACTATAACACCGCTTGGAAATAGTGATCATAATATAACAAAATATAACATTCCTATGGTGGGAAAAACAGCTCAACACTGTGGCAGTTAATTTCAGAAAGGAGAGCTATGCAAAAATGAGGGGGTTAGTTAAACAGAAATTAAAAGGTACAGTGACTAGAATGAAATCCCTGTAAGCTGCATGGACACTTTCCACAGACACAATACTAGAGGCCCAACTTCAATGTATACCCCAAATTAAAAAACACAGCAAAAGAACTAAAAAGAGCCACTGTGACTTGGCTTAACCGTGTAAAAGAAGCAGTGAGAGATAAAAAGGCATCTTTTAAAAAGTGGAAGTCAAATCCTAGTGAGGTGTATATAGAAGGGAGCATAAGTATTGTCAAATTAAGTGTAAAAATAAATAAGAAAACCCAAAAAGGAGTTTGAAGAACAGCTAGCCAAAAATTCGGAAGGTAATAACAAAATGTTTTTTAAGCACATCAAAAGCATGAAGTTTGCTAAACAACCAGTGGGGCCCCTGGACGATTGAAATACAAAAAGAGCCCTTAAAGACGATAAAGTCATTGCGGAGAAACTAAACGCATTCTTTGTTTGTCTTCATGGCTGAGAATGGTAGGGAGATTCCCAAACCTTTTGTGGGTGACAAATCTGAGGAATTGCCACAGGATTGCAGTGTCACTAGAGGAGGTTTTGGAACTAATTGATAAACTTAACTGTAACAAGTCACCGGAACCAGATGGTATTTACCCAAGAGTTCTGAAGGAACTCAAATGTGAAATTGGGGAACTATTAGCTCTGGTTTGTAACTTGTCTTTTAAATCAGCTTCTGTACCTAATGACTGGAAGATTGCTAATATATCGCCAATATTTAAAAAGGGCTCTAGAGGCGATCCTGGCAATTACAGACTGGTAAGTCTAACATCTGTGCTAGACAAATTAGTTGAAACACGTAATAAAGAATAAAATTATCAGGCACATAGAAGAACAAAAATTGTTGGGCAAAAGTCAACATGGTTTCTGTAAAGGGAAATCATGTCTTACTAATCTATTAGAGTTCTTTGAAGGTGTCAACAAACATGTGGACAAGGGGGATCCTAGTGGACATAGTGTACTTAGATTTCCAGAAAGCCTTTGACAAGGTCTCTTATGAAAGGCTCTTAACTTAATTTATGTATCATTGGATAAGAGGGGAGATCTTTTCATGAATTGATAACTAGTTAAAAGACAGGGAACAAAGGGTAGGAATAAATGGTAAATTTTCAGAATGAAGAGGAGTAACTAGTGGTGTTCCCCATGGGTCAGTCCTAGGACCAATCCTATTCAACTTATTCGTAAATGATCTGGAGAAAGGGGTAAACAGTGAGGTGGCAAAGTTTGCAGATGATACTAAACTGCTCAAGATAGTTAAGGCCAAAACAGACTGTGAAGAACTTCAAAAAGATCTCACAAAACTAAGTGATTGGGCAACAAAATGGCAAATGAAATTTAATGTGGATAAATGTAAAGTAATGCACATGGGAAAAAATAACCCCAAGTATATATACAATATGACGGGGGCTAATTTAGCTGCAACTAATCAGGAAAAAGATCTTTTTGTCATTGTGGGTAGTTCTCTGAAAACATCCAGCAGTGTGCAGCGGAAGTCAAAAAAAGCAAACAGGATATTAGGGATCCTTTAAAAAGAGATAGACAGTAATACAGAGAATATCTTATTGCCCTTCCGTAAATCAATGGAAATGACTAATTTAGACCCCATCATTTTATATATATATTTGGGATTATGTTTTCCAATGGGCTGCACTATGTGCTACCCTGACATCTAGTACTGCTGAGATCCTGTATTCAATAATATCCCTGCCCTTCCTGTTCCCTTTCTCCTCTGAGCCCCACGCTTATGTTTCCAACTTCCCTGGGACTCTCTCTCTTTGTCTCTGGACCTGTCTGTCAGCAAGAAGCAGAGCCAGGGAGACTTGCCCTCAGTCTGGAGACTTCGATTTCTGGGATGTGGATTTACTTTCTGTCTGTTTTAGGAGACTTTGAAATTGAGTGTCTGTGACATTAAGCACAGTACAATCTGGAGTGTTGAACAGCTGTGTCCCCTCAGTTCCCTAGGCTGGGGTGCCTTTTACACTGCTCTACTGTGAGAGCAGCCACTCCTGGGCAGCTAACACGCAGTCTCCAGCATGTAACTTACTCCCAGCTACACAGTATTGGGTGCTGCTAGTCAGTGACTCCCGAATTACAGTACCCACTGGAGAACCCCAGAAAATTCTCTGCTCTCAGACATCCCCAGAAATGTGCATCTTGTCCTGTCCAACACACTACTGAACAATGGGAGCTCATATGAAATCTTATTTCATTAATGGAAAATGACATGCACCAGGGTTGTTGTTCCAAATTGAATTTTCAACACACTTTAATCCAACCACACTGGTTAGATAAAACAATAAACTAAGATTGTTAACTGCTGGGAAAAAAAAAAGATTTTCAGTGACTACAAGTAATGAGGCATAAAAGTCAGACTTGTTTACAAAAGAAATGCAAGAGAAAACAAACTAATGTTTAACTTAACAAGCTAAACCTGATATAAAACAAATCTTTCTCTCACCATGTACTGAGACAGGCTGGCTTTCCTTTCAGCCAGGAATCCTTCTAACCGGCCCCTGCTGCACACATTCAGTTCTTCAGGAGTTGTCATGAGCAGAGGGAAACGGGAGAGAGACTCTCATGCATTTTCCTCACCTCTTTTTTATAATTCAGTCCTTTGTACTAGAAGCAAATTCAGTTCTCAGCTGAGTCATGGTGCCAGGCTGTCATAGATACGAGCTTCAAGTGGTCCCTGTGATGGAATGTAAATGTCTTCTTCACACCTTCCCCCTCCTGGAGAATGGCTATTTGACCAGCTGTTTGCCTTGCTGTCTCTGAAGAACTTAGGGTTAGGGTTGCAACTTTTCCAGTAATATCATACCATAAAACCTCATCACTTTACGTACAAAGTTGTTACACATTTTAAGGAGGATATTCATTAGATTATGTCTTTTCAAATGTTACCTCACAAGCCATACAGTGATAAATGAAGGGGAGGGGAGGGATCTCCCTTTTATAAACACCCAGCCAGCCAGATTTCTGTAAAGTCCCTGTTGGTGTGACTTCTCTGCTTGCTTTACCTGTAAAGGGTTAACAAGCCCACAGGGAAAAGAAAAGGAGTGGGCCCCTGACCGAAAGAGCCAATGGAAAGGCTAGAACTTTTTTAAATGGGACAGTAACTTTCCCTTTGTCTGTTGTTCTCCGAGAAGGCAACACGGAGTAGCAATGCTGTGTATGGCTTGAAGCAGGTGTGAAAATTCATCTTCCATACCTAGAAGAAATGATTTGGACAGGGAATGTTTAGACAGACACAGTCAGGTTTATATTTTTTATTTTGGCTTTTGGAGCTCCTCTGTGCTATCCCAGATGCTTTTGTTTGCTTCTAAGCTTTAAGCTGAACCCCCAAGAAAGCTATTTTGGGTGTGTGCAAAAATTGTTTCTAGCCAAAGCCTAAGTTCCAGATGTATTGTTTTCCTTTTCAGTTTAAATAAAATTTATCTCTTTTAAGAACAGGATTGGATTTTTGGTGCATGTTGTTGATTATCTGGTAGCCACAGCTAATTTCCTTTGTTTTCTTTCTCAGCTCTTTCCCGGAGGGGAGGTGAAAGGGGCTTGAGGGCACCCCAGAGGGAAGAATTCTCAAGTGCTCCTTCCTGGGTCCAAGGGTTTGAGGTTTTTTGCATTTGGGTGGTGGCAGCATTTACCAAGCCAAGGTCAGAGAAAAACTGTAACTTTGGGGGTTTAATACAAGCCTAGAGTTGCACAAATTAATTTTTAGAATCCTGGCGAGCCCCCACTTTCTGCACTCAGAGTGACAGAGTGGAGATTCAGTCCTGACACATACTATGAACAAAATTGATCACGATTTTCTAGAAGAGTGAATATAGGGGCACAGACTTGCACGGTGTCTGTCTGTGTGTTCCCAACATGTATGTGGGTATTTCAGTCCTTCACAAGCAAGGTGTTCGGCATCTTCAAACACCTGGCGAACCGGTCCTGGGAATTCACTAGTTCATACAGTGTCACTTAATAGAATTGAGAGACACTTTATATTATTATTTAATTATAAATACCAATATGATGAAATTGCAATGAATCGTGCTAGATATGCCATGTAAGGTGTCAATGAAAATGTTATGATTTTCCTCGTTTGATAATCTTGTTTCTATCTTTGTATTGTGAGTTATAGATATGTAGGGTATATCTGTATTCCAGACTTGTGTAGGTTTTCTGAGTGACACCCACAGACGTATTGGCATCAGCACTGCCCAGCCTGTTCGATGGCCCATCCGGGGTCATCAGCTGTACAATGAAGCCATGGAAAGGATCAAGGGGATACACCTATGAGTCAGCAAGACATGCAGGGGTATGCCTGTGTACTGAGACCTCCAAGGCTTTTCCATGCCATGTGCTGTGAAGCTTGTGTTTGAGACACAGGAAGTAGAAGCCATTTGGCAAAAGAAGGCTGCTAGGGGCCGTGTGCTGGGAGAGTGGCTGAGGCCTGATTAGGGGGCGGGGCTTACCTGATTAGGGGTCCTATAAAAGTAGCCAGCCAGTCAGGCAGCGGCACAGACAGCGGCAGCAGCACAGCAGTCAGCAAACAGAGCTGGAAACAGGAGTTTCAGAGGGAGTTCGGTTGGAGGAGCAGGTTTTTGGAGTTTGTGGATTGTATTGTGTAGTTTGTGTGTGTGTGAAGGCTGCTAGGGGCCGTGTGCTGGGAGAGCGGCTGAGCCCTGATTAGGAGGCGGGGCTTACCTGATTAGGGGTCCTATAAAAGTAGCCAGCCAGTCAGGCAGCGGCACAGCAGCCAGCAAACAGAGCTGGAAACGGGAGTTTCAGAGGAAATTTACAGGAGGAGGTTGCGGGGGAGACTAAGACAGAGGAACCCACAGGCTAGTTAAGGGAGTGGGTGGTGGTCTGCCAGTGTTCTGATGCCTGTTGGGGGTTTGTGTTGTGTTGTGTGTCTTGGATTACCAGGCACTAGGTGGGAAGGCTATGACTGATATAGAGGCAGCAGTGAAAGACACAATGAGGATGACTGGATGTGGAAGATGCGGCATGTACATGATCCTGGAGGGGGTACATGAAAAGGGTTTCTTCTGCATGAAGTGCAGCCTGATAGAGCTGATGGAAGAAAAGATCCGAGGACTGGAGATGCAGGTGGAAACTCTGAGTTTAGAAGGAGGTTTGAGCAGATGATGGAACACATACACGAGGGGGCTGAAGGGATAAGCTCAGACGTGCAGATGGAAGCAGGACCAAAGAATTCTGAGGAGAGACTGCTGGGTGAGGCAAGTGGATGGTGGAAGCATGTGACTAAGAGAACCAGGCAGAGGAAAAGACGGGCCAGTGAAGGAGAAATAGAACTCAGGAACAGGTTTGCAGAGTTGGAAAATGAAGAAGGGGGCACAGCAGGTGATCGCTGAAGGAGAGAGGGCAAGGAAAAAGAGAAGAGCCATTAGTCCTGCAGAAGGAGGGGAGGAGTCAGTGGAGGCAACACCAAATATAAGCCCCAGGAGGATTGCAAGGGCGAATAGGAATCGAGAAGACTTGCAGCCAGTGGGTGCAAGGGATAGACCAGAGAATCTCACTGTCACCAGGAAAAGGCAGGTCTACGTGATTGGAGACTCCTTACTGAGAAGAGTAGACAGGCCTGTAACTAGAGCTGATCGGGAGAACAGAAGGGTGTGCTGTCTGCCGGGTGCTAAGATACAGGATGTGGACCTGAGGCTGAAAAGGATCCTAGCGGGAGCGGGAAAGAATCCATTGATTGTCCTTCATGTGGGAACGAATGATACGGCTAGATTCTCGCTGGAACGTATCAAGGGAAACTATGCCAGACTGGGGAAGACGCTTAAGGAAATCGAGGCTCAGGTGATCTTCAGTGGGATTCTGCCGGTTCCTAGAGAAGGGCAACAAAGGTGTGACAAGATTATGGCAATCAACAGATGGCTCAGGCAGTGGTGCTATCAGGAGGGCTTTGGGATGTACGGTCATTGGGAAGCATTTACGGACAGAAGACTGTTCTCTCGGGATGGACTTCACCTAAGTAAGGAGGGAAATAGACTTCTAGGATGGAGGCTCGCCGACCTCATTAAGAGAGCTTTAAACTAGGAATTTGGGGGAGATGGTTGGGAGATGTTCAGGTGATCTTCATGCCGGAATTTAACCTTGAGAGGGAAGAAAACAAAGTAAGACGGGATACAGCCATGGACAGAAGAATTGACATAAGGAGGAAGGGTAGTGTAGATACCAGACTAACAGGTGATGCTGGTGGTAGAATGTCTGTGCCTAACCGGGTAAAGAATGTCAGTGAAGGCAAACGGCAAAAATTAAGATGTTTGTACACTAATGTGAGGAGCCCAGGTAACAAAATGGAGGAACTGGAGCTACTGGTGCAGGAAGTGAAACCGGATATTATAGGGATAACAGAAACTGGTGGAATAGTAGTCATGACTGGAGTTACAGGTATTGAAGGCTATGTGCTGTTTAGGAAAGACAGAAATAAAGGCAAAGGTGGTGGAGCAGCATTGTACATCAATGATGAGGTTAACTGTAAAGAAATAAGAAGTGATGGAATGGACAAGACACAGTCTGTCTGGGCAAAAATCACCTGGGAACTGGAGCCTCCCCTGAGATAGTGCTTGGGGTGTGCTACAGACCACTGGGATCTGATTTGGATATGGATAGAGACCTCTTTAATGTTTTTAATGAAGTAAACACTTGTGGGAATTGTGTGATCATGGGAGACTTTAACTTCCCAGATACAGACTGGAGGACAAGTGCTAGCAAGAATAATAGGGCTCAGATTTTTCTGGATGTGATAGTTGATGGATTTCTTCACAAAATAGCTGAAGAACCAACAAGAGGGGATGCCATTTTAAATTTGGTTTTGGTGAGCAGTGAGGACCTCATAGAAGAAATTGTTGTAGGGGACATCCTTGGTTCGAGTGATCATGAGCTAATTCAGTTTGAACTAGATGAAAGGATTAACAAAAATAGATCTGGGACTAGGGTTTTTGACTTCTCAAGGGCTAACTTTAAAGAATTAAGGAAATTAGTTAGGGGTTGTACCGTACGAGTGGAGAATTGCTAACATAGTTCCTATCTTCAAGAAAGGGAAAAAAAGTGATCCGAGTAACTATAGGCCTGTTAGTTTGACATCTGTAGTATGTAAGGTCTTGGAAAAATTTTTGAAGGAGAAAGTAGTTAAGGACATTGAGGTCAATGGTAACTGGGACAAATTACAACATGGTTTTACTAAAGGTAGATCGTGTCAAACCAACTTGATCTTCTTTGAGAAGGTGACAGATTATTTAGACAATGGAAATGCAGTAGATCTAATTTACCTCGATTTCAGTAAGGCATTTGACATGGTTCCACATGGGGAATTATTAGTTAAATTGGAAAAGATGGGGATCAATATGAAAATTGTAAGGTGGATAAGGAACTGGTTAAAGGGGAAACTCCAACGGGTCATACTGAAGGGTGAACTGTCAGGCTGGAAGGAGGTTACTAGCTGAGTTCCTCAAGGATCAGTTTTGGGACCAATCTTATTTAACCTTTTTATTACTGACCTTGGCACAGAGCGGGAATGTGCTAATAAAGTTTGCGGATGACACAAAGCTGGGGGGTATTGCTGACACAGAGAAGGACCGGGATATCATACAGGAAGATCTGGATGACCTTGTAAACTGGAGTAATAGTAATAGGATGAAATTTAATAGTGAAAAGTGCAAGGTCATGCACCTAGGGATTGATAATAAGAATTTTAGATGTACATTGCGGACACATCAGTTGGAAGCAACAGAGGAGGAGAAGGACCTTGGAGTATTGGTTGATCACAGGATGACTATGAGCTGCGAATGCAATATGGCCATTAAAAAAGCTAATGCAGTTTTAGGATGCATCAGGTGAGGTATTTCCTCCAAAGATAAGGAGGTGTTAGTACTGTTATATAAGGCACTGGTGAGACCTCATCTGGAATACTGTGTGCAGTTCTGGTCTCCCATGTTTAAGAAGGATGAATTCAAACTGGAACAGGTTCAGAGATGGGCTACAAGGATGATCCAAGGAATGGAAAACCTGCCTTATGAAAGGAGACTCAAAGAACTTGGCTTGTTTAGCCTAGCCAAAAGAAGGCTGCGGGGGGATATGCTTGCTCTTTATAAATATATCAGGGGGACTAACGTTAGGGAGGGAGAGGAATTATTTAAGCTTAGTACCAATGTAGACACAAGAACAAATGGGTACAAACTGGACATTAGGAAGCTTAGACTTGAAATTAGACAAAGGTTTCTAACCATTAGAGGAGTGAAGTTCTGGAACAGCCTTCCAAGGGGAATAGTGGGGGCAAAAGACATATCTGGCTTTAAGACTAAGCTTGATAAGTTTATGGAAGGGATGGTATGATAGGATAGTTTAATTTTGGCAATTGATCTTTGATTATCAGCAGATAAGTCTGCCCAATGGTCTGTGATGGGATGTTGGATGGGATGGGATCTGAGTTACTGCAGAGAATTCTTTCCTGAGTACTGGCTGGTGAGTCTTGCCCACATGCTCAGGGGTTAGCTGATCACCATATTTGGGGTCAGAAGGAATTTTCCTCCAGGGAAGATTGGCAGAGTCCCTGGAGGTTTTTCGCCTTCCTCTGCAGCTTGGGGCATGGGTCACTTGCTGGTGGATTCTCTGCAGCTTGAGGTCTTCAAACCACAATTTGAAGACTTCAATAACTCGGACATATGTTAGGGGTTTGTTATAGAAGTGGATGGGTAAGGTTCTGTGGCCTGCTTTGTGCAGGAGGTCAGACTAGATGATCATATTGGTCCCTTCTGATCTATGAGTCTATGAATATAAAGGGCAGCTGCATCATCTCCATTTTGTCTTCAATCCCTCTTCCTACCTCTGGAGCAACTTCTCTACAAACTGAACCCTGGAACAAAGGACTGAATGATGTGGATGTGTACCAGAGAGCCTTTCAAGCCAGAAACTCACTCATCTGGGAGGGATATTTGAGCATTGGCCTACTAAACCCAATGTTGTGAGTTCAGTCCTTGAGGGGGCCACTTACGGAGCTGAGGCCAAAATTGGTTCTGCAAGTGAAGGCAGGGGGCTGGACTCAATGATCTTTTAAGGTCCCTTCCAGTTCTAGGAGATTGGTATATCTCCGTTATTACCTTTATTACCAATACTGCTAAGAACCAGATATATAGATTTCTGAATGCATCTGACTGTTTTCCCATTTTAACAACTTCCTTTTTCTTTCCTTTTTATAATAAACCTTTAGTTTAGATGCTTTCTTGCTTATAAACCTTTAGTTTAGATGCTAAGGATTGGCTGGCATCAAAGTATTCTGGGTAAGATCCAAACTTATACAGAGCTGGTAATGTGGCTGACTCTGGGGTCAGAAGAACACTTTGTTTATGTGAGCAGTTTTTAAATAAACTCTCACTGTGCCGGACCGAGGTGCTGACTGAGAGTCAGAGAACTAGAATGTGATAAAGGGGGTCGTGTGATGTCTTTTTTCAGTTTCTTGATAACCAGTGTGGAGGATCAGAAGCACAGTTGGTGACTGATCGATGAATTTAACTTCCATGTTAACCACCAGTTTTGGGAGCATCTACTCTCCCTTTTTCAGCCTGCCCTGACCTTGGCATTTTCAGTGTGGACTGCCCCAGGCACGCTGGGTCACACTAAGCACTGAAGTTAAATTAATAGTGTTTTTTATGACACAGTCATGTGAAATCAACTGAACTCCTTTGTTTTCTTTCATCTGAGCAGGGTTTCCAGTTTCCAAACCTCCTATAATCTCCCAGCTGGAACAAGGGGAAGAGCCATGGGTCCCAGACCTCCAGGGTTCAGAGGAAAGAGAGATTCTGAGAGTTCCCTGCACAGGTGAGGAAAGATTAAACCAACTCAGAATCTGTAAGTGCCTCAAGGAAACATCTGGGATGCCCTACAATGCCTTTGGAAGGTTTCTCAGTTCATTATTGTTCCTAGCAGGGGTCGTATCCTCAGGGTAAATATAGCTCATGGCTTCCTGTAGACCCTAGCAGACACCAGGCAGTAGCTTTCTCCCTTCCCCCTGTGAATTTGGATGAAATGTGAGGGCCGAATTGATCCCCTCATCTCTCCTGTTTAGGGGAAGAGTTTGGAGGAGTTCAGTTCTTGTTTTTATTTGCCCTCTCTCAAGCACTTGTTTTGGTTTGGGCTTCCCCTCTCTATCCCTGTTTGAGGTTTCTGTCTCTATCACAGCAGGTGACGCAATGGTGTGTGAGAAAGAGGAGCAGAATTCTCAGCAGGAAAATGTTGAGCAATTGGCTGAACACGGAAAATTATCGCAAAGATGGAAAAGGAATGTGTCCAGGAGTCATGAGCAGGGAAAATCCTATGAGATTCAGCACAGACCAGAAAGAGAGCAAGGAAACCAGCCAGGGGAGAAAATGAGTAAATTTATTTCCTGTCGGGGAACTCAGAAGAGCGTCAAGGAAACCACAACACAGCAGGAAATCCTCATGGGAAAGAGGAAAAATACATGCACTGAGTGTGGAAAAACCTTCACTGGCTGCTCAGCCCTTTCTCAACATCAGAGAATCCACACAGGAGAGAGGCCCTTTGAATGCAGTGAGTGTGGGAAAAGCTTCACTCAGAGCTCTCACCTTACTAGGCATCAGAGAATCCACACAGGGGAGAGGCCCTACGAATGTCATGAGTGTGGGAAAAGCTTCACTCGCAGCTCGCTCCTTCTTATCCATCTCAGAATCCACACAGGGGAGAGGCCCTATAAATGCAGTGAGTGTGGGAAAAGCTTCAGTTGCAATTCAAACCTTATTATGCATCTCAGAATCCACACAGGGGAGAGGCCCTATAAATGCAGTGAGTGTGGGAAAAGCTTCACTGACAGCTCAGCCCTTTCTGTTCATCAGAGAATCCACACAGGGAAGAGGCCCTATGAATGCCATGAGTGTGGGAAAAGCTTCACTACCAGCTCAGGCCTTTCTAAACATCAGAGAATCCACACACGGGAGAGGCCCTACGAATGCAGTGATTGTGGGAAAAGTTTCACTCACAGCTTTTGCCTTACTAGGCATCAGAGAATCCACACAGGGAAGAAGCCCTATGTATGCAGTGAGTGTGGGAAAAGCTTCACACACAGCTTTTCCCTTTCTCAACATCAGAGAATCCACACAGGAGAGAGGCCTTTTGAATGCAGTGAGTGTGAGAAAAGCTTCACTTGCAAGTCAAGCCTTATTACCCATCTCAGAATCCACACAGGGGAGAGGCCCTATAAATGTAGTGAGTGTGGGAAAAGCTTCAGTTGCAATTCAAACCTTATTATGCATCTCAGAATCCACACAGGGGAGAGGCCCTATAAATGCAGTGAATGTGGAAAAAGCTTCACTGACAGCTCAGCCCTTTCTAAACATCAGAGAATCCACATACGAGAGAGGCCCTATGAATGCAGTGAGTGTGGGAAAAGCTTTATTACCAGCTCAGCCCTTTCTAAACATCAGAAAATCCACACAGGGGAGAGGCCCTATAAATGCAGTGAGTGTGGGAAAAGCTTCAATTGCAATTCAAACCTTATTATCCATCTCAGAATCCACACAGGGGAGAGGCCCTATAAATGCAATGAATGTGGAAAAAGCTTCATTCTCAGCTCTCACCTTACTAGGCATCAGAGAATCCACACAGGAGAGAGGCCCTATGTATGCAGTGAGTGTGGGAAAAGCTTCATTCGCAGCTCTCACCTTACTGGGCATCAGAGAATCCACACAGGGGAGAGGCCCTATAAATGCAGTGAGTGTGGGAAAACCTTCATTCACCGCCAGCAGCTTATTAGCCATCAGAGAATCCACACAGGTATGCGACCCAATGGAAGCAGTTAGTGCGGGAAAACTGTCTTGCCACAGAGCCCATGTGAGCCATCAGAGAATCTGCAAGGGGGATCAACACCATAAAACCCTCTAGGGCTATCAATACTTTAATACTTTCCTGATTCCCACAGAGTAACTTTTAAAAGCTGTTTGAAGCACTGATATCCCTCAGCTTGTCCAGATGAGTGAGTGGCCTATTTTTGCATTTTGCAGTTTGACCACTTTGAGGTGGACTCATTTGTCCTTTCTATCAACTCCGTTCTCCCATGAGTAATTCTAGTGTTTCCTTCCTATCAGGAACCAGGGAACATCACATTTATACCAGTCCTCCTATTGCAAAGTTATTCTTAGTCACCAGTGATACAGATTGTATCATTGCCAGTTCTCATGTTGTGCTGAAGAGCAGTTATAATGGGAACTTTTCATATTACATTTAAATGAAGAGGAGCAGGGGCAGGAAAAAAGTATCATTTCAGCCTCTGTGGTACTGGAAGGAGATGTAAAAAGCGACAGAGTCCTGTGACACCTTATAGACTAAAATACGTGTTGGAGCATAAGCAATATACAAAAACCTTTAGAAGGACACTTCAATCTCCCTGGACACACAATAGCAGACTTAAAAGTAGCCATCCTGCAGCAAAAATACTTCAGGGCCAGACTTCGAAGAGAAACTGCTGAGCTTCAATTAATCTGCAAATTTGACACCATCAGCTCAGGATTAAACAGATTGTGAATAGCCAACTACAAAATCAGTTTCTCCTCCCTTGGTGTTCACACCTCAACTGCTAGAAGAGGGCCTCATCCTCCCTGATTGAACTAACCTCCTTATTTCTAGACTGATTCTTGCCTGCATATTTATACCTGCCCCTGGAAATTTCCACTACATGCATCTGATGAAGTGGGGATTCACCCACGAAAGCTTATGCGCCAATATGGCTGTTAGTCTACAAGGTGCCAAAGGACTCTTTGTCATGTGTTACAGATCCGGATTAACACAACAACCCCTCTGATACTTGGAAGGAGATGGGGTGATTCAGAGATTCCCTCCTTCCCCATCATGGTAGAACTGTTACCTTTTGTCTGAGCCAGGCAGAGTTTATCGTCATCACATTCTACCCCTCCACTTCTCAAAGTGTCATGTGATGAAGTGTTCTCAGTTGTGTGTGCTTGGAGATGATGCTTTGACTTATTTAATCCTATACCAGAGTTGCTATGACTGGAGATGAAAGTATCAAAGACTGAGAAGGGGAATTCAAATGGATCCTAAATGCAATGTGATCATTTCGAGTTTAAATCTCAGGTTCCATCTATTGGTCAAGCCAATTCTGGCAAGGTGGCTGTTTTTTCCCCCATTCTGGGAATGCTAAGATACTAAACATGTTGTAAATAACGTAACTGACTATTGAGACAGTGCTCAGCGAAATATGTCTGAATGGATCAGAGGAGAATGTGATGGGAGAATATCTTGTCCTAATTCTAAATAATTAGATGGAACCTGCTCTGGAATTTCAATTTATACTTTCATTGTCATGTATTCTATCTCTCTCTCTGTGATCTGGGTTTCTATCTTTCTTGATGGCTATGTGGTTACACAATTAGATATTAGTTCAGCTCAGATCTATTGGAGAATTTAAGACAAATGACCATTTGCTAAAGTTGTCATTTCTCACTTCAGCTTTGCTTTTTCCCCATCCTTCCATGATGATATGGAGAAAGTTCAAGTGCAGTTCTGTCAATAGGAGAGAACTCTCCAAATTACTGGCCATGCTAACAAAGACATAGCAGTGATTTAAAATCTCCACTTGGAAATGGTGAACAACAGCAGACCCTGACTAACTGAAGGAAGTGCATATGACCACAGTGTAGTTCAATTGTTTAAATCAATATTGTCTCAGATGGCTATGTTGGCAGGCAAAGGCCTCCTGCTGATATAGCGCTATCTGCACAGGGGATTAGAGATGTGTAACTGCATTGCTCAGCTGTGTCCATTTTTCACACCTCTAAGCAATAATTATACTGATAAATTTCTTTAGTGTAGCCTAGATAGTTTTCTCTTGTGTTTTCTGCATTTGTATCACTTCTCCTCTACTTCCTACTACTTTGAAAGATTTAAAGTGTGAAAAGAGGTATTTTTACTCGTGATGCTAACATTCCCACATACGATACCCCTTCCACCAGCACGCATGACAGAAGAACCAGAGACATATGAACTCACAGAAGTGTTGGGACAAAGCACAACTTGAGCCAAGGTTCAGTTGTTGGCAATGGTGATTAAAAGAAAACTAACATATGTGACCATTATTTGTGAGCTTTGAATATATTAGTGTTACTAGTGGAAATGGGATTATAGGTGGTGTTATTGGTTAAAGAGTAAGAGACTAATTGTTTGATAATCTGAATTATTTTGGAAAACTGAAAGTTGTCTTTTTGTCTATTTTTAGTTGTATAGGAAATGATGGTTAATCTTCAAAAGTTAATTTGATTTAATTTTCCCCCTGTAGTGTGAGGAGGTCTGGTAGAAAACCTCACTCCAAAGGTTGAGGTAGGAGAATAAGTGTTAGAGTGTGTAAGAGAATATTGGGTCTGTATAGCTTTTTTGTTTTTGTATTTGAAATAGAGCACATTTTGCTTAGCTTCAAAGTCAATTTCTATAAAAAGGAAAACTACTCGAGGAGACAAGTTGTATAAGTTTTTACCCGCTTACACTGTAAGCGTCACTGACTTCCCCACTTCTCTGATTTGCAAAGGAATAACTGAAGCTGTTTTGGTTTAAAGTCACTTTTCCCTGACTGGGAATTAAACCCAGGCCATGGGAGTGAAAGTGCTGAACCCCCGGATCCTTCTGCTGGGAACATGGTGATTGCACAACAGCTGCAAGCCATTTTTCCCAGACAGACTGATCCTCTCTGGGAAGCAAATCATGACATCAGTTCCAATTTTGACCCATCTTTTCGTATGTGAGAAAGCTGTGCTAGTATGGAGGGCTGAGCCAGCTGTCTGATCACCTGGTTCAACTGACGGAAAAGCTCTAATTACCCATCAGTCCAAAGACTGAGAGAAATGTTGAGTTCCAACCATTGTCATTTTAGTATTTTATTGTTCCTTTCTCTGTGTTTTGTATTGGCCTTTCTCTTCTGTCAGGGTGTGACTGTATAGCTCAGTGCATGTGTGATAAATGCTCTTTGGTGCCACTTGGCAGAGAGGTCAAAATAATTCACAAGAAACTCCTGCCTCAGACTTGACAAACTCACACCTAATGCTCTGATTTGTCCAGGAGGCATAGCAGTGAGATTTCTACTGAAAGCTTGTAAATTATTGTTACTCCTGATCACTGCAAGAAGTGTGTATGAGTCCTATTGAAGGAGTCATGTAAGTATATGGAAAATTATGCCCATATGGTATTGTCATGAAAGTGAGTCACCCCTATCAAAGTTCTTGTTGGGAATGGCCCATCCAAGTGGGAGGGAATTGTCACCTGTCCCTTGCTAGCCAGTTATGCGATATGTTGCTGCATTGTCAACCTTTGCGCCAGCCCAGAAAAACCAATGGAAAACTATCAAAGACAAATTATAGACATCGAAACCCTGTGGAAGTGTGAGTGACAATGAGGAAATGGTCCTTTCTGTGAATATACACAAAAGACTGATTCATTTTATAACAGGGTGGAGCGAAACACTCTGGGTCCATTCACCAAGAAGATCACTAATGACCAGTGGTGCTTCAAGAAAGGCAGGGCCCTGGCTCCTAGGGACTAGCAATCACTGCAATACACTGTCACCTCAGACTTCAATCTACTTAGGTAGGAAAGGTAACTATTAAAAAGTGTAGGTTGCATTTTGTGATTTTGTTTTGTTGGTAACAGTTGGTTTCCATCATTCACATTTGTTTGTTTAAATCTCTGTCCCTTGTTAAAGAAATTTCCCTTTGTTCAATAACTGTGCTCAAGTGCTATGTGTGATCCAGTAGCAGTGGGCTACAGTAAAAATGGTAACCTAGGAGGTACCATTGCTTCGGGCAGAGAAGATCTGGGATTTTTCTGAGCCCTGGTCTACTCTAGGGGAGGGAATCAATCTAAGTTACGCAACTTCAGCTACGTTATTCATGTAACTGAAGTCAATTTACTTAGATTGACTTACCGTGGTGTCTTCATCGCGGTGAGTCGACTGCTGAAGCTCCCTGGTAGGCTCTGCCTGTGCCTCTCACCGAGCTGGAGTACAGTGGTCGACAGAAGAGTACTCGAAGATCGATTTATTGCATCTACACTAGAGGTGATATATATTGACACGCCCCCCCCCCGCTGGATCAATCGCTGCCTGCCAATTCAGAGCTGGACCTCAGAGGGGGACACATTGAAGGAACTCAGGGGTTAAGTTGCCTTTATTGCCAATTGTCAAGGTTGCTGTAGCTCAGAGGAGGGTGATTGACTGCCTGACAGGCTGGTGAGTTTGGTCACTAACATCCAGCTGCCAAATGGAAAAGTCCCTCTTCCTCGTGGCAGGTGGTCACAAGGAGACTCATGGCCCTCAGCACCCTGGGAAGGGTCACAATGTGCATCTATGTTGATCCACAGAGGGAAAGCTCCCTATAGCATAAAACTCTGCCCTGTGAAATCATGCAGCTTGCCTGCGTGCAGCAATGGTCTCCCCACCCCTTGTGGCACAGTGACACGGATGCGTTAGCCTGACTGGGACAAGGCCCACAGTGGCTCTCCCTATAAACTTGCACAAGGCATTGCCCACGCTCTGGCTGAAATTTTTGAAGAGATTACCGAGGCCGATTACCACGACATGATAGACCACGTCAATGGGCTATTCCACATCTAGGCATGCATGCATGCAGCCCTAACCCCCCTCCTCTCCCAAAACATTTCCATTCTGAAAATAAAAGCTGCTTACCGGGAACCCACTCCTCTGCTTATCCTTCTCCAACTACCAGCTGCTGCGACTGGCTACCTTCCTCGTGGCTTGAGAAGAGCTCCTGCCTGCATGTCTCCTGGGACTCTGGGGTGTCTCCCTCCATCCCAGTACCCTCACTCTTGGTTTCGTCCCTCCTCTCCCTCTCCCACCCTGACTCTCCCCCGCTGCTCTGAAGTGTCCATCGTGGTCGTCGGATTGGCAGTGGGGTCACCCCCAAGTATCGCATCCAGCTCCTTGTAAAAACGGCAGGTCATGGGGGCAGCACCTGAGTGGAGGTTTCCCTCATGGGCTTTGCAATAGGCACTCTGCAGCTCCTTCACTTTAACCCTGCACTGCAGTGCGTCCCAGTCATGGCCCCTTTCCATCATGGCCCTTGAGATCTGCCCATAGGTATCATAATTCCTACGGCTGGAGCTCAGCTGGGACTGCACAGGTTCCTCCCCCAACACTGATGAGGTCCAGCAACTCGCCATTGCTCCATGCTGGGGCTCGTTTGGCGTGTGGAGGCATGGTCACCTGGAAAGATTCTGATTGCACTCCACAGCTGGCTGAGGAAACAGGAAGTGGATTTTTAAAATTCCTGGGGAATTTAAAGGGCGGATCTGACAGTTGGTAACCTGAGGCCAGGGCAGTAGAGTTCGAACTGATGAGCAGAATGGCTAGAAGAGGCATTCTTGGATACTGCCGAATACTTCTGGAGGCCAATCAGAGAGCTTTGGGTGGCCACACGGGCGCAGCAGACCTCTCTTGGAGGTGGAGTACAAGCAGCGCTGTAACTGTGGAGATACAGCGCTATATGTGCCTTGCCAGTGTGGACGGGGAGTGAGTTACAGCGCTATAAAGCCACCACCAGCGCTTTAACTCTGAAGTGTAGCCAAGGGCTCAGTGTTGGAGTCTAGGCCTGATGCAGGCAGTTTCTGTTTGCTACACTGGACCTAAGCCTGAGTTTTGCTTCTCCCCTGACTGCTTCTCTGCTGGATCCTGTTACTAAGGGCTGTGGAAGGTTGTCCCTGCTGCCAGGGATGCTGTTCTTGGAGCTCCAATGTCAGCTGCACTAGCAGACAGCGCTGCATGTTCATTCAGTAGAGCTCACTGCTACTCACCCAGACAGAGCACAGGCTTGGTTTGGTGGAGAAGGCACTTGACTAGGTTTATTGTTGACAAAGCAAGGTACTAGCACCTATTAGGAGCTATGTGAACACTAACACATATATGCCTGCAACAATGGTACCACCTCAGTCACCGCACCAGGATGCTGGTTGCCCCATCTCCAAAAAGATATATTGGAATTGGAAAAAGGTTCAGAAAAGGGTGAAAAAAATTATTTGGAGGATGGAATGGCTTCTGTATGAGGAGAGCTTAATAAGACTGGGACTTTTCAGCTTGGAAAAGAGACAACTAAGGGGGGATATGATTGAAGTCCATATAATCATGATTGGTGTGGAGAAAATAGATCAGGAAGTGGTGTTTACTCCTCCTCATAACACAAGAGTCGGGGTCATCAAATGAAAGTAACAGGTAGCAGGTTTAAAACAAACAAAAAGAAGTATTTCTTCACGCAACGCACAGTGGTAATTTTAAACAGACTATTCTCATCTTGATTTGCACAGCGTATGAAATCTTTTAACTCAGTACAGCACAGTGGACCAGACACTCGGTTGGTATAAATCACCGTTGCTCTGCTGATGCTGATGGATCTGTGACAACTGACGCCAGGTGATGATCTATCCTGATATTCCCAAACTCTGACATGCAGCATTCAGGATAGTTTAGGCAGTTGGTCCTATTTCACTGCAAGTTATTTTGTGAGAGAAAATGAAGACATTTTAGGGTCAAAAGCATCAGCACTTTTGAGAACAGAAAAAGAATCTTTTCTCTTGGTAGACAGAATGGATTTTGGAGATCTCCTTCAGTATTAGAACTGAAAGAAAAATAGACCACTCACCTTAGTCTTTTCCCTGTAATGTTGAAACTTGTTGCAAGACAGAGATCTCTTTCTTGAACTCAAATGGATTGTGTAATGGGAGGTGGGGTTTATTTGTTCTGCCAACATGAGAAAGCAGAATTCATAGAATATAAGGGTTGGAAGGGACCTCAAGAGGTTGTTGGTGTCACTAAGGATAATTCTAAGTAACTTAGAAGGTAAAAGGCAATCAGGATATAAAGTCTCCCTGTTTCAGGTCTCTAGTGAACAAGAGTCCTTCCATGTTTAAACTCTAATTGACCTAGCAGGCCAATAAATAAACAAAAGGCCAGGTGGCCGGAGCCTTATCAGTTGTAAGGCTGCTCAAACTGGTATGGAGCAAAAATAATGAAGCCTGCATACTTTTGGTCAAGGGAGAGGAGATAATGGTTTACAAAGACAAGGTTGTAATTCACGCCAGCTTTAATTAACTGTTCAATGTAACTCTACAAGGGGGAGAGGGAGGGGGAAGACAGAGAAAAAAGTGTGTGAGAAAAGACTGTTGCAGCTGGACAGAAGAGGGAGGGGAAAGAGGGGCTTGCTAGTCAGTGAGAAAAGTTCTCATGGATATAAAGGAACAGACTGCTTGTTTTAGGTGTGCTGGATTTGAGGCAGGTCAAGTCTCCCAGCACCACTTTGAGATCTCAAATAAACTCTGCTTGCTTCTCCCCCTGGTGTGTTTATTGAAGCTGAAGCACTCCGGGCAACGAATCACTGTTGTTGGCCTTGGGCACCTCTGGTGTCAGCAACAGTTTTGGTGTCCCTGGGTGGGCTATCAAGGCTAAAATCTGCCTTGCCCGGACCCCTCTCGGCGGCCGACAGACCGCAGCAATGACCGATGCCCAGTGCGCACCCGTGATTTCATCGGGGGCCTCGGTGGAGACGTGGTTTGGTTGACCCCGGAGGGCACAACGGTGCAACGCGCTCTGACAGTGGAGAAGCAGCTGCGGGCGACGGTGTGGAACCGGTCCCTTGGATAAGGTAGGAACAGTCCGGTTGTCCGGACTCTCTCTGTTAGGACCTGGGGACGCCCAGAGTCTACCTGCGACATGGGGCAGGGGCAGAGCAAGGCGGGGAAGGCAAGGTGTACCCCTCCTAGAATGCATTCTAGAGAATTGGAAGGTGTTTGTTTCGGATCCGTTAACCAAGAATAGGTTGAAAAGGTTTTGTACAGTAGACTGGCCTAGAGGGTCAAAAAAGGTGGCCACCTGAAGGATCAGTAAATTACAGTACGATCCTCCAATTACTCCTGTTTTGTCAGTGAACAGGTAGCTTCTGAAGCTGTTTGTATGGAGAGCTCTTGTAAAAAAAAAAAAAAAAAAAAAAAAAAAAAAAGTCCCCCACTGTAGCTCCTGTTCTTCCCCCTGTCTGGTGGAGTGCAAGGATTCAAAAGCAGGTTAGGGATAATGCAGGGACAAAGGAGGGACCTGTCTAGAAAGGGGAGACCCTATGTCCTAGTGCACTCTCTCCCTGTTGTAGCTAAAAAGCAAGATCAGATGCAGAATGGTACTGGGGGCCAGTGTGAGTGACTGTTACCAAAAGATGCCCAGAGTACCCTGTGAAGCAAAAGCTTGTGACCAGGACTACTCTAACGCAAGCCCGGTAACTAGTGGATCTTTAGGAGGTCCGACCCATGCTGGGCTGACTTGGCCTGGCATCGTCCGGTGAGGAAGCTACCTGGGTCTAGGAGTGTGTGTACCCATCTTCCCTTCCCCTTTCCTTTCCGTGTGGGCTACTGACAGTCTGATCATCTCACTGGATGCAATCAGAGTAAGCAGCGCCGTCTCCCAGAGACTAGCCAACTCTCTTTGCTGAAGGGAGGTGTAGGAGGGTCGTGGCCATCCTAGTTAGCCTCTCCTGTGTGAGTACCCTGTAGGGAAAAATCCTTAGTTTATGAGCCGCTAGCACGGACAGGGCACCCTCCCTGTGTGTGTAAGTGGAAAATGGATGGGGGACAGTCTAAACATTCCAGCTCACCCCCTAAGGGTACCCCAGCATTTTACATGTACGTACATTATGGTTCAACAACCTGCAGGTATTTAAAGAATTGGAATATTTACACACGTGCAAATCCATCTAAACAATGCCCACTAGTAGGTACTTCACTCTAGATAAGATCATACATCTAAGAGGAGCGTTTAATCACTAAAAAGCCCTGACACAGCGTGAGTAAGTTTGTCTATTGAGGAAAGGAACAGGTTAATTTGAAATTCAGCTGGGCCCAGGGATAAAAAGAAAGTTGCTCTGCGTTCAAGGTCGAGAATCAACGCAGACTATGCTAAGTACAAAGAAAAACTGCTTTCGGCCCCAGCTGGCTGTGGAAAAAGAAAAATTAACAGAGGTGAACCAAAGGCAATATAAGTTACAGAACTGAGATTACATTTGTAAAACTTAACTGTCCAGTAAGATCCAACAGTGTGTTTTTGTGACCCCGGAGCCGGTGTGGCTTGGTGACACCAAAGAAGTCACAGGCAGCTTACCTGGACTGGAATCTCTGAAAGAGACGCCGTAGGAGATTCCAGGGTGTAAAAGAACAGCCCTCCCAAGAGCGGAAGCATTTTGGAAATTTTGGACAAGCTGTATACAGCATAATCTCCTGTCCACCTCTCCCCCTTCTCTGAACATTATACACAGAAGTGGTCAGTCTGGACGTACGTGTGTGAGTATGAAAGGGGCTTAGGTCTTGGGGCATCAATGTTTTCCTGAGTGATGTGGAAGCGTTCCCAACACTCTCCGTTGTTGTTGTTTTATTATTTTATTAATGAAGCTTTAAAAATTCAGTTATATGGTGTGTTTTCTTTATCTTCCCCAATGATCCTGTAGTGTCAGCCTGATCACCTGACACGAGGGATAAATTGGTAACAGAAATTTGTCACAGTTTGGTGAGCAATTAAGAAGGGGGGAGCCCTGCAGAATTTACACCTTCTATTTGTTTTACCCTTGTTATTTTATGTTTGCTTTGCTTGGTACTGTTGGTGTTATATGTTAAGAACTGCATGAGTAAAAGTGAGCCCTAATAGAATAAGGAAATGCTATCTGGTTCTGTTCTGTTTAACCGGTTACTCTTGTTTTTCTGCTCTGTTCATTTGGGCGTTAAAAGTGTGAGTGGAACTGAACCTCTCGTTCATAATTCCTCAGAGTGGAAGCCATGCGTGCGAGGAAGCTCTGAAGTTGAATTGAGATCCTTCTGTCCCGTCCCCTGTAGCAGTCAGTATATAAAAGTGGAAAAGCCTGGCTTAGACTGTAAGTTCCTCTGCTCTGTGTAATTCTCTTTTCTGTTTAAGTGTCAGCAGACAAGTGGGTGGGTCTCTGGGTAAACCCTCTAAAGGGTTTTGAATTATATGTTAAGTAAATGGTCTTTGCCCAATGGGCAATGTGTTTTTGTCCAGGTGACAAGCCTCACGAGGAAGGACTCGGGTAGTCTTGTAAGTAAAAATGTTTAAGGGAAAAGACCAGGAGGAGTGAGGGCTAGTTAAGAAGCCCACCCTCCTAGCTAAACTGGTAGTGGAACAAGTTGGTGCCCATGGAAGGGACGGTTCAGCGAGAAAAGCAGGATCGGGCCCAGGCGGGCAGGCAACAAACAGAAAAATTGAAAAACAAATTGGAAAACTTTAAGGGTGTAGTGGAAGGAAGGAGTCAGTAAGTGTGAGCGTGGGGATTTCAGACACCCAGGATTTACTTGGAATGGTGATTTGAGTCGACAAAAGTAGCTGTTGGGAGACAAGCAAGTAATTTAAGGAAAAGTGAAAAGTTAACTCTGTAGTTGCTGGAGGAAACAATAGTTGAACTTTAAAAAATGCTAAAGAGGAAAGTTCTTGGTGTCTTTAAAATGTTTGTAAATAAATTACAAGAAAATATGAGGTAATTCCTCTGTTTTGCCTGAAGTCAATAAGGGTATTTGTATATTTTAAGCGATGATTGTCTGCCTAGAAGGGGTAAACCTCTGTTTTTTTGTCTTTCAAATAACCAAAAAAAACTGATGCCAGCTGAACAGCATTCAACGTACCATGCATTTATTGGCACAACAGAAATTATGTTTTGTGTTCTATGTTCTGTCTTGTGGTGTTTGTCTCGTGGCCAAAATTGTTGTGTTTAATATTTTCATAAAATAGTCTAGTTAAAATCAAACAGAAGGGTTAAATGCAAATACTTGTTTTATTCATCTTTAAAATACAAAGTGTTTAAATCAGAACAATGTAATATATTAAAAAAAAAAAAAACTTAATTGGCCAAATTGTTAATTGCAAAAATTGTTGTTAAAATTTGCATACCAACAGTCTTTAAAAGCTAAGACATAAAAAGTTAACCCACTCCCCATATTGTACATGGGATCCTTCTGGCTACCTCAGATTTCTAGCCAAAGGGCTGGGGATGGTAAAAAGCTATTGGACTAAAGGTTAAATTAAATAAACTCCTCAAAGTGGGTGTGCTTCTTCTAGCTTCTTGCTCTAAAATTCTGTAATAAGGTTATTTTAATAAAAGGGTATGTGTGGCGTGTATTAAATAATAAAACTAATGTACTGTATAATAACAATGTTTATGTGTCCATTTTAAAAAAAAGATGTATAAGTAAAAAGTAAAAGTTTCCTTTATAAATTACAAAAAGCCAAAACAAAAAACAAAATAAGTTAACTAAAAAAAAAAAAAAAATTAACTGGCAGGCTCAAGCTATAAATAAGACACTGCTCACAGTCAAGACTTGGCTAACAACCAAAAAAAGGGGAGGGGGGGCTTAAATTTGCCCACGCAGCTATGAGATCTGCAAAACACTGCCAGGCACTAATAAAATGTGTTAGGTTTCTTTTCTCACAGGTAAGGAAGCACTACCCGAAGACCCTAGCAGCCCTGCCACTCCTTGAAACCAAAAAACTGAATTAATGTAAAGCTCCACCAACGAAAGATTGCTTTGGCTCCATGCTGGAAAGGCCCAAGTCCTGCTGACTACCAACACCGCTGTGAAATGCCAAAGACTGACTGCTTGGACCCAAGATTCTCACTGCAAAAAGACCCTTCCACCTCGGGAAAATTCTCCTGCTGATGACTGGCCTATTTCTCCTTCTGTGCCTTCTGGACAGCAGGGGAAAAGTACAAGGTAAAGTACTAGTAACCTCTCCCTTGTCCTTTGACAGATCTACTGTGCCTTTGCATTTTTCTAAAAAAAGCAAAACCATTACAGGGTAATGTGCTAGTAACCTCTCCCCTGGGAATGCTTCACCACGACTGTTTTGGAAAAAAAAAATAAACGCTCACTCCACTAAAATTGCCAAAGTCCAGGAATTCCTAACTAAAAAAAACATTAAAAACTAACCCTGGTAAAAAAACAAAAAATTATACACTAGCGAAAGGACATTTGTGGGACCCATGCTTAAAAATGTAATATTAATTGTATTTTGGGGTTTATTTTACAGGCTGCGCCCTGTGTCATAAAAAGTAACTAATAATGTAACCCCCCCATGCTATTAATGTTAATGCCTTTTAAAAGTACCTAAAATACTTAAATAACAGGTGTATTATAGTACTACTCCAAAAAAAATGGTATTAAATATCACTAAAGCTAAAAAGGTATTGCAATAAAATCTAGTATGTGTAGGAATTCAGGATTTCCTAAGTGACCAGCTAATGGCCATTCAAAGTAATCTTAAGTACAGGACTTGACCCACTGCCCTTACAGACGCATTAGCAATACCATCTAATCTGTGATCATGAAGACATACGTGGACACTTCCTGGGTGGAAGTGCGGCTTCCCAGGGCGGGGTGTGTGCCCTTATCGGAAGTAAATGCTGTACTTATGTCCCAGAAAATACACAGGACATTAACGAACCCATCCTGTTGGCCAAACAGGCTTTTGAACAGTGGAAGGCCCAGGAAAGGGAGCCCACTATTTCTGATTCCCTCTGGAGCTGGTTACCCAACCTGGGGGAACTGAGGGGAGGCATTGTTCGCCTCCTGCTCACTGGTGTGGTGTTGTGTATTGTTACTCTTTTCTTGCTTGCTTGCTGTAAAGCACTCCAGCTCCCTAAAGCTTAATCGCATGTTGTTCTTAAAATGTAAAAACACTCAGCCAAAAGTTTGTTAAGTATTCTCAAAGGAGGGAATTATTGGTGTCACTAAGGATAATCCTAAGTAACTTAGAAGGTAAAAGGCAATAAGGATATAAAGTCTCCCTGTTTCAGGTCTCTAATGAACAAGAGTCCTTCCATGTTTAAACTCTAATTGACCTAGCAGGCCAATAAATAAACAAAAGGCCAGGTGTCCGGAGCCTTATCAGTTGTAAGGCTGCTCAAACTGGTATAAAGCAAAAATAATGAAGCCTGCATACTTTTGGTCAAGGGAAAAAAAATAATCGTTTACAAAAACAAGGTCGTAATTCACGCCAGCTTTAATTAACTGTTCAATGTAACTCTACAAGGGGAAAAGGGAGGGGGAAAACAAAACAAAACAAAACAAAAAAAATGCTGCAGCCGAACAAAAAAGCGAGGGGAAACGGGGGCTTGCTAGTCAGTAAAAAAAAGTTCTCATAAATATAAAAAAACAAACTGCTTGTTTTAGGTGTGCAAAATTTAAGGCATGTCAAGTCTCCCAGCACCACTTTAACATGTCAAATAAACTCTGCTTGCTTCTCCCCCTGGTGTGTTTATTGAAGCTGAAGCACTCCGGGCAACATATCACTGTTGTTGGCCTTGGGCACCTCTGGTGTCAGCAACAAGGTCATCTGGTCCAAGCTGCTAGTCAAAGCAGGACCAATCCCCAGACAGAATTTTGCCCCAAACAGCCCCCTCAAAGATTGAGCTCACAACACGGGGTTTAACAGACTGATGTTTAAGCCACTAAGCTGTCCCTCCTGAATCTTAGGTCAGGCACAAGCAGGGTGTGTGTGTCATTAAAATACTAATTGCGTTTCCCAGGAGCAGCAGGTAGTTAGACACCAATATATGGTCTTCAAATATTGTTCAAGTTCTTAGACATGTTGATGCTTCTCTTTGTCTTTACCTCTGTTTCATGCAGTTCATCTATCTGAAAATCCCTCCTAGCAAGAAGCACATTCAATCACAAATACACTTAGAGAAGCACGGCAAGATTTTAATCACTATCTGCCAGGATTAGAGCTGTGAAGATGGTTTCTTTCAGAGCAGCAGGACTAGACGTCTGGATGCCGCACAGCCAAAGGGCAAGGAGCATTCTGCTGCTCAGCGCTGAGCGAGACGGAACATTTGAAGCAGTAGCATGAGAGGGTCCAGGAGTCCAGTAAAAAGTCAGGAAATGCACCTGCACGTGCCCGTCCGATTCAGATCTCGATTGGGCGCTGCCAAGGGCCCTCAGCATAGAGCCTGTTATGCCACATACCATTTAGCTGAGCCCTGCAGGATCCTTATCAGGCAGGATAACGAGGGTGATGCTGCAGCTGGGAACAGGGAAGATCCTGCTAATGTCCCTAAAGTCCAGGATGTGACCTCACATTAGATCAGGAGGACCAGTTTGGAGAAGATAGCAGTGAAAACTCTGGAGAGGGGATGTGCCTGGCCAGAGACTGGAAGTCCAGGTGGTTACTGCAACTCTCTAACTCCTCCCTCCCATTATTTTCTAGAGAAATTGAACTTTCAACACTGAGGATTTTGTAGGTTATGGCCAAATAATTTACTGTCCTGGATATTGTGCCCTGCATTGCTGTGTGCGCGTCTGGGGGGTAGTGCAGATGCCACAACATTTGCATGGCCTCCTCTCCCTTCCCTTCCCCTCCCCTCCATCAGCCTCTGCTGGGCACAATCCCAAGTGGATGCAGAGCACTGGGGGGAAAGGTTTTGGAAAAGCCAGCTTTGTTGTTTATCCAAGAGTTCAGAGTATGGGCTGTATGGCTTGGGCTGAAGCCCACGGTCTGTAGCAAGTTCACAACTAGAAATCAGTGCCCCTCTGGCTGTTTCACTGCAGACAGGCAGGTGGGGGTGGAGGGGTTCAAACACGGCTTGGATCAATGCTCTCCATCCTAGCTCAGGCTTTGGTTGGTTCCCTTCATTTCCCCCTGGTCCTGGTAGCTTGTTCTGGGAAGTTTCTCATGCAGCAGGAATTCTCCATGGCCTTTCAGAACGGGGAGTGCAAAGCTGCTCGGGCCTCCATAACAGCCAGGTCCCTACCAAATTCAGGGCTCACTTTGACTAATTTACAAACCCTCTGGCCTTGAAACTGACCAACATCACCATTTGGATGTTTCCACCTGACATTTCCTGGTATTGTAACCATGGGGATCCCGACCAAACTGGGAGAATGGGGAAGTTCAGAGGTTGTTGTTGTGGGGGGAGGGGGGTCACAGCATTGTCACCCTCACTTGTGTGCTGCCTTCAGACCTGGCTCCAAGGGTAGCAGCCAGGAACCTTTCTGAAGTTAGAGGAGGTTCCCAGATGTGCAGGAAGGTCCCTGCTGTTGGGAGCACCTCAGCTCGTACCTACTACTTGGAAGCACCTCGGCTCCTACCATTTTCGGAGCATCCAGAGAAATGAACCCCTGAGCCCCAGAAGGAACTGCAAGGGAAGCCCCGAGCCCCCGCTGCAGATGCCAGGCAGAAGTCCCGAGCCCAGGCACCCAGAGCGCCGGCAGGAGTGGGGAGGGACATGAAAGTCCTTAGCCCGGTGCCCCAGCACTGGGTGCAGCCACAGGGGGCCAGAAGCTCTGAGTCCCGACACCTAGAGACATGACTGGAGCAGAAGCTGCCAAGGCCAAAGCCCTGAGCCCAATACCGGGCTGATGCAGCGCACTCACTTCTGCATTGCCTTTGCAGGTGCCTCTGATATCCCCCCAGATAGGAAGTCCTGTCACCAGCCGGGCAGACAAACAGCTAGGAGGCCAGTACTGGGTTCTCCTGTCTGGGGGCTCCCAGCAGGACAGGGAGGTCGGATTTCACGGGGCAGGGCTAATTCGATCTAGCCAAATAAGGCACAACAAGAACCAACAGCTGCCAGCTGAAGCCAGAGAAATTCAAATGAGACGTAGGTGCACATTTCTGACAGTGAGGCAGACTAGCCACTGGAACAAATTACCCAGGGGAGAGGTGGAGTTTCTGTTTCCCGGTGTCCTCACGTCACAACTGCCTATCATTCTGGAAGGTGCCTTTTAGTGACTTACAAGCAATTGGGCTTCATAGGGTGCAAAGTGTGTGAAATTTCATAGCCTGTGAAATAGAGGCCAGATTAGGAGATCGAATTGTTTCATAATCTCTATGAAAAGCTCAGTGTGGGGTGAGGAACAGACTCTGCTGTTTTACTGGGTATCCTGCTTGCTCCCCAGAATCAATAATGAGCAAGTGGGGTGATCTGGGGTGCAGCTCAAACATCCAGCCGGGCTGGCCAGGGGCAGACATCAGGCCTGCAAGGGAAAGGTGGGTGTGGCAATGACTTCACAAAGGCCTTTGGCAGGAACGTGATGAGGCGGCTGTGACCTCACAGAGCTCCCTTGACAACAGTCAGGTAGGACAGGGATGCGGGACAGGGGGAACCTTGGAGAGCCCTGTAGCTTTGCTGCAGCAAGCCTCCATCTCATGGTCTCTCGCTGAGGACCAAGAGACGTTGGTGTGCAGGAGATTCAGTGCGTGGGTCTGTCATTCCTGTGTGGATTTTTTTCAAAGACTTTGTCATCTGTGTAGAAGGTAAGAAAAAATATAGACTCTAGATGGAGATACAAGATCAGGGACTCTATCCTCGCAGATTGAAAGACATCACCACCCTCCTATTGAAAAAGTTTTTCCTAATATCCAAGCCTTCCACACTGCAACTTGAGAGCATTGATCCTTGTTCTGTCTTCTGCCAACTCTAAGATTTCATGAGAATCAGTCTTTCATTAGGAAAATAATTCAAAAATGCAAATACAAAATCTTGGAGTGAAATCAACCCATCCTGATCTTTAGTGTCTGGGAGTGTGGGCTTTGGGGGCCAGACTGAGACCCTCCTGGGCTAGTAACACCCAGGAAACCAGTAAAATAATTCCAGTTCTCTTAGCATCCAAGCCTCCCTAATCCAAGGAACACCTGAGGGCTGCGGGAGACAGAGGGGTGCTGAGAAGGTCTAACTCATGACTGAAAATACAGAGATGTGTTATTGGCTTTGCTTGGGGGACAAGTAACAAATCCGTTGGGATTCTTGCCACAAACAACGATCGCCCATTGTCCTTTAGAGCACGAGGGCCCTAACACGCCTGACTTGCTCAAATCTCTCCCCTGCTACGACTGAGAGAATTTTCTCCATCCCCCGTGATACCAAGGGAAAGAGAAAATAAGTGACCTCTCTTTGGTCACACAGCAAGGTCATATCAGAGCTGGAAAGAGAAGCATAAGAAAGAAGTTGTATCAAAATGTTTTGCATTTCAAACTAACTGATTTCTTAAACAAAGGCAATCTGATGTGTGCTTACTGAAGTGAAATGATCCATTCTTGTCTCCACGTGTTTCTAGATTGATGAACCAGTAGATCTATCCCCTAGTTTTTCTCCATAGATTGAGGGAGGAAAAGAAGTTTGCCTGTTTTGTGAATTCCCAATGGCTTTCTTGAATTTCTACAAACTAGTCGATTGAACTGAACCATTTGAATAAACTGAAAGGAAGACAATATTTTCTGCACCTTGCAAGGAAGCTACTGCTGCCAAAGCTGGGTTAGCATTTCAGCTAACTTTGCTTCCAGGGCCTTAGCTATCACATCAGTGGTGCGACTGTCTGTAAAACTTGGCAGTGAACATTTTCTACTGAATGTTATTTTTTCTCTTCTATTTAAATTATTTAAAAGATTGTCATAAATTTGGCCCTTCTCAGAGGTTGTCAATTTCAAATGTAATTCTGACAGTGAGGGAGACTAGCCACTGGAACAAATTACCCAGGGGAGAGGTGGAGTCTCTGTTTCCTGGTGTCCTACCATCATAACTGGTTGGGAAGGTGCCTTTTAGTGAATTACACGCAACTGGGCTTAATAGGGTGCTAAGAGTGTGAAATTTCATAGCCCGTGAAATAGATGCTGGATTAGGAGACTGAATTGTTTCACGACCGATGCCGCTATGAAAAACTCAGTGTTGGGTGCGGAACAGACTCTGCTGTTTTACTGGGTTTCCTGCTTGCTCCCCAGAATCAATAATGAGCAAGTGGGGTGATCCGTGGTGCAGCTCAAACATCCAACTGGGCTGGCCAGGGGCAGACGTCAGGCCTGCCAGGGAAAGGTGGGTGTGGCAGGGACTTCACAAAAGCTTTTGGCAGGAACTCAGCCCATTGAGCAAAGACAATTAGTTTGGAATTGGTCCTGCTTTGAGCAGGGGCTTGGACTAGGTACCTCCTGAGGTCCCTTCCAACCCTGAGAGTCTATGATTCTATGAATGAGGGGTCTGTGACTTCACAAAGCTCCCTTGACAACAGCCAGGCAGGACAGGGATGCGGGGCAGGGGGAACCTCGGAGAGCCCTGTAGCTTGCTGCAGCGAGCCTCCATCTTCACTTTACCAGATAAAGGTTATGAGCAGACAATGGCTGGAAGTTGAAGCTAGACCAATACACATTGGAAATAAGGTGAGGAGCATTTTTAACATCAGAGTTTGGAGCAATTCACGGAGGGTTGTGCTGGATTTTCCACAACTGGCCTATTTTAAAACCAAGCTAGGGTGTTTTACTAAAAAATCTGCTCTAATTCCTATGGGAATTATTTTGAGGCACATTCTATGGCTGAAGTGAAACAGAAAGTCCAATGACAGTGGTTTCCTCTGGGCTTGGAATTTTGCTTCCCTCTTCCTCCTTCCCTCTTGTCCCTTCTTCTCAATTGGAAAACAGGCCACCAGAAAAGCCTGATTTCCACCCTGTTCCCCTTCCATTAGTGCTGTAAGCTGAAGGGCATTGTGACTTTCGAGTGAATTCAGCCAGTCAGTGCTAACTCTCCACAGGTGATTTGCATAAGTCAGTAAATAAACATGCAGGTTTCCGTGAGAGTGATGCCCAAGGCAGGGCTCAGGCTTGGGGTTTATGCTCAGGGTTAGTGGAGTCAGGGAACGACAGGTGTCTGAGTTACCTCTGGTGTCACAATGTTACTGCTCGGGTTCCTCTGCCTGCTGCACCACCGGGCAGTGACTGTCAAGGGGAAGGTTTTGTGGATTTGAAACTTAGAAAGCAGGAAGCGCAGAAGAGGAATGGCTTAGACAGTTTGGCAGTAAAATGTAGGTTTTGTGGCAATATCCTGTGCGATTGCTACTGGATCTGGGATGGAGACAGCATTCCTGCCCCTCCTACCACCTCTTAGCTGGGCCTCCATAAAAGAGACCAAGTAGAGTTTTGCACACTTGTTTGTTTAAGAGTGAGCAAATAAGGCCCAACAAATTACTGCTAGGATGAATTTTGCTGCCTCCTCTCCTTGACTAGAATACAAGCAGTTTCTGATTCTTTCAGATGAACTAGTCCTTCTAAAATCAAGGGCAAAACCAATCAATGGCTTTTTCACAACCCAACCCCACTGCCCCCAGAGATTTTTTTTTATTTAAACTGGGTTTTTAAGATTTATATTGAATAAAAATGTTTTAAAAAAGTCTAAAATCTGAAACGATGACAAATGATGTTAAGGCCTCTAGTTGCTCCAGCCTATTAAAGTAATTGAAATAAATACCTATATGAAGAAGTCCATGTTTGCTTCCAAGTGTCAGAGGAAGTCAAAGCACTGAACTGTTGGAAGTCATTGCCTAAGCACCTGGGGGTCCAGAAGTTATTGAAACACTCAGCCAGATTTTGGCAGCGCTAGCCTCTTCTGCGGGTGGAGAAAGAATATTTTCTTCATTCCAGTTGATGCAGCTACTTCATTCAAATGTAAGAAACTGATTGGGAGTTGAAAAAGGATGAAGGCTTCTTTTCCTCTTGTGATATATGAATAAATGCTAGAGAGGAGGAGATGTGAGCTACTACTTCTAAAATCTGGAAGGACATTATGAGCAGGAACACTCAGTTCAGTGCACGAACAAGAGATCCTTCTTTACCTCAGTTTGTTTGAAATGAAAACAAATGGTTCAGTCAACTTTTTGTTTGTATGTATCCTGCAAAACCAGCAAGTCAACATGTTTGAATGGATCCCTATTCCTAGAATCCTAGAAGACTAGGGCTGGAACAGACCTCAGGAGGTATCTAGTCCAACCCCCCTGCTGCAGACAGGACCAACCCCAACTTCATCATGCCAGCCAGGGCTTTGTCAAGCTGCCCTTTAAAAACTTGTAAGGATGGAGATTCCACCACCTCCCTAGGTAACCCATTCCAGGGCTTCACTACCTTCCTAGTGAACTAGTGTTTCCTAACAGCCAAGCTAAGCCATCCACAATGCAACTTGAGACCATTGCTCTGTGTTCTGTCATTGGCCACCACTAAGAATTTCATGAGAATCAATCTCTCCTTAGGAAAATAACTCAAAAATACAACTACAAAACATTTGGAATGAAATAAATCCACCCTGACCTGTAGTGTCTGGGGATGTGGGCCTCTGAGGCTAGCCTGAGACCCTCGTTGGCTAGAACCACCCAGTGAGCCAGTAACAATATCCAATCCTGTTACCGTCCAAGCCACCGTAATGCAAGGAACAGCTGAGGGCTGCGGGAGACAGAGGGGTGCTGAGAAGGTCTAACTCATGATTACCAACCTAGAGATGTGTTCTTGGCTTTGGATGGGGGACAAGGAGCAAATCCGTCAGTCACTACAACAGGTCTCACTCGGAGCCAGGGAGACTGGGAATTGAGTCCTGCTGGCACTTCCCAGCTCTGGCTTTCTGGAGGAGGAGGAAGACATCAGCTCCCCTAGCTGACCCTGAGGCACCTTCTGGGCCCAAATGGAGGTGCCCCCCGTACAGCTATGGAGTGTGCCAGGAGCGTTCCGCTAGTGGCATTGTATTGTTTTCACAGCCAGTTTCGATCTCTGGTTTCTACCCCTTGCCCTGCTGGCAGGGCATTGTGCGGCACCCGTTGGAGGCCACCTGGGTGCAGGAGATCGAGGAGGGTGAAGGGAGGAGCAACCCTGAGCATCTGCCATCCTGCACCTTCCGATCTAGAAGAAGTAAGTGGAGTTCTCCAGAGCCATCCCCATTGTGGTGGGAATATCCCAGCACTAGGGCTCCCAGCCCGTCTCTTGTCGGGATTTGTTCCCCAGGTTGAGGGTTCCTGTGCAATGGGGTGGGATGTGTTGGGAAGAGAAATTGCCTCAGCAGAAGGGAGGTGGGCAAGGGAGCAGGCAGGCTCGTTAATGAGAGGCTTCTTTGAAGCCAGACTCATGGCTGCTCCCCACTCACTTCCAGGATGGAGCGAATAAGGCAGATGCTCAGGAGGAAGGCCAGGCACGTGGCTCCAGAGCCAACAGGAAAGATCAGCCAGCCTTCCCAGGAGGAGAGCGGCCCCTCTGTCCCCGCAGGCAGGGAAGAGGCTTGTGGGCAGGGGAAAACGAGGAGCTGCATCCCATGCTGGAAGAGAAGGAAGATAACAGCTCCCCTAGCTGACCCTGAGGCACCTTCTGGGCCGAAATGGAGGTGGCCTCGGGTTCAGCTATGGAGGAAGGAGCCAGGAGAGGGCAGGAGCCGGGGAAGGCAGCTCTGGAGCTTCCTTCGCAGGAAGCCAAGGAGCCAGGAGCTGTGTCCCGGGGCCCAGCAGGAGCCATCCTCGACCATGGCATCTGAGGAGCCTCCCGCCAGTACCACCCTGGCCGCCGAGGAGCCTCCCGCCAGCCCAGAGCAGGAGTTGAGCGACTGCGAGACAAACACCAGCAGCTCCACCTACTCCTGTGGTGCCAGCAGCTCCTCCGTGGGGTCTGGCAGCATGGAGCTTAAAGGCTCCCTCTTTAGAGGTGAGGGGAGACCCAGGGGAAAGGGAGGAGGACTGGGGCGGTGGGGGACTAGTAACATCCTGTGCCCATCGGCGCCGGGACTAACCCATGTGAGCCCCACTAACACTGGTGGGAGTGGCACAGCCACGCCCCATGGCAGGGGATACTGGGCGGAGTCGGGGAGCTCCAGCCTCCCCTGATCATGTTGGTGGGGGGAGGGCTGACTGCCACCGGGCCCTGAGGCTGATGGGGCTGAGGGCGTCTGTGGGTGGGGCAGGGTGGGGCCCTTGCTGCCATGAGGCTCCTTACAGAGAAAGGGGAAACATGGAGCCTTCTCTGTCCACCGCATCCCCCCAGCAGCAGAAGGGATTAAACTTTCTCCTTCCCTCCCTCGTGCAGACACCCCCAGTGCCCAGCTGGCGTGGGCTGAGGAGGAGGAAGAAGAGGAGCAGGAGGAGGATTTGTCCCCCATCACGGTGATCCTCCAGGGCAGAGCTGAGGTACAAAAATCCCCCAGCTGCGCTGCCACCAAGTCTGTCCTGCTCCTTGTTCCATCCCCACCCAAGCAGGGGGGTCTTGTCCCAGAGAATCCCTCACCCCCAATGAGGGAACACATCTCCTCTGTTACCTTGCACCCCAAAGTGGGGACATTTGTCCCACACAGGCCAAGGTTTCCGCTCCCCGTAGACACTATCCCAGTTACAACCCCTGTCTGTGCAAGGCGACACTGGTTTCGGGAAGGGGGCGGCTTTCCCTGTCCAACCCCATGGAGGTCCTGAGCCCTGGAGCTGGTTTGGGTTGGGTGGGGAGGTCCCTATGTAACAGGCTGTCTCTCTCTCCCCCCACCACACTCCTAGCTGGTGGCGGACATGCCCGAACAGCTCCGCTTCCTCCACGCCGTGCGGTGTCTCTGCATCTCGGCCCAGAAGCAGGGGCAGGACACCCTGGAGCCCCTGGTCTCCAAAGCGGCCCTCGTGGAGAGCATTGCGGTGAGTGGGACCCCGTGCCCGGCCCCTGGGGCGAGGGAGCCAGATATAGGAGGAAGCGTTAGAGGGGCCCGAGTGGGAAGCAGAAGACAGGGGTTCCTGGGGCGGAGGGCTGGGGAGCAGGAAAGAGGATAATTGTGACACTGATGGGGAGCTGGCAGTGCAGGGGGGGGTGCAGAGTTGAGGAGGAGAGGGGGAAGGAAGTTTGATGAATGGGAGGAATGGGGGGGGAGCTGGTTGGGGGTGGGGGTGACACTGGCTGTTTCTGCAGAGCTCTTTGGGCTCCTCCCGGGGAAGTGCCAGTGCATCTGCAGGGCCTGAGTCTCACATGCAGTTTTGTTTTCTTGGGGTCTCTCAGGAGCTGATTGAAAATCTCTCTGGTCCGTCAGAGCCAAGCTTCATTGTCCCCAGCTCCATGGCCGCAGTTTCCTGCCTCAGGTACCAGGACCCTCCCGTCCAGCTGCACTAACCCTGGTGCTGACCAGGCCCAGAGTCGGGAGTCACAGCTCCTCCCCTGCCTGGGTTACCCCCGGCTGTGGCTGTTCCATCCCCCAGCAGAGGAGGCGGGAACGTCCCCTCTTTCCTGGCTGGGGGGCTGATTTCACTCCAGGACCGTTAGAATACCCGTAGGGAGGGGATGACTGCGGGGGAGGGGGTCATGTCCATGGCAGTGCCAGTGCCAGTGCCAGCGCCACGCTGGTGCTGCAAAGTGTAACATGGGCTCCTCTCTCCTGCCAGAAAACTGAAGCCACCGCTCGCCCGGGAGCTAGAATCTCGCCTCCTGCGGGCTCTTCTGAGCAGGATGTACAGCCTGGGCACTGGGCAGGACACCACACACTTCCGGGTAGGTCCTGATCCCACTGCTCTGGCCCAGGAGCAGGCGGAGGCTCTAGTCTCTGCTCCCTCGCTTTGATGGAGCTGCTGAGAATGGGGGAGGGGTGAGCAGAGCTGGGAACAGGCCCGGGACAAACTGGCAGGGGGGCCCTTCCCTCCAGAGGGGATTGCGTTACCCCTCCATGGCTGATCCCAGCCTTCCCTCCTCTCCTCATTCTCTGATCTCCTGCCTGGACTCTCCCGGCGATCCTACCTCCCACCCATTGCAGTTTGGCTGGTCCATACTCTGCTGGGTACCAGGCCCTGCACACAGAACTGCTAAGAGCAGGGATTGACGAGGCAGCAGGAGTCCGGCCATGAACTGTTACTAAGTGTCCCTGGAGTGATGTGAATGGGAGAGGCCAGGATGTGCCTTTTCAGTCTTGCCAGGGCTCCTGGAGGATCCTCCTAATTGTCCCCTGACTGGTGTAGCCCCATGTCCCATGACTGACGGGTGCTCCCTCTTCTTGCAGGCTCTGTACAACAACTATTCAAAGAGCCTGGACATCCTGCTCAGTGGCCTGCTGACAGAGACCCCCACCACGGAGAAGCTGCAGCACCTCCTGGAGGTGAGTAGAATGGGATGGTCTGGGGTGGAATTGCCCCTGAACCCCATGGGAGGGCAGCAAAGGAAAGACTAGAAGAGCCACAGATCCATTGTGTCCTCCCAGCTTGGACCCAGCCGGCCACACGTTCCCAGAGCTGCCAGTGGAAGGGGAAGGAGCTGGGACTGTCAGCCAGAGCTCTGCACGGCTGCATTAAGCACTAACAGTGAGCACCATGCCCGGCTGGGGCCTGAGAAACTGAAACCTCTGTGAGGTGCAGGACATGGGACTCAGAGAAAAGTCACTGGCTCCTCTCTGGGGAGAGACCCTGAGATACAGGACGAGCCTCAGGGAATCTGCTGTTCTGTCCTAGGGACACTGCAGTTCCTGGAGGGATTGTCCTCAGGGCCGTTCTGTCCATCCTACCAAGGCCTTTGCAGCTGGGGTCTGGGGTCCAGGGCATGTGCCTTGATCCTGACGTGCTGTTCGTGGATCAGGGGTTCAGAGCAAATAGACCAGCCTCAAGACTGACCATTGTCCCTGCCTGGAGAAACAAGGAGCTTGTGCCCAGCAAGACATGGGCAGTGTCATGAACCCCCTTTTCAAGTTCTGCAAGCAGGGCTCGGCTACTCCACCTTGAGCACAAAGTCTGAGCTCCTTGGGAAGCGGGAGAGGCTGGTTTGTAGAGCATGTATGCCTGCCCGCTGACCCTCCTCTGCCTCCTTCTCCCGCAGCGCATCCATCTCTCTCTCCTGGCCAAAAACACCCAGGAGAGAGCCAGGGCCGTACAGACCAGCGCGGCCCTGCTCCAGTTTGCCATCTCCCTGCCTGGATTTGACGTAAGTGACCTCTGACCCCAGCGTCCTGCAGATTTAGGGCTTGAGTCAAGTTCCTCATCTCCTGGCTAACTGGTCCCCCCTGGCTCCGTAAGGGACTGTATTCCATCGCCCGCTGGCTGGCAGGATCGTGCCTGGCCTCAGGGCCCTTGTTATTCTGGAACAGCGAGGCAGTGAGTGCTCAGAGAGGGCCCTTGCCCTGCTCCCTTTGCTCCAAGCTCCCTTGGGGGCAGAAAGGAAGAGGGCTCTCACTCTTCTCCCCCAGTGCCTCTTACAGAGGGGTGGGAGCAGAGCTCAGGTCCAGGGGCGCTGGGGCGCTAAAGGGAGAATGGTGATGGATTCCCCTCTCCTCCTCCTTCTACCAGACCTCCTCTGACTTCTCCAAGGCAGGCGAATTCGTGCTCCAGCTGGGTCTCTGTATATCCCACCCAGCCAGTGACATCAGCCGGCAAGCCAAGGGTGGGATATATTGGCTTTACTGGCTCCTGCTTCAGAAGAGGGGTAAGAAACCCAGCTGGGCAATGGGACCCCATGGAAAGGAGCCTCTGGGAGACTAGCTCCAGCTGGCCATTGGGACGCCTGTAGAACTAAGGCCTCTCTGCTTAGACCCACTGTAGCGGGGAAGAGGAACCCCAATAGAAAGAAGGCCCCTCCTTTGAGACTCCCTTTTTGGGCAATGGGATCCTCCAGAAAGAAGCCCCTTCCAATGAGACCGACCCCAGCTTAGATGATGACTCTTTCTCTCCCGCTCTCTCTGAATTAGGGAGATGAGTGTGAAAGTGCCAGGGAAATTGGCTGCTTTATCTCAGAGCCCGGCTCTGTCCCCCAGCCCAGGGAAATCAGCTCACCCCCCTATGGGGCAGCCAGCTCGTGAGGGAACAGGAACGGAGCTGTTGAGATACATGGAGGGAAAGAGCCCATCATGAGGGCAGGGGCAGGAGCAGGCACCACAGGGGACGGACACAAAGCTTGTAGGATGTCACCAGTTGGGTAGCCAGGGCCAGATCCTGACTTCAGTGGGTGTGGGGGGTTCTCAGTGTTAGACACTGCCATGAACAGGCACCCACTCCCAGAGCACAATGACTGTAAGGGTCACATGATTACTGTGGGATGGCTGAAACAAATCCCCCTTCTGGTACTAACCCGCCTGGCACGGACCCTGCGATTCCATTGGGCCATGGATGCCACGAGGAGCCTGGCCAGTGTGCACCCAGAAGGAAAGGAGCACTGCAAGCGGAAGGCCAAACCTCCCCAATGGGTGTGTCTTTCTCCCTCAGGGCTCAACACCAGAGAGGCACCAGAACTGTGGTGCCGGGATGGGCTCCATAACCCTGAGAGCCTGCGGTATAGAAACCTGGCCAGGGTGGGAGAGGTAAGGACTCTCCGCCGGTGCATTACAGCAGCTCAGGTGTGGAGCTGTCTCCCGCTGCAGTGTGTGTGTCATGGACACAGGGCAAGAGCCTGCTCCTTATTTCCAGCAGAGTATGTGAGGCTCCTGGGAATGTCTGTGGGGTGAGGCATGGGAATGAACCAGATCTAAAAGACCCCTAAACTCTAGCGGGTGAGCTGCAGGAGCTATCACTGCTGGGAGCAGTAGGGGTCCTGCGTTGTCTGTGTGAGCTGGGTTCCAGAGTGCACAGACACATTCCCAGCATCTCTTGGCACCTGGGTGATTCCTGCTCCAGAAAGAGCTATTTGAGGCTGCAGTGCCTGCAGCCTCCTACTGAAGGGGGTTCCTGGTCCATGGGACCCCAAAGGTTGGCTGCCCCAGGACTCTTCTCCACCTTGTGAGACACTAGAGGGATTTGGAGCCTGGTTCTGGGCAACTGCAAGGGCTCTGGTTCTGTTGGTTCTAGGTCTTTGGTGAGATATTCACAAAGGAGCAGAAAAGATCTTTCCTCCAGGCGGGGCTGCTGGCCATCCACCACCCCCTCCTCCGCGTCAGCCAGGATGGCCTGATGCTGACGTATTCCATCCTGGGGGAAGCCAGCCAACTGATAGGGGACAAGGTAACCAAAGAGGGATAAAGTGGGGAGGGAACCCCAGGGCCTTTCACCTGCAGGCCACTGAAAATCACTCCCATCCCATCCCCATGCGCTGAGCAGGGAGCAAGGAGAGGGTGACTCCAGGCAGGTGCCATTGGTCGGTGCCAGCTTGTCCCCTGAGCAGCTCAAAGCAGGGCAGACCCAGCTCTCCAGAAAGGCTATTTCCTAACAGGCGTGACATCAACACGACACACGACCATTGCTCATGCCAGGGGCTGCCAGCTCCCCTAGCCACCTCTGTGACCCTTTCCTCGGCCTCCGGGCCTCAGACCGCTTCCTAGTGCTCTGGTATCATGTTATCCCAGCCCCCATCTGCTCTGGGAGAACTGGAGGAGTCAGTCAGCAGAGGCTGCTTAAGTGCCCCATTCACCAGAGCCACTGCCCATGGCATCATGTTAAGGAGATGGGGATCCCTTGGGGAAAGGTATCCACTTCCTCTCACCCCCTGGCACTACTGCCCAAAGCCTCCCAAGCCCTCAGCTGGAGGGGGCGAGGGAGGTTGAGGGGACTCTGGGGAGTGGAGCTGGATTCTCACTGGGTTGGGAGGTAGAACTGTTTTCGCGGGGGGACTGAGAGGAGTGGGGTCAGGAGTTCATTCCACAATGGTGGGAGAGGGGATGGAAGTCACTAGAGAAGAGAGAAGATTTCACCTTGGGGGTTGGGTGGGGGAATCCGTCCCTCAGACATGGGGAGGGTGGGGAGGAAATTTTGCTGTCTCCTGGTGCTGTTAATACCCTTTGTTCTCGTGGGTGTCCGAGTCTCTGATTGATCCTTGTTCCCTTGCAACAGGAGGACATTACAGAAAAGATCCTGGCTGAGCTGTTTAACATCAGGTGCTTGCGCCAGGTCCCCAAGGCCCTGGAGGGGCTGTGCTCCCTGGGGCAGCAGTGAAGACCCTCCCGCCTTCGTATGACCAGCTCCCACCCACTGCCGCAGGTACTGCTCTGTCCATTGTGCCTGGGGGGAAAGGGCTGGGGGAAGCAGCCGTAGAGCCCACAGCACTGAGAGAAACCAAGGCCGAGCACCTCACTCTGAACACCCTGCCCCACCCCGAGCCCTGGAACTGGAGCCAGGCCAGATACTGGTTCGGAAGAATCAGGCTGTGGGGCTGGCCCAGAAGTGAGAGCATGTGCAGAAGCAGGGTTTATGCTCAATAGCCATTGCAGTCTGGGAGGGGTGGCCTGACATGGAGCCCCTCTCCCGTCATCACTGCTCAGACCTTCCCATGGCCCCTGCCACCCCTGACACAGCGAATGTCCGACCATCCCCCAGCTGGGGCCCAATCCACCCACCTGGTATGTGAGCCCTTCCCAGCCAGGAAAGAAACTCCCCCCGAACACCCTGGGGCAGGGGAGGATCCTCCCCATCTGGCAGGTGGGAACTGAGACGAAGAGGAAGGGCTGTGGGCCTGATCACACAATCCTGGCAAGTGGACTGGGTCCCAGCCTAGAACCTTTCCCCCGGGGGCACCTTCGCTTTCTGCCTTTTATTCTCCCCTCCGACTAGGGGGTCTGAGAGTGTGAAATGAACAGGGAGGGTGACAGGGTCCTGGCACACAGCCTGCATGGGAGCTCCCCTTAGCTTGGTCCCCAGGGTCAGAGACATCTTGTCATCCCGCTGTCCTGTTATTGCTAGGAAGGGAGTCCCCCAATGAAGGGTCTCCAGAGCTCCAGTAAGTCATCCTCATTCCCGCCCGCACGTACCCCCTTCCCTGCCATGCCCTGCCCTGCCCTCTGGTTTCTCGCTGTTGACTCTGGCTGGACTCTTGGCTCCAATCTCTGGCTATGACGTTGGTGTGACCCTTCCTGGCTCCAGATTTGGGTTATGAACACCGGCTCAGTATTCTCCTTGCCTTTCTCTAGCCTTGCTCCAGGCCCTCCACCCACCCGCCCCACAGCATTGCCGCCTCCTCCTCCTCCTGATCTTCCCCAACCCCTCGGATTTCAACTACACGGATTTGACCTTTGGCGTGGATATGGACTTTGGCTCGTACTTCTGACTACCCGGCTTCGACCTCTGGCCTGGACATGGACACTGGCTCCGGTTCTGCCTGGACATACTCAACAGCCGGCAGCAGTAGAAAGGCCCCACCATTAATCAAACTGTAACCCCATCCCATGACCCCTTAGTCCCTCCCACCTGTCACCGGAAGTCCCACCCCATGGGGGTATTACTTCATGGTCCAGGCGGCCACATGACTGGAAGCAAGGTGTGTCATGTGACCCCTCTAAGAACTCCTCCCACCACCCTCTACCAATCAGGATGGGGTTCGTCCCAAAAGGACCACCCCAAGAGGAGATTTGACCAATCAGGGTGAGTTCTGGGGTTGGAAGGTGGCCCGTCCCGACGTGGGTCTTGTGACCCCTCTAAGAACTCCTCCCACTGCCCTCCACCAATTAGGATCGGTCTTGTCCTGACAAGACCACCCCAAGAGGAGATTCTGACCAATCAGGGCGAGTTCTGGGGCAGGGTGACCCATCCGGGAGTGGGCCTTATGACCCCACTAAGAACTCCTCCCAGGGCCCTCTGCCAATCAGAGTGCAGCACCATCACCTCATAAGTCCCAGCGCTGGACGGACGAGGCCATCTCTTACCAAGGACACGTGTTCTAAAAATCGTGGGAAGGCTGCTGAGAGGAAGCCTGGACTCCTTCACCACCCCCATGAGAACTTCGGACTCTGTCTTTGCCCTGAGGGTCTTTGATCATCCGCGGAGAAAGCGCTACATCAGCGACCGTCCCGAGGAGGAGGAGGGAGCAAGCGAGGGGAGCCCTTTGGCCCAACCGTTGATGGATATGCTGGAACCCGAACCCAAAATCCAATTGCTTGGGAGACACCCCGATGAGCATGGTGGCCTCTCTTTGTCCTCCCCCTTAGAGGTGGAATGCGACTGCGGCTCAGGGGAGTCACCGGCGGACAAGGTGAACAGAGGTAAAGGAATGATTAAGTCAGGGGTGAAAGTAACTTCCAGGACTTACCTGTACTGCTGCAGTCCTGAGGGGCATGGCCTCAACCGGAAGAGGCGAAGCCTTTCAAGATTTAAAGGTCCTTGAACATCAGCTGTGGTTGGGAGCCCCAGGGCCTTTAGATCAACCCGAGGCTAAGGGGCAAATTAAAGGGCCCAGGGCTCCGGCCGCTGCGGAGCCCCGAGTCCTTTAAATTCCCCCCGCAGCTCCGGCAGCGAGCCCCGATCCCTTTAAATCCCAGCCCCAGCCCTGCCGCCAGATCTGCGGGGGGAATTTAAAGGGCTCTGGGCTCTACGCAGCCTCAGGGAGCTCTGAGCCCATTAAATTCCAGCCCCAGCCTGGCTGCTGGAGCTGCAGGGGGGAATTTAATGGGCTCTGGGTTCCCAGCAACGGCGGGAGCTCTGAGCCCTTTAATTCTCGGCCCCAGCCCGGCTGCTGGAGCTGCAGGGGAATTTAAAGGGCTCGGGCTCCCTGCAGCCTTGGGAGCTCTGAGCCAGAGGTGAAAGTAAGCCAGTACCGTCCAGTACAGCGTAGCGGCCAGAGCCAGTATGCCATGACGGACCTCACCGGCTTCCTCAGCGGGGATTTAAAGGGCTCGGAGCTCCCATGGCTGTGGGGAGCCCAGAGCCCTTGAAATCTCCCCCGCAGCTCTGGTGGCCAGTCTGGGGCCGGGATTTAAAGTGCTCGGGGGTCCCTGCAGCTGCAGGAGTTCCGGGCCCTTCAAATCCCGGCCCCAGCCTGGCAAGGCTCTGGCTCCCTGCAGCAGTGGGAGCTCCGGGCGGCCAGGCCCTTTAAATCCACGCCCGAACCCGGCTGCCAGAGCTGCAGTGAGAATCTAAATGGCTCGGGGCTCCGCGGTGGCCAGAGCCCCAGGCCCTTTAATTTGCCCCTGAGCCCCGGGTTGATTTACAGGCCCGGAGCTCCCAGCCGCAGCTGGTGCCCCAGGACTTTTAAATCTTGAGAGGCCCCACCTCTTCCGGTTGAGGCCACGCCCCCTCAGGACTCCGGCAGTACCGGTAAGTCCTGGAAGTTACTTTCACCCCTGCTCTGAGCTCTTTAAATCCTGGCCCCAGCCCGGCTGCTGGAGCTGCGGGGAGGATTTAAAGGGCTCTGGGCTCTACGCAGCTGTGGGAGCTCTGACCCAGAGGTGAACGTCAGCCAGTACTGTCCAGTATGGCGTAGCGGCAAGAGCCAGTATGCCATGCCAGACCGCACCGGCTTCCTCGGCGGGGATTTAAAGGACTCGGAGCTCCCATGGCTGCAGGGAGCACAGAGCCCTTTAATTCCCCACCACAGCTCCGGCAGCCTGGCTGGGGCCGGATTTACAGGGCTCGGAGCTCCTGCAGTGGCCAGAGCCCTGGGCCCTTTAATTTGCCCCTGAGCCCCGGGTTGAATTAAAGGCCCTGCGGCTCCCAGCTGCAGCCGATGCTCCAGGACCTTTAAATCTTGAGAGGCCCCGCCTTCTCAGGTTGAGCCCCCCCCACTCAGGACTCCAACAGTATCGGTAAATCCTGGAAGTTACTTTCACCCTTGCTCTGAGCCCTTTAAATCCCGGCCCCAACCCAGCTGCCGGAGCTGCAGGGGGGAATTTAATGGGCTCTGGGTTCCCAGTAACTGCGGGAGCTCTGAGCCTTTTAAATCCTGGCCCCAGCCTGGCAGCTGGAGCTGCAGGGGGGAATTTAAAAGGCTCCGGGCTCCCTGCAGCCACGGGAGCTCTGAGCCCTTTAAATCCCCGCCGAGGAAGCCGGTGTGGTCCGGCACCGCGTACTGGCTCTGGCTGGTACTCCGTATCGGACTGTACCGGTTTACTTTCACCTCTGGATTAAGTGAGGGTCGAGGTCATGAGACATTCCATAGAGCTCTGTTGGCCGCAGTGCCCATGACAGAAGGTGGTATGTTCCATTGCACCATGACATTCATAAACACATCCCATCTTCAAGGTCCCTGTCTGCTGGGAACAGAGCGCATCTGGGTCACGGCCAGTCGAGCATGTTAGAACCATTCACCACAGAGCCTTTGTGCACAAAAGCCCCTTTATCGTTCCATGAAGAGAGATTTGTAGCCTGGTCCAGCTGCTTTAGGAATACTAACGCATTTTTCTTAGAACGCTCCTTCCCGTAATCCAGCACCTGCTGAGCAACAGAGTCCAAGGGCTTTGGTGTTTCTGGGGGGTGGCAGTTACATTCTCTCCCTGTTCTGGTAGAAACAGACTGATTTTCACTTTATCTGCGTCGCTCGGCTTCACCTACATTAGGCACCTTTGAAGCTCGGCGCTGTAAGGTTTAGCCTTTTAGTTTTCGGCTAAGTCAGTTCTTTGAAGAACAGACTCATTTCAGCATCCAGTAAGCGAGTTGCAGTTGGTCGTTAGGCCCCCTGAGGATACAGAGGTCAGCAGTGTTCGGAGTGAAGTGTCAGATTTTTCCCAACTCTTTTTAGAATGCCGGTCTTTTAGCGCCTCCCCGCCCCGCCCCGCCATCCCACCCTGGACACAGCGTCCATCAGTTTTCTGAATGAAGCATCAAAGTCTTCCCCAATACTAGAATATAGGGGAGCGGTGACGAGCTTATGGTTTTGGGAGAATGATTTGTCAGTCCTTGGTGTTTTTTTCAGAACACCTAGAGCACATGTTCCGGGTTTGTGAATGTGTGTGGTACTGCACACGTTCAGAGCCCCTCGAGCACAGGCTCCGGGTTTGTGAATGTGTGTGTTTCTGCGCATGTTCAGAGCCCCTCGAGCGCATGTTCCGGGTTTGTGAATGTGTGTGGTTCTGTGCAAGTTCAGAGCCCCTTGAGCACAGGCTCCAGGTTTGTGAATGTGTGTGGTTCTGTGCACGTTCAGAGGCCGTCGAACGCATGCTCCGGGTTTGTGAACGTGTGTGGTTCTGCACATGTTCAGAGCCCCTCGAGCGCAGGCTCCGGGTTTGTGAATGTGTGTGGTTCTGTGCACGTTCAAAGCCCCTCAAGCACAGGCTCTGGGTTTGTGAATGTGTGTGGTTCTGTGCACATTCAGAGCCCTTCGAGCGTGTGCTCCGGGTTTGTGAATGTGGGCATTTTCTCAGGGTTTGGTGTGGCAGTGGCCGCTGAGGAATTGGAGTTGTGGTTGTTTTTTTACCAGAGTCTTGCTTTGCCCTTGGGTTTGATGGATATGAGGTTTGGACTGCCCGGATGCTTCATCTGCACTCTTGTGCTGGTTTGCATTGTTAAAGGTCTCCAAGCAGATTCCTACTTCTTTGGCAGTTCTGGAGGAGGTGTCCTTGTAGTGCTGACTAAGCATTGTCAGAAAAGTTGCCCATGCCTATAGGAGGTGGGGGGAACCATTTTACAAAACCGAACTTTACCATCTTTCTCACCCACACCTATGGATTCACTTAAAATACAAAACCTCATAGAACAACCAAACCAATGAGCAAAATATATTTACTGGGCTTCATCCGTCCATCAGTCAGTGATGCTGGTGAATTTTCCCTTTCAGCTATCTCATTTCCTTTTCTTCTCAGCTTCTTTTCCCTCTGCTCTAAGGATCTCTCATGTTTTCACCGTACTGTGGAGCAAACAGGATTAATATAAAACACATGAAACCATCTTGTAAACTAAAAAACTAAATATTCATTAGGGTGTTTTTCTGTTTAAAAAGTCAGCTCTTCAAAACAAATCATCTATTTCAGGCTGTACGGCAAACACAGGTTTTGAGTTTATTTCTGCCACTTAAAAAACAAAACAAAAAACAACAAAAAAACCTCAAAAACATTTTTTTAAAATACATCTCATTTTGCAGAATAAAAACAAAACTGCTTTTAAAATCCATTTGAAGCCACATTTTGCACAGGAAAAATCCCTGTTGGTTTGAAACAAACCAAATACATTTAAAAAACCCTACACCTATGCCTTGCCCAGACCCCTCTCACACACACATCAGCAGCTTTAGAAACACACCAAGCCAAGTTTGCCTCCATAGACTTTTCAATAACACCCTCCCCAACTGCATTTAAAAGTCAGTTGCAAAAAAGTTCCCTTTCACTAAGAGATCATGTGTTGCAGGCACATGCTTGTTCTGTTCCCGCCAATGTATATTTGAGCCTTCAAGTTAAAGAACAAGCAAAAATGTTAGTTACTGTTACCACCAAATCCCTGTACAAACTGTACAATACTTAAAGTTTTTTAAAACAGTATTAAGCACAACTATAATTAAAATGGTTTTTACCTTGGCCTGGTGGTGAACGGCAGCTTAAAGTTACTGGGTCCCTGCTAAGCAGATCACACTGCAATGAAGATAGGCACCATTATTTTCCTAAGACAGCCTGGGCAAAGAGTGGCATTATACAATGTATAGTTTCAGAGTTAAAGTCAGCAAGTCATACCTCTGTCTGCCGTCCAGCAGCCTTTCAAGAAAGTTTCTGTTGAAAAAGACAGTCTCCAACAGACCTGAGGGTTTTATACCATCTTAGCGCATTTGGTTCAAACAGACTTCAGCATAGTAGCTAGCAGGTTAATTTAATCCCCACAGCTCTGAACTAATAGATCCTTAAGGACTTTAGGCACCCCTCCCATAGCACACCCTGTTGTGAGCTGGGGTGGGGGAACCAAGCTGTCTGCACAACAGGGCTTTTTTTTTTTTTCTTTTTTCTTTTTTTCTGTAAGTTAAAATAAATTTTTCTGTGGGGCCTTCTTACAGTATTGAACAGGACCCATTTCCAAGCAGAGGGCCTTTTGCAGCTATCAATGAATGTCTTGGGGCTTGAGGTATTTTTATTTTAAACATGTTTCTTTCATGCTTATAGTTTGGGGTGGGGGTGTTTTCTAGAAAGAATGACCCATAGCATTCAACCAACTCCAGGGCCATATTTAATCTGTCCAATAGTGTTCCACCAACTCCTGGGGTCATATTGAAACTGTCCAATTGAGTTCTGCCAACTCCAGCAGTGATATTTAAACTGTCCAAAAGCAACTGTGAATTCCTGAGGTTTTATTTCATTTCATATTAATCAGAACTCACCATCCACCCTCACCCCCACCCATCAAATTTAACCCTATGTCAACAAGGGTAAGTAATTGCAGTCACCCTAGCTATTCAGTGAGTGGGGGTGTGTGTGGTTAAACCCATTCAGTTCAACAGGATAAGTCAACTCTACTGTACTCAAACACGTCTGAACAACCTGTTTGTTTTATTGTAAGCACATTTTTTAGGATTTTTTTCCCCCCACCCACAACATACATTTCAGCTTTTTGCTGTAAGTGGGTCACTTTTACACACAAAACCCACAAGCGCTAGGTTCTCACAAACAACTGATTTTTTTGTTGAAAAGACATGCAGCTCCTTGAAACCAAACCAAGATGCTTCATTAAAACTTTTAGCTCATTTAAGGGCCAAATGCCTTGGAACAGAAACACAGATAGTCACAAAGCCCTTTTCAATAGTTTTTTTTGTTTTAATTTACAGCTACCAAGTTTTCTATCGCGTTTGTCCCCTCACCATTCTCTAACTGAATCCTTTTAGATTCCTTACACATAGTCTTTTCCTTAAGCAGGGATCTGTACTTTTTGTGCGGACTAGACGGCCAATATCACACAGTGTTGTGGAAAGAAAACGCCCCCACGTTGTGTTTGGATCAGAATCACCTGAGGCCCCTCTATTACGAGCATGGGGCGGGGGGGACCAGCTAACTGGCGTCCCCCTGAATACAGATTTTTCAACAGGTTTTATAGAAAAAAACACAATTAGTGATACATACATCCTTGTTCACATGATTGCCATCACTGGAGAAATGCTGTGCAACTGAGTAGAGACCCTGACTGTGTTTTAAAGAAAATGAACCTGAAGATGCCTGCAAATTTTCCACTTCAGCTGTAAGCAGGTTATTTTCTTTAAAACATGGTCAGGGACTCCAATGAATTGCACAGCACTGATCAAGGTCCCCCCTTACGCTGAATGTTCTTGGCTTAGGCACAGACATTGTACAGCATAACCTCTGGCAATAACGGTGTTTAATCAGCTTTCCAAACCCAGCTCAGCACATAGGCCCCGGAGCTTGCAGTTGATATCCACTGAAGTCATGGGGGCGTTGGGCTGGCGTATCTATGACACGGCCCTCGCAGTCTTCACAAAGTTTTCCCTAAGGCAGTGCTCAAGGGCAGCATAAACAGCAATACGTACAATAGTCCTCATGACTTTTTTACGCTCACGATGTGGCACTGGTCCAGTTAGTTCTATGCCAAGCCTCCTCCGAAACACCTCATGGCCATCATTCTCAGAGTCCTCTTCAACAATTTGTATCGGCATTGAGCAAAACCAAGGTGGGCCCAGTTCATCTTCCCTGCTTGATGCAATGCTGTCCAGGGCTTCCGAGCCATCTAGAAAGGCATCGTTGAGCTGTTGAGAGCTTTTCAGAACAGTGTAAGCGCCCCACTGCTTGTTTTTAGATTTACACAACCCCCGGTTCCTTACCCATTAAGAAGCGATTGTTTCTTAACCATTCATTTACCTGTGTGACGTCTTTTCCGTTCACCTTGTCCACCGGTGACTCCCCCAAGCCTCAATCATATTCCACCTCTAAGGGGGTGGACAAAGAGAAGCCACCATGCTCATTGGAGTGTCTCATAAGCAATTGGGTTTTCGGTTCGGGTTCCAGCGTATCCATCAATGTCTGGGCCAAAGGGCTCTCCTCGGTCGCTCCCTCCTCCTCCTCGGGACTGTCGCTGATGTAGCGCTTTCTCCGCAGATGGTCAAAGACCCTCGGGGCTAAAACAAAGTCGGAAGTTCTCACGAGGGTGGTGAAGGAGTCCATGTTTCCTCTCAGCAGCCTTTCCACAATTTCTAAAACATGTGTCCTTGGTAAGAGATGGCCTCGTCTGTCCGGTGCTGGGACCTATGGGGTAATGGTGCTGCACTCTGGTTGGCAGAGGGCCTTGGGAGGAGTTCTTAGTGGGGTCACACGGTGCACTTCCGGACGGGTCACCCTGCCCCGGAATTCTCCCGGATTGGTCAAAATCTCCTCTTAGGGCAGTCCTATTGGGTCAAAACCTATCCTAATTGGTAGATGGCAGTTGGAGGAGTTCTTAGAGGGGTCACACAACCCACTTCTGGACGGGTCACCCCACCTCGGCACTCACCCTGATTGGTCAAATCTCCTCTCAGGATAGTCCTTCTGGGATGAAACCCATCCTGATTGGCAGAGAGTGGTGGGAGGAGTTCTTAGAGGGGTCACATGACACACCTTGCTTCCAGTCGTGGCCACCTTGACCCCGGAATTAAAACCCTCCATGGGGCGGGACTTCCGGTGACAGGTGAGAGGGACTAAGGGGTCAACGGGTAGGGCTTGGGAGGGTCAAGGGGAGGGATTAGGGTTTGATTGATGGTGGCCTTCCTGATAAATACCAAGATTACATGGATACCTTAGAAAGAAATGTGGACTTGTTACCTTTGGACCGGGACTATGACTGCCTTATTGACCTCTCACCTTGGCTGAAAGTTGCTTTTCCCTGTATTTACGCATTGTTGGGACCAGAATTATTGGATCTCCCTGCATACAGTCATGAAAACCGGTCCTGAGAACAGGCCCTTTTTGGGAAGAAGAAATGTGGGACAATTGTTCGCTCACAGGAAACCTGCAAAAGTTTTCGTCAAACTTCATCTGCAAGGATTTCCATTCTAACGCTCGTTTGGGCAAGGAACAAATGGAAGACAGTGTGTTTTGAAATCTATGGACATTTTAACTGTCTGATATGCTATTTGAGCTAACTAACGGTCCCCTGACCTTGCAACACATCATCAGTGATGTATTTGGGGACAGTGTCATCTATTTGGGTGACATACATCTCTTTTTGGAGAACCCAGAGCAGCACGCGCAGCACATCCGAACCTGGAGAGGTTTCGGCAGCATGGTCTCAACACAGAACTGGAAAAGTGGAACCTCCAGCCAACTCTCCACAGAGTTTTTGGGGTACATCCTCTCCCCAGAAGATGTTACGGTTCATCCAAATAAGGTGGAAGCCATTCATCAATGGGGTGAAGTTGGAAGTCCTCAAGACGTGCAGCGCTTCCTAGACTTCACTCATCCTGTGAAATTGAGACGTGCTGGCTCTCAGGGATGCTTAGACGGAAAACCATGCACCCCGCACAGAGGTTGGAACCACCCACTCCCCGGTTGTCCTGAGGAGCCGTGATTTCTCCAGGAGCTGGGTAAAGGGCACCGGGATCAGTCTGTCAAAGGTAGGGGAGGATTGGGTGAGGAGAGGGTCTAAGAGAGGAGGAGCATGGGCTAGGCTCTATATTTGGGCTTGGCAAGGATTGAGAGAAGGGACAGGGCTGTTAGAGGGCAATGCGAGGTGCGAGGGGGGTCGGAGATGGGGGCAAGGCCTGAAAAGTTCAGCTACTTTAGATCAACTGTGCCAGAGAATCACTGGTTGAAGTGACTGAAAGCTCTAACCTGGGGCTGGCCAAAATCCTCCTCCTCAGATGGGAACATCTCAAGTGTCTGCAGAAGCTCAGCCTCTGAGGTGAACGTTGTGGCCCTAACCTCTCTCTGCTCTGTACCTCACAGGATTCCAGCCGGCTGTTCCAATCCAGGAGGAAAACTGTGCCACCCAAGTCTCCCAGCACCTGGGCAGTGAAGTGCCACTTAACCCCGCTGTGATGCACAGACCTTGCCCTGGCTGGCTGCACAGGGCTGGATTTCACCCCTTCAGAGTGTAAGGAAATAATTGGCTGAAGGTCTTTTTCTGTTTGGACGTCTGTCTAGTGGGAAAGAACCATGGAGATTTGTAACCTGTTTGGCTCCCATGCCTAGTGCTTCAATGACGCAGAGAAGTGCTGATGCATTGGTTGATTTCCCACCTTTTAATCTGCTCTCTTCTTCTCTTTTAACAGGTATTCTGAGTCCCCCCCACCCCCGTGCTTCATATGGGCATTCTTGGGGGTGCAGATTGCATCAGACCTGCACCTGAATAAACAATAGGGAATGAAATATGCAGACACTAAAGTTCTGCAGCCAAATTCTCAGAAACCTTCCTCTGCAATGTAGGATCAGGATTTTGGTTTGAATTGATTTTTTTTAAAAAAAAGCGCGAAGCAGACACTACACTGTAAGAAGAGGAAACAGAAACAAAAACGGAAAGACTGTTACTTAAACCAATGAACAGCTGCAGAGAGTGGAGACCTGGCAAAGCAAATTAATGACGACTGTGAGTAAATCACCTGACAGTAAATGGGGAAGAAAATCTCATCTGGGTAATTGTGGTTCTTGGGGCAAAAATCGGGTTCCTAGTACATAGCCTGTCTGAGATCATCCCTTTTCCCTGGATCCCAGATCCCCTGGGATTCAAATGTCATTCTCTGTGTGTTGTCCTTCTTTTATTCCAGGGAAAAGGATCCCCAAAGGAGGTGTAAGAATCTGCAACTCTAATGTCTGCCAGAAGCTTCAGCCACATTCACAGGTAGATGTCACTTGCTTTCCTACCATGCCACTAGTGCTCTTTCTGCTCTCCAGGTCTGCTCCCTCCAGCAGGACAGAGACACCCCTTAACTCCCTGAGTCCTGATTTCCTGCCATTCAAGGGGCTGAGGGTTTGCATTGTCCCCACCCCCACCATCAGAGACTTTTCCTATGGGAATCTCCCTAGAGCAGGGGAGAAATCTGTTCTTCCATTAGAACCAGTCTGCTCAGTAAATCCACCCACACTGACCTCATCTCAGCTGCTTTGTTTATCCGAAATTAGTGGTATTTTTGGAAAAGTCTTAGCGTGTCGGGGTGTCAGGTGGAGCAGGGGATCTAGGAGCACCAGCAGATTCCCCTGAAGATCACCCTGTCTTTCTCTGGTCAGGTTAGAGCTTGCCGTCCATTGCAGAGGTGAAGACCAGATAGGAGCTGCTGGATTGACCTTGATGTGCCATGTCCCTGTGTAGATGAAGGACCTACATCTCAGGGATGGTCAGCAGCAGATGTAACATGTGTCCAGGAATGGGCTAACTAACCTACATTGAGAGGTAAGTAAAATCATGGCCACATGTAGACATCACAGGAATTGGTGGGGATTGACCCAGGGTCCTTCAGCACAAGCCCCTTTCACTCACTGTCAACAAATCCAGCTCCACACACTAGACCACACCTCATTCCAGAGCCACAGAACCCAGAAACCCTGATTCTCAGACCCGGCCCTCACATCACAAGGCCAAACCTCCTTCCATTCTGGGCACTGTAGAAGGGACGATTGGCAAAATCCCTCGACATTCCCCCTATCAGAGACTGCAGCCACAAGTGGCAAGTGAATGAGCTGAGATTTCCCCTGTAGGAATCTGAGGGGCTGCACATCTGGGGTTTCACAGGGATGGCGTCTGGCAGCTATTGACAGAGTGTTCTTGGGAGGAGATTTTCTGTCTATAACAAAGGGTTTCTGTTCCCCCAGATCTCAGTCACTCAGCAGAATGTGGGAGAGACAAGTGCTGATGGGCTAGAGGGGTCCCAGGAGTCGCTGTGCAGCAGGGGCAGGGTCTGTAGTCACCATGGTCCACACCCTGTGCTCCAGACAACCCAGGCTGTTTCCCTGGATTGCAAAGGGGACTTTGGCTTGGGGAATCGGTTGCTGGTGCCTTTGTCCGCAGCTGGGATGTTTTCCTGAGGCTACTCTATGGTCCATGAAGCGCCATGCAAGCAAGGGGAGAATGGACATTAGAGAGCGAGGCTGGGACCTCTGTGGGGCTGCTGCAGTCAAACATCCACAGCCAGAAGAGACGATGGGAAACGCGCTTCGATGGCTGGCTACAGCCGCAGCAGCTGTCTCAGAAAGCTCTGCTCATGGTCTAGCCAACAGAGGCAGGACAAAGAGCCACACAGTGAAAGCCTGCATTGCAATTAGGAAGTTGTGTTTTTTTCAGTGGATTATGCTGCCCTGACCGTCTATTTCCTGCAATGTGCACATCCAGCCTCCCTGGCTGACCTCAATAGGAGTTAGGTTCTCCGTGCCCACAGGACAGGGCCGGCCTTGCCATGAGGCGAACTGAGGCAGCTGCTTCAGGTGCCAGACTGTGGGAGGGCACCACTGGGACCTAGAGTGTAGAAAATTGTGTCTGGGGCTGGTGCATATGTTTTCTCTCTGCTCGAAACACACACAGATGGTGGAGTGCTGTGCTGTGCTGCAGGAAGGGGGGCACAAGAGACATAACAGGCAGACAGGAGAAAAGGGGAGAGGGAATAATAGAAAGCAACAGGAGCTGCAGGGAGAGAGAGGAGGAGGAGCCTCTTATGTACCTCTCAAGCACCCCCGGGAGTCTGGACTGATTCATACCAGCTTGTCAGGGAGCTTCCTGTTTCCTGCTGCTTCCCTGAACCCGCTTGAGGAGAACAGGCAGTCAACTGAAGCAGTAGGAGCCGAGTAGGCCCTTAAGATGCTGATATCTTCCCTCACTCAGGCCCTGCTACCGGCCTGCTTATTTGTCCCCTTCAGCGGCGTGTTGAGAGCCACTCTAGCTGGCACAGAACAGCAGCCATGAGTGAAAGAAGAAAACGCCCCTCTGGGGCAGCATTCAGAAAAGGAAAGAAAGCAAAGGAGGCTTTTGTGTCTAAGCAGGAAGGAGCTCTCCTGAGATACATAGACACAAAGGTTCATGGTGAGTCTTCCAGCCCCAGTGAGGATGTGACTGGTGAGGAGATGCCCTGATCTGCCAGTTAGTCAGAGTGCAGATGACCTGGCAGCTACTGCAGCATCCATATCTCCATCTGAAATGGATGTAACCATGCATATTCCTGAAGAAAAGTGTAGATCAGAGAAGAGTGTGGTGGAGGCACAAGAAACAGCTGCTGCTGAGTTTAGTTCCTTAAATTTAGATGATCCAGGACTGTGGACCTACTTGAGCAGTAGCCTGAGGTACTTCCTTGTATTGCCTGGCCCACAGCAAGTGAAAAACTTCATGTTCCCCAAAGATAATGAAAATAGAAGTTTCCATCCAACACATTCCTGGTGTGAAATCCCCAATGGTGACAAAGTGGAGAGGCCATGGCTCAGATACTCAAAAACCCGGAATGCTGCATACTGGTTTTGTTGCAAACTCTTCCAGTCTAATGTTCCAGCCACATTGCGTTCTACAGGAACAAAGGACTGGAAAAATCTGGCTAGAAATGTGGCATGCCAGGAGAAGGCAGCAAATCGCCAGAGAGCATTCCATAGGTGGAAAGAGATTGAGATGAGCCTAAGGTTAAAGTCCACCCTAGATGATGAGCATCAAGAGAAGATTGCATCAGAATTCTGAAGAGGCTCTTTGCCATTGTGAGAGTGCTTGCTACCCAAAACCTAGCACTGCGCAGCACTTCAAATCAGCTGCATGTGCCAAACAATGGAAACTTCCGCACAGAACATCCTCACCACCAAGTTCCCAACCCACCACCCTTTCTTTAATCATAATAATTATTCATAATAAATAAATGATTATTCATCAAAAGAAAGAAAGAACGTCCTAGTTCTTACATCTCCTGCTTTCTTTGTATGTGTCAGTCTTCCTTAGATCACAGGGGCTTTGTATCAGGGAGTGTCCCTACTTTCTCTGTCTTGTAAAGCGCACACTAGTGACACTGACCAGATAAATAATGGAGACATCACACACACAAAAAAATAACCAAACCCTTTGTCATGAAGACTGTTCTCCTCAGCAACGCAAGCTATAAACATTAGGAAATGCCCAGAGGACTAAAAGGCTGCAAAGCGAAGCACTCTCAAGTTAGGAAATATCAGAATGAGCATTGCCTGTGCAACGTTAACTCTGCAGTGAACGAGGCAGGGATCCTACAGGCAAAAGACTCCTTCAATACACAGCCCCAGAGCAGAACACCCTGTGCGCTGAATAAGGAAGGGGTCCCGTGGCAAAAAAATACTATGGGATCATGTCATTCAAGTCTGCATCATCCTGCAAATGCACAAGAGGACTGAACTGAGGTGCCAGGGCAGCATGTCTTTGGACATTTGCTAACCTGAGAATGCTTCACTTTGTAACCTTTTCATCCTGTTTCAAAACCTTGACTTTGTAATTCCTAATGATTTGATTGATGAAAGCAAACGTGAGTAACGTTAAATGAAGGGTTTTTGTTGGTTAATTTCCTTTGGGTTTCTTAATAGAAAGTAAATCTTTTCTCTCTGTGCTGTGTAACGGGGTGACCCCCCGCTCCAGCCTGGAAGTTGTTGGAAAAGCCCTGCAGAGGGCTGGGGCTGGGCCAGGTAAATCCCTGGCTGACTAGGGGAAGTGGCTGGAGCTGGGGCCACGCCCCAAACTGAGCAACAGAGCCTTATAAGAAGGCCAGGGAAGCCAGAAGGATCAGTCTCTCTCTGTCTGTCGAGGGAGAAGGGCCTGGCTCCAAGGAGCTAGAGACAGGGTACCTGAGCTGGGGAAAGGTAGAGGAGCTGGGGCACTCCAGCCTGGAAAGCCCCAGGCTGTGACCTAGCAGAAGGCCAAAGGGTCCTGGGGGTTGCAGAGGGCAGTCCAGGGTAGGTCAAGGCAGCAGGTCTAAACCCTCCTTGCCAGTGACGAGTGGCTGATACTGCAGTGTGCCCCAGGGCGTGGGGCTAGACAATGACTGGCAGTAGCCTGATGGTGAGGTGAGGTGAGGATAGTGGGTGGGGGTTCATCGGGGAGGGGAGACCCTGAGACTGAGGGGTTACTGCTAGGGAGCAGCACCCCTGTTAAAGGGGCACCGGATCCAGGGAGGGGCACAGGGGACCAGAGGACAGGGTGGATCACCGGCCTGCAGAGGGTGCTCCGGAGCTGGAATGAGCTAATTCCCAGAAGTCACCAGCAGGAGGTGCTGTGGGGGTGAGTCTGCACCTCTACAAGCTGTTTAAATATTGAAGCTCTTACTGATGCGTTGGTTCAGTCTATATTTTATTGCCATTGTTATCTTGGTGAAAATCCCCGTTTCACCACTCAGTGCTGTGCTGCTCAGAGTACTGAAAGTCATTAAATTAAACTGCATGAAAACAAAACTCATTTTATGCAACTTCAGGGTCAGTGAAAGTTCTCAGCTACAACCCTGAATGTGCAAGAAGGAGAGAAACAATATCCAAGAAAAAGAGCTGGAATTTTGCATCTTGTTTTAACCTAGGCCTTACTGAGGACAGTAGCAAACACCTGCCCTTTGCGAAGGAACACAGAGCCGTACCGCAGCACAACCCCCACTGAGCACAGCAGGGGCTGTCCTGGTTATCCAGCTCTGGCCCTGTTTCATTACAAACTTCCTGTCTGTGATGATGTTTTGGTAACAAAGGGGCAATCAGCTGTCAAAGGCAGCTGTCGCCATGGCAGCAAGGGTGCTACTCATTCCCTCCAAGTATGAAAATGAACCGGAGAGAGGGAGTGCTGAATGGTGGGTTATCTCTGATGTCACCAGGCTACTGCTCAGGCAGCATCAGTGGGCAGCAAATGTCTGGTGTGTGTGTGTGTGTGTGTCGGGGGGGGCGAGACTTTGGCAGTGCTCCTGTTTTCACAAATTTCCTACAGAAGCCAACAATATAACTACCCAGAATACACATTAATGATGATTCCACCCACATAATAATTAGTCGCTGAAATTTGATTCAAATCCCGCATGGCATGTTTAAAACAAGGGTTCTGAAAAAGGAGAGACCTTGTAAAAGAGAAAATGTTGATACTCTGGTGTATTTGTGGTTGTGTTAAGATTGAATCCTGTGACTTTAAGTGTTGGGCAGGGTTCCTGGGTGTGCTTGCATGCTAGGGAGCTCAGTAGGGCAGCACACAATCGGGGCGTAGCAGCAGCCTGTCAGAAGGTACCAGTGAGTTGGGCCTCTCTGTTATAGGCAGTAGCCTGCGTTCTCTCCCTCTGAGTTTTGGGTTCCTACGTGGTAGTGTTCTGGCTCCTAAGAAACAAATTAGTGAGACTTTGCGAATGTCCAGCAAGAGTGTTTTATATATTCTCTAACTTGTCTGCTTGGGTGCCACAAACCATGAAAGGCACAATCTTCTCCACAATAAAATAAACTTATGAAGCCAAATGGCCTTTTGAAACCACAAATGGAACATTTCATTCTGGGAAGGTTGATCTTACTGAAGCACTTCACTTTTCCTTCCCCTTTCACAGGGAGGGGCCTAAATTAAGTTTCCCTACAACCATGATTGGAATAGTGATGCAAAGCCTCCCTAGAAGCCAAGCAGCTCGGAAAGAATGGGATGATCACAATACAGTAGAACCCTGTTTCTTACCCTCCACTATCTGGGGTTCTCCGTATTAACCCAACAACCAGCGCACACAGGTCCAGAAGTGGGCAATCTTTCTTATGGTCCCTGGATGGCACTGCAGCCTGGCACGTTCCCATTCATCCGATTCTCCGACGTTTTGGTTAACCAGTCTGGCCCTGGTCCCAAATTGATGGGATAAAGGGGGTTCTGCCCTCCTTGTGAGCGATCGTTTGATGCAGGAGGTCTGCTGCTGGTGTTATTCCTCATGGAAAAGTACAAATTGCAAATCTGATGGGAGGGGCCTTCTGAGATGGTAGTGAGGGGTCATGCTGTTACCTGCAAAGTACACAGGCCCCCGCAGCAGGGATGCACCTCAGACTGTGCATATAAACAGGTTAAAAGTGAATCACTACAGTGAAGCCATTGTCAAGACGATATTCTGTGCAGAGGATTGTAAAACAGCCCCTGTTCCTGATCTGAGGCCTGACTGCCATAGGGGATATCCCACTCGAGAGCTTTGAGGTGTGTGAAGAGGTCACCCTAAGTGATAAGATGGTGGTCATGGCTGTGGTACAGCTTCACTGGTAGGTAATATCAAGCAGGACAGGCCTGACTCACAAAAGTTGCCTAAGATGATGTCAAAGTTAGACTCAGGACTCAGTCAAAATTCCCACCTATCCCCTTAGAAATTTTTGAGCTTTTATGAATAAAACCCCAAATCCAAACTATTTTAGCAGTGGTCTATTTTGGCTGAAATCTGAAGTATTTTGGTTTTGAAATGGAGCACCTGGGAGATGTAGTCGAACCAACAAGACTGGCCTATAAAGGAGAAGGGAAGCATGAGGAACTTCAGCTAGACAGATCAACATATGGACCGCTCAGTGCTGAAGGTGTTTGAGAGCAGGTCAGAGAAACACCCATTGGGATGTTTATTTGGTGTTACTTGGCCTTGCCCCAGCATGGGGAGCCTGACTTGACTCCATGAGGTCCCTTCCACCCTACATTGCTAGGATTCCCTAATAACAATATTTGTATTGATTATTTTATTTGTTGTAAAAATGCTGACATGTCCATGGGAAAAGTTCAATGCAAAAGAGATTTGTTTGTTTTTGTGGGAGGAGGGCAATTTTCATCTATTTCCTAGGAATGTAGTGTTCCCACTCACTGTAAGGGGTCTGATCCAAAACAGATTGACGCCAAGGGGATTTTTCCATTTCTTTCAGTGTGCTTTGGGTCAGGCTATTTGTTAAGATCAGATTTAATTATCTTTCCAGCTAGCAGAGCGAGAAGCAAGGCAAGGTAACACTCATTGTATTTGAACTTTCTGCACTCCCTCAAGCAGGAGATCTTCAAGGCAAAGGGATTAGTGAAGTTCACACCAACTTATAAGTGTACATGAACTCAGAGACGAAAAAACACGTCCTCTTTTATGGAACTATTCAGTATGAGATTTTGAATGCACTGAAATCAGGAAATTGAAAGCAGGGTCTAAAATCCCAAGATGTTTGTGACAGCTTTACCTGCCTTTAATTGATTAGTAGAATCATAGAATATTAGGACTGGAGGAGACCTCTGGAGGTATCTAGTCAAACACCCTGCTCAAAGCAGGACCAATTCCCAACTAAATCATCTCAGCCAGTCCTTTGTCAAGCCTGACCTGTAAGGAAGGAGATTCCACCACCTCCCTAGGGAGCCCATTCCAGTGCTTCACCACCCTCCTAGTGAAATAGTGTTTCCTAATATCCATCCTAAACCTCCCCCACTGCAACTTGATACCATTACTCCTTGTTCTGTCATCGGGTACCACTGAGAACAGTCTAGATCCATCCTCTTTGGAACCCCCCTTCAGGTAGTTGAAAGCAGCTATCAAATCCCGCCCCCCCCGCCGCCCATATTCTTCTCTTCTGCAGACTAAACAATCCCAGTTCCCTCAGCCTCTCCTCATAAGTCATGTGCTCCAGCCCCCTAATCATTTTTGTTGCCCTCCGCTGGACTCTTTCCAATTTTTCCACATCCTTCTTGTAGTGTGGGGCCCAAAACTGGACACAGTACTCCAGATGAGGCCTCACCAATGTCGAATAGAGGGAATGATCACATCCCTCGATCTGGTGGCAATGCTCCTACTTATACAGCCCAAAATGCCATTAGCCTTCTTGGCAACGAGCACACTGTTGACTCATATCCAGCTTCTCGTCCACTGTAACCCCTAGGTCCTTTTCTGCAGAACTACTGCCTAGCCATTTGGTCCCTAGTCTGTAACAGTGAATGGGATTCTTCCATTATAAGTGCAGAACTCTGCACTTGTCCTTGCTGAACCTCATCAGGTTTCTTTTGGCCCAGTCCTCTAATTTATTTAGGTCCCTCTGTATCCTATCCCTACCCTCCAGCGTATCTACCACTCTTCCCAGTTTAGTGTCATCTGCAAACTTGCTGAGAGTGCAGTTCACACCATCCTCCAGATTATTAATGAAACAACATCCATAACAAAATGGCATAACGAGTCCACTGGCCAACTCAGACAACGCAAAACACAGCCAGACCCACCCAACCATCTCTCTACGTGTGCTCCTACCTGAAATCTCTTTTAAAGTAAAGTTATGGAGCCAGATCCTGAGCTGTTATAAACTGAAATAGCTGGTGGACTTTTCATTCAAGCACTTTAACCCAAAATGATCTCAAAGTATTAAAGTCTTGCAAATAAAAACATGGTGAACAATATATTTGCATGAATATTCAGTCATTTCCCTGAGATATGCATCTTTTGCACAAACTCGTCTTTGGCTGCTTTTTATTACAGCTCCTAGTTTTTTTCAGATTTGCCCATCTATAGTTATGAACAAGGTCACCAGTAACAAAGTGCTTTCATTTCTCCATGAGACAAAGAAATACCAAAGATAGGAATCAAAATTTCCATATGGAAATGGAAGCATAAAGTCACACTCATCTGGAAGCCTTCTTTCCTAGTAAGGTGGCTATTTTGGTACTAGATTTCTACAATTCTTTACCTTATCAATGTGAAAAATTAAAATGCATGTGTGCACACGCACACACACGCGCGCACACACACATACACACGTTTCAATTGTCCTGTTGGGACTAATCATGTTTCACCATAATAGGAACCCATCAGAAAAGATCAAGAGAAAAAAACATTATATTAAATAGACAATTGAAAAATAAAGGATATTTTCCACCAAATGTAATATTAATATATTATTATATAAGTTATCATTTCCAGGTTTCAGAACTGCTCCTAAAACATCATCAACTCTTACCTTGTTGTAACAATATCCAGAACGCTTACAAATGCCGTGTTCCCTCCTAACTGTGATGTAATGTGGGATAGAAAAGAAATTAATTCAAGAATCATTTTTAGGTGGAAAGAGCCAAAATTGCTAGTAAAGTGAAAACATCTCATCTCTAAGTAAATCACACTAATACTGTAGCTATTTAGAGAAACTGAACTGAAAGACAATGGCAGAGAAAAAGAATTACTTTAAAAAGAAGGAGGTGAGCGTTTTGGAATTTCCAAAGTCAGCTTGCTTCGAAGCAATTGACAATTGCAAATTTTTTTTCCCAGATCAGCGTTTTAGAAATGCCAACCCCAAACAATGCAAAGTTGGCAATTGCAGATATAACTTTCTTCTTATGAAACTAAAAGGCCAGATGTCACCACAGCCACCTGATCTATGACGGGGGTGCTTGGAGTGGTAGATTTAAGCCTCTTATTAGCACTCTAGTACCTTTCCATAACTAAAGCAGGAGCTATGCTATTTATAAGAAGTCAATTAAAACCACAAACTAGGAATAAACTCTGATAAGTTCAATAACCAGCATTCTTGTTGAAATCAGTAAGATATGTTCACACTGGTTCACTGTATATTAACTGAGAAGATATGAGTGAAGAGCAAAGTTAAGCAGCGGAAGCTGAATGAAAACGATGGGTGAGACCCTCATGCCTACTCTGGCTTCTTGCACAGCCTACAACTGGAGTTCTGCAGTGGAGAAGCAGAGGCAGCAAGTGAGTTTGGAATAGCTTCCACCTCCAAAGGAAAGAACCCTAATGAAGACTAAGTAAAACATCTCTCTCTCTCTCCTGTGCTCATACGCAGTATCTTATCATCCTGTACAACTTACGGCTACAAATCTCTCTAATTTACCGTGAGTGAGTAGAGACAGTGATAGGACGAGCCTGTCCTTCTCAGAAGATAGTTCTTTAGCAGAGTCATAAAGCAGCTTTCTAGAGAATCTCCACCTAAAGGGCCACAGTGAATTGTAGGTCAAACAGCATCAAGAAAGATGGTTCCCTTGGAAGCTAGGTGGGTCCTGACGTTCCTGTTCCTTCTCCCGCTTCAAACTAAGAGGAAAACTCAACTATGCAAGAGAGATTTCATTCCATTATCGGTGTGTATCCACCGCGAACCCATGAGACCGTCCATGGGGGCAGAGAATGATGCACTGGGGGGAGCCCATTCCGTACTGCACTGTCTTTATTCACAATCTTCTCTCTCCACGACTATCGACTGGGAATATTTCACCAGCACAAAACCCACTCTGGGAAATTTTAAATGAGAATGTTTGATATTCAAATAAATGAAGCACATTTTTAGGGGAAAAAAAAAAAAGAAAAAACCCTCCATTAAACAAGATTCTTTAAAACCAAGTCAACCTGTGGGACTCTTTGCCAGAGGATGTTGTGAAGATCAAAACTATAACAGGATTCAAAAAAGAACTAGATAAATTCATGGAGGATAGGTTCATCAAAGGCTATTAGCCAGGATACACAGGGATGGTATCCCTAGCTTCTGTTTGCCAGAAGATGGGAATTGGGCGACAGGGGATGGATCACTCGTTGATTCCCTGTTCTGTTCATTCCCTCTGGGGCACCTGGCATAGGCCACTGTCGGAAGGCAGGATACTGGGCTAGATGAGCCTTTGGGCTTACCCAGTTTGATCTTTCTTACGCTCTAATGCTGTCCCCTCGGCTGGCCAAAGATATCTCTCCTATGATTTCTCCTTTTATACAATATTGCTGTTTCTAATACTTAGTGTGTTGTGACGATGTGGGGATTTTCCCTTGTTATGCTGTATGTGAACATATGTGAGCAGGGCTGGCTCTAACTTTTTTGCCACCCCGCCGAAACAAAAAAAAAAAAATACCCCCGAGCGCCGCCCCGCCAAAACAAAACAAACAAACAAACAAAAAAACCCAGAGTGCCACCCCACCGCGCCAACATTGGCTGCCCCTTAGAAGGTGCAGCCCCAAGCATGTGCTTGGTCTGCTGTTGCCTGGAGCCAGCCCTGTATGTGAGTCTTACTGTTAAGCCCCTGTGAGTCTTGTTGTTTTGTGTGAATACTGCGTGTGCACCTCAGTTTCTCTGTGTGCTGCACCTCCTTGTACCTTCCCTCTTTGGGAATATGGCTGAGCCCCTCTGGGACAGGGGAGGCTGCCTGCACCCATGCTATGGCCAGTGCCCTTTGTAATCTGAGCCCCAGGAGGGGGTTGCAGCCAGGTGATTCTTTGCCCTGCAGGTGAGACAAAGGCTGGAGGAGGAGAACGGGGAGGAAAGGGGCCAGGCAGGTGGAAGTGAGTGAGTCTCAGCTGACTTGGGGGCACAGTGGGAGGGCCAGAGTCCAGGCTCTGGGTTCCCCTTCCCCCAAGCTCGTCTTTACTGAATGTTCCTGTTTTCTGTGCTAACAAGCTCTGTTCTACACTGTGTCCCTGTCGACTAATAAATCTTCTGTTTTACTGGCTGTCTGTGAGTCACGGGGGACTGCAGAGTGGGGTGCAGGTCTCTCTGGCTTCCCCAGGAGCCCCATCCTGGCGGACTCACCGTGGGGAATGCACGGTGTGGAAGGGGATGCTGAATGCTCCGAGATCAGACCCGGGAAGGTCAAAGTTGTGTAAGAGTCTTGCCCTGACGGCAGTATGCTCAGAGAGAGGAGGCTTCCCCAGAATCCTGACTAACTTCATATGGAGTAGTCCCAGAGCATCGTCTCCACAACTCCATGACGATTGGTGTCAATGTTGGGATCTACTGCAGCCGTGGATGGTGCATCCTGTAGTAAGTGACTAGGGAGCAGTAAAATGAACGGCGACTAGCGAGAGCCAGGCGTTCTGAGTGCTCAGTAGGGTGCAGTTCTAGGAGGTGGAGGAGCCTGTGACTTAACCCCCAAGAGAGAGTGTGACCCCCGAGAAGGGCTGGAAACCATGGGGAACTGAGAGCACACAGGTCTGTGAGTCTGCAACAATGTGGGAACAGTGGGGAGATGGTCTATAACAATCTCCTTAAGAAGGATATAGCAGAGCCGTGCAGAAAGAGAGGGTTGAACATTGGAAAATTCACTAAGTCACAGCTGATTGCTCATTGAAAGCAGATGATCACTCTAAGGAGTTGGTTCCTGACCAAGCTGTGGCTGCGAGAGAGGCTAGGAGCAGCCAGGCATCTCTGAGACTTGTGTCCCTAAGCAGCAGGGGGTCTCCACCCAGGGCCAGCGCAACCATTTAGGCAACCTAGGTGGTCGCCTAGGGCAATAGGATTTGGAGGCCGCCATTTTCTTCGGCAGTGACCGCGGTGGCTGGATCTTCGGCCAGCCTGGTCACCGCTGGCATTTAGGCGGAGGGAGCTGGGGCAGGGGAGTGCGGGGAGGGCCACCTGCAGCAAGTAGTGAGGGGGGAGGCACACAGGGGAACTCCCTGCCCCACCTGCCCCCCGAGCACGTCAGGGCTGCTTCCTTTCTCCCGCCTCCCAGACTTGCGGCACCTAAGCTGCAGACAGAGAGAACTGTGGTCAGGCCCCAGGTGGTGCAGCCTCAGTAGATGCTGAGGGGCTGTGTGATGCGGGTGAAGGTCCCAGGGATGAAACCACTCGCCCTGCCTATGGCCCATATCCATGTGCAGACACAGGAGAGGTCGGGCTGGCTGGTAGTGGGGGTTCCCCAAGATATCGGCTGTGACCTGCTGTTGGAGGATGACCATGTCCCTTTGGGACAGGATGCAGGCCCTGCTCCTGTAATGGCTGGGGATTGGAATTTGAAACCAGGGAACCAATCGGCTGAGAGGGAAGCAGTCAGTGAAAATACAAATGACCTGGCTGGCAGGGAGGAGAAGTTGCTAAGCTTAGGTGCCCTGCCTGTCTGTAACCAGTTGCCTGGAGCTGAGTGGGACAGAGAGATACTCCCCGCCCCCCCCACCCCCGGCACACAGGGGAGATGGCGCACACTGGCTCTCATGCTGTGAGCAAAGCAATGGGCTCACTGCCTGCCCCACTGGGACACCAGGGGAACAGCTGAGCCCAGGGGGATCAGAGACCCCAGTAGAAGGCAGGGAACCACAGCCAGGGCAGGAGAGCTGCCAACCAGCCTGCCTTGTTCAGAGATGCAGAAAGCCTGGGGAAAGGGTAAAGCAGCCTTGAGACACCTGCCTGTCATGGAGCAGCCTTTTCAGAAGGGGCCATGGACATAGTGGGGCCCTTCAGCAAGGGAACCCAGGCAGGGAGGAATACATTCTCATGGGGGTAGATTTTGGTACCTGTCATTACCCAGAGGCAGTGGCTCTGTCTTATATCGAGGCAGACGTGCTGCTGACCATTTTCAACAGAGTGGGGTTCCCTAAGGAGGTCCTTACAGACCAGGGGTCCAACTTCATGTCAACCTGGCTCTAGTGCTTGTGGGAGAAGTGTGGGATCCAGCAAACCTGGGCCTCGGTGTATCACCCTCAATCCAACAGGCTAGTGGCGAGATTTACGGGAACCCTAAAGATGATGCTGAAGATCCTCCTGGGGCCAGCATCTGCAGGACGGGGACAAATATTTACCCCACCTGCTGTTTGCGTACAGGGAAGTGTTCGAGGTATCTATGTGGTTCTCTCCTTTGCAGTTGCAGTATGGGAGGAGAGTAAGGGGACCCCTGGATCTGGTGAGGGATGAGTGGGAGGGGAAGGCCTCTCCTGACCGAGAATCGGTGATGGAGAACGTACTGACCTTCCGGGAAATGAGTTCACAGGTCTGGCCAGGGAGAACCTAGCCAAGGCCCAAGAGAGGCAGGACGTTGGGTATGACTGCTCACCGGGCACCAGGGGATGATTCTCATCCCGGTAGGGAAGAACAAGCTGCCTGCTCCCTGAGACGGGCCCTTCAAGGTCAGCCTACAGCTGAATGAGGAGAACGATGTGGTGGAACTGCCCAACCGGGCTCACAGCCACTGAGAGGACCATGTCCACATGATGGAGCCGTACTGTGACAGGGAGAGACTGGTCCTGGCTGTGTGTGAGCAGAGGGAGAAGGGGGAAGATCCCCAGGTGGGTCTATTCCCTGAGACAGGCCCCTTGCTGGAATCAATCCCCCTCTCTGACCAGCTAACCCCTGCCCTGCAGACAGAGAGCAGAGAGGGGCTGCATTTGTACCCGCAGCTGTTCTGCAGCCAGCCTGGGCTCACTAACCGAGCTGTCCCCTGAGCAGACAAGGGAGCCAGGCCTCCCATCAGGTATTCCTCATTCAGAGTAACTGAGAAAACAGCTCAGGCCCCAGAGGGAGAAGTCAGAGACATGCTGGCTTTAGTGGTGATCCAGCCACCCTCCAGCCCCAGGGTTTCTCCCATGGTGCTGGTCCCCAGGAAAGATGGATAGATCTGATTGTGTGGGGCCTATCGGACGCTCAATGTCAACACCATATCTGGTGCCTGCCCCATGCCTGGACCTGACAAGATCCTAGATAGGTTGGGGAGGAAGGACTCGGTACCCCACCAACAGGGATCTCGCCAAAGGCTACTGGCAGGTGCCTTTGGATCCAGAAGCCAGGTTGAAACCTGCTGTTGTTAACCTTTGAGGCTGTACCAATCCCTGGTTCTACCTTTTGGCCTCAAGGAGGCGCTGGTCACCTGCCAGCGCCAGGTGGATCAGTCACTGAGGGGATGGAGAGCTTTACCTTAGTCGACATTGATGATGTTTGTGTTGTTAGCCAGACCTGGGAAGATCATCTGTCCCAGGTGAAGCGGGGCTGGGTCCCCTCCAGGAGGCTGGGCTGACTGTAAAAGCTGACAGGTACAAGGTGGGGGTGGCAGAGGTGTTGTACCTGGGTCACAAGGTGGGGAGCAGCTGCCCAAAGGCAGAGGTAGCTAAGATGGAGGTGCTCAAAGACTGGGCCGCTCCCCAGACTAGGAAACAGGCCCAGGCCTTTATTGGGATGGCGGGGCACTACTCGAGGTTCATGCCCCACCTTAGCTCTGTGTCAGCTCCCAGTCTGGACCAGGCAGTGCTAGAGGGCTCTCTGTGCACTGAAGGAGGCTCTGGTCAAGGATCTGGTGCTTGGAAACCGAGAGGGGGCCTGGACCTCCCCAGCTCATTGCCTGAAGTGACCCCACTCAGTTCAGTCTTGAAATGAGGAAAGACGTGACAAAGTGGGGATTCTTCTTCGAGTGATTGATCGTGTGTAGTCCACAATAGGTGTACATGTTCGCCACGTTCACCAGTGCCGGAAGTTTTCCCCCTAGCAGTACCCGTAGGGGAGTGCCCCTAGTAACCCCTGGCGTGGTGCCTCCATGGTGTGGTATAAGGGGTGCTGCATGCTCCCCCAACCCTCAGTTCCTTCTTGCCACCAGTGAAGGTGCTTTGGAACTGCTCTGCTCCAGTTTATCTGCAGCTTTCCTCCAGAACGCTTACTCGTTCAGTGTAGTCGTACCTGTAGCTGAAGTAGTTAGATTAGTTTAGTTTAGTGCGCCCAGGCTGGGGCATGCCCCATGCCCTGGGTTTTAAGTAATGCAGCACTTGTAGGCAGCCGATACCAGTGAGTGATCTGCATACGGACTATTTACGCTGTTTGGGTGAAATCTGTCTCAGCGATCACTGCAAGATTTGCAGGTCTTTCAAGCCTCGGACCAAGAGAGAAAGAGACATTCAGCTCCGGACTGTTCTGATGAAGTTGGTGTTGACCCCGACTCTGGTGCGCTGCTCCAAGTTGGCAATGGATACCGCAGTGTTGGTGCGAGGCGACCCCTTAGTGCCATGTACCAGTCGGCATCGCTCTCCATCCGTAGGGCATATCAAGAAGGCTAAGAAGAGGTCTTATCCACCTCAGCACCGGAGCAAATCTGGGGGAGAGGTTAGACCCATGTTGGGCAGTCCTCGGTCCCCATCGGCCTCCAGGCCTCCGACTCAGGTCGAGTGCAGTAGCCCAGCCCGTTCAGAGCAGGCTTCCCTGAATGTCGGAATGCCTTCCACACCGGAGGCTCTGCAAGCAGCCCAAGACGTTATGTCCATGCTGATACTAGGGGCACCGCCAATGCTGGCTCTACGGTCCAGAGGCAAACCACCACTGGGACCTCCGCAGTTATCCTTGACTCAGTACTGGTCATGGTTGAGGGAATGTTCCCAACACTGTTCACCGCCCAGTGACTGCCCTGTGTGTAGTCCACGCCGCTCACTGTCAACCCGCACCAGGTTGTCTGGCTGGGTTCTGACTGACAGGGTCTCCAGGCACCGCTCCGCCTCGAGGAGCAGGCCCCGTCGAGACCGAGATAGATGGCACAGGAGGTCTTCGTCTCCGACGGGCTACCATAGCCAGTCGCAACACAAACATCGACGTTGTTCCCGTTCGTCATCTTGCTCCAGCACCCCACCACAGTACCACTCCCACAGCCCTAGGCATCGATCACCGTCGCGGATCCACCTGTTGGAGCCGATCACAAAGCAGCTGCTACCGGTGGTACCATTCCTCCACGTCAGGCTCACAGTCTCATGGTTGGCACCGTTCCCAACACCGCCGCTCCTCCAGGTTCAGGGACAGTGGCAGGTTGTACGCCAGCCTGGCCTCCCTTTGTAGCCATCGATTGATGGGACAGCCCAGTCAGGCCAAACGGCCTGCTCCACCGGTGCCACAGCAGGTGCAGTGGCACCAGGCTCCTTGGCTGGCACCATGGTACCAACGGGCCCCGTGGCCCATGACACAGCTCCCGATGGGGGCTCGCTTGGTGGCCAGAGCCTCGGAATGACCATCGGCCTCCCTTTCCCAGCCACCAGGGAAGGAGTTGGTGGGACGTGCATCTTCGGTGGCGTGCCCGGAGGCCAACCACGTGGTGGGTCCTCCAGTGCCGATGGACACGCAAAGTACCACGTCCACCTCCTCACCCACCCCTGATGAGGCGATTACGATCCCTTCTCCCTCTGTTCTGCAGGAGGACTCTAAGGCCCACCAGGAATTGTTGAAAAGGGTGGCATCAAGCCTCAACTTTCAGTCTGAGGAGGTGGAGGAATCCCCAGACTCCCTCTTCAACGTCCTGTCCGCCTCGGTACTGGGCAGGGTGGCCCTTCTACTCCATGAAGGGGAGACAAAAATTTCAAATGCCTTGTGGCAAACCCGAGCTTCCTTGCCCCCATCTCTAAGAGGGCAGAATGGAAGTACTTTGTACCCATCAAAGGGCTTTAATACCTGTACACCTACCCTGCCCCCAACTCCCTAGTGGGTGAGTCGGTCAACCACAGGGAGAGGCAGGGCCAACCAGCCCCTACTTCAATAAGGATTCAAGGAGATTGGACTTATTTGTGAGAAAGGTTTATTTGTCCTTGAGTTTCCAGTCAAGGGTGGCAAAGCATCAGGCTCTCCTGGTTCGGTTTGAATTCAATTTATGGGGCTCTCTATCCAAATTCGAGAACTCCCTCCAGGAGTGTGACAGGAAGGAGTTCAAAGCTCTGGTGGAGGAGGGTACAGCAGCTGCCAGGGCAACCCTTCAGGTAGCGTCGGATGCCATGGATATGGCTGCAAGGCCCATGGCCTCCGTGGTATCCATGAGAAGGGCGCCATGGTTCCTGCTCTCTAGTCTGCCCAGTGAGGGGCAGAACTCCTTGCAGGACCTTCCGTTGAATGGCAAGGCCTTGTTTGCGGAGCAGACGGATGTGAAGCTGCACGGCCTGAAAGACTCCTGCACTGTGCTTTAGGCACTTGGCCTATACGTTCCAGCTCCTGCTAGGCCTCAGTTGAAGCCCCAGCAGGCTCCCACCCAGGTCACCCACTCTAAATATGAGCCCCTTTGTAAAAAGTCATGGGACTATAAGAAGTGCCCACAGAGGCAGTCTCGGCCTGCCCCCCAGCCTGGGTCCTCCAAGGGCAAACAAGCAGGGAAACACCAGTTTGACGAGACGCCCGGGGGCGACTTCCCAGTTCACACCAGGGATCCACCAGCAATAAAGTTTCCCTTCTCCAACGGGTTATGTGCTTTTTCTCCCGGAGTGATCATGGCTGCCCTCGGCCTGATGGGTCCGGGGCTACACCCTCCAGTTTACCTCTACCCCACCCAACCACTCTCCGCCCCCATCCCTCCTCAGAGACCCCCTCACAAGGCCCTGCTCCAGCAGGAGGTGCAGCAGCTCCTTGGCTTAGGAGTGGTGGAAGTGGTGCCAGAGGAGTTCAAACACAAGGCGTCCTTTGTTCCTCCCGAAGGTGGTCTCTGCCTACCACATGGGTCAGGACATTTTCCTGCCGGTCCTCTGTCCCAAGCCCCAGGTGTCCAGTGAGGAGCACCACCTCCATACGCTGGATGTGAGACGGGCTCTGGCCTTTTAGCTGGAGCAGACTAAGCCATTCAGGAAGTCTCCACAGCTATTCATCGCTCAGCCAAATGCATGAAAGGTCAGCCGATCTCCACTCAGCGGCTTTCCAGCTGGATCACCTTGTGCATCCGTATCTGTGGCGACCTGGCAGGAATCCCTCCGCTGTCAATCATGAGGGCACACTCAGCTAGGGCGCAGGCCCCGTCGGCTGCCTTTTGAGCCCATGTCCCCATCCAGGACATCTGAAGAGCTGCCCCAGGGTCTTCAGTTCACACGTTCACCTCACATTATGTGATCGTTTCCCAGACCAGGGAGGACGCTGGGTTCGGCAGGGCTGTGCTCCATCCCAAGAGTTTGTGAACTCCGATCCACCTCCAACAGATACAGCTTGGAGTCACCTATTGTGGAATGCACAGGAGCAGTCACTCGAAGAAGAAAAGACAGTTACCTGTTCTGTAACTGGTGTTCTGCGAGATGTGCTGCTCCTGTCTATTCCACACCTCGCCCTCCTTCCCCTCTGCTGCAGTTGTCTGGCAAGAAAGAACTGAGGGTCAGGGTAGCATGCAGCTCCCCTTATACCGTGCCAGGCAGGCGCTGCTTGAGGGCTCGCTGGGGCGCTCCCCTACGGGTACTGCTAAGGGAAAAACTTCTGGCACCAGTGCACATGGCGAGCACGCATACCTGCTGTGGAATAGACATGAGCAACACCTCGAAGAACACCAGTTATGGAAAAGGTAACTGTCTTTTTTCCCTTCTTATGTTGTATGGGAACCTATGTGACTGTTACTGTGGAGTCTATTTGAGTCTTGTTGTTTTGCATGACTACTATGTGTGCCTCAGTTTCCCTGTGTGCTGCCCTGTCATAAACAGATAGTAGGAGTTAATAGAACAGAAGTACTTTATATCTCTTTTGACTGTAAAGGGTTAACAAGTTCAGTAAGCCTGGCTGTCACCTGACCAGAGGACCAATCAGGGGACAGGATACTTTCAAATCTGGAGGGAGGGAAGTTTGTGTGTGTGCTGTTAGTTTTTGGTTGTTGTTCACTCTGGGTGCTGAGAGTGACCAGACGTGCAACCAGGTTTCTCTCCAATCTCTCCGATACAGGTTCTTATAGATTCAAAATAGTGAGTACTAGGTAGATAAGGCGAGTTAGGCTTATATTTGTTTTCTGTATTTGCAAATGTGCATTTGGCTGGAAGGAGTTTAATTGTGTATTTGGCTGGAAGGAGTTCAAATTTGTATTTTGCTGAAAGGATTTTAATTTGTACTTGTATACTTAGGCTGGGAGGGTATTCCCAGTGTCTATAGCTGAAAAACCCTGTACCTAATCCATCTTAAATTTACAAAGATAATTTTTACTGTTTTTCTCTCTTTAATTAAAAGCTTTTCTTGTTTAAGAACCTGATTGTTTTTTATTCTGGTGAGACCCCAGGAGACTGGGTCTGGATCCACCAGGGAATTGGTGGGGAGAAAGGAGGCAAGGAGGGGAGAGAGGTTAGATTTTCTCTCTGTGTTAGGATTACTGTCTCTCTCAGAGAAAGTCTGGGAGGGGGAGAGAAAAGGAGGGGGAAAGGTGCATTTTCCTCTCTGTTTAAGATTCAAGGAGTTTGAATCACAGTGATCTTCCAGGGTAACCCAGGGAGGGGAAGCCTGGGAGAGGCAACGGTGGGGGAAAGGGTTTACTTTCTTTGTGTTAAGATCCAGAGGGTCTGGGTCTTGGAGGGTGCCCGGGCAAGGTTTTGGGGGGACCAGAGTGTACCAGGCACTGGAATTCCTGGTTGGTGGCAGCGCTACAGGTTCTAAGCTGGTAATTGAGCTTAGAGGAATTCATGCTGGTACCCCATCTTTTGGACACTAAGGTTCAGAGTGAGGAATTATACCATGACATGCCCCAATACCTAGGTGGTGGGAATAAGGGTATGTGACTTTGGCTGAGCCCCTATGGGACAGGGGAGGCTGCCTGCACAAATATTATGGCCAGTGACCTTCATAACCTGAGCCCCAGAAGGGGGATGCGACCAGGTGACTCTTGGCCCAGGAAGCAAAGGGCAGGGAAGGAGCAATGGGCAGGTCAGAGGCCCAGTCATTGGAAGCGAGTCAGTCAGCTTTAGAGGGCTGGAAGAGAGGGGGGATCCACGGCATCTGGCCTGGGATTCCCCCGAGATGGATCAAGGTAAAAGTCACTGATTTCTGTGCTAACAAGCTCTGTTCTATGCCGTGTTCTTGTTGACTAACAAACCTTCTGTGTTACCTGCTGGCTGAGAGTCACTGCCAACTGCAAAATGGAGGTGCAAGCCCTCTGGCTTCCCTAGGGGTCCCATCACTGTGGGCCTGCCAAGGGGAGGCACATGGTGAAGAGGGATGCTGAATGCTCCGAGGTCAGTCCAGGAAGGCTAGAGCCGAGGAGGCTATTTGCCCTGGACAGTGTGTCCTGGCTGGCTTCAGACAGAACAGTTCTAGAATATCAGACCTGTACTCTGTGACACCTGCATCTGGCAAAAAGTGTCTATTAGTTTTGCAATTTAGAATGAAAGATTGAAATGGATTTTTAGTGGTGGTATTTAAAAACAAACACCTCCCCCCCCCACACACACTTTATTTTAAACCTACAAAACAGGGTTTTACAAACCAGGAGTGTTGGTTTAGGTTCTTACATTTTCACATATATTTTAACATTCCCTTGCAATGCTTTAATTATTTTACAGAGCTGTACGTAGCTCATATTCCCTTTTACACATTTGGAGGCAATTAAATTCCAATAAAAAACCCTTATATTTTTTAGTGAATTTGACTAAATTGTCCAGTCAAATGATTTAACTCAAATTGTCCCCCTGCCTGCAGCTTTACAGACCATTCCTTTAGAAAGGGGCCCATTTTACTTTAAATGGCTGCAAAGAAACCAAAAATTCTTTTCCTATAACACTTTGCCTTTAACATTTTTACAGCATTTAACTGCTTAATTACCTTTAGCCTCTGCAGAGTTAACTTCTTACTTTTTTTAAATTACTCACTTATTTTCTCAAATCACACCTCCATTAGCTCAGATATCTCCATTCCAAGTATTGTCCCAGGGATCTGAATTCCCCGTGCTTGTACTTACTGCTTCCCTTTCTCCTCCCACTATGTCCTCAGGGCTTCCAACCTGTTTTCCAGTCTCTCTATCTGTTGCCTGCCTGCTTGTCTGGGCCTGATCCTGCTTTCCTTGCTGAACTGTCCCTTCCCATGGGCACAGGCTTTGTTTCATTATTAATTTATGTTGTTCCTTAACTAGCCCCCACACCTCCTGGTCCCTTTTCTTTTTCTTCTACTTGTTTTAATTCTTGGCATCTGTAGTAGTTGTAACTGTTGTTCGCTTTACCGCTGCAACAGCATTTTGGCTCTTGGAGGGGGAATCTGCCCAGATATTTCCTTCCCAAATTTCAGTGGGACCCCGAGAGTCTACCCATTCAGGGATCTCAGTGATGCCATCCCCTGATGTCACTGCTGCAATTTGCCTGGTTGCAAACCAGGGCCGCCCGGGGGTAGGGGGGGCAAGAGGGGCAATTTGCAATTTTGGGGCCTCTGGAGTGGGGTCCTTCACTCGCTCTGGGGGCCCCGGAAAACTCTCGTGGGGCCTGGGCCCCTGGAGCTTCTTCCGCTCCGGGTCTTTGGTGGCGGCCGGGGGTGGCGGGGAGTCCTTCCGCCCGGGACCCACCACCAAAGTGCCAGGTCTTCGGCGGCAATTCAGCAGTGGGGACCCCCCGCCGCCGATGATGCCCGGCGCTCTGAATCCTCTAAGCGGCCCTGTTGCAAACCCCCATTTTTGTCTCAAATGTTTGAGTGATTTACAGAGGTTATGGTCAGCAGGGCGGGCTCTCCCTTGCTTTAAAGAACTTTTTGACCATTTTTCATAAATCCTGATTTTTTTCCCAATTTTTTCTTTCTTTTTTGTGTGTTTCTGTAAAATTTTGGAATGTTGTTTTAATTCTCTTTACCCATTCTTAAGGGAATCTAATTGTGTTTGGGTACTGGTTGATGTAAATTTCCATGTCTTCGCTTCTGCAGAAGAGACTTGCAAATCTTGGTGCAGTTTCATGTTTTCATTTTTGCAGTCAGCCAGTCGGAGGAACACCTCATTATAGGTTTTCCATAAAGTCAAACTGTGGCTGCCTCTTTTTTCATTGGGCCAATTTATCTTCCCGGTCTGAAATTGTGTGACCATTAGCCAGGGCGTTATCAGACCAAGGGCTGTACCCAAATTTTTGAAATATTTGTTCAACAGGGGTATCCTTTTTTATGAATGTATGAGGCAAAAAGATTCCGCCTCCCCAAGAATTAGGCAAGCACAGACAGTACTGAAGGGGGTTTATTTACGGTACTGGGAAGATGGACAAGCGGCTTCAAAAATATGGTGCCATAGTTGTTAATTATATACAATTTTTTATTAATTTATTTGCATTTATTTTTATATACAGGGACATACATTGTTACAAGTTAAAAAAGGACCCTGAACAAAGATAAAAATAAGGACAATGCGTGCATATAGATGTCATTCTAATTGCATTAAGCCTTTATGACTACCTTGCAGTGGAAGGAGATCGGGGGGTGGGGTAGGGTAGGGATGAGTGCTTACAGATATCTGGTGAGCTGTGAAAGGAGGGTTTATTCTGTCCTAAGAACTAAATTACTGAGCGGCATAAGCTTATCCGTTGTTTATAATGGTTAGTGCCTTTTGAGCTACTGAAACATTCCTGCTTGTTTTGCAGTTTTTGTTTTAGCTTTTAGCTAAATTATTATGTATTGACAGAGACTATGTCCTTGCTTCTTAGCAGCTTTTGTCTTTTTTGCTGGCTAAATTTTACTCCTTCCTGACAATTGGTAATGTTTCAATTTCTTTCTTAGGAGTTTTTTTCACTTAAACATTTTTAGCTTCAAATACCCATTATTTATTCAAGAACTCTTTATGCTATTTTTTTCAATACATCTGTTGGGACTTACCAGTGTTCCTTACTTAATGTCTTGTATCCTTATGACCCCATAGGATGGAAGAATGGCGGCGCTAGGCTTTGTTCTTTTGGGCTCAACCCTACTGTGACCGAGGGTATACCACCTTTAAATTATTCCCCAACCACTGGGTTGGAGAGTGGAATACCACACCCCCCTCCTTATTTGACTTTGCTACAACTGAAAGTGTGTATACCTTTAAGACAATTCCTTTCCCCTGCCAAGAGAGGGGCGGGAGAGCAAGAATTCTTCTCTCTTTACTGGGCTTCTACAACCGGGGGTGTGCACACCGTAATGATCGATCCCTTCAATACCCAAAACACTTCTGCAGTATAAAACACTTATCACTGTGGTCAGACCCTTCTGCAGTATAAAATACATATTACTGCAGTATATTTTCCTTTTACCACTGGTTCTTAAAAACAACAGCGCGTGCTACCCCTCTTTCGCAATTCTCCATCAAAAATGTTATGCTTATAAGAAGCACACGGGATCTTTTTCAGGGGATAAGGCAATACGCCACGTTTATTAAGAATACACTAGTAAACAGCTAGTATATGCTCACATATATACACACACACACACACACATACATTCAGACACATGCACTGTCCTGCCACTCAATGTTATAATTACCAGTCTGTACCTCGGACTAATCTAACGGCCAGTTAGATTGGTCACGAGTGTGGGAGTGGGGTCCTGTCGGTTGCAATCCAATGCTCCGAAGTTGTGGCAAGAGGAACCCAAAGCCCCCCAGCTCTCTCCTATCTTTATAGTAACAAATCCTCATGGAAGCTTATGAACTTTGCGACGTCATGCTTGAATCATTAATCACAAACTAGTTGTTTCCACAGTTTCTCTTTCATTATCAGCATGTTGTTTTCACAGCTATTCCCCTTTTCCTTATCTTGTACCTTGTTCTTGATCTAGGGCAGATGCCTTTGCACTTTAGGGCTGTCAATCTTGCAGTCTCATCCAGCCATCAGGGTCTCAGGATGATGACGCTGGCATCTTGTTTCTTCACTCACCTTTTCGTAATTTACTGCAACTCATCACCCTGGGGGCCCACCGTCTGTCCCAAATCTGTACTTTAGCGTACAAAATCTGGGTGCTTACTGTGAACCTCCCCCAAGCTTGTACCCAGCTTGGATCTATCTCACTGCCACCAGATAAGATTATGGCTCTTATCAGCCCGGGTTCCCCCAAATACTCCTTGGGGGACCCCCTCTCTGGCCTCCCCAACTTCCCCTGGAAAGACCACCCCCAAGACTCAGAAGCCTGAGTCCACGGCAAGGGAATTATCTCCCGTCCCTTCCCTTCTCTCTGAACAGCCTGAGGGAATGATGCAATCTTCTTTACATCAAAATACCAAGAAAGCCCTGTCTCCTTTCTTTCCAAAGAGACAGCTTCAAACACAGGGAAACTAAAGGGATTCTTTCTCTCTTTCCCCGTAGCCTGTTCCCGCCCTGGGGACAATAGGAAACTAACCCACAGCCTGGGCTTCTCCCTTCTCCCCCCCTTAGCCTGTCACAGATGTAACAGAGCTCTTGGGCACAAAAATTCCTCTCCCCTTTGCCTCACTAGGAAAGAAACTTCCACAAGTTTAAAAAGAAAGCTTTATATAAAAAGAAAGAAAATACAGAACAATAATACTGCATTAAAGATCAATACAGGCTCTTGCTTATAAGAAAATATGAATAACCAGTCTGATTTAAAAAATAGCCAATTTAAAACAGTCCAGCAAATCAACACACAGTAAATACAAATCAAAGCACATCACAGCCGATTTACTTTGTTTCCTTTTGTACTCACAGACTTTTAGTAGAATTTTAGAAAGAAGATTGGAGTTAGAGAGAAACTTGTTTACTCACAGCCGAGGAAAACACAAAGACCCAGATTACCCAATTCCCGCCCCTGACTTTTAAAAAATCCAGTTCTCTGATTGGTCCTCTGGTCAGGTGTTTGGTTCCCCCTTTTTCACCCTTTACTGGTAAAAGAAAATTAACCCTTACCTATCTACTTATGACACGCCCCCCAAATCACCGACAGTAGAAACTTTCACTGGAGGTGATTTCTACCTAGAACTTTAAACTAAACAGAGGAATACAACACATGCACATAGAAATAAAAGCATGCAAAGTACAAGACTTCAACATCTTCAGGAAAGTTTTAACCAGTGTATTCTGGGAAACTCTCATGGGAGAGTGCATCTGCTACTTTGTTAGAAGCTCCTGAAATGTGTTGAATTTCAAAATCAAAATCCTGGAGAGCTAGACTCCAACGAAGAAGTTTCTTGTTGTTTCCTTTGGCTGTATGAAGCCACTTTAGTGCAGCATGGTCAGTTTGTAGCTGGAACTGCCGTCCCCAAACGTATGGGCGTAGCTTTTCCAGGGCATACACAATGGCATAGCACTCCTTCTCACTGACTGACCAGTGGCTTTCCCTGTCCGATAGTTTCTTGCTGAGAAAGACGACAGGATGGAAGTTCTGATCCGGTCCTTCCTGCATGAGAACTGCTCCTATACCAAGCTCAGATGCATCGGTGATTACTAGGAATGGTTTGTCAAAGTGTGGGGCCCTTAGCACAGGGTCAGACGTGAGCGTCGCCTTTAGTTGGGTAAAGGCCTCCTGACACTCATTAGTCCATTTAACTGTAGTTGGTTGGGTTTTCTTGGTCAGGTCGGTCAGTGGTGCAGCGATTTGGCTGTAGTGTGGTACAAACCGCCTGCAGTACCCGGCCAAGCCTAAGAAGGATTGGACCTGTTTCTTTGACTTTGGGACAGGCCACTTTTGGATAGCCTCCACCTTGGCCTGTAGGGGGTTTATGGTTCCTCGACCCACCTGGTGTCCCAGGTAAGTCACTCTGTTTTGGCCTATTTGACACTTTTTGGCCTTAACAGTTAGTCCTGCCTGCCTGATACGGTTGAAGACCTTTCCCAGGTGTTCTAGGTGTTTGGGCCAGGAGTCTGAAAAAATGGCCACATCATCGAGGTAGGCAACTGCATATTCTCCCAGTCCGGCTAGTAGACCATCTACCAGCCTCTGGAAGGTGGCGGGTGCATTTTGCAGCCCGAAAGGAAGTACATTAAATTCATATACCCCCGCATGGGTGACGAATGCTGACCTTTCCTTGGCAGGTTCATCTAGCGGTACTTGCCAGTACCCCTTGGTTAAGTCTATTGTGGAGATGAACTGGGCACGTCCCAACTTTTCCAATAGCTCATCGGCGCGTGGCATTGGATAGTTGTCTGGACGAGTTACCGCATTTAACTTACGGTAGTCCACGCAAAAGCGTATTTCCCCATCTGGTTTGGGTACCAGAACCACTGGAGATGCCCATGCACTGGTAGATGAGTGGATTATACCCATCTGTAGCATGTTCTGGATCTCCCGCTCTATAGCAGCTTGTGCGTGAGGGGACACCCGGTAGGGTGGTGTTCTAATTGGGTGAGCATTACCTGTGTCAATGGAGTGGTATGCCCGTTCAGTCCGTCCTGGAGTGGCTGAGAACAATGGTGCGAAGCTGGTGCACAGCTCCTGGATTTGTTGCCGCTGCAGACGTTCCAGGGTGGTTGAGAGGTTCACCTCTTCCACGCCACCATCTTTTTTCCCGTCGTAGTAGACGCCATCAGGCCACTCAGCGTCCTCTGCTCCCTGGACTGTAAACTGACAAACCTGTAAGTCTCTGGAATAAAAGGGCTTGAGAGAATTAACATGGTACACTTTGGGTTTTAGTGAGGAATTGGGAAATGCTATGAGATAGTTAACAGCTCCCAGGCGCTCTTGGACCGTGAATGGCCCCTCCCATGATGCTTCCATCTTATGGGCCTGTTGCGCCTTCAAGACCATAACCTGGTCTCCTCTCTGGAAGGAACGGTCTCTGGTATGTTTATCGTACCAGGCCTTTTGCTCTTCCTGAGTATCCTTTAGGTTTTCTCTAGCAAGGGCTAAAGAATGTCGGAGGGTGTTTTGTAGATTGCAGACAAAGTCCAGAATGTTACTTCCTGGAGAAGGTGTGAAACCCTCCCATTGTTGCTTCACCAACTGTAATGGCCCCTTAACCTCGTGGCCATACACAAGCTCAAATGGTGAAAACCCTAAACTGGGATGTGGTACAGCCCTGTAAGCAAACAGCAACTGCTGCAAGACTAGATCCCAGTCATTGGAGTGTTCATTAACGAATTTACGGATCATGGCCCCCAAAGTTCCATTAAACCTTTCCACCAGTCCATTGGTTTGATGGTGGTACGGGGTGGCAACGAAGTGATTCACCCCATGATTTTCCCACAGGTCTTTCATGGTGCCAGACAGGAAATTTGATCCTGAATCGGTAAGGATATCGGAGGGCCAACCTACCCTGGCGAAAATGTCTGTTAAGGCCTGGCACACCGCTCTGGCCCTGGTGTTGCCTAGAGCTACTGCTTCTGGCCATCGGGTAGCAAAGTCCATGAAAGTCAGTACATACTGCTTTCCCCTGGGTGTCTTTTTTGGAAAAGGACCCAGAATATCCACAGCTACTCGCTGAAATGGTACCTCAATTATGGGGAGTGGCTGGAGAGGGGCCTTGACCAGATCTTGAGATTTTCCCACTCTTTGGCACACCTCACAAGATTGGACATACTGGGCAACTTCCTTGCCCATCCCCTCCCAGTAGAAGGACTTCCCCAACCTGTCTTTGGTTCTGTTCACCCCCGCATGACCACTGGGATGATCGTGGGCTAAGCTTAAGAGCTTCCCCCTGTACTTAGTCGGAACCACCAACCGTTTGTGCGGCTGCCATTCTTCGTGGTGTCCACCAGAAAGAAGTTCCTTGTATAAAAGTCCTTGGTCTATAACAAACCGGGATCAGTTAGAAGAGCTGAGGGGCGGTGGGTTGCTCCGTGCCGCTGCCCAAGCTTTGTGAAGGCTGTCATCTGCTTCCTGCTCAGTCTGGAACTGTTCCCTTGAAGCTGGGGACACCAGTTCTTCCTCAGACTGGGGACTTGGGCTTGGTCCCTCTGGAAGTGATGTAGGTGAAGGAGTTGTTTCTGTAGCTGGTGTACCGCTGTCCGCTGGTGCACCTGGTGGTATTTCAGGCTCTGGCTGAGCCTCTTCGGTATGGTTGTCTGTTGCTTCTGCCAGTTGAGGCTCGTTGGTCCCTTCTGGCGTTGGGGTTGAAGATGTGGTTGCACTTGCTGGTGCTGATTGCTGTTCCAGTTCCGGGCCTGGGACTGGAGGTGTTGTGGCTGGTTCAGCCGTTGGCATGGGATCTGGGTCCACTACCTCGGTCTGGGTCTCTGGTAACACAGACAGGTTCTCTGTGGACGGCTCAGGAACAGGAATGGGTCTGGAAGCTTGCCTGGTGTGGCTGCGTGTAACCATTCCCACTCTCTTGGACTGCTCCACTTGGTTGGCCAAGTCTTCCCCCAGTAGCATGGGGATGGAATAATTGTCATAAACTGCAAAAGTCCACCTTCCTGACCAGCCTTTGTACTGGACAGGCAGTTCAGCGGTAGGCAAGACCACAGCTTGTGACATGAAGGGGTAAATGGTCACTTTGGCCCTTGGGTTGATGAGTTTGGGATCGACGAAGGATTGGTGGATAGCTGACACTTGTGCTCCCGTGTCTCTCCATGCGGTAACCTTCTTTCCGCCCACCTTCAAATGTTCCCTTCGCTCCAAGGGGATTTGAGAGGTATCTGGGCCTGGGGATCTTGGTTGTGCTGGTGGTGTAATGACTTGCACCCGGTTGGGGTTTGTTGGGCAGTTGGCCTTAGGGCAGTTGGCCTTGATGTGTCCCGTTTCATTACACTTATAGCATATGTCAGATAACGGGTTACCGGGTTGAAGTAAGTTACTGAAGACTGGCGAGGTGGAAGGATAGGACGTCTGTGGCTTTCCTTGGGTTGTAGTTGGGGTTTTGGGTTGCCCTCGGTTGTAGGGTTTATTGTCGGTGTGGCCCCTGGGGTTTTCACTCCCCTTTACAGTAGCTTTTTTGCTTTCTGCCACCTCCATCCATCTGGCTCCAATCTCCCCCGCCTCGGTGAGAGTTTTGGGTTTTGCATCTAGGATGTACCGTGTTATGTCCTCAGGAACCCCATCCAAGAACTGCTCCATTTGTATGAGGTGGCGCAAATCTTGAAAAGTTTGCTGAATCCGGGTTCCTGATATCCAGGCGTCACAATGCTTCCCCACATAGTAGGCGTGTTTGGGAAATGACCCATCCGGTTTCCACTTTTGGTTTCTGAACTGCCGACGGGCATGATCCGGGGTTATCCCCATTCTGGATCTGGCCATGGTTAGAAACAGTTGATAATCGTCCATTTGGTCCCGTGGCATTTCAGCCGCCACGTCTGCCAGGGGTCCACTGAGGTGTGACCTCAGCTCTGGCATGTACTGGTCTATAGGGATCTTGTACCCAATACAGGCCCTTTCAAAATTTTCTAAGAAGGTCTCCGTGTTATCCCCTGCCTTGTAGTTGGGAAACTTCCTGTGCGGTTGAACCACAACTGGTGCCGGAGGGGTAGGATTTGCTGGGGTCTGATGCTTAGCCCGTTCTACTTCCAGTTCATGCTTTCTCTGTTTTTCCCTCTCTTCACTGTCTTTTTGTTGTTTTTCCATTTTTTGGCGGTGGTTCTCCCTGTCGAGTTCTGTCTGTCTTCTGTGGGCTGCCTCCTCTTCTTCTTGTTTTCTTTTGTGTGCTGCCTCTTCTTCTTCTTGTTTTCTTTTGTGTGCTGCCTCTATGAGTTGGTCCTCTTGTTGTTTTAGTTCCAGCTGCTTCTGTTTAATTTCGAGATCCTGTAGTTTTTTGTCCATGGTTTCTGTTTTATTGTGTTGGAGTGCCCTCTGGTGGTTGTCGCGTGAATTGCCGACTTTCTGTCTCTGGAGAGCTGCTTAGTAGCTCCTGTTTTGCTACCTCTGGCTCTGTTTGATAAGCAAGTTAACCAAACAAAACCAGTGTATTTACCTGTGTGCGTTTGCTGGAATTCACTCTCAAAGGGCGTGCTATTGTTTAAGCAACAACCCTTAATGGCCCGCTAATGACCCTGCTAAAAATGCGAACTGCCAAAAGCAGGCAGAAAAACTTTCTATCTGGCTGCTTTTAAAACCAACCCCTTCTCCCTGCTAATCCCTAGCAGAAAAAAAGGAAATTAATGTAGCTTGTGGCTTCTGGATTCGTACTTCCCAATCCGCTGCCTCCATGTAGTAAACGTTTGTCCCAAATCTGTACTTTAGCGTACAAAATCTGGGTGCTTACTGTGAACCTCCCCCAAGCTTATACCCAGCTTGGATCTATCTCGCTGCCACCAGATAAGATTATGGCTCTTATCAGCCCGGGTTCCCCCAAATACTCCTTGGGGGACCCCCTCTCTGGCCTCCCCAACTTCCCCTGGAAAGACCACCCCCAAGACTCAGAAGCCTGAGTCCACGGCAAGGGAATTATCTCCCGTCCCTTCCCTTCTCTCTGAACAGCCTGAGGGAATGATGCAATCTTCTTTACATCAAAATACCAAGAAAGCCCTGTCTCCTTTCTCTCCAAAGAGACAGCTTCAAACACAGGGAAACTAAAGGGATTCTTTCTCTCTTTCCCCGTAGCCTGTTCCCGCCCTGGGGACAATAGGAAACTAACCCACAGCCTGGGCTTCTCCCTTCTCCCCCCCTTAGCCTGTCACAGATGTAACAGAGCTCTTGGGCACAAAAATTCCTCTCCCCTTTGCCTCACTAGGAAAGAAACTTCCACAAGTTTAAAAAGAAAGCTTTATATAAAAAGAAAGAAAATACAGAACAATAATACTGCATTAAAGATCAATACAGGCTCTTGCTCATAAGAAAATATGAATAACCAGTCTGATTTAAAAAATAGCCAATTTAAAACAGTCCAGCAAATCACCACACAGTAAATACAAATCAAAGCACATCACAGCCGATTTACTTTGTTTCCTTTTGTACTCACAGACTTTTAGTAGAATTTTAGAAAGAAGATTGGAGTTAGAGAGAAACTTGTTTACTCACAGCCGAGGAAAACACAAAGACCCAGATTACCCAATTCCCGCCCCTGACTTTTAAAAAATCCAGTTCTCTGATTGGTCCTCTGGTCAGGTGTTTGGTTCCCCCTTTTTCACCCTTTACTGGTAAAAGAAAATTAACCCTTACCTATCTACTTATGACACTCACCGAGAGCCTTCAGGCCCGGATGCTTCGCAAATTCCCCCAGACCGAAGGGAAACCGTGAGTGTGGGCAGGAGGAAAATTACTGTGTAGAGAGATACTGGAGCTCGGATGTCAGTTATCCACCAATCCCTAGTGGGCCCCAAATTAATTGGCCCAGAGGCTCAAATAATGGTGCAACCCTTTAAGGCCAACTCTTTTAACTTGTCTACAGCCAAGTTGCCTGTCCAGTACAAGGGCTGGTCAGGAATATGAACTTTTGCATTCTGTGGTGATTATCCCATTCCCATGCTGCTGGGAGAAGACTTAGCCAAGCATGTGAGGCTAAACAAAAGAGTGGGGAATGGTCACCCACAGCCAGGCTAAACAGGCCTCCACACCTAACTCCATTCCTGAGCCTCCTGCAAGGACCCAGTCTGTGTTCCCAGATATGACAGGCGCAGGGATCCAGCCAGAGGTTGTGGAACCAGACCCCAGACCAGACTCTATGACAGCGGTTGTAAATCCAGTTCCTGGGACCCTGCCAGAGCCAGCCCAAAGATCGAAACCAGCGGAGCAGTCAGCACCAGAGCCCGTGCTTACAACCCCACCAGAGTCAGGGGAGCCAGCACCAGAGGGTGCCACAGAGCCTGCACCTGCAGCAGCAGCTAAACCTGTGCAAGAGGCTCAGCTGGAAACTGAAATACCACCTAGTGCATCAGCGGAGAGCGGTTCACAATCAACAGAGACACCCCATCACCTGCATCACTTCCAAGTCCATAACCCAGCGAGGAGCTAATGTCTCCAGCATCAAGGGAGCAGTTCCAGGCAGAGCAGGAAGAGGATGAGAGACTCAAGGGAGCTTGGACAGTGGCACAGAGCAACCCACTGTTGTCAGATGCTACCGGTGTGGGGCTCTGCTCTGTTCAATGTTGGTATCACTCAGCTGCGTGCGTGTGTTCCCTCTATGTGCTGCCGCAGCTCTGCAGATAGCTGACACAGCAGACCCGAAGAGAACCCCCAATGATCACAGAGTCTAGTGAGGTACGAAGGCACGTCAGCCAGGTTTATTGCTGCATGGTCACAACTGCAGTTCCCCATAGATTACTTAGTTTACCGGGCATACTACGAGAAAGCATCCCCGGTCAATGGACTCGGCTCAGTCAGTGGCGGGACTTTCCACTGCCCCCTCGGCCGGACAAAGACACCGCCCCAGAGATACATTCTTATACACAGGTACAAACAAGTTACACATCACTCCTGACATATGAAGTGCAACCCCTCTACGCAGCAAGGTACAACCCATCTACGTAGTAAGGTGTCACCTCTCACCTTGTACATGTTGGTTTGAACAAAACAACTCTATCCATCATATTACCCTTTTGCCCCTGTCATTGGGATGGGTCGGCCTGTTCCTTGTTATCTGTGTGGAATGTGCAAGTATGTGAATGTTCTGATCTCTAGTGTTCAGTACCTTTTAGGTACGTTCTTCTTGCAGCATCAGCCCTTTCCTTGCCAGCTTCTGTGAGCAGGGCCTGCCTCTGGCTCACAGCTTAACTTTAACAGCTTTATGTTAGCAAAGTCTTGACCATTACTTTAGTTCAGGCCTTAGGCCTCATACCAGGCCTCTGATACCAAGGTTTATATCTCAGGGCCTCCTCTTACTACACCCACCACCTCTCAGCTTTTCTAATAGGTCCCAGTTTGTTGTCGATGGAGGACTTTTATACAAGGAAACCCCTTCTGGTGGGAACAAAAAGGACTGGCATCCTCACAGACGGTTGGTATTTCCAACTAAGTATAGGGTAAATCTCTTGATCTTAGTCCACGATCCTCCCAGTGGCCATGCTGGGGTGAACAGGACCAAAGACCATTTGGGGAAGTCATTCCACTGGGAAGGAATGGGCAAGGATGTTTCTACCTATGTCCGGACTTCTGAGATGTGCCAGCCACTCCCCATAAATGAGGTTCCATTTCAGCATGTAGCTGTGGATTTTCTGGGCCCTTTCCCTTAGAAGACACTCAGAGGAAAGCAGTACTTATTGACTTTCTTGGATTTTGCTCCTTGATGGCTAGAAGCAGTAGCTCTAAGCAACACCTGGGTTAAAAGTGTGTGCCAGGTATTGACAGACACTTTTTCCAGGGTAGTTTGGCCCTCTGACATCCTTACGGATTCGGGAACTAATTTCCTGGCAGGGACTATGAAATGTCTTTGGGAAACTCATGGGGTGAACCACTTGGTGGCCACTCCTTACCATCATCAAAAGAATGGCCTAGTGGAGCAGTTTAATGGATCTTTGGTGGCCATGATATGTAAATTCATGAATGAACACTCCAATGATTGGGACCTAGTGTTGCAGCAGTTGCTCTTTGCCTATAGGGCTGTACCACATCCCAGTTTGGGGTTTTCACCCTTTGAACTTGTTTATGGCCATGAAGTTAGAGGGCAATTACAGTTGGTAATGCAGCAATGGGAGGGGGTTACATCTTCCCTAAGAACTAAGATTTTGGACTTTGTAACCTACCTACAAAACACCCTCAAAGACTCTCTAACCCTTGCTCGAGAAAACCTACAGGGTGCTCAGCAAGAGCAAAAGGCGTGGTATGATAAACATGCCAGGGAGCGTTCCTTCAGAGTAGGTGACCAACTCATGGTCCTGAAAGCACTCCAGGCCAATAAGGTGGAAGCATCATGGGGTGGGCCATTTACGGTCCGAGAATGTCTGGGAGCTGTTAATTACCTCATAGCATTCCCAGATCCTACCTTAAAACCTAAAGTGTACCATGTTAATTCTCTAAAGCCCCTTTATTCCCACGAAATCAAGGTTCTCCAGTTTACAGCCCAGGAGAGAGATGACACTGAGTGGCCTGAAGGAGTCTACTATGAAGGGAAAAGCAATGGTGGTGTGGAAGAGGTGAGCATATTGTGTGTAGTTCTGGTCTCCCATTTTTAAGAAGGATAAATTCAAACTGGAGCATGTACAGAGAAGGGCCACTAGGATGATCAGAGGAATGGAAAACCTGCCTTATGAAAGGAGACTCAAAGAGCTTGGCTTGTTTAGCCTAACCAAAAGAAGGCTGAGGGGATATATGGTTGCTCTTTATAAATATATCAGAGGGATAAATATCAGGGAGGGAGAGGAATTATTTAAGCTCAGTACCAATGTGGACACAAGAACAAATGGATATAAAGTGGACATTAGGAAGTTTAGACTTGAAATAGACAAAGGTTTCTAACCATTAGAGGAGTGAAGTTCTGGAACAGCCTTCCAAGGGGAGTAGTGGGGGAAAAAGACACATCCGGCTTCAAGACTAAGCTTGATAAGTTTATGGAGGGGATGGTATGATGGGATAGCCTAATTTTGGCAATTAATTGATCTTTAATTATTAGCAGGTAAGTATGCCCAGTGGTCTGTGATGGGATGTTAGATGGGGTGGGATCTGAGTTACTGCAGAGAATTCTTTCCTGGGTGCTGGCTGGTGAGTCTTGTCCACATGCTCAGGGTTTAACTGATTGCCATATTTGGGGTTGGGAAGGAATTTTCCTCTAGGGAAGATTGGCAGAAGCCCTGGAGGTTTTTCACCTTCCTCTGCAGCGTGGGGCATGGGTCACTTGCTGGAGGATTCTCTGCACCTTGATGTCTTTAAACCACAATTTGAGGACTTCAGTAACTCAGACATAGGTTAGGGGTTTGTTATAGGAGCGGGTGGGTGAGATTCTGTGGCCTGAATTGTACAGGAGGTCAGACTAGATGATCATAATGGACCCTTCTGACCTTAAAGTCTATGAGTCTATGAGCCTTTCTATGACACTTGGGCTTAAGCAGCAACAGCAGATCCAGAAGCTGCGTACCAGCTTTGGGCCAATTTTTTCAGCCACCCCATGATGGACAGAACGAGCGTACCACTCCATTGACACAGGTGATCCTCACCCAATTAGAGCCCAACGCTTCTGGATGGCTCCTCAAGCTAAAACCGCAATAGAAAGGGAGATCAAGGACATGTTACAGATGAGTGTAATCCACCCCTCTTAGAGTGCCTGGGCCTCTCCAGTGGTTCTGGTTCCTAAACCAGATGGGGAAATCCACTTTTGCATGGACTACTGTAAGCTAAATGCTGTAACTCACCCAGAGAACTATCCAATGCCACTCACAGATGAGCTGTTGGAGAAACTGGGACGTGCCCAGTTTATCTCCACCTTAGATTTCACTAAGGGGTATTGGCAAGTGCCGCTAGATGACCCAGCTAAGGAAAGGTCAGCCTTCATCACCCATGTAGGGCTGTACAAATTTAATGTGCTCCCTTTCGGACTGCAAAATGCACCTGCTATCTTCCAGAGACTGGTTGATAACCTTCTGGCTGGGTTTGGGGAATTTGCAGTTGTCTGTCTTGACAATGCAGCCATATTCTCAAATTCATGGGCAGAGCACCTGGAACACCTCCAAACTGTCCTCCAGCGCATAAGGGAGGCAAGATTAACAGTTAAGTCTAAAAAATGTCAGATACGTCTAAACGGGGTAATGTACTTTGGACACCAGGTGGTTCAAGAAACTGTCAACCTCCTACAGGCTAAAGTGAATGCTATCCAAAATTGGCCTGTCCCTCAGTCAAAGAAGCAGGTCCAATCGTTCTTAGGCTTGGCTGGATATTACAGGCGATTTGTACCACACTACAGCCAAATTGCCACCTCACTGACAGACATAACCAGGAATAAAAAGCCAAATGTAGTTCAGTGGACTGAGGAGTGTCAAAAAGCTTTTAACTAGCTTAAGGTGGCCCTTACGTCTGATCCTGTACTAAGGGCCCTGGACTTTGACAAACCTTTCATCATAACCACAGATGCGCCCAAGCCTGGTGTAAGAGCAGTTTTAATGAGGTAAGTACCAGATCAACAATTCCATCCTGTCGGGTTTCTCAGCAAAAAACTTTCTGAGAGGGAAAGTCACTGGTCAGTCTCAGAAAAGGAATGTTACGCCATTGTGTGTGCTCTGGAGAAGCTACGCCCACGCATTTTGAGGACGGTGTTTCCATTTGCAGACTGACCATGCTGCACTGAAGTGGCTTCACACCGTCAAAGAGACTAACAAGAAACTTCTTTGGGGGAGTTTATCTCTTCAAGACTTTGATTTTGAAATACAACACATTTCAGGAGCCTCTAACAAAGTGGCTGGTGCACTCTCCTAGGAGAGTTTCCTAGAATCAACTGGTAAAAACTGTCCCTGAATTCCAAGTCATTGTACTCCTTGAAATATGGAAAATGCTGTTTAGTCCTTAGTAGTAAAATTAGAGCTGCACGTATCTTATTAACTTTGCTTTCCTAAATCTCCAGGAAGAAATCACAGCCAGCGTGAACCCGACCTGGACCAGGCTGGCCAGCACCATCTATTATTTGGGGGGACATGTGGTAAATGGGGGGGGGGGGGGTAGCACTCTCTTATGGACACCCAACCAGTCAGTTAGCTATAAAAATCCTTCTCAGTAGTTGTTCTCTACTTGCCTTACCTGTAAAAGGTTAAGAACAGGGGTGAAAATAACTTACAGGACTTACCTGTACTGCTGGAGTCCTGAGGGGAGCGTGCCCTCATCTGGAAGAGGTGTGGCCTCAAGCGGAAGAGGTGGGGCGTCTCAAGATTTAAAGGCCCTAGGGCCTTTAAATCAACCAGGGGCTCCCATCTGAAGAGGTGGCTGGGAGGCCCCCAGGGCTCAGAGGCAAATTAAAGGGCCTGGGGCTCCGGCCGCCATGTGGAACCCCGAGCTTTGCCAGGCTGGAGCTGGGATTTAAAGGGCCCAGAGCTCCTGCCACTGTGGGGACCCCAAAGCCCTTTAAATCCCAGCCCCACCCCTGCCACCAGAGCCACGGGTGGGGTTCAAAGGGCTCTGGGCTGCCCGCAGCTGCGGACAGCCCAGAGCCCTTTAAATCCCTGCCACGGAAGCTGTTGCGGTCTGGCACAGCATACTGGCTCTTGCTGGTATGCTGTACCGGACCGGACCGGCTTACTTTCACCTCTGGTTAAGAAGTCTCCCTGAAATGCTTGGGTAAGAGAAAGTGAGTTGGCACCTGGCCAAACGAGACTATGGGAAGACTAGCAACTTTTAAAATCGAGAAAAATCTTTCCCTTTGTCTGTGGTGGTGGTGTTCTCTCGGCCAGACAGACACAGAGAGCAGCAGGGGATGCTGTAAAGCTTGGGCCAGATATGAAAAATCATTAGCGTCATACCTAGAAATCAGTTATTGGGAACCACAGGTATGTAAGTAGAACAGGAAATGTTTAGTTTAGATGCAATCAGGTTTATCTCTTTCTGTGCTAAACACAGGTGTTTTTGTAATCTTTAAGCTGGACCCCAAGAGAGCCATTCTCGGTGCTTAATCCTTGCAGGGTGACTCTTTTAATATCTAGCAACAGCCTGATTTCTTTCTTTCTTTCATAAAATTTATGGTTTTTAAGAACATGATTGGATTTCTGTGCCTTAAGAGGTCTGTGCACATGTTTTTCAGTTAGCTGGTGGCAACAGCTGATTTCTTTTTCTTTTCCTTCTCTCAGCTCTTCCCCAGAGTGGGGGTACCCCACACAAAGGAATTCCCAAGTGTGCCTTCCTGGGCTCTCAAAGGGGTTCTGTGCTTGGGTGGTGGCTGCATTTACCAACTCAAGACCAGGGGGATCTGTAACCTTGGGAGTTTAATACAAGCCTGGAGTGGTCAGTATTAATTTTTAGAGACCTTGCAGATCCTACCTTCTGCACCCAAAGTGCCAGAGTGGGGAATCAGCCCTGCCAGCATCCCAGATGGGGAAGTTTCCCATTAGCCTGGCTCCCCAGACCAGGAGAGGCCGTCCCAGGGCAGTATCCAAACCCCAGTGATACTAACACCCACAGTGACTGTACTGCAGCAAGGGGCAAACTTCACAGGCCCCACAGCCTTGGTACCTCCTCTCCCCCCAAGAAGAGGAAACTAACCAAAAATAGTTCCCAGAAATGATGTAAAGAGCCCAGTGACTGGCAAAAGCAAAGAAAATACAGGGGTTAGGTCATTAGGGAAAGGAGTGGGGTCTAGTGGGTTAGAGCAGAGGCAGGGCCGCTGAGAGCGGGTTTGGGCCCCCGTGAAAAATTTTTTTCTGGCCCTCCAGCAAGGGCGGACTGGGTAAACAGGGCCGACAAAGCCAGGGAAGCCAGGCCCCAGGCCCGCTTCTGGACCACCTGGCCCTGGTAATTTGTACTGGCTCTTCCACACACACCCTAGCCCCGTTGTCCCTGAGCAGAGGGCTGGGAGCCAGGACTCCTGGGTTCTATCTCTGTATTTGCTGCATCACTGGCAGGGCCGGCTTTAGGAAGTGCGGGGCCCAATTTTGAACATTTTCAGCAGGGCCCTGGCAGGGGTGACTTAAAAAAAAAAGTGGAAAAAAAAGCCTTTCATTTCTTTCATGTATTATTTACTTTCTGTAACTATATAAATCATAAAATTATATATTATGTACATTGCATCATATATGCTATTGATTGGTTATTAATAACTGCCATTTCACATGTGTGGGTCCCAGCTGCTCCCTGCCCCCCTCATTGAAGCAGGTGTGCAGGGTTACTGCCCTGGGAGCTGCAGGGCAGCAGTGGACCTGGGGCTGGTTGGAGGCAGGGCAGGGACTGACTGGAGGTAGGGTCTGGCTGCAGGCAGGGCAAGGGGTGCGGGGCTGGTTGGAGATAGGGTGTCTGGGGCGGGCTGGCTTCAGGCAGGGCCGCGGGGTGATGCAGCAGGGGTTGGCAGGGCTGGAGACAGAGGAGTGTGAGACTGGCTGGCTTCAGGCAGGGGGCTGCAGCAGGGGTTGGCTGGAGACAGGGCAGGGTGTGCAGGGCTGGTGCGGGCAGCAGTGTGTGTGGGGCTAGCTAGGTTTGGGCAGGGCCACAGGGGTGTGTGGCAGGGGTTGACTGGAGACACAGCAGGGGGTTTGACAGGGACTGGCTGTGGGCACGGGATGCAGAGCTGGCTGCAGGCAGGGGGAGCAGGGCTGGTGTGGGCAGGGCAGGGGGTACAGCAGAGGCAGCTGGAGCCCCAGCCCTTTAAATAGCCCCCAAGCTCCCTGCTATCCCAGGGCTTTGGGGGCTATTTAAAGGGCCTGGGGCTCCCCAGATTCTACCCTGCCCTGGACCTTTTAAATAGCCATGGGAGCCCTGGGGAATGCATGGAGGTGGCAGGGCTCTGGCAGCTATTTAAAGGACCAGGGTGGCAGAGGCAGCTGGAGCCCTGGCCCTTTAAACAGGCCCCAGAGCCTTCACTACTCCAGGGCTCTGGAGGCTATTTAAAGGGCCCAGAGCTCCAGCCAGGAGAGCCATGCTCCGGCCGGGGCTCCAGCCTGGAGAGCAGGGCCACGAGGCTTGCCCTGCTCCCGCCTGCACTTCCCTCAGGGGAGCAGGACCACAGAAGACCCGGGAGCAGATCGCAGCCAGGGACCCGGGGTAAGTTTAAAAAAAAAAAAAAAAAGTGTCTAAGGCTTGGGGCCCTCTTAGGTGGGAGGCCCGATTCCTGGGAATCAGGCGAATCGGCCTAAAGCCTAAAGCCCACTGGCCTCTCTCCCTGTCCACAGACTGGGGGGTAACGATGCTGTAGAAGTGCTGGGGATTATTGTGTTTTGGTCACCCCAAAGGGGGAGTGGGGGAAGGGCTAAATCCATAAAGTGTTTAAAGTTCCTAGCCCGACAGACCAGTCCCTGGGCTCCATGAAGGCCTGGGGCTGCGGGGGGGTCGGCCTACAGGAGCTGAGGGTGCCAGGGCGCTGCTGGGACAATGTGTGTAGCTGGGAGAGGGGGCTGAGAGCCACCGACCCGAACTGTGACCCCGTCATCTAGTGCCAAGCGCTCCCAGCCAGGGGGTGCGGCACCCCCGATTCCCGGCCCCAGGCAAGGGAACCTCCAGCCCGGAGACATGGAACAAATGACTGGGGGGCAGAGACGGGCGGAGCTAATCGCTGCTCCGCTCACTGCAGCCCCGGGGCCAAGTTCTCCGCGGTGCCAAACTCTCATCCCACCTCCGCCCCCCCAACGGGTTCTGCCCAGCGACCGTGAGTCCCTATTGGTGGGATGTTCGCCTCTCAGCCAATCCCTGCAGACTGGAGGCTCCCACGGCCTGGAGCTGGGAGCTGGCGGCAGGTGTCACCGCCCTGCAGAGTTCTTGGCTGGGGGGGCGGGTCAATGGGCTGATTCCTGCTGCGCTGCGGGGCAGAGACCGGGCATGGCCCTGGCGCTGTGCCTGCTGCTGCGGGCGGTAGCCCTGCGGGGGGGGCACTCCCGTGAGTATCGGGGTGAGACCTCGGGGGGTGCAGGGAGGGGGGAGCTGGGTGTGGGGGGGGCGGGTGGACCGGGGGTGCGGGGAGGGGGGAGCTGGGTATCGGTGGGGCAGCCGGGCCGGGGAGGTTCGGGGAGGGGGGAGCTGGATGTGGGGGAGCAGCTGGGCTGGGGGCTGCGGGGAGGGCGGAGCTGGGTGTCGGGAGGCAGCTGGCCTGGGGGGTTGGGGTGCCAGGTGCTGCCAGGGGCGCTGCTGGGACAATGTGTGTAATGGGGGGAGGGGGGTGCTTAGAGCCACTGAACTGTAACCCCTTCATCTAATGCCAACAACTCCCAGCCAGGGGGTGCGGCACCGTTAGGACCAGCATCTGTGGGTGCTGCACACGCTGACAAGCCCTTCACAGCCCCATGAAACTCCCAGGATGTGGGGAAATCCCCGGTTCCAGGCACTGCCCAGGCTCTTTCATTCCCCGCGTATCAGCAGGTTAGGGTTAGTGAGAGGAAGTAAATCATCCTCCTAGATAGACCAGGGTTAGGGTGCAGGGATGGTCTGTCATTCGCCCTCCTGTCCCTGGATCAGGAGAAGGTGTTCGACAGGGTGGATCACGGGGATCTCCTGGGCACTCTGCAAGCATTAGATTGTTCATGGAGGATGGTGTTCCTAACCTCTGTTTGCCAGACGCTGGGAATGAGTGACAAGGGATGGATCATTGATGATTATCTATCCTGTTCATTCCCTCGGGGGCACCTGGCACTGGCCACTGTCAGAAGACAAGAGACTGGGCTACATGGACCTTTGGTCGGACCCAGTATGGCCATTCTTATGTATCCTTAACCCAGCATTTCCTAGTTTGCTAGCCTTTGAATTTGAGTGTTCAGTGCCCCCATTCTGCAGAGGTGTGAGAAGCACAAAGCAGTGCTGACTCTCTACAGTGGTAACATTTTTTGCATGTGAATAATGGAAATCCAGGGCAGCTGCGCTGTAGACTGACCTGTGCACCCACCACCTCCCTGCTAGGGAAGAGTCAGGTGATGACTGTTCCCTTCAGATAAGAGTTCCCGTATCTACTACCTACACTGAAACCTGCCTTGTGAGAGATGCTAATATACTCTCTCTTCTCCTTCTCCTTCTCCTCCTTCTCCTCTGCACAGCAAATGACCAAGGATCTAGGGGCTCTGACGTGGCTCCCAAGGGTAAGTGGGGGGGGGGGGGGGGCTCTAGCCTAGGGGTTTACTGAGGCCTCGGGAGAGAGATCCCTAGTCCAAGTCATTGAACTCTTGAGTCTCACTGGCCCGTCCCCTCTAGCAAACCAGCCCCAAGAAGCAGAACAGGGAGTTCTGGATCTCTTATTTCCCTTTTATTCACACTGGGGGGCAGGAACAGGTTTGCAGCCAAATTCCCCTTGTTTTTTCTGAGATTAATGTAGGTATGAAATATTTTAGGTGTGGGGTTTTTACCCATGAAAGCTTATGCCCAAATAAATCTGTTAGTCTTTAAGGTGCCACTGGACTCTTTGTTGTTTAGGTATGAAAGACTCTGGTGAGAGGGCTTTCTCTGTGGCTGCTGTTACAGCCTGGGTTGAGATTTGTAATGATAAATCCAGCTGCTTCAGAGAACAGTCTCCACTGATACTGCAGGGAGGAAGCAGGAGGGACAGAACCCAACACCTCAGGCTCCAGGAACACAGGTCTCTGACACTGGAGCTGAAAGCTTTGTCAGCGAGGTTAGAGATTTTGTCCACTGAACACTGCAGCCACTAGGGTGACCATCCCACAGCAGTGTGCACTGTCATTGCAGAACATTATGGCAGGTTCCCCTTAATAAACATTGCCTGTGTTTAATTTCTGCAGCTTAACAGAGCCTGTTGGAGTCTGTGTCACAATCTGAGGGGATCTCAGAGGGGAAGACCCAAGACACCGGACGGGACGAGAGCTTTCCAGCAAGTTGGAAGAAGATATAAAAGGGGAAAGGAACAGACATAACTGACCTCGCTTTCCCCACAATGCCACACCTAGAAGGACTGGAGGAAAAAGACTGAACTGGGGGCAGGGGGGAGATGCTGGTCTGAGACAGGAAAGAAGGAAGCCTGCCTGTGTATGCAAAAGCTAACCCGTGTGTACTGGGTAAGACGCTGCTTGATACAAATCCTGTCTAGTGTATAAAACTTAGCTTGCAATTTTCTTTATTTGCTAGGTCATGTACTTTGGTCTGTTTGCTATCAGTTTAGACAGGTCACTGAGCCACTTTGTGCCTCAGTTTTCCCATTTGTACAATGGGGATAAGAATCCTTCCTCTGCCTATTTAGAATGTAAACTCATTGGGGAAGAAAGTGTTTCTATGTGCTAACATCACACAGCTCACTGGGGCCCTGATCTCAATGTGCCACTTACGCCCTCCAAAAATCAGAACACGGATTCACAAATAATGAGACTTTGAACAAAAGTGAGGCATTTATTTGCCTTCCGGGTTTTGCAGCCTGGGCAATCACATTGTCAAGATTCTCCCTCAACTATGAGGACTAGAAATTTACTTTTTTTTTTAAAGCTGAAATTCTCACATCATCCCGTGACTCTAAGAGCTGGGGCCCTTAGGAAAATGCCAAATATTGTGAAATTGGCAATAAAATACGATGGCCAGAACTGTGTTTAGACCAGCTCTAATTCTCAAATATGGCTAAAGTTTCCCATAAACACAGGGTGATTCCTCTGAGTGGTGGATGGTGTTCCCCGGCCCTTGAGACAGGTGTGTTCTCCCCACTGCCTTGAAGGGGAAGGGTGGGAGGGATCTGGGCCCTGGAGAAAAGGTCCAGTAGAGTTAGCCAAAGCGAGGAACTAGAATGAACCCCCCTTCACCCAACTCAGCCTGTATCTTTGCTCCTGGATTCCCGGTATCAGCCCTACAGACAGCCGTGCTGAAAAAGGGTCAGCTGTTTAAATGGCTGCTGGGCCGATGCTGGAGTCAGGCAGTGCTTTGTAGTCACAGCAGCCTGCAGGGATGATTCAGGGCTCTGAGCGTCAGAGTGACACACTAGAACTGCAGGGAGGACCCCAGCTTCCCCCCCAACCCCGTTGGACTGAGCTCCCAGCAGGTCATCGTGTGTGTGAAGCTGGGAGGGGGGCTTAAACCCCAAGGCCCATCAGATGGGTGTAGGTTGAAGACCTCATGGGGCACTTTCCATAAGTGCAGGAGTTTGCTCCATAGCCCTTGGTTGATGTTTCCCCTGTGTGTTTGGCTGATGTGCTCTTCCCCAGAGGTGGCTGCGTCTCCATGGGGCTGAGGGGGCTGTGCAGAGTCAGTGAGGCACTTAGGGGTTAAAGGAACTATAGAAATGGCAGGAAAGCAGTGAACCCCAGTGTAGGGGGAGTTCACCCTGCTAATAGAGAGCTGGGAATACAGGTCACCTCCTCTCTGGCTCTGTGCTTTGCCTGTAGGGCTCTGGTGCTCTCCTGGTCCCTCTGTGATCACAACCCCCACTCCGGCGTGGCTCAGAGGCAGGTAAGGAGCCTGCTTTCCCAGCTTGTAACGGTCAATTACTGGCCTGCTGGGTGAACCTGGGACCATCCTGAATCCACTGCCCCCTTTGTCTACGTCTTGGCCCAGGGAGGGTTTTTCCCACTCCACATTCCCAAAGAAACTCACCATTTGGGCCCCTAAAAATGTAAACCTGCAGAATCAGAGGCCATTTTGAAACCACGGGCCATCCATAGGGCAAAGTTCTGTAACAGCACCAGAAGGGCTGCCCCACAGTCCTAGGCCACTGATCCACAGCCCGGGACAGACTTACTGGGGCGATTGTCAGATGAAAGGGGGATTCCCATTGAAGTGACCATCTTGCATTTACTCATGTGTGTCAGATTTACAAAATGGCTGCCTGGCCCAGAACGGGGCAAGAAATGTCCCATATTTAGGGTCAGTGACAGCAGCTCAGAGCCCCCCATGGGAAACAGTCAATCTGGAAGTCATTGGGCTTGTGGTTGACCATCACCCTCAGGCAGTGTAGGGGGAGGCTCTGAGCAGGCTGTGGGGAGCAGGAGGTGTGCATGGCAGGGGGGCAATGCTGGTTTCTGTCTAAACTGCCCTATGATACAGCAGAACCTGAAAGCAAGTGGGAGATCCACCGATAGCACTGGGAGCTGAGAAACAGGAAGCTGCGTTGGGGCTCAGCCCCTGTGAACACCCCCTACGCTGACTTGCCCAAGTGGGGTGAGCGTCCCAGATGGGGGAGTCTCCCATTATCCTGGCTCCCAGACCAGAAAGACTGGCCCAGGGCAGTATCCAAAGCCCAGTGATACTAACGCCCACAGTGACTGCACTGCAGCACGGGGCAAACTTCACAGGTCCCCACCCCCAGGGGAAGAGACTAACCAAAAATAGTTCCCAGAAATGTTGTAAACAGCCCAGCGACTTGAAAAAGCAAAGACAATGCAGGTGTTAGGGCAGGGGTCTCAAACTCAAATCACCACGAGGGCTACGTGAGGACTAGTACATTGGCCCGAGGGCCGCATTACTGATACCTCGCCCCCACCACCCTCAGCCCTGTCCCCACTCCACCCCTTCCATGAGGCCCCACCCCTTCCCTTCCCTGCCCTGCCTCTTCCCACCCCTTCCCTGCCCCCATTCCAACCCCTTCCCCGAAATCCCCTCCCTGCCCCCAGGTGCAGGAGGGGTGTTGGGTGTGTCAGGCGCTCAGGGCAGTGGGTTGGGGTATGGGTTGCAGGAAGGATGAGGGGTGTGGCAGGAGGTTGGGGTGCAGGAGGAGTGCGGCAGAGGGCTCAGGGCAGGGGGTTGGGGTGCAGGAGGTGTGTGGGGTGCAGTAGGGGGTTCAGAGCAGGGGGTTGGGTGCAGGGTGCGGCAGGCGGCTCAGGGAAGGGGGATGGAGTGTGGCAGGGGCCTCAGGGCATTGAGTTAGGGTGCAGGAGGAGTGTGGCAGGTCAGGGTGCAGAGTGCAGCAAGGGGCTCAGGGCAGGGGGTTTGACTGCAGGAGAGGTTCGGGGGGCAGGATCTGGCCCAGTGCGCACCAGGAGCAGGGCAGGCTCCCTGCCTGCCCCCGCGCCACTCCAGGAAGCGGCTGGAACGTTGGGAAGGAGGGGCACAGGGGTGTTTGTGTTGCTGTTGCTTCAGGCACCAACCCCAGCATCTCCCATTGGCCAGGAACGGGGAACTGCGGCCAATGGGAGCTGCTGGAGGTGGTGCCTGAAGCAACATCAACACCCCCCCTGCGCCTCTCCTCCCCCAGGTTCTGTCCGCTTCCAGGAACGGCGTGGGAGAGTACTGGAAAGTTGTATTGTTCGTCAGCAATGTAACCCTAAGGGAACACGCCAACAGGTGCCACCTGGTGGGCGCAGATGGGCTCATAGGCCCATGCAGCACATTCAAATTGATTTTACTGAATTGCCCCCCTCAGAAGGAAAGAAACTGCCAAAGCAGTTTGCAAGATGCTTCTTAATGAGATTATGCCAAGATTTGGCCCTTCTAAAAAATATTAATTCTGACCAGGGAACACATTTTACAGCAAAAATTTGCAATAAACTTATTGAAGCAGTTGGGACAAAATGGGTTTTTCATGCCCCCAGTATCCTCAGAGCTCAGGCCAGGTGGAGCGTATGAATGGAACATTAAAGACTACCCTAACTAAGTTGTGTAAGAAACTTAAGATGAAATGGACTACAGTTTTTCCTTTGGCTTTGTATATTGTCTGGAGTACCCTGAATTCTAGGACTAAGCTAGCACCCTGTAAAATACTTTTTGGACATGTACCACCTTCTTTTACTTCTCTGGTTTCAACAACTAGTGACACTGATATGACTTGTGAAACAAAAGCTTATGTAAAAGTTTTGCAGCAGCATTTAACTACATTACAACAGTACTCAGCACAGTCTCAATCTTTATCATTGTGGGAAGCTGTTCATTCTGTTTCGCCGGGTGACCCAGTGTGGATCAAAGCTTACTGAAAGACTCCACTTCAACCTCAGTGGCTAGGACCGTTCGAGACTATCCTGGTGAGCCCTACAGCTGTTCGGGTCAAGGAACTTCCCACTTGGATTCATCATACCACAGTCAAACAGAGCCTCGCTGGGAAGTCCGACCTGGTAAAGGGTTCCCCAGAAGCAGACGGCGTTGGACTTCAAGGGAGCCACACATGTTCACCCCACCGTGAACCGAGTGAGCCAGAGGCAGATGACCTCCGTGCCCAGGACACATGGACTGCTACCCCTTTGGGCGACCTGAGGCTAAAACTCCAGAAGAAGTAGATTTGTGCCCATTCCCTAAGGGATAGGCACAAATAGTCGCTTGGGAGTCGGTGGACTTATTTGTGTGTTGTTTGCAATTTTTCTTCCTTGGTGGTTGGATTAACTAGGGGATATGAATATAATGCGATTATTTGCTTTGCTCATGAAATGAAAGCGCGTATGCCAGCACTGAATAACATTTCATGTTGGGTATGCTCCTTAATGCCAGTAAATAGTCACCGAAGTCTTTCCATGATCCCCATATCTCTTAGCCCTATTAATATGACATGGGCTCCTTCATGGAAGGACTCCTCAGGCTTGCAAAACCTAACCTGGGCAGATTCAGGAATCCAGATTAATAGATACCTTATAGTGTAGAGGCGACCTGGTGAGTGGTGCGACCTGGGCTCAGGAAATGTGTCTGTAGGAGTTAGCAATTGTAAAGCCTATTTTAATGGAGCCCATTTTGGTGAAAGACGGGGACCTGATTGTACTGTTGTACAAGGTTTACCCCGGCCTGGAAAGTTCTGGTATGTTTTCCCTGCTAACTTTTGCAGCTTGTTTAATTGGTTGGTATTGGATAAACCTCATGTGTTTACCAGAATAGGTTGCTTTATAGCACCAGATCTATCACGCACTAATTGCACCGCAGTGCTGGAGCATTCAGAGATCGTTCACATAGGCTGCATAAAAAAGCATTCTTTTAATTCTTCGGGTACTGAGTGCTCTGTGTGTCAGTGTACTGATAATGCTACTAATAGTTGTCACAGTCTCTCTGCCTGGACTGGATGGTATTACAAACCCCAATATACTGCTTCTGTTATGTCTAATCCCTTGTTTGAAGTCTATTGGGTTTGTGGAGAAAAGGCCTATTTGAGCTTGCCTGTCTCCTGGAAGGGGTCATGCTACTTGGCCTGGTTAGAACCCCCTGTGCTATATTGAGATCACCTTCCTTCTGGATGTTTAAAAAATGTGCAAGGTGCCAAAGACGATGTTGACTGGTCTCGACCTCTTACCTGGAAAGCGCTTAATGATTGGACAGGAACCTGTGCAGCCTTTTTCTTTGCATGTGAAGGTGCCACTTACAGTATAGGGCAAGGTATAATGAAATTACAAGGAGTGTTAAAAATAATAGCTAATACCACTGGTGAGGCCCTCATTGATCTGGCTACCGAGCAAAAACAACTTAGGCAAATGGTTCTTCAAAGTAGAATGACCCTGGACGTTTTGTTAGCCTCACAAGGAGGAACATATGCCTTCATAGACAAGAATGTTGCATGTATATTCCTGATGTTACAGGATTATGCTATGACAGGAACTGTTCATGGGAGAACAGTGGCAGAGGGAAATGGAATTGCCAGAAACATACCTAACTTCAGTTTTCTATGTGGCTTAGTGTTGTGGCATGACGTAGTGTTTGAAATAAATGTTGTAAGCAAGAGACGCCAAGGTGTTGCCCTTGGTATATCTGGAGCAATGGAACAACTGGACAAAGCAAAGTCATGCCTACAGTCTTACCGGTCAGATGAGGGATTTGAAAACGTTCTGAAGAGTGCACAGTAGTTGGCAGAGGAACTTCACACTGAAGATATTTTCCTACCCATTCAAGAATACAAGAGTCACCAAAGAAGACGACATTTGATTATAAGGCAGGGTGGGGCTGACTGGGTGGGGTGTCGATGCCCAGTCTGCAGAGGTACCACTGGCAGTACAAGGTGCCTGGCAGAGGGAACCCAGGCCTATTGGGATAGAGAGCCATTGGCCTGGCTGTCTCTGGTAACCCTCAATTGCAAGGCCTGCTCCAGGGTGGGGCAACATGGGGGCAGGGCTGGCTCCAGCGTTTTTGCCGCCCCAAGTAGCAAAAAAAAAAAAATGCCATGATCGCGATCAGCTCTACTGCCACCACTTGAGTCTTTGGTGACAATTCGGCAGCTGGTCCTTTGAGAGGGAGTGAGGCACCTGCCGCCGAATTGCTGCCAAAGAGCTGGACATGCCGCCCCTTCCCCTTGGCCGCCCCAAGCACCTGCTTGCTGAGCTGGTGCCTAGAGTTGGTCCTGCATGGGGGGTGGGGAGGGAAAGGGACTGCCCCAGCAGCATGTCAGTGCTAAGCAGGAACATTCCCCCTTGGATCACTAGACTCAGCCAGATGGGAACTGATGTCTGGGCTCAGACCCCGGGCTCCCCTCTGCCCAGCCCTGCATAAAGCCCTTTCAATTATGGGTCTCCCCAAATCTTTGAGTATTGCTCCCCCTTATTAATGCCTCTCCCTCTTCACAGCCCCCTCAAGGCTGGTGGGGCTGCCATCTGTCTGGAAATGTAACGCAGGGGCAGTAACAGGATGGTCTGTGATGAAGCTACTGTCCTGGGGCTCAGCACACCTTGGTTCAGTTCCTGGCTCTGTCTCCGACTCTGTGTGCAACGTTAGACAGGTCACTGAGCCACTTTGTGCCTCAGTTTTCCCATCTGTACAATGGGGATAAGAATCCTTCTTCTGTCTATTTAGAATGTAAACTTGCTGGGGAAGAAAGTGTCCCTATGTGCATACAGCACACAGCTCATGGGGCCCTGATCTCAGAGGGAGTTTGTGCTGCAGCCGGCACAATGGGATCTTGATCTCGGTCAGGGTCTGTGCAGCTCCCAGCACAACAGGTCCCCAGTCAGGCTCCAGGTGCTATTATAATACAAATAAGAACACTACAGCCAGTAAGCAGCAATGTGGAGATTTCAAAGGCCCCTGGGAGCACTGTGAAGCTCGGGGTTTGAGACAATGTCCCAGCGCTCCCCTCTCTCGGGGATGCCCTATTACAGGCACTACTCGGGTCTCCTGGGCTCAGGCACTCCCAGGCTGCAGCCTGTCAGTGGTGGCTGGAGCTGCCAGTGCCTGGGGCAGGCGGCCAGTGGGTGGCAGTTGCTGGGTTTGGTGTTTTTCACACAGAAGCAGGAACAGCTGAGCACTGTCCATGGTGCACGGATACCTTGATGTAAGGAAGGACGTGAATAGACAGGGCCACAGGGGCTCATGGGAATACAGGCCTGGCCTGTCAGGAACCACATGACTCTTAAATATGGAACAAGTGTCAGTCGCCAACCTGCCAGTTGTTATTGCTGTAAGGGGGGAAACTTTTCCCTCAGCTGTGAGGGCTAGAAATGTACCTGTTTTCTTTTTTTCCACCAAGTTGAAATTATCCCATCATCCCATGACTCCAGGAGCTGGAGCTCTTAGGGGAAGGATAACTATTGTGAGCTTTGCTGTACAATAGCCAGAGCTGGCTCCACTGGATCCATATTTGAGAATTAGAGCTGCCTCAGCACCCGTCAGAGAAACCTGCAGCCAGGGCCCAGCCACGGGCCTCAGCTGCTGCTCTGGGCGTTACAGCCCCGGGGACAAGTTCTCGGCGGCGCTAACGTCCCTCCCCAGTCAGCCGCTTTCGCTTCCCCTTCGCCGTCCTTCCAGGCCGGGTTCTGCCCGGCGACCGGTGACGGAGGCGGGTCTGTGCGTCGTTATTGGCGGGATGTTCCCCTCTCCGCCAATCCCCGCAGCGCAGAGGTTCCGCGGCCAGTAGCTGGGACCGGCCGAGAGCGGGTCCGTGGGCGGAGTCCTGCCGCGCTGCGGGGCGGCGATGGGTCTGGCGCTGCGCCTGCTGCTGCTGCTGGGGGCTGTAGCCCTGCGGGGGGGGCCGCTCGCGTGAGTATCGGGGGGTGAGATCCCGGGGGGGGAGCCGGGCTGGGGGGGGCAGCCGAGTGTCGGAGAGCTGGGTGTCGGGGGATGCGGGGAGGGGGGAGCTGGGTGTGCGGGGGGGGGCAGCCGGGCCGGGCGGTGCAGGGAGGGGGGAGCCGGGTGTGCGGGGGGGGGCAGCCGGGCCGGGCGGTGCAGGGAGGGGGGAGCCGGGTGTCGGGGGGCAGCCGGGCTGGGGGGTGCGGGGAGGGCGGAGCTGGGTGTGCGGGGGGGGCAGCCGGGCCCAGTGGTGTGGGGAGGGGGAGCTGGTTGTCGGGGTGGGGGGGACAGCCGGGCCGGGGGGTGTGGGGAGCTGGGGGGGGGGCAGTGCTGGGCTCTGTATTCAGAGGTGTCGGGATAACCGCCCCGCGCTCCCCCCCCAGCACTAAGCGGTCACAGGTCGAACAGTGATGTTGCTATAGTGACTGGGGGGATCCCGGCCCCCCTGTGCCAGGCGCTGCTGGGACAGTGCGGGGGGGGGGGGGGGCTGAGAGCCGCTGACCCGAACTGTGACCCCTTCATCTAATGCCAACAGCTCCCAGCCAGGGGGTGCGGCACCGTTAGGACCAGCACCTGTGGGTGCTGCACACGCTGACAAGCCCCTTGCAGCCCCTCGAGGCTCCCAGCTTGCGGGGAAATTCCCAGTGCCAGGCACTGCCCAGGCTGTTGCATTCCCAGTGTCTCAGGGCAGGGTGGGGATGCCTGTTTGCAGAGCTCAGGCTGATGGCTAGTGAGAGGGGGTAAATCAGCCCGCAGATAGACCAGCCTTAAATGAAGGGTCTCCCTGACCTTTAATGGCGCCCAGAAGATGCTTCAGTTTTAACGCCAGTGCCTGGAACTCTTGAGTGTGACTTGTCCTTGGCTATGTAGGGCTGAGCTGTGTCCAGTGGTGTAGCCAGGTTCTAACAGCTAGAGGAGCTAACACATAGAAAAGGTGCCAGCTGACATATCAAGTTACTAATTACATATTTGTTTGTACTTAAAATAAAAACACAAGAATGATCCAGCTACGGAAGGGTTTGCACAGGCACCATTTCACAGGAGAAATGTAGATTATACTTTAGATTCTAGAAAGTAAATGATAGAAACTACTGTATTCTAATTGTCATAGGTTTAAAAAAAAATGGCCATTTTTTCCAGTTTCTAATTTCATTTTAAATATCAGTGAAATGCACTTTATTTATAATAGATCGTAATACTAAAACAGGGGTCGGCAACCTACGGCACACGGCTGCCAGCTGGGGTCCTGGCCGCCGGCCCTACTCAGCGCACCTAGCCAGCTGAGTGAAGCGGGGCGGTGGCCAGGACCCCAGACCGGTGGAAGGCACACTCCCCCAGCTCCCCCCTCGTTCTGCGGCTCCCCGGGAGCGTGAGCCGCCAGGGCACGGGGTCCTGAACCTGCTGCAGGAGGGGCAGTGGCAGCAGCCCACATTTCTGGGAGCTTCAGAGCCTGAGCCCGGCAAGGGAGGAGCCGGGGGGGCCCACAGGGCCCACGGCAGCATGCATCCGCTGCAGGAGCCCCCCAAGGGGAGTCTCGGGGGGCAGTCAGGGAGCAGGGGGAGGGTTGGATGGGTCAAGAGTTCTGGGGGTCCTGCCAGGGGGTAGGGAGTGGTTGGATAGGGTGCTCATAAGGGTTGGGGCAATTGGGACAGGTAGGGTCCTACGGGGGCAGTTAGAGTGGGAGGGTCTCAGGAGGGGGCAGTCAGGGAACAAGGAGCAGGGAGGATTAGGTCGGGGGTGGGGAGGGGCAGTTAGGGGCAGGGGCTCCAGGAGGGGGCACTCAAGGGACAAGGAGCGGGGGGGAGGAGGAGCTTCTGACCGGGTCAATCGGGGTGGGAAATTGGAGGGAGTGGAAGGGGGCTAGGGCAGGGCTCACCTCTCTTTTTTGATTGTTGAAATACGGCAACCCTCGTTGAAGGGGGAGCCAGGGGGCTCATGGGGGCTGGCACCCACATACATCCACTGTAGCCTGCAGGAGCCCCCAGCGGGGTGCTGGGCTGCAGCCTGAGCAGGAGGGGGGCAGGCTCAGCTGCTCCCCACTACGGGTGCTGCCACCAGGTGTGCAGGGTTGCTGCTCCCCTTCACCACGCGGCTCCTCCATGGCTGGGGCTTGCTGCTGTCGCAAGCAGGATGCTCTGGCTCTGTGGAAGGCGGCTTCTCCCTGCCGAGCTGCTGCAGCGGCCCAAGCCCAGCAAAGTCAATGAGTGGACTTGGAGCGGGGGCCATCTGGATTGGGTTGGGAGGGCTCATGGGGGGGGGGGGGGGAGAGGGGCTGTGCACCCTCCAGGGGAGTTCCGAGGGCAGGGAGGGGGGAACCTGGTCTGGGGAGCAGTCTCTGAGCACGGCTGGCCCCTGGGGTCTATAAAGGTTTGTTGGGGATTTGCCCCTCAAATGAACTGGTGTGCAAGCAGGGGTGGCTCCAGGCACCAGCACGCCAAGCGCGTGCCTGGGCCAGCAAGCCATGGGGGGCGCTCTGCCGGTCACTGTGAGGGTCCCCTGGTCCCGTGGCTTTGGCGGACCTCCTGCAGGCATGCTGCCGAATCTGCGGGACCGGGGGAACTCCCACAGGCAAGCTGCCAAAGGCAGCCTGCCTGCTGTGCTTGGGGCGACAAAATACCTAGGTAGTTGGTCGTGCTACTGAAACCCCTGCCCTAGCTCACTTCTGCTCTGTCTCCACCTCCTTGGGCCTGAGCGCAAAGCCACTGCTTGCTTCTCAGCCCTCCCAGGCTTCCCACACAAACAGCTGATTTGCAGGCCGAGGGGGAGAAGTGGGGTGGAGCATTTAGGGAAGAGGTGGAGCAGAGGTGATCTGGGGCCAGGGAGCTGCACCAAATTTTCCCTGTGGGTGCTCCACCCCCGGAGCACCTAGGAGTTGGTGCCTAAGGCCCCACTTTTGGATAATGTGCTTAGGGGGAGTGGCCACTCCCCCTCCAGCTATGCTCCTGGCAGGGTCAGCCCCAGTCTAGTCACACCCATGGTCAGAAATGGGCCTGGGTGGCAGGTGGAGCCCCTCCTCAGGGGAGGCTGTAGATGTGTGGACTCACCCCTGCGGTGCCTCCTGCTGGTGACTTCTGGGAATTAGCTCATTCCAGCTCCAGAGCACCCTCTGCAGGCCAGTGATCCACCTGTCCTCTGGCCCCTATGTCCCTCCCTAGACCCTAGTTCCCTTTTACCTGGGGTGTTGCCCCCTGGCAGTAACCCTTCAGTCTTAGGGTCTCCCCTCCCCAGGGAACCCCCACCCACTATCCCCACCTCACCTCAGTATCAGGCTACTGCCCATCATTGTCTAGCCCCACACCTTGGGGCAGACTGCAGTATCAGCCACTCGCCACTGGCAAGGAGGGTTTGGACCTGCTGTCTTGATCTACCCCTGGGCTGCCTTCTGCAACCCCAGTACCCCTTGGCTTTCTGCTAGGCCATAGCCAGGGGCTTTCCAGGGTGGAGCTCCCCAGCCTTTCCCCAGCCCTGCTCCACTCAGGTACCCTGTCTCTAGCTCCCTGCAGCCAGGCCCTTCTCTCTCTCTGAATGCAGAGAGAGACCCATGTCTGCCCCTGTCTTCTCTGCCTTTATAGGGCCAGCTGAGTCAGTTTGGGGCATGGCCCCAACTGCAGCCACATCCCCCAGTCAGCTCAGCCTAAAAGCTGCTTTCTCCAGCCACAGCCCCTTCTCAGGGCTGTTTTTAACCCTTCAGGGCAAGAGCGGGGATCTACCCCACTACAGAGGCTAGCCCCCAGGCCTGCCCCTTCTGCTTGTGCCCTTCCTCGAGCAGCCATGAGTCTCCCCTCCCCCCCACAGCCAGTGGAGGCCCAGCCCAGCCCAAGCCCCCAGTCTCCACCTCGTCATTCCACATGCCTGGAGCTGCCCTGGTCAGCCAGGCAGCAACTCCCCTCCCCAGACCCGGACCCCTAAAGCCTGACTCTCTTCTGGCAGAAGCTTTTGCTATGCCCCATGCAGGTTCACAGGCAGCTGAAGAGGCAGTGTTTGCTACTCAGCTTCCTGGAGTCCAGGGACGTTACTGATGAACCCAGGGAGCTGAAGAGCACATACAGCCTCCTCAGCCACCCTGGAATTACATGGGGCATAATAAAGCAAAAACTTTGCTCCAAAATCCTGCAACCAGGGGTCCAGCAGCAGCACCAGGGGAAGGCAGAGCCTCCCCTGGCCTATTGTATCCGTGACACCTGCCCATGGCAGTCATCGGTGCCAACTTCAGCCAGGACTGGTGGGTGCTCACACTGCCCCTTCCCTGCCCTCAGCCCCACCCCCATTCCAACCCCTTTCCCAAATCCCCTCCTCCCCTGGGAACACTGCATTTCCCTCTCCCTGGCAAGCCTGGGAGGGGGAGTGGAGAAGCAGAGTGGCAGTGCACTCAGGGGAGGAAGAGGAGAACAGAAGTGAGCTGGGGGACCCCCACAAGAAGTAGCCCGGGGGGGCAGAGGAACCACTCCCCACCCCAGTTCACCTCGCCTCCACCTCCTCGAGTGCACCGCCGCCGCTGCACTTCTCCCCCTGGAGAAGTGGAGCAGCAGTGGCATGCTCAGGGGAGGAGGCGAGGTAAGCTGGGGGCCATGGGGAGCTGCTCTGCACCCACCAATTGTTCCTCGTGAGTGCTCTAACCGCAGAGCACCCATGGAGTCAGCGCCTATGATGGCAATGGGTCATATCTGTAGTGGAAGCAGGTCATTAGAGGTGTCATCCTAGGGAGGAGATGTTAACCCCTCTCTGTCTCTGGCAGTGTGTTGGCACCCCAGGGTGGGGGAAGAGTTTGGAGCCCCTGGGTCTGTGCATTAATCAGGTCTTAGTTTGGGCGTGAGCTCCCATTGCAGAACAGCTGCTGCATTTGTGTTGTTAGGTTTCAGAGTGGTAGCTGTGTTAGTCTGTATCAGCAAAAACAATGAGGAGTCCTTGTGGCACCTTAGACTAACATTTTTTGGACATAAGCTTTCGTGGGCTGGAACCCACTTCTTCAGATGCATGGAGTGGAAAATACAGGAGCAGGTATAAATGCATGAAAAGATGGGAGTTGCCTTAGCAAGTGTGAGGTCAGTCTAATGAGACAATTCAATTAACAGTAGGATACCAAGGGAGGAAAAATGACATATAGTGTGTCATGACTCACTGTCACAGCACCTCCTGCTGGCCATCCTGGGAATTAGCTGTTCAAGCCCAGAGCACTCTCTGGTGTCTCACCTACTGCTGGCCCCCATGTCCCTCCTGGATACCAGTGTCCTTCCATGTCAAGGTCCTGCACCCAGCAGTAACTTTCTGTCTGGATCTCCCCACCCCAGGGAACCCCCAACCCTTTACCCCTACCTCATCTCAGTGACTACTATCAGTCACTGTCTAGCCCCCACTCACTGGGGCAGACTGCAGTCTGCAAACCACTCATCACTGGCAAAGGGGGGAAGGGGGTTGGACCTGCTGCCTCTGCCTATTCCTGGGCTGCCCCTCTGCAGCCTTAGTACCCTTTTGTGGGCCCTTATCTCAGCCTAGGGCTTTGCTAGGCTGGAGCTCCCCAGCTCCTTCTGCCTTTCCCCAGCACTGCTCCACCCTAGGTACTCCCAGCTGCCCAGGTAGCCAGGTCCTCCTCTCTCCAGGAGGCTAGAGAGACTCCCCTGCCTTGTGGCCCTGCAGCTCTTTTATAGGGCCAGCTGGGCCATGACTGGGCTGGCCCCAGCTGTGGCTGCTTCCTCAATTAGCCTTGCTTTTCCCTTGCTGCAGCCCTCTCACAGGGCTGCCCTAAGCCCTTTGGGACAGGAGCGGCATGACTACCCTGCCACACACCCTCCCCTTTAAGAATGCACGGGGAGGGGAGTCCTATCGCCCCAACATCCCTCGCAGCTTGGCTTACAGGGAATCCCTCTTCCGCCGCAGGCTCTCCACTACTTAGAGCCGCCAGCTTCCTTCTGTTACAGTCTGGGTCCCCACCATAGCCTGCCCAGCTTCTGTGGGGGCTTCCCTCCCTTTTTGGGTCTCTCCAAGGCCTTGGCCTTGCCTGTCCCTCCAGCCTGGTCAGGCTCAGCCTGGGCCCCTTAGCACCTGCCTTTTCCAAAGGGGGCAGTGCCTTTTTAGATGGCCCTTCTGTGGCACTGGAAGCACCTCTTGTGCTTTTCCTTGGCCACGGCCCTCACACTGTCATCAGGCTTAGCCCTTCCCTCCGGGCTAGGCCGGGGCCTGCCAGTCCCGTAGGGGCACCCTCTCCTCCAATGTCCAGGCTCCCCACAGGCTCAACAAGTTTGGAGCCCCCCTGTTGCCTTCACAGGGAGCTCTATCCTAGTTCCCCCTTTCCCAGGGTGGGGCCTAGTCTGTGCCCTGCGACTCCCCTGAGGGCACTCCCTCCTCATCTGCCCCAGTTCCGTACAGGTCCAACACGTTTGGGGCCCCCCTGTTACACTCACAGGGGGCACTCCCTCTGCTCCTTTCTCGTCCATGGGGGGTCTCCGTGCCCTAACCCGGTAGGGGCACTCCCTTAGGTAGTGTCCTGGTCACCCGCTGAAGGTCTGCTTGGAGCAGCAGAAACTGGGGTGGGAATTCTCAGTTTTTAAATGAAGGGAAACAGGGTGTACAATCTTTACCAAGGGCAGCTTTTCTTTCTAGTGCTTGACAGGTGCTTGGTTAAGTAGGGCCTTTTCTACACTTCAAACTTGCTCTGGTTTAATTAAACTGGTTTAGCTAAATCAGTGCAAACCCCTTTGTGGACTCTCTTATTTTGGCATAACCATGGCCTCTTTTAGTTTAGCTTAAACTGATTCCCAGCAACTTAACCTGAACTGAAAAAAACTTCTCTTACATCAGAATACGAGTGTCCACGTGGGGCTTTGTTCCAGTTTAGCTGAATCACTTATGTTTAGTTACACTGGTGCAACTCCCCATGTGGCCAAGGCCTAACCGACTTAAGGTAAACAGAAAACAAGACACTCTTAGCCTACACTAGACAGTTCAAAGTGCTGCTGCAGGAGCATTCCCACGGCCGTGCTTTGACTTGACAGTGTGGGTGCCCACAAGCATGGGGGAGAGAGCTCTCCCAGAGCTCCTGGTAAAGCAGGTCAATGAGGGGAATAGCTCCAAGCTCTGGGAGCCTGGCTACACTGGCTCTTTACAGCACTGAAATGTGCTGCGCTCAGGGGGGTGATTTTTCACACCCAGCAACTGTACTCAAGGCTTAAATTGTCGTAGTATTTCCCACAGTCCCCCATGCTTCCTCCCCATTCGACAGGATCAGGCTGGAGTCAAGGTTTGAAAATAATTACTGAAGCACCACTTCTGCTGAATTTAAGCCCAGGTTATACTAGTACAGATTGTTCCCCTACATTTACGGGTGTAAAGCACGGCTGTACCAATAGAACTGCACTTGCAGTAGGTATTTTAATTATTTTGATAGACTAAAACTATTTTGGTATTTAACCAATTTAACTATTTTGGTCAAAAGAAGCAAACAAAAAAAAGTAATAATTAAAGCAGAAGAAAAACTGTGTAGAGTTGGTCTCAGTGTAGGGTTGCCAACCCTCAAGGATTGTCCTGCAGTCTCTGGGAATTAAAGGTTAATCTTTAATTAAAGATTGTGTCATGTGATGAAACATCCAGGAATACATCCAACCAAAACTGGCAATTACAATGAGTGTAATTGGTTCGGGGCAGGGACTGTGACTTGCTCTGTCTGTACAACACTGAGTACAATGGAGCCCCAGCATGATTAAAGCTAGAATGTGCTACTATGACATGAAATAATAATTCCTTCTCCTCTCATTCTCTTGGGTTACACGTCCACCTCTCAGGTTCTCCAACTGGCCATAGAGTCTTTCATGCAAAACAGGGCCAACAAGACAGGGATGTCTCATGGGAAGAGCAACCCAGTTTAAAAAAGTAAACCTACCTGCCCTGCTATCATCATCATTGTTATTTATTATTATTTTATGGCAGAACCCAGGCACCTCAGTCCTGGTCGTGGACCCCTGTGTGCCAGGTGCTGTACAAATACAAAACAAAATATGGTCTCATCAGCGTATAAGGCTGATGGGGGATTATAAGGAGACAGTATGGGGCAGCATGACAGGCAATGGTCTCAAAGCACCATTGGTCTAATGGTTATCCAGGTTTTTAGGCATCCTGCCAGAGGAGAGTTGAAGAGAGTGGGGAGGATAATGACATAGTTTTGCAGACATTTACCAGGAGCTCCTCCAAGGTGTGAGGGGCAGCATGGGACACAGCACAAAGGGGCTTTTTTGCAAATGTAAAAAGTGGCTGATGGAGGCCGGGATCGTGTGCAGATCGGAAGTGGGAGTCGACATTTTGGTAGCAAATGAGAGGTGACAGGTCAGGTGGGGTTAGGCTGTGAAGGCCTCACAGCTGAAATCAGGCAGTTTATATTTGATGCAGTGGAGAAGGAGGAGCCAGTGGAGGGAGGTAAAGAGAGAGGTGACATTGTGCGATCAACAGGCTAGGAAATGATCTTTTCAGCATCTTCTGTATGGATCTAAGCAGGATGAGCCTGCGTTTGTCAAGGCCCGAGAAAAGGATGTTGCAGCAATCGAGACACGAGATGCTGAGAGCCTGGAGCAGAGTTTTAGCTGTGGAGGGTGGACAGGAAAGGCCACATCTTAGAGAGGTTCTTCAGAAAGGGTCAGCAAGTTTTAGACATAACCTGGATGTGAGGACCTAGAGAGAAGTCCAGGTAAAGATGATGCCTAGGTTACAGACCTAAGTGACAGGCAGGATGGTGGCATGGTCCACAGTGACTGACAAAGGAGGTAGCAGGGAGGTCTTGTGGGGAAGATTGGGATCTCTGTTTTAACCACATGGAGCTTGAGCTGATGACAAGACAGCCACAAGGAGACATCAGAGAGACAGGCCAAGATTGTAGTTTGAGCAGAAAGAGACAAGTCTGGAGTAGACAGGTAGATCTGTGAATCATCAGCACAGAGATGGTAGTTGAATTTGTGTTTGCAGATGACTTTGCCCAGAGATAAGGTGTAGGGGAGAAGAGAAGGGGACCAAGGACAGAGCCCTGGTGGAGACAGAACCCCACAGGGGGCTGGAGGGGGAATGAGGAAGATCCTCTGATGAACGTGGTGAAGGAGTGATTAGAGAGGTCAGAGGGGGCAGAGTTAAGGAAGCCAAGGAGGACAAGATTTTAAGAAGAGTTCTGAATGGTGCCAGAGGTGGCTGGCAAACCAAGGAGGGTGAGGATGGAGCGCTGAGTCTGAGTGCTAGCTAGGAAAAGGCATTACAGACTTCATCAGGAGCAATTTCTGTGGAGCGCAAGGCATGGAAGCTGGGATGGGGTAGGGTCTAGGATGGAACCGGAGGACAGGAACTCCAGAAAGCGATTGCAGAGGCACATTCAATGAGCTGAGAGATGAAAGGGAGAAGGAGCTGTAACTGGAGATGCAAATGGAGTCAAAAGTCTTTAAGATGGAAGAGTCTGAAGTGTGTTCATACTGCCAGGGGGAAAGAGCCAGAGGAGAGTGAGAGGTTAAAGAGAAGAGTAAGGGTGGGGGTAGGGCGGGTGTGAGAGAGATCAGGAGATGGAATGGGATCTCTGGGGTGAGTGGAGAGGTTAGGAGGAGAGCAGATGAAAAATGTCCACATCTGCCAGGGAGAGAAGGGTAGGAGTTGAAGGGAGGGAGGGAGAGGGGAGGAGAACTGTCATGTTTCATTGTCACAGATCCACATGACCGGTGCTTCATGCGTAAGAACATAAGAACAACCATACTGGGTCAAACCAAAGGTCTGTCTACCTCAGTATCCTGTCTTCTGACAGTGGCCAATGCCAGGTGCCCCAGAGAGAATGAACGGAGCATGTAATCCTCAAGTGATCCATCCCCTGTCGCCCATAGGGACACCATTCCTGCCCATCCTGGCTAATAGCCATTGATGGACCTATCCTCCATGAATCTATCTGGCTCCCTTTTGAACCCTGTTAAACCCTGTTTAAAACCTTGGCCTTCACCAGATCCTCTAGGAAGGAGTTCCACAGGTTGACTATGCGTTGGGTGAAGAAATGCTTCCTTTTGTTTGTTTTAAACCTACTGCCTAGTAATTTCATTTGGTCACCACTAGTTCCTATGTTATGAGAAGGAGTAAATAACACTTCCTTATTTACTTTCTCCACACCAGTCATGATTTTATAGACCTCTATCATATCCCCTTTAGTTGTGTCTTTTCCTAGCTGAAAAGTTCCTGTCTTCTTAATATCTCCTCATACAGAAGCCATTCCATACCCCTAATTATTTTTGTTGCTCTTTTCCAAACCGTTTCCAATTCTGATGTATCTGGTTTGGGATAGCGACCACATCTGCATGGAGTATGCAAGATTTTCCATGAATTTATTACTTGCATTGGAATTCTGCAATTTTTTATTTGGAGCCATAGTAAAATTGCAGAATTCCAACAGGAGTAAAAATGTATGTAGAGGCAATATGATATTTTCTGTCTTCTTATCTGTCCCTTTCTTAATGATTCCCAACATTCTGTTCACTTTTTTGACTGTCGCTGCACGTTGCGTGGATGTTTTCAGAGAACTATCGACAATCACTCAAAGATCTTTCTTGAGTGGTAACAGCTAACTTAGACCCTGTCATTTGATATGTATAGTTGGGATTATGTTTTCCAATGTGCATTACTTTGCATTTATCCACACTGAATTTCACCTGCCATGTTGTTGCCCAGTCACCCAGTTTTGAGAGATCCTTTTGAAGCTCTTCACAATTTGCCTGGGACTTAACTTTTGTGAGTTGTTTTGTATTGTCTGCAAATTTTGCTGCCTCACTGTTTCCCCCTTCTTCCAGATCATTTATTAATATGTTGAATAGGACTGGTCCCAGTACAGACCCCTATGGAACACCACTATTTACCTCTCTCCATTCTGAAAACTGACCATTTATTCCCAAACTTTGTTTCCTGTCTTTTAAGCAGTTACTGGTTGGTGAGAGGACCTTCCCTCTTGTCCCATGACAGCTTACTTTGCTTAAGAACCTTTGGTGAGGGATTTTGTCAAAGACTTCCTGAAAATCCAAGTACACTATATCCGCTGGATCCCCCAGGGATTTCCCTACACCCCCTCGAATTTCCCCAACAGCCCCTCCCCCCCGTTTTGTGAACTAGTTACATGCAGAGTTGCCAATCTAGTGATTATTTGGAAATTTGAATTGAAATTGAAACATTAATACACACTTTGAAAGCATATAAAGTGTATGATAAAATACGTGTATCTGAAAAAGTCTAATAGGTTTGAAAAGTATGAACGTAGACTAGCTTCCTTATACAGCTGTTGTTTTTTACAACAATGTTGGCGCATTCATTTTGGTGACATTGGCCAACCTAATAATTTCAAATTATGATTTGTATGCAAAGTCTAAATGAGCTCTCCCTGACAGCTAGTGATGAGCTGGGGGTTGGGAGGAAAAGGCTTCAGGACCAGATTGTATTTACATTCACACCTAATCTACCTAGGTATCCAGCAAACAGAACTGTGTTGCCCAAGTGATAGATTTTGGGTGGGGTTGGGTTACAAACATTTGAATGGGGGGGCTTGGGGAATGTAATGTTGTTGTTCTTCTTGTATGAGTAACGGGCAGTAGAACTGTACTTAGCCTGTGCTGATTGAGGGCATCAAGAGAGAGAGTGGGGACAGGTGTTTTGCTTGATGGTCTGCCTGAGTCACAAGTTCTATTTGATCTGCCCCTCTCCACTGTTTAAAGACAGAGCTGATTAGGCTCCATAGATAGGCTTTTGTTTTGTTAAGTGACCACTACAGCTGAAATCACTGATAATCAGGTCTAAGTGCTTAGACTGGCTGTGGGCCAGTGTTTCTGTGGAAGAGACAGTTCAGACTGCACTAGCAGCGAGGTTCCCCCACTGAGAGCTCAGCTGAAATCACTGAGAGCTGGGTGGAACCTCAAGAGACCAACTCGCAGAGGTCACAGTGGCAGGTGGCAGCAGAAGGTGATGGTGCGGGGCCATTGGCAACAGCATGGTGGAGTGAACGGTGGCACAACAAATGATAGTGGCCAGAGTGAACAGTGAGCAGCTGAAGGAACGAGCAAGGTGCCTTCTTGTCTCCCACCTGGGAGGTGAACTCATGTGAAAGCACCTCTGAACTCGGAGTCTCCACTGACCAAGGACACCACCACTAAGTGTTAATGAGGCTGTTAAGAATGCTGGAGACACAACACAGTTCATGTGAATAAACATGCCTGTGGCATCATACTCTCTATTTAAGAAGAGATACCACACACTACAAACTGGAGGCCAATGTTAAGTGCATTGTGACCTGTTCATCCTGAAGTTGAACATTAATTCCAAACAAGACCAGCAAATGCTCACTGTCTTTCTGCAAGAAACTCAGCTGACTGGCTAGAAGCATGTGGTGCAAGAGTGAAAGACTCAGCAGTTGAAAAAGTGAAGAACTCTCTCACCACATTCAAAATATTTGCATACATGGCTGATGAATGCTCCGATTCAAATGAGCATCAAATATTAAATCATTGTGTACATTATCTTGATGTCAGGGGTAGGCCAGTAGATGCATTTCTAGATGTTCAAGTTATAGAAGACACATCGGCTGCATCTGTGACAACCCACATCTTAGAAGAGTTAAATGCTTGTCAATTGGACCCCAAACAGATGGCTGCTTGTGCATTTGATGGAGCTGCAAACTTCTCTGGAAGACGTGGTGGAGTACAAGCTTTGCTCAGAGAAAAGTGTAACCCTAATCTCTCTTTTACACACTGCAGAGGCCATCTACACCAACTAGCACTAGTATGAGCTGCAGAATCTTCAAATGACATTAAAAAAGCTATAAATTTAATGTCTTCATTATATTCCTTTTTCAGCAAGAGCCGAAAAAGACTGAATATCTTGGAAAATATAGAAGATACACTAGGACTGAAGTTCAAATTAGTCCAGCCTGGGAAAACCCTCTGGCTCTCTCATGAGCCATCCTTAGCTGTTGTCTTAAAATTACTCCAGCCGTTATTACTGGCTTTGGAAAATATCTACCAAGATGGGATGGATCTAAGTAGTGAGGCTAGTGGATTACTTTTGCTACTATGTTCAGAGAAAACTATTGCCATTCTCACTCTTGTAAATCTATTGTTGAAACCACTTGGGTCAATAAACAATGCCATCCAGGCATCTGCTACAACAGTATTAGATCTCTGTCCAGCAATAGAAGCTACATTTGGATCAATCAGAGACCTATCCATTGAAAAAGTACTGGAAGAAGCAAAGACTTCAGTCCAGAAGTTGACTAATCAATTCATTTATATTGAATCCTTAAGTGAAGAACACAAGAAGTGTTTGTTAAGACCACTGAAAAAGTACACAGGCTTGATTCTTAAAAATCTACAACAGCGACTTCTAGATTCTACTCTGCTTCTATGTTTTACGATCCCTGTGCTATAAAACACGGACAGTTAAGTGGAGTGAGGCACTACCAGCAGTGGAACTGCCGTATGCTCAGCACAGAATGGAGAATTTGAACACAGTGGAATATCATATGACAAATGAACGAATTTGACTTCAACTTCTTTTTTATCATCACTAGTGGCTCGACTAGATCTTTGTGCTATGTTTTCTGGGATGAAAGAAGTAGGAATTCATCTCTTGCTACTCCCAGTCACAACAGCTACAGTTGAGCGTTCTTTTTCATCATTGAATAGAATTTTGTGTTCTGAAAGAAGTTGCCTTCTGCCTGATCATGTAAATGAACGAATGAACATATCAGTTGAAGGAATGGAAGTACCGGACACACGAGAAGCCACCAAAGATGAACACATTGCATTCAAGAAGTTCATTGACAAAGTTGTGCAAAATTATAACAAGAAACCAAGAAGGATGTAGATATAGTGCTTCATAGAAGGCTTGAGTAACCAACTTTAATTTGTGTGATGATTTTAAAATATGAGTTAAATCTGATAAAATGGTCATGAAACATTTTTTATTTTTTGCTATGGTGCCATACAACCCACCTTCACCCTCACAGTCTCATCCCTTATCAGCCCTGACACCGTCCCCTGTATATTCGACCCCCCACCCCCCCAAATTTCAATTCCTGGGGAAAACACTGCCTTGTACACATGCTTGTTGACCCCCTCAAAGAATTATAGTAGATTGGTGAGACATGATTTCTCTTTACAAAAACCATGTTGACTCTTTTCCCAACAAATAATGTTCATCTATGCATTTTACAATTTTGTTCTTTACTATAGTTTCAACCAGTTTGCCCGGTACTGAAGTCAGGCTTATTGGCCTGTAATTGCCAGAATCACTTCTGGAGCCCTTTTTAAAAATTGGCGTTACATTAGCTATTGTGATGGGGCAAGGCCAGATGGCTGCACTAAAGTACTGAGAAACAGGTATGTTAGCCCCAGGCTAAACAAATCCCTAGGACCATGGTAACCAAATGGCAGTTGCTCCAGATTAATCAAGGCACCTGGAGCCAATTAAGACCTTTCTAGAAGGCAGTGGAGATAGCTACTTTAATTAGAACACCTGCAGCCAATCAAGGCAGGCTAATCAGGGCACCTGGGTTTAAAAAGGAGCTCACTCCAGTCAGGCAGGGAGGAGCCAGAGGAGAAGGAGCGCGTGTGAGGAGCTGGGAGCAAGAAGGCAAGGAGCTGAGAGTGAGAGAGTGTGCTGCTGGAGGATTGAGGAGGACAAGCTTTATCAGACACCAGGAGGAAGGTCCTGTGGTGAGGATAAAGAAGGTGTTTGGAGGAGGCCATGGGGAAGTAGGCCAGGGAATTGTAGCTGTCATGCAGCTGTTACAGAAGGTACTATAGACAGCTGCAATCCACAGGGCCCTGGGCTGGAACCCGGAGTAGAGGGCGGGCCCGGGTTCCCCCCAAACCTCCCAACTCCTGATCAGATACAGGAGGAGTTGACCCAGACTGTGGGGAAGATCACTGAGGTGAGCAAATCTGTCAAGAAGCGCAGGACCCACCAAGGTAGAGGAGGAACTTTGTCACACTATTCTCATGCCATTTTGTACAGAAGCTGATTTAAATGATAGGTTACAGACTACTGTTAGTAGTTCTGCAATTTCACATTTGAGTTCCTTCAGAATTCTTGGTTGAATGCCATGTGGGCCTGGTGACTTATTATTGTTTAGTTAATCAGTTTGTTCCCAAACCTCCTCTAATAACACCTCAGTCTGGGACAGTTCCTCAGATTTGTCACCTAAAAAGAATGGCTCAAGTTTGGGAATCTCCCTCACATCCTCAGCCTTGAAGACCGATGGAGAGAATTTATTTAGTTTCTCCACAAAGGCCTTGTCATCCTTGAGTGCTCCGTTAGCACTTCAGTCGTCCAGTGGCCCCACTGGTTGTTTAGCAGGCTTCCTGCTTCTGATGTACTTAAACATATTTTAGTTATTAGTCTTTGAGTCTTTGGCAAGCTGTTCTTCAAATCCTTTTTTAGCCTTCCTGATTATATTTTTACACTTCATTTGCCAGAGTGTATGCTCCTTTCTATTTTCTTCACTAGGATTTAACTTCCACTTTTTAAAAGATGCCGTTTTGCCTCTCACTGCTTCTTTTACTCTGTTGTTTAGCCTTGGTGGCACTATTTGGTTCTCTTACTATGTCTTTTAATTAATTTGGGGTATTCATTTAAGTGGAGCTTCTATTATGTTGTCTTGAAAAAGTTTCCAGGCAGCTTGCAGGGATTTTACTTTTGGGGGCTGTACCTTTTAATTTCTGTTTAACTAACACAGCTCTGGAACAGTTCCCTGGGGGACCCATCAGGTGGTTTTAATTTAAATCAAATCATGATTTAAATCACTAGTCTGGAAGACTCAATTTAATCACGGTTTTCTACATAAAAGTGCATTCTTGTTGGCTGTTGTAACCTTAGTACACATTCTACACAATTCAGAGATAGATGTAGGTTTCATTTTTAGAAGGTACACACTATACATTTTTAAACAGTGATTTTGAAAACTTTTCAGATTAGTTTTACAGCAGTTAAGGTTTGATCCTGGTACCGAGTATTGAGAATATCTCCAAGAAAATGAGCTGGAGATAGTGCTTGTCCTATTCGTTTTTTTAATGCTTGTAGTTTAACTCTGTCATTGCATATTTCTCTTTTTAGGATCTCACTCAGTTTCTTCCAAAATTCATCAGTGTCAGCAATAAAACAGCTATTTCCCTGCATTTTGTTTCAGGCCACAGAAATCGGCTTCAGGGCACTCAGCATGTGTTCAACATTTCTCTTAAGCCCAATGTTGAGAACTTTGGCTGTGATAATGTCATCTATTTTTTCATGATTTTGTTCACAAACTGTCATCAGATTAGGCCAGTTCTTGATATAGTGCTCAGAACAGCCCACTACTGAGTTCCGTCACACATCTTGTGGGAGAGTTAGCTTGGGTCCTCACACATTTTTCAGAGCAGCTGCTATAAAGTGGTTCTTATGGAAGTATTTTTCAATTTCAACAACATTAACCTTTATTTCTGGAACACTGAAGTCTTTGGCATATCAGATTAGCACTGCAAACATATGTTATTAGCTTGGGACTCTCTTCACTCTCTTCTAAATTTCTTCTCATCTTGGATACATTTGCAGCATTGTCTGTGACCAAGCTGCGTACTAGACATTTGAATTTTTTCACAGCTTGTTATAGCTTTTACGGCTACTTCTTGTAAGTATTCTGCTGTGTGTGCATTTCCTGATGTATCAGTTGTTTCTGTAAGGAAGACATTCCCTTCTTTTATTGTCACACAAGCACATGCAACAGGATCATTGTGGACATTGCTCCACCCATCAAGACTCAGGTTAACAATTTTACCCTCTAGACTTTTTGCACACTGCTCAATTTCTCTTTCGTACACCTTATCCAGGAATTTTCCTTCGACATCTGCTCTGTTGGGTGGACTGTATCCTGGTCTTAATAACTGAACCAGGTTAATGAAGTGTGGGTTCTCTATCATATGGAAAGGTGAGTTTGTTGCATAAACAAACCAGGTAATTTTTTCGTCAGTTACCTCTTTTTGTAATCGGTTCTGATCACAAACTTATCTATGGTTGTTTCTGGATGATGGAGGTTTTTTGTTTTTTTTTTGCTACAGGTGATATACTGTGGCTATGTGACATACATGATGTAACTGAAACACTGTCATTGGCACATAATTCTGAAACTATAGAAAATGATCATGATCTTGAAGGTGGATAGTCTTCAGAATCCTGTATGTTGAGGATGGAGGAACCAGCTAGGGGCCGTGCTCCTCTTGACCTGCTGCTTGCAAACAGGGAAGAATTGGTAGGGGAAGTAGAAGTGGGTGGTAAACTAGATAACAGTGACCATGAGATGGTCAAGTTCAGGATCCTGACAAAAGGAAGAAAGGAGAGCAGCAAAATACAGACCCTCGATTTGAGAAAAGCAGACTTTGACTCCCTCAGAGAACTGATGGGCAGAATCCCCTGGGAGACTAATATGAGGGGGAAAGCGATCCAGCAGAGCTGGCAGTATTTTGAAGAAGCCTTATTGAGAGCATAAGAACAAACTATCCCGATGTACAGAAGGAATAGTAAATATGGCAGGTGACCAGCTTGGCTTAACAGTGAAACCTTCAATGAGCTTAAAAACAAAAAGGAAGCTTACAAGAAGTGGAAACTTGGAGAGATGACTAGGGGGGAGTATAAAAATATTGCTTGAGCATTCAGGGGTGTAATCAGGAAGGACAAAACACAATAGGAGTTGCAGTTAGCAAGGGATGTGAAGAGTAACAGGAAGGGTTTCTGCAGGTATGTTAGCAACAAGAAGAAGGTCAGGGAAAGTGTGGGACCCTTACTGAATGGGGGAGGCAATCTAGTGACAGGATGTGGAAAAAACTGAAGTACTCAATGCTTTTTTTGCCTCAGTCTTCACAGACAAGGTCAGCTCCCAAAGTGCTGCACTGGGCAGCATAGTATGGGGAGGACGTGAGGAGCTGTCAGTGGTGAAAGAACAGGTTAAGGACTATTTAGAAAAGCTGGACATGCACAAGTCCATGGTCCAGATTTAATGCATCCAAGAGTGCTGAGGGAGTTGGCTGATGTGATTTCAGAGCCACTGGCCGTTATCTTTGAAAACTTTTGGCAATCAGGGGAGGTCCCGGATGATTGAAAAAAGGCAAATATAGTACCCATGTTTTTAAAAGGGAAGAAAGAGAACCCAGGGAACTACAGACCAGTCAACCCCACCTTAGTTACCAGAAAAATCATGGAACAGGTCCTCAAGGAATCCATTCTGAAGCACTTGGAGGAGACGAAGTTCGGGAACAGTCAACATGGATTAATCAAGGGCAAGTCATGTCTGACCAACCTGATTGCCTTCTATGATGACATTATTGGCTCTCTGGATATTCATAGATTCATAGATTGTAGGACTGGAAGGGACCTCAAGAGGTCATCGAGTCCAGTCCCCTGCCCTCATGGCAGGACCAAATACTGTCCAGATCATCCCTGATAGACATTTATCTAACCTACTCTTAAATATTTCCAGAGATGGAGATTCCACAACCTCCCTAGGCAATTTATTCCAGTGTTTAACCACACCAACAGTTACGAACTTTTTCCTAATGTCCAACCTAAACCTCCCTTGCTGCAGTTTAAGCCCATTGCTTCTTGTTCTATCCTTACAGGGTAAGGTGAACAAGTTTTCTCCCTCCTCCTGATGACACCCTTTTAGATACCTGAAAACTGCTCTCATGTCCCCTCTCAGTCTTCTCTTTTCCAAACTAAACAAACCCAGTTCTTTCAGCCTTCCTTCATGGGTCATGTTCTCTAGACCTTTAATCATTCTTGTTGCTCTTCTCTGGACCCTCTCCAATTTCTCCACAGCCTTCTTGAAATGCAGTGCCCAGAACTGGACACAATACTCCAGTTGAGGCCTAACCAGAACAGAGTAGAGCGAAAGAATGACTTCTTGTGTCTTGCTCACAACACACCTGTTAATGCAACCCAGAATCATGTTTGCTTTTTTTTTGAAACAGCATCTGTTGACTCATATTTAGCTTGTGGTTCACTATAACCCCTAGATTCCTCTCTGGCATACTCCTTCCTAGACAGTGTCTTCCCATTCTATATGTGTGAAACTGATTGTTCCTTCCTAGGTGGAGCACTTTCCATTTGTCTTTATTAAACTTCATCCTGTTTACCTCAGACCATTTCTCCAATTTGTCCAGATCATTTTGAATTATGACCCTATCCTCCAAAGCAGTTGCAATCCCTCCCAGTTTGGTATCATCTGCAGACTTAACAAGCGTACTTTCTATGCCAATATCTAAGTCCTTGATGAAAATATTGAACAGAGCTGGTCCCAAAACAGACCCCTGCAGAACCCCACTTGTTATACCTTTCCAGCAGGATTGGGAACCATTAATAACTACTCTGTGAGTACAGTTATCCAGCCAGTTATGCAGCACCTTATAGTAGCCCCATCTAAGTTGTATTTGCCTAGTTTATTGATAAGAATATCATGTGAGACCATATCAAATGCCTTACTAAAGTCTAGGTATACCACATCCACTGCTTCTCCCTTACCCACAAGGCTCGTTATCCTATCAAAGAAAGCTATCAGATTGGTTTGACATGATTTGTTCTTTACAAATCCATGCTGGCTATTCCCTATCACCTTACCACCTTCCAAGTGTTTTCAGATGATTTTCTTAATTACTTGCTCCATTATCTTCTCTGGCACAGAAGTTAAACTAACTGGTCTGTAGTTTCCTGGGTTGTTTTTATTTTCCTTTTTAGAGGTGGGCACTATATTTGCCCTTTTCCAGTCTTCTGGAATCTCTCCTGTCTCCCATGATTTTCCAAAGAAAATATCTAGAGGCTCAGATACCTCCCTATTAGCTCCTTGAGTATTCTAGGATGCATTTCATCAGGCCCTGGTGACTTGCAGGCGTCTAACTTTTAACTTGTTCTTTTTTCATTTTATCTTTTAAACCTACCCCCTTCCCATTAGCATTCACTTCGTTAGGCATTCCTTCAGACTTCTTGGTGAAAACCGAAACAAAGAAGTCTTTAAGCATCTCTGCCATTTTCAAGTTTCCTGTTACTGTTTCTCCCTCCTCACTGAGCAGTGGGCCTTCCCTGTCCTTGGTCTTCCTCTTGCTTCTAATGTATTGATAAAAAGTCTTCTTGTTTCCCTTTATTCCTGTAGCTAGTTTGAGTTCATTTTGTGCCTTTGCCTTTCTAATCTTGCCCCTGCATTCCTATGTTGTTTGCCTATGTTCATCCTTTGTAATCTGTCCTAGTTTCCATTTTTATATGACTCCTGTTTATTGTTTAGATCATGCAAGATCTGGTGGTTAAGCCAAGGTGGTCTTTTGCCACATTTTCTATCTTTCCTACCCAGCGGAATAGCTTGCTTTTGGGCCCTTAATAGTGTCCCTTTGAAAAACCTGAAAAACTGCCCACTCTCCTCAGTTGTTTTTCCCCTCAGTTTTAATTCCTATGGGACCTTACCTGTCAGCTCTCTGAGCTTACCAAAATCCGCCTTCCTGAAATCCATGGTCTCTATTTTGCTGTACTCCCTTCTGCCCTTCCTTAGAATTGTGAACTCTGATTTCATGATCACTTTCACCCAGGTTGTCTTCCACTTTCAAATTTTCAATGAGTTCCTCTCTATTTGTTAAAAACAAGTCTAGAACAGCTTCCTCCCAGTAGCTTTTTCAACCTTCTGAAATAAAAAGTTGTCTGCAATGCAGTCCAAGAACTTATTGGATAGTCTGTCCCCTGCTGTGTTGTTTTCCCAACATATATCTGGATAGTTGAAGTCCCCCATCACCACCAAATCTTGGCTTTGGATGATTTTGTTAGTTGCTTAAAAAAAGCCTCATCCACCTCTTCCACCTGGTTAGGTGGCCTGTAGTAGACTCCTAGCATGACATCAACCTTGTTTTTTACCCCTTTTAGCCTAACCCAGAGACTCTCAACACTTCTGTCCATCTCCAACTCAGTCCAAGCGTGCATATTATTAATATATAAGGCAACACCTCCTCCCTTTTTCCTGTTTATCCTTCCTGAGCAAGCTGTACCCATCTACACCAACATTCCAATCATGTGGGGAAAGCGGTGCACGTGATATATCATAACTTCAGCAAAGCTTTTGATATGGTCTTCCACAGTATTCTTGCCAGCAAGTTAAAGTAGTATGGATTGGATAAATGGACTATACAGTGGATAGAAAGCTGGCTAGATTGTCGGGCTCAACTGGTAGTGATCAATAGCTCCATGTCTAGTTGGCAGGTGGTATCAAGCAGAGTGCCGCACGAGTTGGTCCTGGGACCAGTTTTGTTCAACATCTTTATCAATGATCTGGATGATTGGATGGATTGCACCCTCAGCAAGTCCGCAGATGACCCTAAGCTGGTGGGAGTGGTAAATATGCTGAAGGATAGGGATAGAGTCCAGAGTGACCTAGACAAATTGGAGAATTAGGTCAGAAGAAATGTGATGAGGTTCAGCAAGGAAAAGTGCAGAGCCCTGCATTTAGGACAGAAGAATTCCATGCACTGCTACAGGCTGGGGACCGACTGGCTAAGCAGCAGTTCTGCAGAAAAATACCTGGGGATTACCGTGGACAAGAAGCTGGATATGAATCAGCAGTGTGCCCTCATTGCCAAGAAGGCCAACGGCATATTGGGCTGTATTAGTAGGAGCATTGTCATCAGATCGAGGGAAGTGATTATTCCCCTCTGTTCGGTACTGGTGAGGCCACACCCGGAGTATTGTGTTCAGTTTTGGTCTCCCCACTACAGAAAAGATGTGGACAAATTGGAGAGAGTCTAGCGGAGGGCAACGAAAATTATTAGGGGGCTGGGGCATATGATGTACGAGGAGAGGCTGAGGGAACTGGGATTGTTTAATCTGCAGCAGAGAAGAGTGAGGGGGGGATTTGATAGGAACCTTCAACTACCTGAAGAGGGGTTCCAAAGAGGATGGATCTAGACTTTTCTCAGTGGCGGCAGATGACAGAACAAGGAGCAATGGTCTCAAGTTGCAGTGGGGGAGGTCTATGTTGGATATTAGGAAACTTTATTTCACTCGGAGGGTGGTGAAGCACTGGAATGGGTTACCTAGGGAGGTGGTGGAATCTCCTTCTTTAGAGGTTTTTAAGACCCGGATTCACAAAGCCCTGGCTGGGATGATTTAGTTGGTGTTGGTCCTGCTTTGAGCAGGGAGTGGGACTAGATGACCTCCTGAGGTCCCTTCCAACCCTGATATTCTGTGATTCTATGATGAGTTCTCCTAAACAGAATAAGTCAATGTATTTAATTATTATTACTATACTGCTCATTTAGTATTACTCATTGCATTCACTGACACTCAGCACTACTTTAAAGGTGACATTGTAAAAGGAAGATCTGCCTATTTCAGCTATTTATTTTCTATCATAACTGCATCAAACATGATATATCATGGAGTAAATACTATATTTTTTGCTCAGACATGAGAATTCAGGAATAGTCAGAAGGAAGACGGGCAGTCCTTAAGAAAGAAGTGTGAAATAAAAAAGTTTACCAACCTGAAAATCCTGGATGTTCAGATATGTTCCTTTCATCATCTTCAGCGCAGCTTCCTCCTGAGAAGGAACACGTCTCATGATGTTGTTTCATTGAGGCGACCAGGCCTTGCATTTCTTTGTTGCACTGTTTGTATCTTGTATGCATGCCTGTCTTATCCACAGGAAGAGGAACTTCATTAAAATATTCCCAAACTGGGACTCTTTTATGACCTGCTGCCATTATAGGTTTTCCCTTCTAGTGAGAGAGTGGTATGGTAGATCTCCAGTCAATGAAGGCTACACTCAGAGAGAATTCAAGACTTCTAGAATATGCTGGCCAAACAGTTTCACTTTTATTTCTACTGCCTGTCTCTCCCTTCTCACATTTATCTCCAGACTTCTTCTCCTTGTCCAGATCTATTCTGCCCGCAGCAATCTTCTATTCATTGAACTTTTTGAAACTTTGCACTTTTAGAGAGAGGTAAGGGATTGACTCTGTGTACACAAATTTGCAGAGGGACAATACAGTTGAGATCTGTTATTTCTCACCCCTATGTATTATTTATTTTAAAACGATTTTGCTGTTAAGAAGCATGTTATCTGGAGACACAAATCCACAGTTTGAGAACTGCAAAACTAAGCACCTCTGATGGTATCTTCCAAACTGAGCACCGAGTCCCATTGGGTAGATATAGAAAGATTAACCTAAATCTATACAGAAGCCCCTGGAACCTCATAAGATTGGGTCTCTAATCCATGAACGATTGGAACTCATTTACAAAACTTTTCTTAAACATTGCATGAATATATTGTCTCATACTATAGAATTAAAATTTATAATCCCTATTGTGTAATGAGATATCTTTGAGTTATAATGTACCTTAATTAAAACTATCTTTAGATAGATTTTTTTTTTCCTCAAAAAGGATTTTATGAAAAAATCTGATTTAAATAAATAACATTTGATTTGATTTTTTTTAAATCACTGATTTTTATCCAACCTGCCCCAGAGCACTGCATGCACCAAGGGATGACAGGTGTCTTCTGCATTCGTCTGGGGGCCTGATGCGGTGGTTGCGCTCAGGCAGCTTGCTCGATTGGACCCACACGTGAGCTCACACGACAGTGTGGGAGGAGCCGAGTGGTTTGGGCATCACCTTAGGTGAGGGAGATTCCTGGTTCCAGGCCCCCTCTGCCTGCGGGAGAGACTGGATTTGAGCAGGACTCTGCCACCTCCCAGGGTGTCCTAGTCCCTGAGCTGTGGGGCCCTCTGCTGTAGGACCCCCTGCATCACTCCTATGGGAGCTGTTCCTCTGGGGAGAACTAGAACTGGGCCAGAGAGCAGGGGCGTAAGAACTGGCTCTGGGTGGTTGGAGCTTTCACCTGGGAGGTAGAGACCCTGGGTCCAGGCCCTCTGCTCCACCAACTCTTTAATTAGTTAGCCAGGGAGGAGCAGCATCAGCAGCCCTGCTCGCCGGATCAGGCCGTCTGATTGTACCTGAAGTAGAGTGAAATGGACAGTGGACACGTCTATCAATGGCTATTAGTCCGGATGGGCAGGTACGGTGTCCCTAGCGTCTGTTTGCCAGAAGTAGGGAGTGGGCGACGGGGTGGATCACTTGCTGATTCCCTGTTTTGTTCCTTCCCTCTGGGGCACCTGGCATTGGCTACTGTTGGTAGACAGGATACTGGGCTAGATGGACCTTTGGTCTGACCCAGCATGGTTGTTCTTATGTTCTTAATAAATTATAGTAAATTGTGTGTACAGCCAGGACCCTGGCTCCCACCTGCAGCTTGGACATGGCTCCTTGCTCTCCTCCAGCTTCAGCTCCTGCATCTCCTACCCCTCCCCCAGCCCTTGTTCCTTTCCTACCCTCTCCCGTGACATCCCCCTCCTGCTCTTCACACCCCCTCCAGTCCTGCCCTTCCTTCTGGGCCCCTTTTCCTTCTTCACACTCCCCTTCAGCCCCGCCATACCCCCAATACATTCTCCCCATCTGCTCCCCTATTCCTCACACATGCTCTCGCCCCTCTATACCTCCTCACCCCTTCCCCTCCTCACTCCCCCTCCGGCCCTGCCCCAGCTTCTCCTCCTACCCAAGCCTCTTTTTCCCCAGTCAGGCCATTCTGTGAGCCCTTTCCCAAGTCTCACTCCCACAGGAGCCCTCTTGAGGGCTCGTGCCACCTCTCGTGTATTGCCAGGGGCTCCCGTGCAGGGTCTGGTTGGGTCTGACTCCCCGCTCCCCCCATCAGGCCTGCACTCTAGGCGCATATTCCACACGGTGGTGTCGGAGCCCGGCCCGGGGCTGCCCTGGTACAGCCGTGTTGCATACGTGGATGATCAGGTCATCTTCGACTACACCAGCGAATCGCAGAGGGTGGAGCCCCGCCCAGTGTGGATGGCGCAGAACCAGGGTCCGGAGTTCTGGGACTATCAGAACTTTTGGGCACAGCGCTGGCAGGCCTGGTTCAATGCGAGTCTGAACACCCTGCGTGAGCTCTACAACCAGAGTGAGGGTGAGTGCGGGACACGACACGACCTAGGGACACTGGGACGTGGGGTGGGGTGGGGTACGCAATTGCTGTAAACAGAGTGAAGGGACACAGGGATGTGTGTTTGAGGACCAGGGGAGGGGACAGCCCTCAGGGGCATTTTCTCGCTGGAGTCAGTATGAACGTGGGGGACAGAGGGACACGTGTGGGGAGGGGGGAAGAGGGCTGCAGGATGGACATTCCATGTGAAAGACATTTTTTGACAACCTCCAAAATAGGACTGTCGTACTGTTCCCTCTCCAAACACCCCAGATTTCTGCTACCAGTCCCAGTTGCAACTACCTCTGCTGCCCCTTCAGGGGACCCCCAACCCTTCATGTGTGATTATTTCCTGGGCAGAGTGGTAGAGGTGCTAAAGCCAGAAGTTCCTGTCAGACCCAGCTCGTCTGACCTGGTGACCCAGGCCAGAGAATCGCACCCAGCAATTCCTGCACGGAGGGGTTTGGGCCTCCCGGCTACAACAATGACGCTGTCAGACCCTCTAGCTAGAACAGGGCTCTGAGATGTCTTGTCTCAATCCCCAGACACCGAGTGATGGGGAATCCCAATATCGACGGCCCCAAGTGTTCAGACATCACGAGTCAGGCCCCCAAAATCCTGAGTTTGGCTTAAATGTTGTGAGTATTTTGGGAATAATACTGGAGGTTATTTTTATTTGCCCTCTGGTTTGAGCCTTTAGGGGACACATTTCCAGGCTTTTCCCTGCTCCTACAAGGACTAGAAGTTACTGCTGTAAGAAAAGAGAGCTGAGACTCTCCTCTAATCCCATGAGTCCAGGAATTGGGAATTTAATAAAACTCCCCGCTATCATGAGACGCACAGTAAAGTCACAGGAGCAGGCAGTGCTGCATTCACCCCAGCCCTGGGGAGAAGCTGCTCACCAGTGAGGCTCCTTCATTGTTCACTTTGTCTTATTTCCAGAATGAGTTTATCTAAGATCTGATTCCTCTTCACTCCGCACAGTGAGCATCTGACACTGACTTGGGCTGGAGAGTTAGTGAGAGAATCAGCCCCTGTAATGTGCAGAGATTCCCGAGCTTCCTTATTCCTGGCAGCACAACCCCAGCCTGTGTCCACCGGTTGGAGCCCCCAGGGTCATGCAGGTTCCCCTGCACACACTATCAATAGATGTGTAAAGATCCGTTCTTCCTGCTCAGTCCCCAGTGTGCAGGACTATGGCCACGTGGCCAGGCCCTCGATTGTGCTGTCTCACTTAGCTCAGTGATGATCCGAAAGCGTTCAGTGCCTGGCACTGTTGAACTGTCCCTGGCAGGTGAGGGTCTCTCTGATGTAATTGCTGTGCCCTTCCTGACAGGGGACTGGTGAGTGACAATCCCTGATTCCCCTGTGTCAGTGGTACTGGCCTGTCACGTTGTTCCTCACCCAGGAGTGTCCCCAGCCCCTCCTGGTACCCCTCCCCCAGTCGCTCCTGGCTCCCAGCTCTGAGACAGCAGCAATGAGAACTAATTCCTGTCCTGCCCTGGACACCTGGGTTCCTGGTGGCCCTGCCCCAGGACTAAGCGACAGGGCGGAGGGTTGCCAAGTGTCTGCCCCCCAGCCCACCCCCTCTATTTTAACCCTCTCCTGACTAGTCTCACCCATTGGTTCCCTGCTCCTGAGCCTGTCCAGCCTGACCTGCTCACATGGACAGTGGCTTCCCGTGCTGAGAGAGGCGCTCTACTTGCTTGCCCCTAACCCTGCGCTGGGGAGCTGTTGTTCTGTCCCTGCTGCCCCCTCGTGCCCTCCTCCCCCCTTTTACCCTCTCCTTGCAGTCCTGGGGCTGCCATCTTGCCAGAGACTGTCTTGAGTCCTGCGCTTTGGCCACCAACAGTGTTCTCCTCTCTAGCTGCATCTGCCCCCAACACGCACATGGGGGAATTCAGGGTCTGGTCCCTCTGAGACCCCATCCGTGCCCCCACCCTGTTCATCCCTGTGGAGTGCAGCACGGAAGAGAAGAGGGGTGGACGGGGAGGCCTGACTCCCTCCACTCTTCTCGGGTGCCTGGCTTGGGATCTCTTGAGTGTTCTGTGACCAGCCACCCAGCACCTCTCCAGAGTCTCAGTGGTTCTCTCGTTACTCCACCCCTTTCCCCTCAGTTGTTTTCTCACTTTTTGACTTGAGTTGATTGGTGTAAAGTGTTAGTTGGACTCTCATAGCAGAGATTCTTCTGCTCCTGGGCATGTCTCGGTCTCTGGGCTTCAAACCCGGAGCCTCCTGTGGCAAGCCCGTGTCTTTGAGTGACCTGCACTCTAGCTGTCTAAAGTGCTTAGGTGAGACTCCTATTGTGGATCGCTGTCAGCTGTGCCGCCAGGGACTTGCTGGCACCTCCAATACCACCGTTGCTGGGAGTACAATAGTCGGTGCCAGCAGTGCGGGCAAGTAGAAGGGAGTATGTTGCCCCAAGCTTCTCCCTCCTTTTTTTTTTTCTTTTTTTTTTTTTTTTTTTGGCCGAGTGCGTATAGTTAAAATCATGTAAATTGAATCCGCATGTGATGCAACTCCCCTGTACGGTGTTCTTTAAGGACAAGGTACAACATCGCCCCCACCTGGGGTTCCTCCCAAAGGTAATCTTGCAGTTCATAGTAGTCAGGCCATTTTCCTGCCCATTTTCTTCCTGACTCCATTTAAGAATAGGTAGGAATGGGGTCTCCACACTCTGGATGTTAGAGGCGCCCTGGTATTCTATATAGACAGGACTAAGTCAATCCGTAAATCCACACAGCTCTTTGTGACAGTAGCCAATAGGACGAAAGGCTCAGAGAATTTCATCGTGGATCACGTTGTGCATTCACATGTGGTACGAGCAGGCAGGTATCCCACCACCTGCCTTCCTGATGGTCCCTTTTATGAGAGCACAAGCTTCCTTGGGGCTGTTCATGGCCCAGGCCCAATCCAGGACATTTGCAGAGTAGCAACCTGGGCACCAGTACGTACTTTTTCTTCCAACTACGCCATCTCCCAGCAAGCTAGAGATGACACTGGGTTTGGTTGGGCAGTGTTGTAATCCACATGTCCATGAATTCAGAGTCCACCTCTTATGGTGCTGCTTGGGATCCAAACATGGAATGGACATGTGCAAGTATTTGAAGGAGACAAAATGATTACTAAATGTAGCAGGATGGTTACCCCGCTCCTGCCCTGAAGGGCGTAAAACAGCCCTGGGGGAAGGTTGTGGCTGGAAGCTGCTAAGCTGGGCCGATTGGGGTGTGGCCCAGCTGCAGCCATTTCCCAATCAGGCCCCAGCTGGCCTGTATAAAAAGGCTGTGAGGCAGAAGGCCAAACACTCTCCCTCTGCAGGGAGCTAGAGACAGGGCACCTGACTGGAGCAGGGCTGGGGAAAGACAGAGGAGCTGGGGCACTCCAGCCTGGAAAGCCCCAGGCTGTGGCCTAGCATTGGGCTAACAGGTACTGGGGGTTGCAGAGGGCAGCCCAGGGGTAGGCAAAGGCAGCAGGTCCACACCCCTTTGCCAGTGATGAGTGGTGTGTAGACTGCAGTCTGCCCCAGGGAGTGGGGGCTAGATGGTGACTGGCAGTAGCCATACTCTGAGGTGAAGTAGAGATAGTGGGTGGGGGTTCCCCTGGGAGGGGGAGACCCAGAACTCTGGGGGTACTGCTGAGGGAGCAGCACCCAGTTAAAGGGGCACTGGGAGGATGTGGGGGCCAAGAGACAGGTGGATCGCTGGCCTGCAGAGGGTGCTCCAGAGGCTGGAAATTGAGCTAATTCCTGGAGATCACCAGCAGGAGGTGCCATGGGGTGAGTCTGCTCTTCTACACTAAACTTTCTGTAAGTGTTGCTCTTTGAGATGTGTTGCACATGTCGATTCTGTGAGCCACTGTCCTACCCCTCTGTTGGAGGTGCTGGCGAGAAGGAAGTGAGAAGGTGTGGGGTCATCCAGTCCCCTCCACTGTGACATGAGAGCTCTGCACTAGGGGGTGCTAGAGCCGGCCTGGGGGTATCACCGGTGACTGTGCGGGGCTCGCACACCTAGCATGGAGTGGACGTGTGCAACACATCGCTAAGAACAACTGCTACAGGAAGGCTAGTCACTGGTTTTTGTCCAAACCTGTGGCGTTGTTCAGGGATGCAGCTCGGTGTGCTTGGCTGTCACCTGTGGCTGTGACACCAAATTTTAATCCCTTGGCCTACATTTTTCCAGAAGTGATTAGTGATTTTTGCGTGTCTGATACGCAGAGGCTGGGAGCTCCCACTTTCCTATCAGGCCCCTTTTAAAGGTCTCAGTTAGGCACCTAAAATCACTAGTGATTGCTGATAATCTAGGCATTTACCTCAAAGTATCTAATGCAGGGTGGGGGAGGGGTGAAAATATATGGGACCCTGTGTGGGTTATTTTTGTTCCCCCACGTTCTGCCCTGTTTGCCAAGCTAGGGGTCTGATCCGTTCCCTCCTTGTCCCTTAAATTCTCCTTCCTGTCCCCATCCTCCTGTTTCCCCCCGTCTCCCTCCCTGCCTCCTGTCAGCCCAGGGGTGGCTGTATTAACTGAGTCTGCTCTTGGTTGTGTGCGAGATGGGGGCCGTTGTTGTGAAGATTAGCCTGGCTGTAGGAAAATGGTGGCCAGCTGAACTAAGGGCCGTCAATGACCTGATCCTTACAGGGAATCACCTTCAGATGCTTGGCCTCTTTTTCACATGGCCACTGTCTCAGTTGGTTCTTTGCCATTCCTGGATTGAGTTGGGGGCATGGGGAGATGGGGCAGGGAAACAGAGTGAGCCTGGGGATTCTCTGAGGTCATTTAAACCAGAGCAGAGCATAGTGTCGGGGACAGACCTGTACCCCCTCCCCACAGAGACATGGGGGTACTGTGAATGGAGGAGGTGAGGGACCAAGTGACCCTGTGGACCTGCAAAATTAATACGACCAGAGCAGGAGAGAGGGGGTACAGACCCTCCGCACTCTCTCTTGTCCAGAATGACCCTGACTACCAGAACTGAGGGGATCCTCAGAGCTGGAGGGGACAGACCCCTGCAGTATCTGGAGTACTCCCTTTGGGGTCATGCCACCTTGCACTCTGTGCAGGGAGCATACAAGAACAAGCAGCAGTGAGTTACCGCTTGAAGGTTGTGAGCTCTATGCAGTGGGGGGTCTTTAGACCCAACAGATGGGGAGGGTGCCCCCTGCAGGATGGGTTTCCTCCTGAAAGGAGCTGGAAGGGTGTAGGACCCAACAGCATAAGTGGGAACCCCATTTCTCAGGGGAAGTAGGGTCCAGCAGCAAGGAGAACCACCTCTGGATTACCTGCAGTGAGGTCTTGGTGAGATTTTCAGGGAGAGGCTGCTGCTGACCCTCAGCTGTGTTTCAGGGTTTCACATTATCCAGACGATAACCGGCTGTGATCTCCGGGAAGACAACACCACTTGGGGGTTTTACCAGGATTCATATGATGGACGAGACTTCCTTACCTTCGATAAGGAGACCATGACTTGGGTAGCAGCAGATATTGGAGCTCAGATCACCAAGAGGAGATGGGATGTTGAAATAAATGACAACCAGGGATGGAAACACTACCTGGAAGAGGAATGTGTTTCCTGTCTAAGAAGTTGTCTAGAGTACGGGAAGGAGACTCTACAGAGGAAAGGTAAGGCAGGGGGACAAGCCCCACCCAGAAGGTCACTACAAGTTACATCTGCATGCCCCAGGCCCAGTTCCAAAATGGAGCAGGGGGTGGTTCAGCTAACCTTGCACCCTGGATGAGTGGGGAAACAAACCCTCTTCTCCCCCCACCCCGCGCTCTGCTGGGGGGAAAAAAGATAAGAAATTGAAAATGTTAGAAGCAGCTCACTGTAGAGAAGCTGACCTAATGAGCCCAAATTTGCAACACAAATTCTCTCTCTTCCCCTGGTGTGACACAGCGTTATGAAGGCGATCTGCCTGTGTGTGCCTTTTAGAGCACTTTGCTTAATTATGGAAGTGCCACTGCTTTTATGGACACCAGCTTCAAACACCATGTAGTTCTTCCTCATTCACTGGCTGCACCATCATATTTATTGTTACCCCCTCATCCCCCATGTCCCACTGACGGTAGCTTTTTTATTGTTGCCTCTTTGTCCAAACTTCTCCCACAGTCATCTATGCGCTTCCTTTCATGCCATCCCCTACTTGTGGAAGTGCCCTCCCCATACTAACCTGGAAGAATCTTACCCTTGTCCTCAGTTTCCCCTCCCCTCGAGACCTACCTTTGCTGCGACACTTCCATATGTATTACTTGATTCTCTTATCAATAAGACATCAGATAATCACACTCAGTCACATTTATTACCAAGCTTTTTAGTTAGAGATTAACCAGCACACATGTAGAAGGGAAGAGGTTAAATGCTTTACCACACTGATTCAGGAGGACAGTTGCAGCGTAATCTGCTTCAAAATGTTCACTCACGACTTCCCATGTATGTACAATTTCCCAAATTATTAGTATCATTACACACTAATCTTTCCCTTCCTAAACAGTTTTCGCTTGTTGTTCAAGGTTGCTTGACATTTGTACCCAGTTTTCTGCAACAATTATACTAGTTGCTTATTTCTCTCTGAAATGTCAGCAGAACATGATCTTATCCTTGGCCATCTTTAGAAATGCCAACAAGAAAAAGCTATGCAAATCAGTGTAATGTGTATTTCAGTGCCAAGAGGCTGGGAAACTGATTTTTTTAACATGGGAAAATCATTTTGAAATCAATAATATTGGGTAAATAGTTTTGTTAACAACCTACAGGAAATTAGCCAATAAATATTAGCTAGTTTGAGGGGCAGTTTACAGCCATGTGTCATTTTGTTTGTTTGTTTTTAATGGTCCTTTCCATCTCTAATTGGTCAGTTTATCTAGTTCATTTTTTGCTCCCTGGCCAGGGCAAGGTTCTTCTCTCTCTCAAATCCAGGAACTGAGAGGAGATGGGCACAGACCTAGCATATGATTGGCATCTGTATCTGGAACTTAGTGAAGCCTTTCAAGGTACTTGTGTCACTGTGGCTGGGAGCAGAGGCTTTTGGTTACCACACTCATAGAATCTGGTCAGGGACCTGGATTCAGGGTTCACCGTTGCTTGCTGATGCTGTGAATTTGGCACAGAAATCCTCTAACATGGTGGGTCTCTCTCACCACAGGGATTCTGTCTCATGGACTCTCATCCTCTGGGGTGTCAGAATTTCATGCTGCAAAGCGCTTGGAAAGGCTGCCTGGATTAGAGCTTAAAAACAACTAATTTCAATTTTGTCTTTTTCCCAGTGCGTCCAACAGCTAGAGTGAGTGACGGGTCATCTCATGATGGCCTCACCCCCCTCTCCTGTAAGGTCAGTGGGTTCTACCCCCGGGACATCACCGTGACTTGGCTGAGAAATGGGGAGAGCAGACAGCAAGAGACCTACTCTGAAGGCATCCTCCCCAGTGGGGATGGGACCTACCAGACCCGGGTGACAATGAAGATTGATCCCAAGATCAAAGCCCATTATTCATGTCACGTGGAGCATGAAAGCCTGTTGGAGCCACTCTCCATTTCCTGGGGTAAGGAGTGTGTGTGTCTGTTTTCCTAGTAGGAGAGGAGGAATCCAGTAAACTCAACCCTGAAAAATTCTCATGTCAGTGTATAGCCTGAAGCTGGAATTTGCTGAGGGTCTGTGAGGCCCTGTCCCCTTTGGCCCTGTCCCTCTGCAGTCAAGTTCTTGTGCTAGAGTCGGGTCCCACAGTGCCTGGAGCTCATGTCTTGCTCTACGGGTTGCTGCCTCTGGGGCTATTGGATACATCCCAGCAATACAGTGTCTGTGAAGGGAGAAGATTAACAATGAGACATTAAGGCCTGAAGGGACCATTCTGATCATCTGCTCTGAGCTCCTGCATAGCCCAGGGCAGGGGGGAATCACACCAGGGACCCCAGAATCCAGTCTGGTCATGTGGGCAAACTAGATCTGATCCTTCAGAAAGAGATGCCCATTCCAGATGTAAAGTCTCCAAGGGATGGAGACTTTACCACATCCCAGGGGAAGCTCAAATCTGCCCCTTATTTCCGCACAGAATTGGTCTTGCTTCAGCTTGCAGCCTGTTCTCAGCCATCTTTTTGCTTGGTTAATTGGGATGTGGAAAAGTGCAGCATTTGGAAGTGCAAATAGTTTCTAAAAGGGCAGCCTGCACTAGAAATCTAGTCATCAGATGGTTTCACATCATAATGCTACTACCACGTCCCCTGCCAATTTTTGTGTCAAAACACATTTCCTTATTCTCATATAAATATTTTTCTTTTTGCTGTATTATGTGGGTCTCTCTTAAAATATCTTGTGACAAAGTTCCTCCTCTACCTTGGTGGATCCTGTGCTTATTGGCGGATTTGTTCACCTCAGTGATCTTCCCCTCTTGTGGAACCCACAGTCTGGGTCAGCTTCTCCTGTGTCTGATCGGGAGTTGGGAGATTTGGGGGGAACCCGGGCCCGCCCTCTACTCCGGGTTCCAGCCCAGGGCCCTGTGAATCGCAGCTGTCTATAGGCCTCCTGTAACAGCTGCATGACAGCTACAACTCCCTGGGCTATTTCCCCATGGCCTCCTCCAAACACCTTCTTTATCCTCACCACAGGACCTTCCTCCTGGTGTCTGATAAAGCTTGTCCTCAGTCCTCCAGCAGCACACCCTCTTACTCTCATTCCTTGTGGCTCTTGCTCCCAGCTCCTCACACATGCTCCTTCTCCTCTGGCTCCTGCCTGCCTGACTGGAGTGAGCTCCTTTTTAAACCCAGGTGCCCTGATTAGCCTGCCTTGATTGGCTGCAGGTGTTCTAATTAAAGTAGCTATCTCCACTGCCTTCTAGAAAGATCTTAATTGGCCCCAGGTGCCTTGATTAACCTGGAGCAACTGCCATTTGGTTACCATGGTCCTAGAGATTTGTTTAGCCTGGGGCTAACATACCTGTTTCTCAGTACTTAACTGTAGCCATCTGGCCTTGCCCCATCACAATCTCTATCCTCTCCTGTTCAATTCCTGCCCCCTCAAAAAGTACGTATTATGTCTGTAACTCCATTCATGGCAGGGAAATCCAGAGCTTTGAGGGTCAGTTTCCAATTTGTCACCAGAATCGCACAATGGAGTTCCATTAGTCATGAAAGTCATCGTTGTCAAGGGGGGTTAGGAGTTGGGAGCCAGGACTCCTGGGTTCAATTCTTGGCTCTTGCACTGACTCTCTGTGTGACCTTCAGCAAGTCTTTTTCCCCTCCAATTTAGGGATGATACTGACATCCATCCTCCCTCCCTCACACAAAGGTTTATGAGAATTGATTAGTGTTCTGAAAGTCTTCTATTTTAAGTGCTGCATATTTATTATGAATTGAAGTGGTAGAGGCTGTGTCCAGAACTTTCTATGGTGGGGTGCAGTGCATGGTGGCTGCATGTAGCTCCCTGAAAGGGGTGGAGGGTTTCAGGATGCAGCCCTAACCTGAGGAGCTAGCTGACTGATCCCTGCAGTGGGATGAAAAGGGGGTTTTAGTGGGGATATTTCATTCTCTCCATTCCATTTCAGAACCAAATAACAGTCTGATTCCCATTGTCGCTGGAGTTATCGCTGGAGTTATCGTGGTTGGTGGTGTTATAATCGGAGTAGTCGTCTGGAAAAAGAAACACCCAGGTAAAGAGCCTGGGATGGGGGGATTCCCTGGACTTGCTGGGCCCTTGACGTACCTCTAAAGACAACAGCAGTACAGGAGCTAGTGTCAGTACGGTGTGTAACTGCCCCATTGCAGGACTGAGTTAATGACACCCAATGGAAGCTGCTGGAGGGCCAGCGCCAGACCCGGAAACTGGGTGCGGGTTACAGTTTATATGAGGCTAGGTTTTCCAAAGAGCTCAGCAGCCAGTGGGCTGAGATCTTTGGAAACTCCGTCTCTTTGTGTCTTTCTCTTCTGCCATTCATGAGTGCCTCAGACCTTGAGTCCATTACTGAGCGCCAGGGGTCTGTGCTGGGCCAGGGGCCCTGTTTCTGAGCTGGGGACACAGATAGGAGTCGGTTCCTGCTTTGGGAGATGCATTCACTGAAATTTGCCTTTTTTTCTGCAGGGAGAAAGGGAGACGGTTATGCTGTAGCTCAGGGTAAGTGACAATTGACCGCTCGCCTCTTTTCAAGTGGCCATCCCTGAACAGCCATCAGTGTTTGCTTGTGGATTTTAGCCTGGAGCCACTGACAGGAGATCCTCTCTCCCACTCATAGGCCTTGTCTACAATGAAGATTTTAAGAAAATCTTCAATTATTGCTCTGGTGCCATAGAATCGTAGGACTGGAAGGGACCTTGAGAGGTCATCTACTCCAGTCCCCTACACTCAAGGCGGGACTAAGTTTCATCTTTTGACCATCCCTGATAGGTGTTTGTCTAACCTGCTCTTAAAAACCTCCAGTGATGGAGATTCCACAACCTCCCCAGGCAATTTATTCCAGTGCTTAACCACTCTGACAGTTAGGAAGTTTTTCCTAACGTGCAACCGAAACCTCCCTTGCTTCAATTTAAGCCCATTGCTTCTTGTCCTATCCTCAGAAGTTAAGAGAAACAATTTTTCTTCCTCCTCCTTGTAACAACCTTTTATGCACTTGAAAACTGTTGTCATGTCCCCTCTGTCTTCTCTTCTGCAAACTAAAGAAACTCAGTTCTTTCAAATCTTCCCTCATAGGTCATGTTTTGTAGATTGTTAATCATTTTTGTTGCTCTTCTCTGGACTTTCTCCAATTTGTCCACTATCCTTCTTGAAACGTGGTGCCCAGAGCTGGGCACAATACTCCAGCTAAGGCCTTATCAGCACAGAGTAGAGTGAAAGAATTACTTCTCGTGTCTTGCTTTCAACACTCCTGCTGATACATCCCAGAAGGACATTTGATTTTTTTGCAACAGTGTTACACTGTTGACTCATATTTACCTTGTGGTCCACTATGACCCCTAGATCCCTTTCCGCATTACTCCTTCCTAGGCAGTCACTTCCCATTTTGTGTGTATGCATCTGATTGTTCCTTCTAAGTGAAGTAATTTGCATTTGTCCTTGTTGAATTTCATCCTATTTACTTCAGACCTTTTCTCCAGTTTATTCAAATAATTTTGAATTAGAATCCTGTCCTCCAAAGCACTTGCAACCACTTCCTGCTTAGTATCTCCACAAACTTTATAGGTGTACTCTCTATGCCATCATCTAAATCACTGATGAAGATACCGAATAGAACTGGACCCAGAACTGATCTCTGTGGGACCCCACTCGTTATGCCCTTCCAGCATGACCGTGAACCACTGATAACTACTCTCTGGGAGCGGTTTTCCAACCAGTTCTGCAACCACCTTATAATAGCTCCATCTAGGCTGTATTTCGCTAGTTAACAAGACTGATGTGAGACAGTATCAAAAGTCTTAGGCTTTGTCTACATTAGCAACGTTAAAGTGCTGCCGCAGCACCAGCAAGTAATCGCAGTAGCAGCGCTAGGAGAGAGCTTTCCCGGTGCTCTAAAAAAGCCACCCCCCACGAGGGGCATAGCTAACAGCATTGGGAGTGCGGCTGACAGATCTGTAATTCCCCAGGTTGTCCTTCTCCCCTTTTCCATAGACTGGCACTATATTTGCCCTCTTACAGTCCTCTAGAATCTCCCCTGTCTTCCATGACTGTTCAAAGATAATCGCTGATGGCTCAGGTATGTCCACAGTCAGCTCCTTGAGTGTTCTAGGATACATTTCATCAGGTCCTGGCAACCTGAAGATATCTAACGTGTCTAAATCATGTTTAACTTGTTCCTTCCCTATTTTAGCCCCGCAGTCTATCTCATTTTAATTGGCATTCACTATGTTAGACATCCAATGACTATGAAAACCGAAACAGAAAAGTCATTCAGCACTTCTGCCATTTCCACATTTTCTGTTGCTGTCTTTTCCTCCTCCTTGAGTAACGGGCCTACCCTGTCCTTGCTTTTAATGTATTTATAGAATGACTTTTTGTTACCCTTTATGTCACTAGCTAATTTAATTTCATTTTCTGCCTTGGTCTTTCTGATTTTGTCCCTACCTCCTTGTGCTACTTGTTTATAGTTATTCTTTGTAAGTTCACTTAATTTCCACGTTTTGTAGGAGTCTTGAGTTTCAGATCCTTGAAGGTCTCCTGGTTAAGCCAGCGTAGTGTCTTGCCATCCTTCCTGACTTCCCTGTGCAGTGGGATAGGTTACACTCGTGCCCTTGATCATGTCTCCTTGAATAATTTCCAACTCTCTCGAACTGTCTTCCTCTTTAGACTTGCTTCCCATGCAGAGCCATCCAGTCCATAGGACAGATTGGGGTGGGCGCCCTGGGCCCCATGCTTTGAGGGGGCCCACGCTTCAGGGGACCCAGGGGCCAGCAGCACCACCAGCCCTGATTGCTGGGAGCTGGCAAGACGGAGCATCGCTCGGGAGAGGAGGGAGTGGGGGGTTGGGGTGGGTCCTGCAGTGGAGGGGGTGTTGTCCTGGGCACTGCACCCCCCCTAGGGACAGCCCTGTTACCATGGGATCTTAACTACCAACTTCCTGAGCTTGCTAAAATCTGCCTTCTTGAAATCCATTGTCTCTATTGTGCTGTTCTTTCTCCTACTATTCCTTAGAATCATGAACTCTCATTTCATGATCACTTTCACCCAAGCTGCCTTCCACTTCCAAATTCTCAGCCAGTTCCTCCCTTCATCAAAATCAAATCTAGAACAGCCTTTCCCCTAGTATCTTTCTCCACCTTCTGGAATAAAAATTGTCCCTAACAGATTCCCAGAATTTGTTGGTTAATCTGTGCCATGTTGTGGTGTTTCCCTATAGAGGTCGTCTTTAATAGTGTAGAGTGGCTGTTGACACATGGTGTAATGTTGCTCAGAGCAACTCTAGATGATACAGTGATTAAAGCCACCTGAACCTCGTCTCCTCAATTGCTCTGCCTTTGCTCTCTGGTGGAATTGCATTGCCGCAGGTATGGGTTCCAGTTTTGCTAGTGCAGACAAGGCGCTGGTTTGGGCTGAATTATTATCCCGCTAGAGCTGTGTGTGGCTGAGTGTGACCCTGAAGGTGTCTGACTTGCTCTTAATGTTACACTTCTTTTGACTCATCTGAAAGTTGGGTTTTGGTGCTTGTGAAGTCTGGGCCTGATCCAAATCCTGTTGAAGCCAATGGGAGTCTTTCCATTGACTTCAGATCAGCACCACTCTGTCGCCTCGATGACCACGAGTTCAAATCCCCTCCTCAGCTGTCTCCTTTAGGAACAAGACCAAGACTAACTACTATGGGAAATATTCACATAAATGATGAACTGTGTCTGAGGCTATCTAATGCCAGGCACCAAGAGCTAGTATAAGATCGCAGATCTGCTGGCCCTGCTAGGGTGTAGCAGTCCAGCTCTCCTTTACCCTCTCGGGGTGCCTCCGGCTGGTAACTGGGGAGGTTTGAGAAATGCCAACAGAACCTCCTCAAAGCATCACCCTTCCTTCTACAGTTGGCTGTCAGTCGTGCCTCCCTCACTCCTCCCCGCTACTCCACAACAACGGAAATTCACATGCAAGAACTTTGTTAATGTGGAGTTAAGGTTGTGGATGCTGAGCCCTGCGCTGGGCTCCTTGTGTCCTTTCAGAATGGGAGTGTGTAAGCATGTAGGTGGGTGTGGCCCTCCCTCTGTGTCAGTCTCTGAAGGAGGCCACACCCCTCTACTGACATGCTCCTGAAATAACTGTCTAAGCCAGGGGGAAGTTGGCAGTCTGCTGCTCTACCCTGCCTGAGGTTTGGAGCCTTAAACAGTCTAGGGCTCAGGCAAGAGCTATCGACTTGCTCAGGCCTCTTGGCCTAAGGTGGGGAGGCTGTGAACCCTGCGGTTAGGGTGGCCGGGTGACACGTGCCCATCGGACTGTACCGTGTCCCAGCCCAGGGCTCTAATAACGGCAGAACAGTCTGCCATTGTGTCAGTGGGGATCCAGCCGCAGCACACTGACCCACTACCAGCCAGCAACGTCCCTAACAGATTCCCAGGTAGTTAGCTGCCCCGGGCTACTTCCTCCCCTCCGGGCGTAGCTAAACCCCAGGGTCATCCTCCGTCTCCCTGCGGTGCACACTGCCAGTGGCAGTCCCAGCAGCTCCTCAGCGTCAGGCATGTCTGGCAGTTCTGCTGTCCCAAGGATGCACCCCACATACCAGAAGTCTTCCAAGGGCTCCAGCAGTGGGCTGGAAGTGTGTGACTTCCTCAGCAACTTCTGCTCAGCTGAGCTGCAGGGGTCGCCTTTTATACTGTTCCTGTCCTGCCTTTCTGCTGCCAGCGTGGCAGCCGAGGTCTGGCCCTCCCACGCTCTGTCTCTGAGGGAGGCCACACCCCTTTGGTACAGAGTGTTTAATTCCCAGAAGTCAAAGGTTGGCAAACCAGGATATGCAGAGGGAGAATGATGCTTCTCGCACAACTCAAACTCTGCCCTAGTAGGTCTGGGAATAGGAATAGGAAGTAGAACAGCACCAGGCCAAACCAAACTTGCCATTGTCTGTGTGCCCAGCACCTCCCCAAATCAGCATTCCTCTTCATACCGTGCACGCTGCTCTGTGCAGTGCATTGATTCAGGCGAGAATTGCTGTCGGTAGGCCGGGGGGAGGGTGAAGTCTGGTCTGCTTGAGGGACCCCTCTGGGCACAGACCGAAGGGAGCGGAGTTGAGGTTGTTTGGCAGGAGTATCCTTAGCCCAGCATCTCCTACTTTTGCTAGCCGTTGAATGTTGAGTATTCGGTGCTCCCACTTTAAAGAAGCATGAAGAGCACAAAGCAGTGCTGACCCCCCTACAATGGTAACGTTTTCTGCATGTGAATAATGGAAATCCAGGGCAGCTGCACTGTAGACTGACCTGTGCAGCAGCCATCTCACTGCTAGGGAAGAGTCAGGTGATGACTGTTCCCTTTGGAGAAGAGTCGTTGTATCTACTAACTATGCTGAAACCTGCTTTGCGAGAGATGCTAAAATACTCTCTCTTCTCCTCCTCCTCCTCCTCTGCACAGCAAATGACCAGGGATCTAGTGGCTCTGACGTATCTGCCAAGGGTAAGTGGTGAGTTCGCTGAGGAGATCCCTAGTCTAAATCATTGGACGCCGAGTCTCACTGGCCCATCCCCTCTAGCAAAGCAGCCTCAAGGAACAGAATAGAGAATTTCTGAATCTCTTATTTCCCTTTTATTCACACTGGGGGGCAGGAACAGGTTTGCAGCCAAATCCCTCTTGTTTCTCTGAGATGAATTTAGGTGTGAAAGACTCTAGTGAGAGGGGTTTCTCTGTGGCTGCTGATACAGGATTGGTGAGATCAGCTTTTGTAATGATAAATCCAGCTGCTTCAGAGAACAGTCTCCAGTGAAACTGCAGGAGGGACAGAGCCCAGCACCTCAGGCTACAGGACCACAGGGTCAAAAGACCTGTCTGGCTTCAAGATGAAGCTAGATAAGTTTATGGAGGGGGTGGTTTGATGGTATAACAGGATCTTGGCAATTAATTGACCTTTGACTATCAGTGGTAAATAGGCCTAGTGGCCGGTGATGAGATGTTAAAGTTACTACAGAGAATTTTTTCCTGGGTGCTGGCTGTTGAGTCTTGCCCACATGCTCAGGGTTTAACTGATAGCCATATCTGGGGCCAAGAAGGAATTTTCCTCCAGGGCGGATTGGCAGGGGCCCTGGAGGTTTTTCACCTTCCTCTGCAGCGTGGGGCATGGGTCACTTGCTGGAGGATTCTCTGCAGCTTGAGGTCTTTAAACCAAGATTTGAGGACTTCAATAGCTGAGACACAGGTGAGAAGATTATTGCAGGAGTGGGTGTGTGAGATTCTATAGCCTGCATTGTGCAGGGAGTCAGACTAGCCCAGGGGTGGGCAACCTTTCTGCAGTGCTGTGCCAAGTCTTCATTTATTCACTCTGATTTAAGGTTTCGCGTGCCAGTCATACATTTTAACGTTTGTAGAAGGTCTTTCTGTAAGTCTATAATATAGAACTAAACTATTGTTATATGTAAAGTAAACAAGGCTTTTAAAATGTTTAAGAAACTTCACTTTAAATTAAATTAAAATGCAGAGCCCCCCGGACCAGTGGCCAAGACCTGGGCAGTGTGAGTGCCCCTGAAAAGCAGCTTGTGGTGCCTTTGGCACACGTGTCATAGGTTGCCTACCCCTGGACTAGACAATCATCATGGTCCCTTCTGACCTTAAAGTCTGAGAGTCTCTGATACTTGAGCTAAAGCTTTGTCAGCAGGGTTAGAGATTTTGTCCACTGAACACTGCAGCCTCTAGGGCAACCGCCCCCACAGCAGTGTGCACTGTCATTGCAGAACATTATGGCAGGTTCCCCTTAATAAACATTGCCTGTGTTTAATTTCTGCAGCTTAACAGAGCCTGTTGGAGTCTGTGCCACAACCTGAGGGGATCTCAGAGAGGAAGATTGATGAGCTCTGCTCTGTCTCCCTACAAGAACCAATCAACCTCTCCCTAGCTTTTCTCTGGCACTTGGAGCGTCCTGTGTGGGATTTCTGGCCTCATCTGTCTGGTCACTGGACCACTTTTCAGATGTAATAGTTTTCTGTAATCATGTTTTATTTTGCACTGAATAATTACCAAAATTTTAATGGATAAAAACTCTTTTAGTATTTGCTCAGTGCTCTGTGCTGTGCAGCGCTGTTTGCACACCCTGAACGGTGCACTAGATATGTGAGCAGTAACCGCTTGGGTGTATAGGGTGGGGGACGTATTTTTTTTTTTTTTTCCCTGTAGAATTTCATGATTATAACTTGGTAAATTGCCTGGTCTACTCGCAGTTGGTAGTGCTGTTGCCATCATCAGCTGAGGGCGTCTGTTGGACAGGAAGAAGTGTCTGCATTTAGTTTATAAGTGCCTCTATGAATGGTGAAAAGGACATTGGAGTCATAGAAATGCTGGGCTAGTAGGGCCCTCAAGAGGTCATCAAGTCCAGCCCCTGATCTCAGGCAGCACCAAGTAAACAGACCATCCCTGACAGGTGTTCTTGTCCAACCTGTTCTTAGAAACAGTGATGGGGATTCCGCAACCTCTAGGCAACCTGTGTGACCAAGTGGGATATTTTCCCTAATGTTGCATTTGTATACTGTGTGCCTCAGTTTCCCCCATATGCTGCATGTCTAACCCAGGTGGGAGAGAGGGTGTTTTCTGTTGCAGAGGACCAGACGTAACCATAGGCACAACTTCCAGATTTCCCAGGAGGTGCTCAACCCCCTGCTCTGTCTTTGGCCCTGCCCCCACCCTTGCTTCGCCCCCTTCCCTGAGGGTGCCTCATATTCAACTTGTGCCTCCCTATAATGGGGGGATACAAGCAAAAGGACAGGTCACATGTATGGGCCCACGCACCCAGCCCCAGGGCCACTGCACTGTCCTAGCCCCATGTTACCTGTGGGGCAGGAGGCGGGTGTGCTTTGCCCTCCTGCTGCACCTGCCCTCCTGGCATGTTCTGCTCTCACTGCTTGCCAGGAGCCCCTTTTAACGCCAGCCCCTCCCAGTTGCTACTCAGCAGTCCTGCGCGGCCACTGCCTGAGAGAGCCTGGCTGGGGAGGAGGTGGCTTCCACTCCTCGCCCGGCTCAGCAGCCGGGCAGCCCAGCACCTGAGCCCAGGCAGGCAGGCAGGCAGGAGTCACCTCCCCAGCCATACTCTCTCAGGCAATGGCCACCACGCAGGGCTGTAGAGCAGTGTCGCCGTGGCTGGAAAGGGCTGGTTCTTCTTCGAGTGCTTGCTCATATCCATTCCAGTAGGTGTACACGCTGCGCGTGCACGTTCGTCAGAGAAGTTTTACCCTAGCAACTCCAGCGGGCCGGCAGGTCGCCCCCTAGAGTGGCGCCGCCATGGCGGGTGATATATACCCCTGCCGGCACGCCCGCTCCTCAGTTCCTTCTTACCGCTGTGTCAATCGTTGGAACTGTGGAGCGCGGCATAGCTGACCTCCACGTCCCTAGCTTCTCTTGTTCATCGTTACAGTTCTAGTGTTAGTTAGTTGTAGTTGTAGTTATAGTTCTTGTGTATATATATAGTTAGTTAGCGTGTTCGGGGCTCTAGCCTCTCCCGTGCCCGGCGCCGGGCTGATGCCTGGTTCGCCGGGATTCAAAGCGTGCTCGGCTTGTAAAAAGCCGATGCCCACCAGTGATCCCCACGACGCCTGCTTAAAGTGCCTTGGGGAATCACACGTCTCGGAGAAGTGCCGCATCTGCAAAGCCTTCCAGCCGCGGACTAAGAAGGAGCGAGACCAGCGCCTCCGGACGCTCCTTATGGAAGCGGCACTTCACCCCGCGCCCTCGGCACCGAGTGCGGCTCCGGCACTGGATCCCTCCGGCACCGCGAAAACGCAGCGGCACCACCCTTCTCCGGCACCGGCTCCTGGGAAGAGGCCCTCGTCATCCTCTACCCCGGCTAAGCAGCCCCGGAAGGAGCACCCGATGCCGACGCCAGCTGCGCTGGCCGTGCCAGGGGCTTCGTTGACTCCGGGCCCAGCGGGTCCATCGAGTCCGATCCCTCTTAGCTCCCCGCCAAGATCTGGGGTAGAGCTCATAGTCCCGTCCACGCTCGAGACATTCTCGTCGGCAAGGGACCTTATTGCCTTGACGGAGCCTGGGCTGCCCCAACCCCCGGCACCGCCGGTGCAGGTTGTACTTTCCAAGGGCAAACCGACCCCGATGCGAGCACCGTCCCTGGATTCTCCGGTCCGGCACCGGTCACGCTCCCGGCTCCGATCCCGGTCACAGCACCGATCCAGATCCCGAGGGAGGTCTGGTTCGAGGCGCCGCTCGCAGTCTCGGCACCGCTCTCCCCGGCGGCGCCAGTCGTACTCGTGGCGCCGATCGTCTTCACGTCGGTCCCGATACTCCCGGCACCGCTCCGGCTCCAGCCACCGCTACTGGCACCGCGACTCGAGGAGCCACTCACGGCACCGAAGGTCCAGAACCCGGTCGACCTCCCAGCACCGCGCTGGTGGCAGATCCCGGTCCAGATCCCAGCACCGGTACAGCTCACGGCACCGCTCCCCGGCACCGAGGAGGGCGTCGCCGTCAAGGGCGCTGGACTCGCACTACTCGCGTTCCGCCCCCCCGTGGCCCTCTCGACAGGGTTCAGTCTCTTCACGGGTGGACAGTGTCTACCTGGACGTTGACCGGCCTGCCGCCCTCTTTCCTGAGGGTCACCAGGAACATGGTTCGCAGCAGTGGGGCTTCTGGACACCCTGGGCGTATCACCAAGCCCAGGGGCCTCAGCAATTTCCACCACGTCCATCTGGCTCAGAGCGTAGGGCTCTGGAGGCTACTGTTTCACGCCCCCCACCATCCCCTGCAGAGGAGCAGTCGTCCCACCCGCCCGAGACTGAACCCCCGCACGTGCCAGAGACAGCCGTCCATTCTGAGCCGCCACCTGACCCACTTCTACCAGGTCTCTCCTCGTCATCCTCGCCGGATGAAGCGGTGGCGGGGACGACAACCACCGGTCCCCCCTCCCCCCCCGCTAGACCTCCTCAGGCACGTTGCACAAAACATGAGCATCCAAGCTGAGGAGATCTCCGAGGTTGCAGACCCGGTCGTCACAATACTCTCGGCAGATGCGCCCACTCGTGTCGCCCTACCCTTCATAAAGACCATACAAGCCAACGCCACTACCATCTGGCAGTTACCGGCTTCTGTTCCCCCTTCTGCTTGGGGTGTGGAGCGCAAATATATGGTCCCTTCAAAGGGATACGAGTATTTGTATGTGCATCCAGCCCCATGTTCCCTCGTCGTTGAATCTGTGAACGAGAGGGAACGGCATGGGCAAGAAGCTCCGGCCCCAAAGTCTAGGGAGGCGCGACGTATGGACCTGCTCGGCCATAAGGTCTACTCCGCAGGAGCGTTACAACTGCGGGTTTCGAACCAACAAGCCCTGCTCAGCCGCTACTCATATAACACCTGGGAGGCGGCTGATAAATTTAGGGAGCTTCTCCCACAAGATGCTCGACAAGAGTTCAGTGCCCTACTGGACGAAGGCAGAAGAGTCGCGCGCACTTCGCTGCAGGCGTCTTTGGACGCAGCAGACTCAGCCGCCAGGACTCTCGCCTCCGGAGTCACTATGCGCCGCATCTCCTGGCTACAGGTCTCTGGTCTTCCTCCGGAACTCCAGAACACAATACAGGACCTTCCGTTTGAGGGCCAGGGCCTGTTTTCTGACAAGACAGACCCTCGCCTACAAAGTCTCAAGGACAATAGGGTCATTATGCGTGCCCTAGGGATGCACACGCCAGTAACACAGCGTCGACCGTTCAGGCCACAACAACAGCGCAGGCCCTTCCCGCAACCCCGGCAAAGGCAAGACTTTGCCAGGAGACGCAACAGAAGTGGCAGGCGCAGACAATCTGGCAACCAAGGGGGCCAAAATCAAGGTCCCTCCAAGCCGTCCTCCGCTCCGAAGTCATCCTTCTGAAGGTGCGCCCGGGGGCACTGTACCAGTTCTTTCCATGGATCCATCTCCTCCCTTTTCCAACCGTCTCTCGTTCTTCCTCCCGGCGTGGTGCCAGCTTACTACAGATCGTTGGGTCCTCCGCACGCTGCGGCTTGGGTACCACCTACAGTTTGCTTCTTTCCCGCCCTCCCGCCCCCCTTCCTCGTCCCTCTTCAGGGACCTCTCTCACGGGCAAATCCTCCTCCAAGAGGTTGCAACGCTCCTCGACAAGGGGGCCGTAGAGGAGGTGCCGGAGGACGAGACGGGCAGGGGGTTCTACTCCCGTTACTTTCTGATCCCCAAAGCCAAGGGAGGTCTCCGACCTATCCTCGACCTCCGCGAACTCAACAGATACCTACTCAAGTTGAAGTTCCGCATGGTTTCCTTGGGGACCATTATTCCTTCCCTGGATCCCGGAGACTGGTACGCCACCCTCGACATGCAGGACGCCTATTTTCATATATCCATCTTTCCGCCCCATCGAAGGTTCCTTCGCTTCATTGTCGGCGGCCGACACTATCGATTCACGGTCCTTCCATTCGGACTCTCCACGGCCCCGAGAGTGTTCACCAAATGCATGGCCGTAGTCGTCGCCTTTCTTCGTCGCAGTCGGGTACACGTGTTCCCCTACCTCGACGACTGGCTTATCCGGGGACCTTCACAGGATCGAGTCCGGGAGCACGTCCAAGTGGTCAGCCACCTTTTCTCCAGTCTCGGGCTGTTGCTCAATGCGGAGAAGTCCACTCTATCCCCTACTCAGAGGATAGAGTTTGTTGGAGCCATTCTAGACTCTACTATAGCCAGGGCGGTCCTTCCTTTGGCACGGTTCCATACGCTGTCAGCCATCATCCGCAGGCTACAGTCAGCACCTCTGACCTCCCTGCGCACTTGCCTGACGCTGCTGGGGCACATGGCAGCCTGCACGTTCGTCACAGCGCACGCCCGACTCCGCCTCCGGCCCCTGCAATCGTGGCTCATCCCTCAGCTCCGTCCGGCCAAGCGCCCGTTGGACACGGTGGTCACGATTCCCCAAGTCGTCCTCCTCCTCTCTCTCTCCAATGGTGGCTAGATCAGTCCATCGTATGTGCGGGGCTTCCATTTCATCAGCCCCAGCCCTCGCTGTCCCTGATGACGGATGCATCAGACTTGGGGTGGGGGCTCACCTAGGGACCCTCAGGACCCAGGGTCGCTGGTCTCCTCCCGAGCTCGCCCTCCATATCAACATCCGGGAGTTGAGAGCGGTCCGCCTGGCTTGTCTCGCGTTCCGTTGTCAGATCCAGGGCCGCTGTGTTTCAGTCTTTATCGACAACACAATGGCGGTATACTACGTGAACAAGCAAGGCGGAACGAAATCTCCTCTTCTTTGTCAGGAAGCAATGATACTGTGGGACTTTTGCATAGCCCACTCGGTTCACCTGATCGCTTCCTACTTGCCCCTGGCGGACCGTCTCAGCCGGTCCTTCAGCTCCCACAAATGGTCCCTTCGCCCGGACGTTGCCCTTGCTCTCTTCTGACGGTGGGGGCATCCCCACATGGACCTCTTTGCAACACGCAGGAACAGGAAGTGCCTGATGTTCTGCTCTTTCCAGGGCCGCGAGCCGGGCTCAATAGCAGACGCCTTTCTAATTCCCTGGACAACGCATCTCTTCTATGCGTTCCCCCCCATTCCCCTTAGTTCACAAGGTCCTTCTGAAGGCGCGCAGGGGCAAGGCCCGCTTGATTCTGATCGCTCCGGCATGGGCCCGTCAGCATTGGTACTCTCTGTTGCTGGACCTGTCGGTAGTCGACCCAGTTCCCCTGCCTCTTCACCTGGACCTGATCACGCAGGACCACGGCCGCCTCTGTCACCCGGACCTCCAGTCGCTGTGGCTTCTGAGTGGCTAACTCGGTCCGAGTTGCATTGCTCTTCCCCAGTGAGGCAGGTACTTCTGGGAAGTAGAAAACCATCTACGAGGGCGACATACGTAGCCAAATGGAAACGTTTTATGTGCTGGTGCGCGGGGAAGTGCTTCCATCCCACCGATGTTTCCATCCCAGTGGTTTTAGATTACCTTTGGTCGCTCAAGGAACAAGGCCTGGCACTGTCCTCTCTCTGCGTCCACTTAGCGGCCATCTCCACCTTCCACCCAGGGAGCGACGGCCGCTCGGTCTTCTCGCACCCAATGGTGTCTAGATTCCTCAAGGGGCTGGAGCGCCTTTACCCCCAGGTCCGCCACCCAGCCCCCTCCTGGGATCTCAACCTGGTGCTGTCCCATCTCATGTCTCCCCCGTTTGAGCCGCTGGCTACGTGTTCCCTCCTCTACTTGTCCTGGAAGACGGCATTCCTGGTGGCGATCACTTCCGCTCGGCGCATATCAGAGCTGCGCTCCCTCGTCGTAGATCCCCCATATACGGTGTTCCATCAGGACAAGGTGCAACTGAGGCCGCACCCCGCATTTCTTCCCAAGGTCGTCTCGGCCTTTCATGTCAACCAGGACATATTCCTACCTGTCTTCTTCCCGAAACCACACTTGTCTCGCAAGGAGCAACAGTTACACTCCTTAGACGTGCGCAGAGCGCTCGCCTTTTATATAGAGCGAACCAAACCATTCCGTAAGTCCACCCAGCTCTTCGTCGCCGTCGCTGAGCGAGTTAAAGGGTTACCAGTCTCCTCTCAGAGGATTTCCTCATGGGTGACTTCCTGTATACGGACCTGTTACGACCTGGCCCATCTCCCTCCGGGCAGAGTAACAGCGCACTCTACCAGAGCCCAGGCGTCATCGACGGCGTTCCTCGCATGAATACCCATCCAGGAGATCTGCAGGGCAGCGACCTGGTCCTCCGTGCACACCTTTGCTACCCATTATGCCCTGGTCCAGTAGTCCAGGGATGATGCAGCCTTCGGCTCTGCTGTGTTACGCACTGTGACCTCTCACTCCGATCCCACCGCCTAGGTAAGGCTTGGGAATCGCCTACTGGAATGGATATGAGCAAGCACTCAAAGAAGAAAACACGGTTACAAAGGTGAGTAACTGTTGTTCTTCGAGATGTGTTGCTCATATCCATTCCACACCCGCCTTCCTTCCCCACTGTCGGAGTAGCCGGCAAGAAGGAACTGAGGAGCGGGCGTGCCGGTAGGGGTATATATCACCCGCCATGGCGGCGCCACTCTAGGGGGCGACCTGCCGGCCCGCTGAAGTTGCTAGGGTAAAAGTTCTCCGACGAACGTGCACGCACGGTGCGTACACCAACTGGAATGGATATGAGCAACACATCTCGAAGAACAACAGTTACAAAGGTGAGTAACCGTGTTTTCCGCCCCTTCCACTTCCCTCATCTGGGCCGTGTGTCGCTCAGACCCGCCCCCCGTTGCTCCCCCAGGATGCCACTAGACAGCTGATGGTGGCTGGCGGGAGGCAGTGCAGGGGACAGGAATGAGCTGATCACTGGGGCCTGGTGCTGGGGAGGGGCGGGGGGAAGAAGGGCCTGCGGGTGGGTGCTCAGCACCCGCTTTTTTTTTTTTCTGTAGGTGCTCCAGCTTCGGTTCCTATGGGTGTGACCCAGTCTAGCAACTGGGACCCCAGATCATGGCCTGGACACTGATGACCTGAAGGCCCATCCCAACTTGGAGCCAGTTTTCGCCAGTGGAGAGAACAACGAACTGCAGGAGAGTCACCTGGAGATCTGTTTTCCCAGGAAAGATGGAGGAGGGGCCTGGGAGGTGATGGAGGGTGGAGGACGCAGGAAGGAAGAGTCACTCCTGGGCTGGGAACAAGGAGCGGCCAGAGCCCACCTGCTTGGGGGCAAGCCTAGCAGGACAGTGCTGAGAGTTTCTTCCTTGAGGCCCCTGAGAACTACCTGTGCTAGGTTCAGATGTACAAGAAACCCTTCTGTAATGCCCGGACTGGGAGTTGCTGCAGTCCAGAGGTGGGTTTTGCATTGCTTCCTCTGGGTGTGAAGCCGCCTCCAGGGATCCAGTCCAAGTAGACTCACTGAGACGAGGTCGCAGAGAGGAGGGCATGTTGAAGGCTCAGAGCTGTGGTACTGGGAGGTGGAGGAGCCTAGGGCTTAAACCCCGAACAGCGAGTATTGTCAATACACTAAAGAGTGGTTCCTCCCATGGGCTGTCGAAGCTGAGAGAGCATTCGCCTGTGGGTCTGCGGCAACCTGTTCCACAGATTAACTATTCTCCTAGAAGGTTTTTCCTAATGTCTAACCTAAATCTCCCTCACGGTAAAGTAAGCGGATTCCCTCTTCTCCTATCTTCAGTGCACCTGGAGAACAGTTGTTCCCCATCCTCTTCCCTAACAGCTCTTAACCTAACTTATATGAAGACTGTTATCGGGTCCCCTCCTCAGTATTCATTTCTCAAGAATAAATATGTCCATTTTCTTAACCTGTCTTGCATAGGACACCGTTGTTAATACACTGCAGATTGGTGTTTGCCTTTTTCACAATAGCCTCACATTGTTGACGCATACTCAGTTTGGGGTCCACTGTAACCCCAGCTCCTTTTCTGTAATATCAGTACTTAGGCCATGAACCCCATTTTTTTAATGCATTTCATTTTGTCCTCCTGGCTGAAATATTTGCACTAATCAAGATACATTCAACAAAGATGGTTTTGGACCAATTCTCCAATTTATCAAGATTGTTTTGAATTCTAATCCTGTCTTTAAAACTGCTAGCACCTCTTCCCAGCTTGGTGGTGCCTGCAGCATTTCTAAGAGTACTCTTCACTGCAGCATCTAAATCATTAGTGAAAACTGTTGGAGCCAGGACCGGCCCTTGTAGAACCCCACTAGCAATGTTTTCCCAGTGTAAGAGTGAACTATTGATAACTACTGAGAGTCTTCACAGTCATTTCATCTAGCCCTGAGCCATAAACAATGTAGAACAACCTATGTGAGATACAGATGCAGCCGTGGGTTCCCGTTCCTTCTGCTGCTGCCTCTGACCTGAGTATCCAGTACAGGAACGGCGTTTGTACCTTTACTCTGGCTAAGCAGAATAACCCTTTCCCGCCTGTAGCATTCCCTAGATGTGTGTGGTCCCTGTGGGGCTGCCCCAATCCCTCTTCCTCACCCCACTCAGTGGAACAGTTTTGATTCCATTTACTCAAACGGAAAAGGAGAGGTCCTGTAGTCAGTGCTTTGAAGGTGCAAGGTGAGCCAATGCTGATGTAGGATTTGCACAAAAACAATGCTAGGCCCTCCCCCTGCTGGCTATAGCTGCAGAGAAACAAGCCTGATCTCTCAGAGCCGGGTTGGGACTAGGGACTGTTCTACAAACCCTGCGCCCCTCACCCCAACTTTACCCCACATGCTGCCTAGTCCTTCAGCAACCTTACCCAGCACAGGGAGATTGGTTGCTGGGTTTTGCCAGCATAACCCATAAAGAGTTTTAAGAAATAATTGTTATTGATTAGAATGGGGCTGGGTGCCAGGACTCCTAGATTCTGTTCCTGTTTCTGCTACTTCCACAAAAAATCAGTCATTTTCCTCTATTTCTGCCTCTATTCCCATCAATAAAATGCAGCCAACAATGCTCTAGAGGTGCTAGGGATTATTGTCTTGCAGGTGCCTGGGATAGCCCTCACTGAAAATGCCAAGGTTAGGGAAGGCTGCAAAAAGGAGAGCAAACCTGGTGGTTAACACTGAGGTTAAACTCATCAACCAGTCATAAACTGTGTTTCTCATTCCCCATACTGGTTACTGAGCAGCTGAAAAAAGAACTCACATTGGGAGCCAGAAAACTGAAACGCAATCAGCACCTACGTCCAGTACAGTGAGAAGTTATTTAAAAACTCTGTTCACTATTCTGCTGACCCCAAAGGGTCAGCCACAGTGCCAGGACAATATTAGGTTGGATCTTACCCAAAATACCATGCTGCCAGCCAATCCTTTAGTGTCTAAAGGTTTATTATAAAGAAAGAGGAAAGTTGTTAAACGATAAAGCACTCAGATACATACAGAAATTTCAAGATCCATGTATCAAGTTCTTAGCAGTATGGGTGAGTTTGCTGGTTTGAAAGTCCCTCTGGAACATCCACAGCTTGGATGGGTCATTCAGTCCTTTGTTCGGAGCTTTGGCTTGTAGAAAGGTCACTCCAGAGATAAGGAGCAGGAATGACAACAAAATGGAGATGATGCAGCTGCTCTTTCTATTCCTTTTCCAGGTGGCTTGTACTTCCTGTGTCTCAAACACAAACTTACAGTGCCAACAAAAGTTCACACAGCCAAAGTTTTAGTGACAGGGCTGTGTCGCTAAAAGCGGGGGAGCGTAGACAAAGCCTTAAGAGTCTCCTGTCCATAGACATGCCCCTACAAGTCCTGCTGAGTCATAAGATGTAGCCCCTGGCCTTTCAATGGGTTCATTGTACAGCTGATGATCCTCAATGGGCCACTGAACAGGCCAGACAGTGCTGATGCCATTCGGGGGGGGGGGGGGTCACCCACAAACACAGCACAAGTTTGGAAACACAGGTGTACTCTACATGTCTATAGCTCACACTACAAAGGTGATACAAACAGATAAATAAGATCATCACACTCAGCAAATCATAACATTTTCACAGATATCTCACATGGCATATCTAGCACAATTCATTGCAATTTATAATACTGGTATCGACAGCATGATAAAGTGTCTCCCACCTTCCACAGCATCACAGTGCCCTGCAACCAGCAGGCTAGCCCTAAAGGAGGCAATCGCTTTATAGGTTTTGATGGACAGGGCTGGGTTCCTCTGGATCCTGCCTCCAGCTATAACTTCCTTATTTTCTTTCCATATGAATTCATTTGGTGATGCCTCCACCCCCTGTGCCCCTTCCTGGCAGGGGATCAGGGCAGCTTAGGAGGGAAATTCTAACAGCAGTGTAACCCCCACTTACCTCCCAGATATTTGGAGGAGACACACAGAGAGAGAGAGAGAGATTATATTAAACAGGAAGTAAATAATATGTAACCGGTGAAAACACTATTCTCAGGGTCAGCGGTGCCTATGCTGATAACACACATCAGTTTCCCCAGGCACCTGACCTGACACAGCAAATGTACAGTTAGTGTCCTTTTGCTACACGTAGTTTGTAGGGGCCCTTGATGACCTGTGACCACGATATCATCTGTGCAGCTGTTAGCAATGTGGCTGAGTGGGCTCAATGCTGCCCAAGTGACTCACGTGTGGGACAGGGTGGTAAGTCCCTCTGCAGATTTATAGGCAGCAGCAGGCAGGGGTGGCAGGTTATATGGGCTCAAGGTGCTCAGGCACCAGGAATATTCAAGGCTGGGAGCTGTGCTCCACCAATATTTGGAGCTGGGTTTCTCCCCTGCCCCCGCCTCGGAGCTTCCCTGCCTGAAAGAAAACAGCCAGTGCCGCTCTCCCTTGTTTTGTCCTGCTGCTACCTAAGGCTACAGAGATCAGCGGCAGGCAGCCTCTTGGAGCACCGGGGGAGGGGAAGAAGGAGAGAGGAGGGGGAAGGAGGCACATATGCTTGGGAGCTCTCCCCCTCCCCCCGGCACCCATGGGCAGCAGCAGGGGAGGCCACATGTGACAGCAACACCCCCCCCCTGTCCCGGTACCCACCACAGGGGAGGCAAGTGGGCTTTCTGGACCTGAGAGAGGCCCTAGGAGCATGTGCAGTGACTGGTGCAGAGTGAGTGTGCTGCCGGGGGCGGGGGGGAGAGGAGGGTTCCCTTCCCTGGAGTTTGCTGCTGCCAAAAGCGGGGGGGTCCTCTCTGGCCCTAGCCCTGGGGCAGCCTGTCTGCACCCCAAGTTCCTTATCCCCAGCCCTGCCCCACCCCAGAGCCTGCGCCCCCAGCACCCCAACCCTGAGCACCCTGCTGCACTGTGAACCCCTCATGCTCAGCCCCACCCCAGAGCCCTCACTTGAGGGGAAAAACATGCAACTTAAATTTGGTGGTCAGTTTGGAGTATCGTGTTTAGCACAATACTTGATTATTTTGCACCCTTTAAAGTATATAACTAGTCGTATACAGGTGTTACAAAGTGGGAATGTTCTTAATGTTTTCTCTGAATACTGTGTGGGTGCCTCAGTTTCCCCTATGTATTTCTCAAGGATCTACATTGTAGGATAAGGGTGTGTGATTGTTGTAGAGCCCCGGAGGGCCAGTGTGATGCCGTCTGCACAGAGAATGGCCGAAACCCTGTCTCCGGGCAATTGATGGCCTGGGCTGCTCTCCTGCAAGGTGCCAACTGAAGGTGTTGGAGAAGAAAGACATCAGGTGGCCTCCTAATGCCTGGAAAAGAGACAAAGGCCAGAGGAGGGAGTGTCAGTGCCTGTACGGACTTCCGGGAAGCACATGATGTGGAAGGGGATGCTGGGATGCTTTGGAACTACTCCATACAAAGCCAGTCAGGACTCTGGGGGAGCCTCCTCTCTCTGAGCAGACTGTCTCCAAGGCAAGAAGCTTACACCTTCCTGGGTCTGACCTCAGAGCATTCAGCATGCCCTTCCACACCGTGCACTTTCCGCAGCGAGTGTGCCCAGGCAGGTCCTGGGGCAACCAGAGGTCCCTGCACTCCAACTCTGCAGTCAGATGTGACTCTCAGCCAGCCGGTAAAACAGAAGGTTTATTAGACGACAGGATCACAGTCTAAAACAAAGCTTGTAGGTACAGAAAACAGGACCCCTCAGTCAGGACCATCTTGGAGGTTGGGGAGTCTAGACCCAAGTTCTGGGCCTCTCCCCATTTCCCCAGCCAGCTCCAAACTGACACTCCCTCCTCTGGCCTTTGTGTCTCTTCTGGACAAGGAGGCCACCTGATCTCTTTGTCCTCAACACCTTCAGTTGGCACTTTGCAGGGGAAACTGAGGCACCCACACAGTATTCAGAGAAAACATTAAGAACATTCCCACTTTGTCACAACAGGTGCAACAAAATATAATACCGTATATTGAAGCAGGCAAGTGCTGCTTCTGACTTTCCACTTTTAATTGACCCTCGTAATCTTGTGGTGCCGATGCGTTGTAGCTTCATTTTATATCGGCTTACAGAGCGGGAGCAGGGGGGTGGGCACCATCATTTTGGGCACCACCAAAAATTATACAAACCTGCCGCCTATGGCAGCAGGTAATAAAATCCGCAACCCCTGACCCCTTGGCTTGAGGAGACAGTTCAGGGAGCAGGGGGTGTCTCCCAAACAAACAATCTCCCTGACTAGCTAACTAAAGGATAAAGGATGGTGATACCTCAGGTTTAGGGATGGCTCTGGATGCCTCAGTCACTGCAGAGGGTCTGATGATCACTGCTGGCTGGGATCCTTTTCACCCAGGAGTCAGGCTGTTTCTGCCCCCAGGATTTCCCCTCACCCAAAGGGGTGCAGGGCTCTGGGTGCAGGTTACAATAACTCTACTAATCGCCCAAAGTTCATCTCCCACCCCAGCATTCAGACACACTCCCAGCAGGCAGCAACTCTGCCCCAGCAGCCAGAGCAATGGGGCCACATGGTGACTGATCTCAGCTGGGGGATGTGGGGGCTAACTCAGCCAGGCTGAATGGGGAATTTTTGCAACAAAACTCTAAACTGGGCATCACCCTGGAGTGGGAAAGGGCCAAGCTGATGGGTGTTGCTGTTCTAAGATGGATCCTGAATTCCGGCCTGGGCCTCACCAGCCCCAACAGCCAACCCTGCCCTTGCTGTGGTCAGCTCCAGACCCCTCCAAAATGGCTTCTCAGGCGAGAGGCATCTCAGTCCCTATGGATCAGCTTAGTTCTTCTTCCTAGGCTGTCCCTTGTCAATCATTCGACTCTGCCCCCTCCTCTGAGCAGGCACCAGCCACCCTCCCCCATGCCAATGGGGCCCCTGGCATGCAACACAGTGACTCTCCCATCCCCGGTCACCCAGTGACGCTGAGCCTGTCCTCAGCCCCCCTCTTGCCAAAGCAGTGTAACCCTTCTGCCCCTCTGAGTTGGCAGCAACAAGGACTGGGTTCAGTATCCAGGGGATCCGTTTCAATAACACAATGCAAACTTTCTGTAACTTGCTCTTTGAGATGTGTTGCACATGTCGATTCTGTGAGCCACTGTCCTACCCCTCTGTTGGAGGTGCTGGCGAGAAGGAAGTGAGAAGGTGTGGGGTCATCCAGTCCCCTCCACTGTGACATGAGAGCTCTGCACTAGGGGGTGCTAGAGCCGGCCTGGGGGTATCACCGGTGACTGTGCGGGGCTCGCACACCTAGCATGGAGTGGACGTGTGCAACACATCGCTAAGAACAACTGCTACAGGAAGGCTAGTCACTGGTTTTTGTCCAAACCTGTGGCGTTGTTCAGGGATGCAGCTCGGTGTGCTTGGCTGTCACCTGTGGCTGTGACACCAAATTTTAATCCCTTGGCCTACATTTTTCCAGAAGTGATTAGTGATTTTTGCGTGTCTGATACGCAGAGGCTGGGAGCTCCCACTTTCCTATCAGGCCCCTTTTAAAGGTCTCAGTTAGGCACCTAAAATCACTAGTGATTGCTGATAATCTAGGCATTTACCTCAAAGTATCTAATGCAGGGTGGGGGAGGGGTGAAAATATATGGGACCCTGTGTGGGTTATTTTTGTTCCCCCACGTTCTGCCCTGTTTGCCAAGCTAGGGGTCTGATCCGTTCCCTCCTTGTCCCTTAAATTCTCCTTCCTGTCCCCATCCTCCTGTTTCCCCCCGTCTCCCTCCCTGCCTCCTGTCAGCCCAGGGGTGGCTGTATTAACTGAGTCTGCTCTTGGTTGTGTGCGAGATGGGGGCCGTTGTTGTGAAGATTAGCCTGGCTGTAGGAAAATGGTGGCCAGCTGAACTAAGGGCCGTCAATGACCTGATCCTTACAGGGAATCACCTTCAGATGCTTGGCCTCTTTTTCACATGGCCACTGTCTCAGTTGGTTCTTTGCCATTCCTGGATTGAGTTGGGGGCATGGGGAGATGGGGCAGGGAAACAGAGTGAGCCTGGGGATTCTCTGAGGTCATTTAAACCAGAGCAGAGCATAGTGTCGGGGACAGACCTGTACCCCCTCCCCACAGAGACATGGGGGTACTGTGAATGGAGGAGGTGAGGGACCAAGTGACCCTGTGGACCTGCAAAATTAATACGACCAGAGCAGGAGAGAGGGGGTACAGACCCTCCGCACTCTCTCTTGTCCAGAATGACCCTGACTACCAGAACTGAGGGGATCCTCAGAGCTGGAGGGGACAGACCCCTGCAGTATCTGGAGTACTCCCTTTGGGGTCATGCCACCTTGCACTCTGTGCAGGGAGCATACAAGAACAAGCAGCAGTGAGTTACCGCTTGAAGGTTGTGAGCTCTATGCAGTGGGGGGTCTTTAGACCCAACAGATGGGGAGGGTGCCCCCTGCAGGATGGGTTTCCTCCTGAAAGGAGCTGGAAGGGTGTAGGACCCAACAGCATAAGTGGGAACCCCATTTCTCAGGGGAAGTAGGGTCCAGCAGCAAGGAGAACCACCTCTGGATTACCTGCAGTGAGGTCTTGGTGAGATTTTCAGGGAGAGGCTGCTGCTGACCCTCAGCTGTGTTTCAGGGTTTCACATTATCCAGACGATAACCGGCTGTGATCTCCGGGAAGACAACACCACTTGGGGGTTTTACCAGGATTCATATGATGGACGAGACTTCCTTACCTTCGATAAGGAGACCATGACTTGGGTAGCAGCAGATATTGGAGCTCAGATCACCAAGAGGAGATGGGATGTTGAAATAAATGACAACCAGGGATGGAAACACTACCTGGAAGAGGAATGTGTTTCCTGTCTAAGAAGTTGTCTAGAGTACGGGAAGGAGACTCTACAGAGGAAAGGTAAGGCAGGGGGACAAGCCCCACCCAGAAGGTCACTACAAGTTACATCTGCATGCCCCAGGCCCAGTTCCAAAATGGAGCAGGGGGTGGTTCAGCTAACCTTGCACCCTGGATGAGTGGGGAAACAAACCCTCTTCTCCCCCCACCCCGCGCTCTGCTGGGGGGAAAAAAGATAAGAAATTGAAAATGTTAGAAGCAGCTCACTGTAGAGAAGCTGACCTAATGAGCCCAAATTTGCAACACAAATTCTCTCTCTTCCCCTGGTGTGACACAGCGTTATGAAGGCGATCTGCCTGTGTGTGCCTTTTAGAGCACTTTGCTTAATTATGGAAGTGCCACTGCTTTTATGGACACCAGCTTCAAACACCATGTAGTTCTTCCTCATTCACTGGCTGCACCATCATATTTATTGTTACCCCCTCATCCCCCATGTCCCACTGACGGTAGCTTTTTTATTGTTGCCTCTTTGTCCAAACTTCTCCCACAGTCATCTATGCGCTTCCTTTCATGCCATCCCCTACTTGTGGAAGTGCCCTCCCCATACTAACCTGGAAGAATCTTACCCTTGTCCTCAGTTTCCCCTCCCCTCGAGACCTACCTTTGCTGCGACACTTCCATATGTATTACTTGATTCTCTTATCAATAAGACATCAGATAATCACACTCAGTCACATTTATTACCAAGCTTTTTAGTTAGAGATTAACCAGCACACATGTAGAAGGGAAGAGGTTAAATGCTTTACCACACTGATTCAGGAGGACAGTTGCAGCGTAATCTGCTTCAAAATGTTCACTCACGACTTCCCATGTATGTACAATTTCCCAAATTATTAGTATCATTACACACTAATCTTTCCCTTCCTAAACAGTTTTCGCTTGTTGTTCAAGGTTGCTTGACATTTGTACCCAGTTTTCTGCAACAATTATACTAGTTGCTTATTTCTCTCTGAAATGTCAGCAGAACATGATCTTATCCTTGGCCATCTTTAGAAATGCCAACAAGAAAAAGCTATGCAAATCAGTGTAATGTGTATTTCAGTGCCAAGAGGCTGGGAAACTGATTTTTTTAACATGGGAAAATCATTTTGAAATCAATAATATTGGGTAAATAGTTTTGTTAACAACCTACAGGAAATTAGCCAATAAATATTAGCTAGTTTGAGGGGCAGTTTACAGCCATGTGTCATTTTGTTTGTTTGTTTTTAATGGTCCTTTCCATCTCTAATTGGTCAGTTTATCTAGTTCATTTTTTGCTCCCTGGCCAGGGCAAGGTTCTTCTCTCTCTCAAATCCAGGAACTGAGAGGAGATGGGCACAGACCTAGCATATGATTGGCATCTGTATCTGGAACTTAGTGAAGCCTTTCAAGGTACTTGTGTCACTGTGGCTGGGAGCAGAGGCTTTTGGTTACCACACTCATAGAATCTGGTCAGGGACCTGGATTCAGGGTTCACCGTTGCTTGCTGATGCTGTGAATTTGGCACAGAAATCCTCTAACATGGTGGGTCTCTCTCACCACAGGGATTCTGTCTCATGGACTCTCATCCTCTGGGGTGTCAGAATTTCATGCTGCAAAGCGCTTGGAAAGGCTGCCTGGATTAGAGCTTAAAAACAACTAATTTCAATTTTGTCTTTTTCCCAGTGCGTCCAACAGCTAGAGTGAGTGACGGGTCATCTCATGATGGCCTCACCCCCCTCTCCTGTAAGGTCAGTGGGTTCTACCCCCGGGACATCACCGTGACTTGGCTGAGAAATGGGGAGAGCAGACAGCAAGAGACCTACTCTGAAGGCATCCTCCCCAGTGGGGATGGGACCTACCAGACCCGGGTGACAATGAAGATTGATCCCAAGATCAAAGCCCATTATTCATGTCACGTGGAGCATGAAAGCCTGTTGGAGCCACTCTCCATTTCCTGGGGTAAGGAGTGTGTGTGTCTGTTTTCCTAGTAGGAGAGGAGGAATCCAGTAAACTCAACCCTGAAAAATTCTCATGTCAGTGTATAGCCTGAAGCTGGAATTTGCTGAGGGTCTGTGAGGCCCTGTCCCCTTTGGCCCTGTCCCTCTGCAGTCAAGTTCTTGTGCTAGAGTCGGGTCCCACAGTGCCTGGAGCTCATGTCTTGCTCTACGGGTTGCTGCCTCTGGGGCTATTGGATACATCCCAGCAATACAGTGTCTGTGAAGGGAGAAGATTAACAATGAGACATTAAGGCCTGAAGGGACCATTCTGATCATCTGCTCTGAGCTCCTGCATAGCCCAGGGCAGGGGGGAATCACACCAGGGACCCCAGAATCCAGTCTGGTCATGTGGGCAAACTAGATCTGATCCTTCAGAAAGAGATGCCCATTCCAGATGTAAAGTCTCCAAGGGATGGAGACTTTACCACATCCCAGGGGAAGCTCAAATCTGCCCCTTATTTCCGCACAGAATTGGTCTTGCTTCAGCTTGCAGCCTGGTCTCAACTTCATGCAGTCGTGGTCCTGCCGTGAGTGCAGGGGCTGGGACTAGATGATCTCTTGAGGTCCCTTCCAGTCCTACGATCCAGCAGGTTCTCAGAAACATGGCTCTACGGGTCCTTCATTCTTGCCCATGTGGCCAGAATAGTGATTAATTTTGGGAGCAGTTTGTTTCTGTGTGCAGTGATGCTGGAAGGGAATGTGTGGCCTTGAAATGGTCTGAGGAGGCAGATTAGAGCCCTGCATCAGGGGAGAGTCTCCTATACCCCTAGCACAAAAGTCTTGGAATAATTTATTATACATGGAGCTGCCTTTCAGACATCTTTTTGCTTGGTTAATTGGGATGTGGAAAAATGCAGCATTTGGAAGTGCAAACCATTTCTAAAAGGGCATCCTGCACTGGAAATCTAGTCAGCAGATGGTTTCACAACATAATCCTGCTACCCACATACCCCTTAGGGGAGGGATAGCTCAGTGGTTTGAGCAGTGGTCTGCTAAACCCAAGGTTGTGAGGGCAATCTTTGACAGGGCCATTTAGGGATCTGGGGCAAAAATCTGCCTGGGAGTTGGACTAGATGACTTCCTAAGGTACCTTCCAACCCTGATATTCTATGGTTGCACTGATACTACACCCCTAGATCCCTTTGTGCCGTACTCCTTCCTAGACAGTCTCTTCCCATTCTATATGTGTGAAACTTGTTGTTTCTTCCTAACTGGATCACTTTAAATTTGTCTTTATTAAACTTCATCCTGTTTACCTCAGACCATTTCTCCAATTTGTCCAGATCATTTTGAATTATGACCCTATCCTCCAAAGCAGTTGCAATCCCTCCCAGTTTGGTATCATCTGCAGACTTAACAAGCTACTTTCTATGCCAATATCTAAGTCCTTGATGAAGATATTGAACAGAGCTGGTCCCAAACAGACCCCTGCAGAACCCCACTTGTTATACCTTTCCAGCAGGATTGGGAACCATTAATAACTACTCTGTGAGTACAGTTATCCAGCCAGTTATGCAGCACCTTATAGTAGCCCCATCTAAGTTGTATTTGCCTAGTTTATTGATAAGAATATCATGTGAGACCATATCAAATGCCTTACTAAAGTCTAGGTATACCACATCCACCGCTTCTCCCTTACCCACAAGGCTCGTTATCCTATCAAAGAAAGCCATCAGATTGATTTGACACGATTTATTCTTTACAAATCCATGCTGGCTATTCCTTATCACTTTCCAAGTGTTTGCAGATGATTTCCTTAATTACTTGCTCCATTATCCTCCCTGGCACAGAAGTTAAACTAACTGGTCTGTAGTTTGCTGGGTTGTTTTTATTTTCCTTTTTAGAGATGGGCACTATATTTGCCCTTTTCCAGTCTTCTGGAATCTCTCCTTTCTCCGATGACTTTCCGAAGATAATAGCTAGAGGCTCAGATACCTCCTCTATTAACTCCTTGAGTATTCTAGGATGCATTTCATCAGGCCCTGGTGACTTGCAGGCATCTAACTTTTCTAAGTGATTTTTAACTTGTTCTTTTTTCATTTTATCTTTTAAACCTACCCTCTTCCCATTAGCATTCATATAGAGGCAAGATAATATTTTCTGTCCTATTATCTGTCCCTTTCTTAATGATTCCCAGCATTCTGGTCACTTCTTTGACTGCTGCTGCACACTGAGTGGATGGTTTCAGAGAACTATCCACACTGACTGCAAGATCTTTCCCTTGAGTGGTAACAGCTAATTTAGCCCCCATCATTTGATACGTATAGCTGGGATTGTGTTTTCCAATGTGCATTACTTTGCATTTATCAACATTAAATTTCATCTGCCATTTTGTTGCCCAGTCACCCAGTTTTGTGAGATCCTTTTGTAGCTCTTCACAGTCTGCCTGGGACTTAACTATCTTGAGTAGTTTTGTATCATCTGCAAAGTTTGCCACCTCACAGTTTACCCCTTTTTCCAGATCATTAGTGAATATATTGAATAGGACTGGTCCTAGTACAGATCCCTGGAGGACACCACTAGTTACCTCTTCATTCTGAAAACTGACCATTATACCTCCCATCGTTTTCTATCTTTTAACCAGTTACTGATCTGTGAGAGAACCTTCCCTCTTATCCCATGGCTGCTCACTTTGCTTACGAGCCTTTGGTGAGGGACCTTGTCAAAGGCTTTCTGAAAATCTAAATACACTATATCCACTGGATCCCCTTGTCCACATGCTTGTTGACCCCATCAGAGAATTCTAGTAGATTGGCGAGGCATGATTTCCCTTTACAAAACCCATGTTAACTATTTCACAACAAATTATGTTCATCTGTGTGTCTGACAATTTTGTTCTTTATGATAATTTTAACCAATTTGCCTGGTACAGTGAGGCTTAGTGGCCTGTAGTTGCCAAGGTCACCTGTGGAGCTGTTTTTAAAATATATAACCCCAATTGTGCCCCTGAGTTAGTGAAATAAGATTATTGTATTACTTTGTACAGTTTTACCTGAAAAATGATTGGGTAATTACTTGCATCATAGATATTACAGTAAGATCATAAATGTATTGATGATTTTAGAAGATGCTTTAGAAACATCAGCCCAGGGAAACTTTTCTCTTGTCATTTTACACTGATGTTGTGAACTTGTAGTGGAAAGTGAAGGTGGTGTTCCCAAAAGAGGGTTTCATGTGCATGTTCCACAATTTGCACTTTTCAGCTTAGCCAAATCTCTGTGTTTATTCTCATCTTCAACCAGCACCCTTTAGCTAAATGAACCTGCCCCCTTGCACCACTAACCCATGCCCCCCCAAATCAAATATCCCAACAGTTGAATAGTCCATCGGCTCACTGGAAGGATAAACTGCGTTTTCTTTTCTTTTTTTTTCTTTCTGTCCCTCCCTTTGTGCTGACCTTTGCCCCCAGCTGCTTTTTGTGCAGGTGCTGAGCTGCCCCAACCAGAGCTGTAACTAGGGATTTTTGCGGCCGAGGCAAGGGACAGGGGCAGCACATTTGGTTCTTCAGTGGTGGGTTCCTCTTGGAGGGAAGGATCTCAGCCAAATTGCTGCCATTCTCCGGTGGCAGGTCCTTCCCTCAGAGAGGGACAGGGGGACCTGCCACCAAATTTCTGCCAAAAAGCCAGACATGCTACCCCTCTCCCTTGCCACCGACCAGTAGCAATTCAGCAGTGGGTCCCTCAGTCCCTCCCGGAGGGAGGCACTTGCCGCTGAAGGAGACTTTCTGCGCCCCTCACCTTCCATGCCCGAAGCAAGTGCCTCCCTCACCTCACCCTCGTTACAGCACTGGGCCCAACATCTGAAGCCCTGGACTTCAGAAAAACAGACTGACTCCCTCAGGGAACTGATGAACAGGATCCCTTGGGAGAATAACATGAGGGGGAAAGGAGTCCAGGAGAGCTGCTGTATTTTAAAGAATCCTTATTGAGGTTGCAGGAAAAAAACATCCCGATGTGTAGAAAGAATAGTAAATATGGCAGGCAACCTGCTTGGCTTAACAATGAAATCCTTGCTGATCTTGTACGCTTCTTTTTTGCATTTAAGAAGTGGAAGATTGGACAAATGACCAGGAAGGAATATAAAAATATTGCTCAGGCATGCAGGAGTGAAATCAGGAAGGCCAAATCACACTTGGAGTTGCAGCTAGCAAGAGATGTTCAGAGTAACCAGGGTTTCTTCAGGTATGTTAGCAACAAGAAGAAAGTCAAGGAAAGTGTGGGCCCCTTACTGAATGAGGGAGGCAACCTAGTGACAGAGGATGTGGAAAAGCTAATGTACTCAATGCTTTTTTTGCCTCTGTTTTCATGAACAAGGGCAGCTCCCAGACTGCTGCACTGGGCAGCACAGCATGGGGAGGAGGTGACCAGCCCTCTGTGGAGAAAGTGGTTCGGGACTATTTAGATAAACTGGACAAGCACAAGTCCATGGGGCCGGGTGCACTGCATCCAAGGGTGCTAAAGGAGTTGGTGGATGTGATTGCAGAGCCATTGGCCATTATCTTTGAAAACTCATGGTGATCGGAGGAGGTCCCAGATGACTGGAAAAAGGCTAATGTAGTGCCCATCTTTAAAAAAGGGAAGAAGAAGGATCCAGGGAACTACAGGCCAGTGAGCCTCACCTCAGTCCTTGGAAAAATCATGGAGCAGGTCCTCAAGGAATCAATTCTGAAGCACTTAGAGAAGAGGAAAGTGATCAGGAACAGTCAGCATGGATTCATCAAGGGAAAGTCATGCCTGACTAACCTAATTGCCTTCTACGAAGAGATAATTAGGTCTGTGGATGAGGGGAAAGCAGTGGATGTGTTATTCCTTGACTTTAGCAAAGCTTTTGATATGGTCTCCCACAGTATTCTTGCCAGCAAGTTAAAGAAGAATGGGCTAGATGAATGGACTATAAGGTGGATAGAAAGCTGGCTGGATCGTTGGGCTCAATGGGTAGTGATCAATGGCTCCATGTCTAGTTGGCAGCCAGTTTCAAGCAGAGTCCCCTAAGGGTTGGTCCTGGGGCCAGTTTTGTTCAATATCTTCATTAATGATCTGGAGGATGGTGTGAACTGCGCCCTCACAAGTTTGCAGATGACACTAAACTTGGAGTGGTTGGTAGGATACAGAGGGGCCTACACAAATTAGAGAATTGGGCCAAAAGAAACCTGATGAGGTTCAACAAGGACAGTGCAGAGTCCTGCACTTAGGACAGAAGAATCCCATTCACTGTTACAGACTAGGGATTGAGTGGCTAGGAAGCAGTTCCACAGAAAAGGACCTAGGGATTATAGTGGACGAGAAGCTGGATATGAGTCGACAGTGTGCCCTTGTTGCCAAGAAGGTGAATGGCATTTTGGGCTGTATAAGTAGGGGCATTGCCAGCAGATCGAGGGACGTGATCATTCCCCTCTATTCGACATTGGTGAGGCCTCATCTGGAGTACTGTGTCCAGTTTTGGCCCCACGCTACAAGAAGGATGTGGAAAAATTGGAAAGAGTCCAGCGGAGGGCAACAAAAATGATTAGGGGGCTGGAGCACATGACTTATGAGGAGAGGCTGAGGGCACTGGGATTGTTTAGTCTGCAGAAGAGAAGAATGAAGGGGGATTTGATAGCAGCCTTCAATTACCTGAAGGGGGGTTCCAAAGAGGATGGATCTAGACTGTTCTCAGTGGTAGCAGATGACGGAACAAGGAGCAATGGTCTCAAGTTGCAGTGGGGGAGGTCTAGGTTGGATATTAGGAAACTCTAGTTCCCTAGGAGGGTGATGAAGCACTGGAATGGGTTCCCTAGGGAGATGGTGGAATCTCCTTCCTTAGAGGTTTTTAAGGTCAGACTTGACAAATCCCTGGCTGGTATGATTTAGTTGGGGTTGGTCCTGCTTTGAGCAGGGGGTTGGACTAGATGACCTCCTGAGGTCCCTTCTGTGACGGAGCAGGGAGTGGGGCGGATTTGATCTGGGAATGTTGCTGGGGAGTTACATTGGGGATGAGAACTAATCTACCTGAGCCAGGAGCAGGGTGGGGAGAAATCACATCTTCTGCCTGGGAGACTGAACAAAGGAGAGGAGGGGGAGAGGGGAGGTGTGAGGAAAAACGGAGAGAGTAAATTTTTTAGTTTCAGTTTGGGCTGGGTGGTGCAATGCAGGGAACCCCAAGCTGGGATCTAAGCTCCCTGAACCCCCAGAAGGACTTGATTGAGGGGTCCTGGTTGTGCCTACAAGCTCTCCTGTAGACTGTGTTCCTATTGTCCAATAAACCTTCTGTTTTACTGGCTGGCTAAGAGTCACAGGGAGTCCCAGGAAGAGGGGTGCAGTTCTGCTCTCCATGACACCTTCTAACCCTGATAGTCTATGATTCTATCAGTGGCCTACAGTCAGCCCTCCTGTTCTGGGTGTAGGCCGTCAGGCAAGGTAGATTCTCCTGCACCCATCCTCCCTTGCTTCTTGTGTTGCACCAGGACTGGGCAGGAGACAGCCATCCAGAAGCCTGGTGTGGGGATGCAGAGCCTGCCCAGAACCAGAATCATAGGCACCTAGGGAACTTTTAGGGTGGAAAGTTGGGCTCTGAGTAAGTCCATATGCACCTACAGGGTTCAGAGGCAGCCAAGTGGGAGTTTGTGAATCTCAGTAGGATCTGATTCTTGGGCTTAGGCACTTAAAGTGAAAGGTGTCAAAGTCTTTTTGACTTTACTTCTAACTCTTACCGGCAACATTTCTCCTTCCATTTTTTTTGAATACTCTAGGAAATACATTAACAAAAATCAGTTCATTACCACAGAGATCTGGTTGCCTGGCAATATCTCATGTCATTTCCCAAACACCAAGTTCAGCAAATTCAAAACTTCTGAACACCTGAAAAGATATAGTTGTGGTACATTCACTGTGATGTTGCACTCCATATGGAAATACGCTTATGAATATGACACAACTGGAATATGATTTATGCAATACGCTCTATGTAAGATGTCATTAGAAAGGTCAGGGCTTACTGAATGGGTTTATCCTCTCTGTGTGACTAGATCTTTTCTGAATCGGAAGGTAGGAATATTGACCTGTGTATCTGTACTTCATGTCATCTGCTGTGGGTCTCTCCCACTGCTAGCACTTCAGATATAACAGTGGAAAAGACACAGTGCTAATGGCTCATCAGCTAGCACAATAGGCTGTGAAAAACTTGGTTTTCCTTCCTGCTGACTTTCTATGCCGCTGCTAACTCATGGACTCTGGCTTAAACTCAGGTGGGCTGGTCGCCTAAATCTGAACTTTATGTAACTTTCAGAGTGAAGGAGGGGAGGCAGGTTTGGAAGACAGAAGATTCTTGCCTTAGGGAATCCTATTTAAGGGTGGGAAATGTCGTAATCCTGGTTATCAGTGCTCCCCTGCCACCCCATCCAAGAGGACTGCTGGAAACAACTGAAGACTGAACTGGGGACAAGCAGGGGACCCACAATGGAAGGGCGTCTAGTCTGTGCAAAGATTCTTAGAACAGATGTTAGGGTGAGATATTACATGTAAGAAGTTTTCTTAGTGTATTAAGCTTAGTTTGCATGCTCTGTTTTGTTTTGCTTAGTAACCTACTTCATTCTATCTAGCTCATGGACCACTTAAATCCTACCTTTATACTTCATGAAATCACTTTTGTTTACTATTAAACCCAGTGTAAGTAATCGTTACCTGGAGAAGGCAAGCTATCTGTACATATTCTCTTCCATACTGAGGGAAGAGGCAAATTTAATACAATTGTGGGTTTGAACTCCTAGGAGGGGTGGACACTTGGGTGCTGGTGCAAGTCCCTTCAGCTGAGCTGTCTCAGAGCAGATCTTGATCTCTGTGCAGCTGAGTGTGGCCTTGCCTGTGCGCTTGGCTGGAAAAGGCTGGAGGGAACCTAGCCCAGAAAGTCCAGGTAAAAAGGGGGCTCAGGCTGGCAGAAAACCCCAAATGACACTTCAGAGGGTCGAACCCATCACTGCCCCTTTGTGGGATGACCCACTACACCCTGCTCACACCCTGCTTTTGCCCTGTACAGAACAGGTGTCCTGCATTCACATACTTAGGCTTTGTCTACACAGGAACTTCATCAGCAAAACTTTTGTTGTTCAGGGCTGTTAAACACCCTTTCCCCCCCCCCCCACCCCTTGCATGAGAAAAGTTTTACTGACAAAAAGCGGTGGTGTGAATAGCCCTTTGTCAACAGGAATGCTCTCCTGCCGACCACACTGCTGCCGCTCTCTGGGGGTGGATTTTTTTGGTGGGGGGGGGACACTGCGCACCTTTTAATGGCACAGCTGTAGTGTCATTGCTGTGTTGCTAAAAAGTGCACAGGGTAGCCATAGCCAGAGCCTGTTTCACAGAGAGAATACCACAGCTGCTAACTTTTACAGACCTTCACTATTATGTTCATGATGTCCTCTAATACTACAGTTTCAATTACCCTTCATTAAACACACACAAACCAGACATTTATTTTCTAGAGATGGTTGAACTTTTTCCAGCAAATAGACAGCTGCAGCGGCACAGGAGCCAGCGAACAGAGCTGCTAACAGGGTAGTTTCAGTGGGAGTTCTGTTGGAGGAGCAGGTTTTTGTAGTTTGTGGATTGTATTGTGGAGTTTGTGTGTGAGTGAGTGTGTGTGCAGGCTGCTAGGGGCAGTGTGCTGGGACAGAGGCTGAGCCCTGAGTAGGGGGCGGGGCTTACCTGATTAGGGGTCCTATATAAGTAGCCAGGCACTCAGGCAGCGGCAAAGACAGCTGCAGCGGCACAGGAGCCAGCAACCAGAGCTGCTAACAGGGGAGTTTAGGTGGAAGTTTCCAGGGGGAGGTTGCAGGGGAGACCAAGGCGGAGAAACCAACAAGACAGAAAAGGGAAGGGGCAGGGGTCTGCCAGCAGCCCAGTGCTTGTTGGGGGCCTGTGGTGCGGTGTGTGGCGTAGACTGCCAGGCACAGAGTTGGAAGGCCATGACTGAGACAGAGGCAGCCGTGAGGGACACACTGAGGATGACCGGATGTGGAAGCTGTGGCATGTACATGGTCCTGGAGGGGGCACCTGAAAGGAGTTTTGTCTGCATGAAGTGCCGCCTGATAGAGCTGCTGGAAGAAAAGATAAGAGGACTGGAGATGCAGGTGGAAACTCTGGCTGAGTTTAAAAGGGGGTTTGAGCAGATGATGGAGCACATACGTGATGAGGCACAGGGGATAAGCTCAGATGTGCGGATGGAAGCAGGACCAAAGAATTCTGAGGAGGGGCTGCTGGGTGAGGAAAGTGGACGGTGGAAGCATGTGACTAGGAGAACCAGGCAGAGGAAAAGACGGGCCAGCGACGGAGAGATAGAACTCAGGAACAGGTTTGCTGGGTTGGAAAATGAAGATGGAGCACAGCAGGTGCTCGCTGAAGGAGAGAGGGCGAGGAAAAAGAGACGAGCAGCTAGTCCTGCAGAAGGAGGGGAGGAGTCAATGGAGGCATCACCAAGTATGAGCCACAGGAGGATTGCAAGGGCCAATATGAATCGAGAGGACTTGCGGCCAGCGGGTGCAGGGGATAGACCGGAGAATAACACTGTGACCAGGAAAAGGCTAGTCTATGTGATTGGAGACTTCTTACTGAGAAGAATAGACAGGCCTGTAACTAGAGCTGATCGGGAGAACAGAAGGGTGTGCTGTCTGCCGGGTGCTAAGATACGGGATGTGGACCAGAGGCTGAAAAGGATCCTAGCGGGAGCGGGAAAGAATCCGTTGATTCTCCTTGATGTGGGAACGAATGATACGGCTAGTTACTCGCTGGACTGTATCAAGGAGGACTATGCCAGACTGGGGAAGACGCTCAAGGAAATCGAGGCTCAGGTGATCTTCAGTGGGATTCTGCCGGTTCCTAGAGAAGGGCAACAAAGGTGTGACAAGATTATGACGATTAACAGATGGCTCAGGCAGTGGTGCTATAAGGAGGGCTTTGGGATGTACAGTCAGTGGAAAGCGTTTACGGACAGATGACTGTTCTCTCGGGATGGACTTCACCTAAGTAAGGAGGGAAATAGACTTCGAGGATGGAGGCTCGCCGACCTCATTAAGAGAGCTTTAAACTAGGAAGTTGGGGGAGATGGTTGGGAGATGTCCAGGAGATCTCCACGCCGGAATTTAACCTGGAGAGGGAAGTAAACAAAGTGAGAAGGGATACGCTTGTGGACCGAAGAATTGACCCAAGGAGGAAAAGTGGAGTAGAAACTAGACTAACAGGTGATGCTGGTGGTAGAAGGTCTGTGCACAACGGGGTAAAGAATGTCACTGACGCCAAACACCAAAAATTAAAATGTCTGTACACTAATGCGAGGAGCCTAGGTAACAAGATGGAGGAACTGGAGCTACTGGTGCAGGAAGTGAAACCGGATATTATAGGGATAACAGAAACCTGGTGGAATAGTAGTCATGACTGGAGTACAGGTATTGAAGGCTATGTGCTGTTTAGAAAAGACAGGAAGAAAGGCAAAGGTGGTGGAGTAGCATTGTACATCAATGATGAGGTTAACTGTAATGAAATAAGAAGTGATGGAATGGATAAGACAGAGTCTGTCTGGGCAAAAATCAAACTGGGTAAAAAAGCTACTAGAGCCTCCCCTAGATAGTGCTTGGGGTGTGCTACAGACGGCCGGGATCTGATTTGGATATGGATAGAGACCTCTTTAATGTCTTTAACGAAGTAAACACTAAGGGGAAATGTGTGATCATGGGAGACTTCAACTTCCCAGATATAGACTGGAGGGCAAGTGCTTGCAAGAATAATAGGGGTCAGATTTTTCTGGATGTGATAGCGGATGGATTTCTTCACCAAGTAGTTGAAGTACCGACAAGAGGGGATGCCATTTTAGATTTGGTTTTGGTGAGCAGTGAGGACCTCGTAGAAGAAATGGTGGTAGGGGACAACCTTGGTTCGAGTGATCATGAGCTGATTCAGTTCAAACTAGATGGAAGGATAAACAAAGGTAGATCTGGGATTAGGGTTTTTGACTTCTCAAGGGCTAATTTTAAAGAGTTAAGGAAATTAGTTAGGGAAGTGGATTGGATGGAGGAACTTGTGGATTTAAATGCGGAGGAGGCCTGGAATTACTTTAAGTCAAAGCTGCAGAAACTGTCGGAAGCCTGCATCCCAAGAAAGGGGAAAAAAACCATGGGCAGGAGTTGCAGGCCAAGCTGGATGAGCAAGCATCTCAGAGAGGGGATTAGGAAAAAGCAGAAAGCTTACAGGGAGTGGAAGAAAGGCGGGATTAGCAAGGGAAGCTACCTTAGTGAGGTCAGAACATGTAGGGATAAAGTGAGGAAGGCTAAAAGCCATGTAGAACTGGACCTTGCAAAGGGAATTAAAACCAATAGTAAAAGGTTCTAAAGCCACATAAATAAGAAGAAAACAAAGAAAGAAGAAGTGGGGCCGCTATACACTGAGGATGGAATGGAGGTTAAGGATAACCTAGGCATGGCCCAATATCTAAATAAGTACTTTGCCTCAGTCTTTAATAAGACTAGTGAAGAGTTTAGGGATGATGGAGGGATGATAAACGGGAATGAGGATATGGAGGTGGATATTACCACATCTGAGGTAGAGGCCAAACTTGAACAGCTTAATGGGACAAAATCGGAGGGCCCGGACAATCTCCATCCAAGGATATTAAAGGAACGGGCACGTGAAATTGCGAGCCCGTTAGCGAGAATTTTTAATCAATCGGTAAACTCGGGGGTTGTACCATACGACTGGAGAATTGCTAACGTAGTTCCTATCTTCAAGAAAGGGAAAAAAAGTGATCCAGGTAACTATAGGCCTGTTAGCTTGACGTCTGTAGTATGTAAGGTCTTGGAAAAAATTTTAAAGGAGAAAGCAGTTAAGGACATTGAGGTCAATGGTAATTGGGACGAATTGCAACATGGATTTACTAAAGGTAGATCATGCCAAACCAACCTGATCTCCTTCTTTGAGAAGGTGACGGATTACTTAGACAAAGGAAATGCGGTAGATCTAATTTACCTCAATTTCAGTAAGGCGTTTGACACGGTTCCGCATGGGGAACTGTTAGTGAAATTGGAAAAGATGGGGATGAATATGAAAGTTGTAAGGTGGATAAGGAACTGGTTAAAGAGAAGACTCCAGCGGGTCGTACTGAAGGGTGAACTGTCAGGCTGGAAGGAGGTTACTAGTGGAGTCCCTCAAGGATCGGTTTTGGGACCGATCTTATTTAACCTTTTTATTACTGACCTTGGCACAAAGAGCGGGAATGTGCTAATAAAGTTTGCGGATGACACAAAGCTGGGGGGTATTGCTAACACGGAGAAGGACTGGGATACAATACAGGAAGATCTGGACCACCTTGTAAACTGGAGTAATAGTAATAGGATGAAATATAATAGTGAAAAGTGCAAGGTCATGCACTTAGGGACTAATAATAAGAATTTTAGATATACATTGGGGACGCATCAGTTGGAAGCAACAGAGGAGGAGAAGGACCTTGTGGTATTGGTTGATAGCAGGATGTCTATGAGCCACCAATGCGATATGGCCGTTAAAAAAGCAAATGCGGTTTTAGGGTGCATCAGGCGAGGTATTTCCAGCAAGGATAAGGAGGTGTTAGTACCGTTATATAAGGCGCTGGTGAGACCCTACCTGGAATATTGTGTGCAGTTCTGGTGTCCCATGTTTAAGAAGGATGAATTCAAACTGGAACAGGTTCAGAGATGGGCTACTAGGATGATCCGAGGAATGGAAAACCTGCCTTATGAAAGGAGACTCAAAGAGCTTGGCTTGTTTAGTCTGGCCAAAAGAAGGCTGCGGGGGGATATGCTTGCTCTATATAAATATATCAGGGGGATTAACGTTAGGGAGGGAGAGGAATTATTTAAGCTTAGTACTAATGTAGGCACAAGGACAAATGGGTACAAACTGGCTATTAGGAAGTTTAGACTTGAAATTAGACGAAGGTTTCTAACCATTAGGGGAGTGAAGTTCTGGAACAGCCTTCCAAGGGAAGTAGTGGGGGCAAAAGACTTATTTGGCTTTAAGACTAAGCTTGATAAGTATATGGAGGGGATGATATGATGGGATAGTTTAATTTGGGCAATTGATCTTGGATTATCAGCAGATAAGTCTACTCAATGGTCTGTGAGGGGATGTTGGATGGGATGGGATCTGAGTTACTGCAGAGAATTCTTTCCTGGGTGCTGGCTGGTGAGTCTTTCCCAGATGCTCAGGGTTTAGCTGATCGCCATATTTGGGGTCGGGAAGGAATTTTCCTCCAGGGCGGATTGGCAGGGGCCCTGGAGGTTTTTCGCCTTCCTCTGCAGCGTGGGGCATGGGTCACTTGCTGGTGGATTCTCTGCAGCTTGAGGTCTTCAATAACTCAGTCATGTGTTAGGGGTTGTTATAAAAGTAGATGGGTAGGGTTCTGTGGCCTGCTTTGTGCAGGAGGTCAGACTAGATGATCATATTGGTCCCTTCTGACCTACGAGTCTATGAGTCAGGTAAAGTGGCTACTACCATCACTATGTTTTGTCCCAAGAAGCCTTTACAGACATTCGGAGGGGAAATGGGCCCTTTGCCCACAGAAATGGTCTATCGGGGATGGCTGCAGGCAGCAGGCGGAAAGTTAATGTCATCAAAATTATTTGACTACTGGGTAATGTAAGCAAAATCACTAAAGGAGTGTCTGAGGTTTCTACTGGAACTTAACTTGACTGCCCCTGGCTGTCTCTGGTTGTACAAGATGGAAGTGTAATCGGGGTACAGTTGTGTAAAAAAAATTATTACAGTGCAAGGGATGTTAGACAAAACAAAATTTTGTGTGTAATTGTGTAAGGTTTTAAAAACCTAAACTGAGACTTATGGTTTGTAATATAATGTTATGAAGGTTAAACTGTGGAAGGGATGTGCATTTTCCTTGAACGTGTGCAGTGTATATTGGAGAAGGGGTAAAAGAAATGCAAACAAAATGTGGTACTTAGTTAAAACTCTATTAGGACTCCAAAGGGAGCCACAATAGGTTGTGGTTTCTTTTTCAGATCTGTGTGTTTTGAAGCAGAAGATGAAAGTGGAAAGTAATCAGAACTCGGGTGGAAGTTGATTGTGTCCCTTTTAAGACAGTCTCTGATGGCTTTGGATCCAAAAGCAAGCCTGAAAGCCTGTGTGAATGCAAATGACCTAGCTGAAGGGGGAAAGAGAGAACCGCCCATCAGTGGCAGCACAAAGGAGCTGCAAATAATAAATACATCTGGTCAGCAAACAAGCTACTGGAAGATTCAGATTGTGGCCCTCCAGGAAAGGGAGGTGAAAAAACAAGTCACGCCTGAAAATAAGGGGGACAGGTTAACCCTAAGGAGTGTGTGTGTGTATGTACAGTGCTAAAGCTAAATCTAAAGCTGTCTCTCAGCTATTACCTGAGGATAAACTGAAAGCTTGGTACAGCAGAGAAACTATTGCAAACTTGGTCTGTTGTACAAGAGGGGAAACTGAGGCACACCACCTCATGAATTTCACAGGTGACCAGTGAGTGGGGTAATTCACTTTCTTACTAGTTAAAATAAGGACAGCCTGGAGGTAATTCTTCTGTTTTTCCTGCAATTAGCAAGGAAATTTGTAAAAGGAAGTGGTATTATTATTATTAAGCACTAATCTGTCCCTACCTGGGGTGTATGTGGAAATTGTTTCTTTTGTTTTTCAGACACTTTACAAGCACGCTGGTGCCAGCAAAAGACTAACCCATAATATCATGAATCTATATTTTGTGTTGTTTGTCTGTGGTGTTTGTCTTGTTGTTAGCATTGCTCTGTTTCAATGAACAGAAAACCTCATGACATGGGTGGGGATGGCTTCAAAAGGCTGACCTGGAGGAAGATGTGTATGGAAATTCAAAATGCTCGACTAGGAGGCCAGCACCTGTGTAGTAGCTACCGTGGTATCTGGAAGTGAATCGGCAGCTAAGGTGGGCCCCACAAGCCCTATGGGAATAATGAGAAGGGGATTTGCTCGCTGGGAATCAATGGAGGGGTGTGTAAAATGGTGTAACTCCAGAGAAGATGTTTGAATGTGCCCCTCCCTGATGGCCATGGAGGAGCACACCCAATGGCCCATGGCAAGAGGTGGACAATTGGGTGTACTGTGTATGAGGTGTTTGCTGGAAATGTACATATTACTGGGGGCACAATTACACCAGCCCCTAACCAAATTCCACACTACACACTGCTCTCTGGGCTTTGGCACACAGATAGATCTGTGACTCTTACTGCTGTGAATAATCGAACCAGCGCATACAGCCTGATTCCACACCATGTGGTTAAGTTGGTTTGGACAATAACCCATTTCTCTGTGGACATTCAATGGACTTATGATATGGACAAAAGCAGGAAAACCTGCATCGGCAGCGTATTGCAACTGGCAGCAACTGGACATGTTAAGAGCTTGACCCCGTCAAAGGAGGCGAGGAGGTGTGTCGGTGGTGGCCAGGATATTGGACCTTGCTGCAGTGCTCAGGTCTCTCGGTGTTGCTGTGGATTATTACAGCGGCTGGCGTATTGCTAAGTATACTTGTGTTACGTTGCCTATGGAAATAACCTAGAAGAAATGGAGTAAGCCCCTCCCCCCTGTACTAGAGAACCTGGACCCAACCTTCTCGGGCCCACTATAGTGGGAAGTCTGGAGCACTAACTGGAACAGGTGTGGCATGCCCGTACGGGAGAAGGTGCAGGGCATTGGGACAAATGGAATATCAACACCTTCCACCTTGATGCCTGGCCCTATCAGGAAATGTGTCACCATATGTCCTATGTTTTGCTAAGGGGGAGAATGGGAACAGGGACACAGGCAAGGCTCTGTGGCGTCAGGGCTGGGATGGGGACACTGAGGAAGGAAACTGGAATCATTGGTTGCTGGAAGTTCAATCCAATAAACATCTGACTGTTTGCACCTTTGGACATTGCTGCTCTGTGTGTTCGCAAGAAGGACCTGGTAATGGGAGGGTGAAGTGGTAAACCCTCTGACACTAACTAACATCTAACACACATTTGAACCTCTTCTTTTCACACCATTGCTCATTCTCAGGGGCTGCTTTGTCTCCAGACAGATCCATTCTCTTTCAGGACAGCCTTGCTCTTTCTGTTTGTTTCACTCATTGAGGTGTTAGGGTAAACACTCCCCTTCCCCCTGGTCTCAGACAAACACTAGTATTAACTGTTTGCTACTGATGGGTTTAGAAATCATTTGTCAAGATGCCATTTCTGGGGGATTTTTCCCTAGATCCAGTATTTTGTGTTCAAACATCTCCCAGCTTTCTTGATGAAAATAAGGCCACGGTTTCCTTGCAATATACAGGAAGAAGGTAGTTGTTTACCCCAGCTGGGAGTTGAACCCACAATCTCTGACTTAGAAAGCCATTGCCTTGTCCATTAGGCCACTGGGGCCCTGACAAAATAAATGGAAATTCCATCTCCTAAATGCATATTTCTCATATTAACTTGGAAGCCAAATACCCTCTTTCTGCACCTTACAGAAATGTCTGCATCCCCTGGCAGCAAGGATACTGGGCAGGTCGCTTACAGAGCTGAGCACCACCTTTCTGCCAGCCATCTTTAGAGAAGAAGGCTCTTTCCCCTGACAGCCACACAGAGCTGCCTAGCATCCCGAGAGCCTCCCTCGTGTTCTCCCACAGAAGCCGCCTGTCGGTGTGGGTGGGAAAAGGGAACCAGTGTGGCCTCATTCTGGGAAAGGAGGCCCTTGCCACGCCCAGGCCTGCCTCTTGCCTTCAGCCCAGGCAGCCAGAGGTGCTGGGGAGCTCCCTGGCAGGCCGCCACCCCACCTCTTGCTGCTCTGCTGGTCACTGCCTCACTTGAAGGCCCAGAGCAAAAGGAAACAAGCACATCTTTGGCAGAGGATGGTTTTGATCCATCAATTGCTGGGTTATGGGCCCAGCATGCTTCTGCTGCACCACTCTGCTGGATTTTCACAAGTAACAGCCAGCACCCAGCCTCCAGCCTCCACACTACACCCTGTGAACACTAGCACTGGCAGGCAGATGCGCGGTCTGCTAGGCAGCAGCCTTGGTAACAGCAGATTTGTATTCATGTGTCTCTACGGTGCAGTGGATCAGTGTGTTTGGCTGTTAACCCCCAGTGGGCACTACCCTTAGCTGCAGGCTGCGGTCTCAGGGGAATTGATAGTTTGCTGCTAAGAAGGGAGCCAGTGCAGCCCTCTGGTGCTGTGCTCCGAGCATCTGCCTAGCCCAGGCTGTCCACTGGCCTCAGGTGCTTCCCCCTCCATGCTCTGGAGCAGGGTGTCTCATCACAATTTTTTTGGTGGCCTCAGAGTGCGGCCATGCCTGCAGATGTGTTTCCTGGAGCCCCCGACAGCCTGGGTGGTACATGACGCCAATTCCCTGCTGGTAGCACCAGCAAAAACCAGTGCATCTGCCTGCCAGCGCTAGAGCTCACAAGGTGCTAGTGTGGATACTGGAGACTGGGTGCTGGGGAGGGTGGGTGAAAAGCCAGCAGAGTGGTGCAGCAAAAGTGTGCTAGGCCTGTAACCCAGTGGTTGGTAGATCAAAGCCATCCTGTGCTCAGGGCCGGCTTTAGGAAGTGCGAGGCCCAATTCAAACAGTTTCAACAGGGTCCTGGTAGGGATAACCTAAAAAAAAAAAAAAAATCTGTGTGGCTTGTACTCACTGGATGGTGCTCTGAGTCTTTTGGGGCAGATCCTTCGCTTACTCCAGGTCTTTGGCAGCACTGAAGTGCCGCTGAAGACCGAGAACAAGCAAAGGATCCACCCCTGAAGTGCGGCTGAAGACCCAGAGCGCTGCCAGGTGAGTAAAAATTAAAAAGGAGTCTCTAGCCAGGGAAGAGATTCTCACTGGGTGTGGGGCCAGAATTGGCCTAAAGCTGGCCCTGCCTGAGCTTGTTTCTTTTTGCTCTGGGCATTCAAGCGAGGCGGCGACCAGCAGAGCACCAAGAACCTGGGCCATGAGGCAAGAGGTACCTGAGGTGAGGCGGCGGCCTGCCAGGGAGCTCCCTGGCACCTCTGGCTGCCTGGGCTGAAGGCAAGAGGCAGGCCTGGGTGTGGCGAGGGCCTCCTGTCCTGGAATGAGGCTGCACTGGTCCCCTTTTCCCACCCACACCGGCAAGCGGCTGCTGCAGGAGAACACGAGGGAGGCTCTCGGGACGCTAGGCAGCTCTGTGTGGCTGTCAGGGGAAAGAGCCGAGGATCCCGACTCCACCTGCCATTGATTCGCGTGGCCCTGTGCGCCGTCAGCCAGGGCGGGCCAGGCTGCGGACGTGACTCGGGCTTGGGCAGCATGGCCGCGCTTTCCTGACGCGGTATAGCCCTGGGTGTCAGGTCGCTGTGCAGCTTTGATCTAAACTGACCAGCAGCCCACAGCCTCCCCCTGGGTCTGCCCCACCTGGTTACTCCTTACAGGCTGACCTTACCCCCCTTCCAGCCTGGATTCACCCCCTAATCATCCTACTGCCACTCAGAGCCACAGACGTGGAGGTGCTGAAGGAGGGAGGGGTGACTCTAGGGTGGGGTTTTTCTCTAAAAATGTCTGGTAGAAAGGTGATGCTCAGCTCTGTCAGCGACCTGCCCAGTTGCCTCGCTGCCAGGGGATGCAGACATTTCTGTAAGGACATTAAATGGGGTATTTGGCTTCTGAGTTAATGTGAGGAATGTGCACATATGAGAGGGAACTGCCCTCTGACCTTCAGCGGCCTAATGGACACGGCAATGGCTTTCTAGGTCAGAGATTATGGGTTCAAGTTCCATCTGAGATGAACAACTATCTTCTTCCTGTACATTGCATGGAAACCCTGGTCTTATTTTCACCAAGGAAGCTGGGAGAGGTTTGAGCACAAAGTGCTGGATCTTGGGAACAATCCCCCAGAAATGGCATCTTCCACTCCAGAAATGCTTTCTAAACCCAGCAGTAGCAAACAGTTCATACCAGTGTTTGTCTGAGAATGGAGGGAAGGGGAGTGTTTACTCCAAAACAGACAGGAAGAGCAGACAGAAACAATCACAGACCCAGACAGCGGTTATACAGACAAACACTAGGGCAGTGGGGACTACAGTGCTAGAACAACACAGCAATGAGGGTGTCACACCCCTGCTATTGATAGGTGAGTTCTTGCCAGACAGGATGCTACCAAACTAAGTTTACTTTAACCATCTTTACCTGGTGGTGCTGGGCATTGTCAGGACAGGACTGTGTTTCCAACAGCCCAGTAGCACCTTACTTCAGTGTGACTGGTGAGGATGTGACTGTTCACTTCCCAGCCTATGGCTGCCCCTGCAACATAGCCAAAGAGCAGGGCCTCAGACTGTCCCAGTAAGAGAAGCCCTTACACCCGCAAACAGTGATTGTGATTCTTTCTTTCCTGCCTCTGTGACCAGCTACATGAGAATCATCTACCTGCATTGTTAACATCTAGGCCTTTCCAGACAGGTGTGAAAATCCACATCCTAACAGCTGCCCCTGGGCTCCGCTTTGCCAGCTGCCTGCCATCTCCCTGCTGTTCATGCTGGCAAACTAAAGAGCGCTCTGAGCCAGCCCTGTGTGCCCTGCCTTCCCCTACCAGCGCTCACCCTCCATGCCACGGGGAGCTGGGCCATTGCGGGGTTTGCTGCTTTGTGCTCATGGAAGTAGCCTGTCACATCCCTGGACGTGGATCCGTTTGGTGTCCCAGCGGCTCATCATCCCGCAGGGCGCCCTGGGTGCAAGGACAGTGGGCAGCACGAGGCTTCTTCTGTATATCTCTGGAGTAGCCTCTAGCCACTCTTCCCCCTGCTGCGCACAGGACCAGCGCTAGAGTTTTTTGCACCCTAGGCGCACGGCTATTTCGCCGCCCCGCCCGCCGCTCTCTTGGCTCCAGTGGAGCTGCTGCAGCTATTTCTGCGGAGGGTCCATTGGTCCGCTGCTCCGGTGGAGCTGCCGCAGCCGTGCCTGCGGGAGGTCCATCGGAGCCGCGTGGGACCAGTGGACCGTCTGCAGGCAAGCCTGCAGCAGCTCCACCAGACCCGCGGACCAACGGATACTCTGCAGGCACGACTGCAGCAGGTCCACCAGAGCCGTCTGCTGCCCACCCCCAGCAAAATGCCGCCACCCCCGAAAATCCTGATGCCCTAGGAGATTGCCTAGTTCGCTTCAATGGAAGCGCCGGCCCTGGCTGCACACAGCCCCTAGGTACTCCCTGCCTGCACCCTGAGCTCCATCCTGCCTGCACACAGTCCCTAGGTACTCCCTGTCTGCACTCTGAGCTGGCTGAAAGGCTGAAAATTGAAGGTGAGATCAGGTTGAGTCTTTCTAACATATGTCCTCAGCTAGAAAAAAGGTGCCAGGAGAAGCAGGCACACCTGTGCCATTAGGAACATTACTGGTCTGTAAGTTATTTTATATTTTTATAAACACCTCTAGAAACACACTACTTGGTGCCAATCCCCTGTTTACAATTCTATTTGGAAACCCATCACTTAGCCAGCTTTTAATCCATTTAATGTGTGCCATGTTCAGTTTGTATCGCTCTAATTTTTTCACCAAATTTTGTGCACTATCACGTCAAACATCTTACAAAAATCTAAGTCTTACATCAACACTAATGCCTTTATCAGCCACGCTGGACAGGATCTATTTTCCACAAATAATTTTTGATTATTCGAATTGTATTCTCAATGGTGACTGGCATTAGTTATATTACCCTCCTTTAATTTTTTATGAATGGAGTTCCTTAGTCGCTCCACTGTCTTACCAGAGATTGATGTGAGACTGATCGGCCTATAATTACCTTGAACCTTCTGTTTACTCTTTTCAAATACTGGCACAACATTAGTTTTCTTCCAGGCTTCTGGAACTTCCTCAGAGTTCCAAGGCTTATTGAGAATCAACATTTACAGTCCAGTGAGCTTCTCTGCCAGCTCTTTTCAAACTCTTGGATTCAAGTGATCTGGACCTGCTGATTTTACACTCTATAACGTTAGTTGCTGCTGTTTCACACCCTCCAGAGATACTAGTGGAATGTAAACAGCAGCATCATATGATACGACTTCACCATCTGGCTTTTCCCCAAATACAGGCACAAAATCAACTGGAGGGGTTGTTAGATCCATGCTTAAATCTCTCACCGGAAGGCTTTTATTCTGGCCATCAGATCAATGTTGTGGCTCAGCTCTGCTCTCTTTCCAATTTCTGTGGACATCAGAACTGGACACAGGATTCCAGTCTGTGTCTCACCAGTGCCACATACAACAGTACGATTTAGTCCCCTCCTACTCACTGCTCCCCTGTTTGTACATCCAAGGTTGGCATTATCCCATGTTGCCACACCTGGCATTGGGAGCTCATGTTCCGTTATTTCTTCACTAGGACCTTAAATCCTTTTCTGTCACTGGTGTCCGGGATACAGTCTCCTTCAGACACCTGAGATGCAGCATTCATACATCAGGGAAATCTTTCACTATCTCCAATACCTCTGGGTGGGATCTGAGGACTTTCTAATGGTGGCCCTGGTAGGTAGCTACACAAGGGAAAGGGAGGTAGAGACAATCAGGCAGAGGATCATTCTCAGCAATCTCCTGAAACTTCTGCCCCCTCCTTTAAATCCCCTGGTAACCAGACTCGCAAGAGCATTCCCAGAACAGACGTCAGCAGAGAACTCCCGCGTCCTCTTTGTGCCTGTATTTGTGCCGGCCCCAGCCCCCGGAAGGACACTCCCAGAGATCAGATTCGTTCCCACAGCAGTTCACATTGTCCAGCCAGATCTGCCCGGCTCCTTGCCCTTAATGAGCAGAGACAGTTGCATTGCTGGCATGTCCACATCTCAGTTGTTTGGAAATGATGGAGTCTGGCAGGTCCCTGAAATCATCACAGACTGTCCCCCAGCTGCCACTGTAATAAATCTCCACTCTCCCAGCACAGCGACCTGCCCCATTCACCAGTCTGATCCGCCTGCTCCCTGCAGGGATACAGCCCAACTCTTAATGTGTATTTTCCTACTGAACAGAGAATGTTTGTGAGATTTGGAAATGAATCATCTGAACAAACCACACCAACATCCTCAGCAATTGCTGCCTGGGCTGTCTCAGCCGTGGAGTTGTCACAGCGAGTCAGAGAAGTCTCATTTCCTGCACCCTGGGTCCTTCTCAGTGACTCTGCACTGGAGCTGCTCACCATGCTGGCATCTCTCATGTCCCACTGCTCATCCAGCCCTCTGCCGCACACACCATGGAGGGAAATCTCAGCTCTCCCATCCCACTGGCTCTCTCCACTCAGCAGTGTGAGTGATTCAGAGCGACCTGGGCTCAGGAGAGATGGGAAATACGCTGAATAACACTCTCTCGTCTACACTAGAAATAACACAGAGGGGGCATGACATTATGGGCTGTTTCTCAATAAGAAGGTCTAAGCCAGGGATCAGAGTGTGTCACAGTGTTGAAGAGAAGAGCCTCTGTCAGAGACGCTTTATAAGCGGAAGGTGCTGTAACGACTGTAAAACTCTGAGCTTGACAAAAGGGCTTAGTTTGGAATAGACCATGGTTATTCACCAGCCACTTTGCTGCAGCCCATAAACCCAGTAGAATCTGGCCAAGAGACTATTCACCTCAAATTGGCATCTGCTACACCCCCCTCCTTCCCAGTCACCACTATTCAGGATGTAGCTGAGTGAGAAGGTGGCACGGCTGAAGCACTTAGCAGGCAATTGAAAACTAGTATAGAGTCCAGTAGCCCTGAGAACACTGCTTAATTCTGAGCACTGGGTCTGCCACTAGTCAGCAGTGAGACTGAGGAGACATAACCGGCACTTTAAAGCACATTTACCCTCCTTCCTTCACAAGCAGCACTAAGCACAGTTTCACAGCCCCGGGCACAGCACTGGGGTGGGGGTAAGTACAGGGCGGGGACAATAACCCAAAGTCGCTCCTTAGCCTCCTGGTTCTGCCGCTCCCTCAGCCCCCTCCGCTGAAGAGAGACCACGAGAAAAAAACATTCTCCCCTTTTCCTTCCTTCTCCACCTCCTACGCGGGCACCAGCTGGGCTTCAGAGCCACCTTCCCCGCCGTGCGGCCGCCTCGCTTTGCATGGGGTGCTGGGGACCAATGGGGTGGCTGATCCTTGGCCTCCTCCCCCCCGCACTGGGGGTGGGGGGTGGCTGTGCTGCCACCCCTTCCCTTCCCAGCAGATCCCATCCCGGCTTAGGGAGCCGGGCAGCTGCGGGCAGTCGAGAGCCTCCTCCTTCTTCTCATCCCTGGGGAGCCCGGCAAACAGCTGACGCTGCCTGCAGCCCCAGAGTGAGTGAGCAGGGTTGGAGATGCGGGAGGGAAGTGCAGAGCCCAGAGCCAGCCCGCGGCCACACACAAAACCCAGCTCCGGACTTCGAGTCCAGAGCCCAGTGCTGGCTGCATGGAATAGCGCCGCTTCTGGAAAATGTGCTCTGGAGGAGTGGCCACTATCCCTGCTCCCCCCTTAGCTATGCTACTGTGCCAGCTAGAAAAACACCTTTAAGAGGAAGCGTCCCTCTCCCTGTCAATGATCTCCCTCCTTCAGTTCAGTGACAGCCTGAATTTTTCCTTATCCCAGCAGAGATGGAGGATTCAAAGCAGCAACATCAAACCCCTGTGTAGCTCACAGGAATGAACATAAACACTCCCTGGTATCTGAGGAGATGTTTAGTTTTACCCTTGGTCAACTACAAGGCCAAAGGGAAAGGAGGTGGCTCCAGATATAAAGAATGAAACACGACACAATCATAATTATGCCCATAGTGACTGCAATTTTTTTTATATACTTCTTCTTATCAGCAGTGTATTGTTTTCTCTGGAGTCTAGACCTTGACTAGACCTTGACCAAGAAATTTGGATCTTGATAAAATAATTGACTGCCCCTGGTGAAGGCAACGGACTTGACACCCGCTGAGGTGTCCCTACACAGGTACAAGTACTAACAACATGGCTGCTTTTTAGCCATAGTTTTTAATCAGGGCAATAAATTGATATAAATCCCTGTTAAATCATTTCTCAGCCCGAGTCCTTCACCCACATTCCCTAGAGCATTGGGCCACCATATGGACCTTTCATTTCCAGCCTCAATTTCACACAGAGATGTGTGCATACCCGCCCCCACCCCCAAGATGAGAGCCTTGCATGAGTGAGTGTGGCCCCAGCAACTTGGACAGGGCTCTGTGGTCTGGCTGTTCACCTGGGCTAGGCCAGCCCAAATGCTGATTATTTGCAGAGTTAGCCCTTGGAGACACCTGTACTTCAGGGCAGCTTGGATCCAGGCCTGCCCTGTGGTACCAGGGCCCCTCAGTGACTTAGTGAGGTTACATTAATGTCCCTTTAGCATACTCTGGCAGTACCTCCTGGCTGTCTCTGCATAGCGGCATCTTGTGGCTTCTCTTCCAGAATAACAAGAAAAGAGCCGGCCACGTGCCCCTACAATGCTCACCACAAAGTCCCAAAGCAGGAGCTCCAGCTGCACATCTCCACCTGCAGAGACAACTAGGAACCAGAGCTGTTCAGTGGTAAGCTGGGGGTGCAAGGGGTGTGAAGCTGGTGCACGCCTGCTTTAATACATGTCTGCTCTCGCTGACTGACTTGACCTGCCCCAGCCTAGGGAGGCTGGTCTAGGGCATTTTGCTCTGGACACCAGCACAAGCCCCAAGCAATCTGCAGCTCATGTGAGGAGTGCAGGGTATGCACACAATTACTGTGGGTGCACTTGCTCTGAGCAAGGCTGAGCGCTGTTGCCCAGCACATCCTTCTGTTCCATCACGGTGCTGGTGTAAGGGGACTTGTCCCCTTACTAATATTCATAGAATATCAGGATTGGAAGGGACCTCAGGAGGTCATCTAGTCCAACCCCCTGCTCAAAGCAGGACCAATCCCCAACAGATTTTTTGCCCCAGAACTCTAAATGGGCCTCCTCAAGGACTGAACTCACAACCCTGGGTTTAGCAGGCCAGTGTTCAAACCACTGAGCTCTCCCTCCCCTGGTGGGGGTGTTTTGGTTGCTAGCTCCCAGTACCAAAGAAAGGGGAGGGGTCAATGGGAAACCAGGACCCTGAGACTGACAGTCCCCAGGGCAATGGGAAGAGGCCAGTGCTCCAGGTCAGCCTAATTGACAGGGCGGGGCAAGCTAGTCATGGGGTCAGGAGGCCAGGGTGAGTCCCAGTCCCTGGTTGAGCTGGAATTGCCTGGGTTAAGCAGAGTGGGGCTGAGCTAAGGAGAGAGCAGGGACCCAAGCTGAGCTGGGGAGCAGAGCTGTGCCCAATCCAGAGAGGCCAGAAAAGCAGCCCAGGGAGCAGACCTGCCCTGGGAGCTGAGCTGCAGCAACCAGAGCCAGAGGGGCCAGAAAAGCAGCCCAGTGAGCTGGAGGCAGAGCAGCAGTCAGGCTGAGGCAGATTGGTGGAGCTGAGACTGGAGCAGTCTGGAGCCGGGTGTGGTGAGGAGCTGGGGAGAGCAAGGGGGGACCTTGGGCAGTGGGCCCAGCACAGGGAGATGCCTCGGCCAAGAGGCTCTGCAGGCCAGACTTGGAGAGGGCTTGTAACCCCGATAGGGTGGGAGTGATGCTAAGAAGAAGGGTCCTGCCACCTAGAGCCTGAGGCCACCTCCAGAGCAAGTATCCAACACACAGCATCCCTGCAGCACAGCCAGAGCCTGAGAAGGCGCCTTGGGACCTCAAGGAACAGACTGTGAACTGCCCTGACATCTCAGAGACACCATTTGTGAAGTTCCCTGCCACAGAGCGGGTTGATGTTTCCTTTAACCTTCCCATTTTTCCTTATTCCTTTTTAAACTAATTGCTGATTTAAGTAAACTGTATTTGCTTTAAATCCTATGTAGTGATCAGTGGGTCAGGGAAGTGTCCAGTGCAGAGAAAGTACCCCAGAGTGGGGACACCCTAGCCCCTGTCCACAGCAAGTTGAGGGTAGATGCCCCCCCGCCCCAGGAATCCTGGGCCTAGCCTTGTTGGGGTTACGAGGACTCTGCCAGACAGAAGAGTGCATGGGGAAATCCTTGAGGGCAGGGAGGCCTCTGGGTAAAGGAAGTGGGAGCGAGGACTCAGATCCTTCCACTAGCCCATTTCACAGTGCAGACACCAGGAAAGTTCCCAACAGTAGAGGGACCATTCCCCTACTTACACTGGTGTCAGCAGCAGGTGTTGTCTTAGCTGCACTAGCATAAATTGTGAACATGCAGAGTTTGCTATAGTGGCTGAAGTCCCAGCACAGAACAGGAGTTGGCTAGAAATCCCTTCCCCTTCCACAATGCCCATAGCCAGCTGTTCATCTCCTGCAGGCTAAGGAGGTATCCTCCTGGCTAGCTTGGAGATGTGGTCACTGCCTGGCACAGTGGGGCAGGTTACCTGGTGTGACGAAGTGGGAATGTTCATACAGTTTTCTCTGAATACTGTATGGGTGCCTCAGTTTCCCCTGGGAGAAGGGGGTGTGATTGTTGCAGAGCCTTAGAGGGCAGATGTGATGCTGTCTGGACAGAAAATGGCTGACACTCTGTCTCCTGGCAGCTAATAACCTGGGCCCTTCCTCTACAAAGGTGCCAGCTGAAGGTGTTGGAGAACAAAGAGATCAGGTGACCTCCTGGCCTGGGCAAGAGGCAAAGCCCAGAGGAGGAGGGGCTGGAGAGTTGCAGTTTGGGGCTGGCTGGGGACATGGAGTGAGTGCAGACATGGGGGTCTGGCTCACTGCCCCCCAAAATGGACCCACCTGAGGGGTCCTGTACTCTGTCCCTACCAGCTCTGTTTTAGACCTTGTTCCTGTCATCTAATAAACCTCTGTTTTACTGGCTGGCTGAGTCACGTCTCACTGTGAAGTTGGGGTGCAGGACCCTCTAGCTTCCTCAGAACCCCATGGGTGGACCCGCTGTGGGAAGTGCGTGGAGAGGCAGAGGATGCTGAGTGCTCCAAGGTCAGATCCAGGAAGGTGAAGCCGTGTGAGTTGCTTGCCCTGAAGACAGTCTGCTCACAGAGTGAAGACTTCACCAGAGTCCTGACTGGCTTTGTAGGGAGCAGTTCCAGAGCATCACCCGGGGACTCCGTGACATCTGGCATCACTGAAGAGTCATGGTCTCTACCATCTGCTCACAGGAGTGGGAGCTACTGACCAGAGAGAGGAGGGGCTTCTGGCCTGCAAACCCACATCCAGAGAGTGGAGCACTAGGGGCCAGTGTTCCTGAAGTGCCCAACACCAGGCTCAGGGTGTTGGGCCTTGCTGAATGGCTAACTAGGTGCTGAGGAGAGCCAGCGGGGAACATCAGTGAAGCATTTTTGTCAAAACAGTGATCTCTGTGAATGTCTCATGGGAAAGGGTTCCTTGGGCTTTGACACGCACTGCAACTTGGAAAATCTGAGTCCTGTCATTTTGGCTCTTGAAACCAGAAAATCCATTTTTCTGGTTCAAAATCAGGGCTGGCTCCCGGCACCAGCTGACCAAGCACGTGCTCGGGGCAGCACCTTTGGGCGGGGTGGCGCTCGGGTTTTTTGTTTGTTTTTGTTTTGGCGGCATGGCGCTTGGGGGCAGGGGCTTCAGGCAGCACGGTGCTCAGAGGGGGGGTGCTTGGTGCGGCGCTCAGGGGGGGCGGGGTCTTTGAGTGGCACAGTTCTTGGATGGGGGGCGAGGTCTTTGTGCGGCGCAGCGCTTCGGGGATTTGCGCGGCGCTCGGAGGAGGAGTGGGGGTTTCAGGCAGCACTTGCAGGGGTGGGACGGTGGGACGGCACTCTTCTTTTTTGCTTGGGATGGTAAAAAATGTAGAGCTGGCCCTGTTCAAAATGACCGTTTGAAAAGAATCCATAGTTACACAAAACATTTTCACTTGAACCAAATTGGGAGGGGGAGGAGACTAGCTGATAAACTTGGTGGACTTTTTGTTTTTGTTTGGCTTTTACTGTGTCCTGCTTTGGGACAGGACACTCTCACATTTCCTTGGGCAGGAATTGGCTTTCCTGTCCCAGCTGTGATGAGAACCTGGCCCCACGGCTGTACTGAGAACTCTGGAGACCAGTGTGTGTACTGAGCCTTGTAGGGCTGATGGCATCAGCTCTGCGTGAGCCCCATTTATAGCAGTGGAACCATATTGGCCCCATTGTGTAAGGTCAGGGTGATTGTGGAGAGTTCTCTGGTCTTCCCAGTTAGGGCTGTAGGAGCCAACACTTCTCAGCTTGTCAGGCTGTTTGGCTTTTAAAGGCTTCTCCATTCTGTGCATGGCAGGAACTTGGGGGAAGATGAGCTTGTGCCCTGGGGAACAAAGGCTGTCCAGCTGGTGGAGTGAGCTGGGGCCAGTGCAGGAGAGTAGAGACCCTGGGCACACTTCAGTCTGACCTGGGCCTGGCTAAAATCTGCTTCACTAAGGAGCATCTCCAGTTGTAATGCTGGGCCTCTGACTAACAGAACTGAGCCCTGATCCATGCAGACAACCATGTTTCAATCCTAGACAAGCTACCCTGCTTCTCCTCTTCCTTCCAGTCCTGTAACATGTCTCCTCTGCTTGCAGGGACATCAATGACTTTCAGTCCTAAGAAGGAACAGAAAGAGACCCCAAGATTCTGGCAGTGTCCCCCCTGCCAGGAGGACTGGGAGGCAGGTAAGTATCTATGAAGAAACTCTTGTCTCAGTCACTGGCATGTGGCACCTATGGCTTACAGGACTTGACTGAGGCTGTGGTGCTATAGTGTAGGAACCTACTGCAATAGTGGAACGGGTTTTTCAGTCCCTGTAGTTAATCCACCCCGTCAAGGATGCAGCTAGGTCAGTGGAAGAGGTCTTTCATTGACCCACCAGTGTCCATACCAGGGTTTAAATTGGCTTAACTACGTCTCTCAAGGGGTAAATGTTTCACACTCCAAAGGGACATAGCAAGGTCGGCGTAAGTTTTAGTGTAGACCAGGCCTTAGAGCGTGAAATCACACACCATGCTGCCTTTAGTGTTACCACTCACTACTGTACCTTGTCTGCGAATGGAAGCTGACTGGCATAGCTATGGTCTAAAACAGTGATTCAGTGATACTTGCCTGAGTGTTTCAGAATCCATGACTTCACTTATGAAGCACACGAATTATTCTGAAATTGAAGTAATCCTGGAATACAATCATGCTTGTTTTGAAATAGCCCCCACCTCATTGGGGCACTATCCCAGAATAGCTACTCTGGTCAACTCCCCCTGTAGATAACCCAGTTCTGACTGCTGTGGGCTTTTGCTTTCAATAGGATTAAAGGTTTGGTGTTTGGTGGCTAGTGTTTCACTCGACCAGTTTAACGCATGCTAAAGTACGACTGCTTTGTCTTGACTCGTTTATTAAACTAAGGTGTATAATGCAATACTTACCAGCTTTACATTCTAAACAAGGTGTCCAGTGGGCAGGGGTCTGAGGGGGTGTGTTTAACATGTCAAATCCTACTATGGCCAAAGTGTGCTGTAGCTGGCAAGGCTGTGTCTGCACTTGGGGGACACTGGCAGGCTTACCCCCTGCTGAGCTCCTTTGCCCCACTGAGCTCCCACAGCTTCAATATTGTTGGAATTTGACATCAAGGCTCTGGGGCTGCAGGTTTAATATGGTGGCACTTTGTTCCAGGAGCTGAGGTTTCTCCTATGCCTGCTGGCTTATCCAAAGCAGTGGGAATCTCTTCCCTGAACCCCACAGCATGGACAAGGCCAGATCCCCTGCTAATAAAATCAGTGAGAGCAACCGCTGGCTCCTCTGGGAGAGGACTGAGCCTTCCTGCTGGCTCTTGCAGAAGTAGTTAACACATTTCAAGGGACCATTCATGGTGAAGTGGCCTGTTAACACCCCTCCAATCATAAGGGGGAAGGCAGCTGTGGGGGAGGGGGAGTTGTCAGTGGATTATAGCTCCAGTCTCTCCAGTCCATGATTTTTAGTGTCTAGCAGAGTTAGGAATTTCAGCTTTCAGGCTCATCTTTTGCAGAGGCTGTGCAGGCTTCATCTGAGGACAAGGACTGAGAGGCTGGATACTGAGGACTTGTCCACGGCTTGTGTCGTCACAGAACAGCGCTGGGAGAGAGCTCTCCCAATGCTCTTAAAAACCCAGGTCTCTGAGGGGTGTGGCTACCAGTGCTGGTGCATAGACTGTACTAGCATGTTACAGTGCTGACCCATGCAGCGGGGAGGGGGGAAGTGTTTTTTCATACTCCGAGCAAGAAAGTTGCAGTGCTGTGAAGTGCCAGTGTAGACCAGCCCAGAGTGTTCTTAGCTTATTTTCCTGTGAGTTCATTTGACAGCCTCATGGCTGGCTGGCTGGCTGGCTTCACCCGTGGTGGTGGTGGTGATGTTTAATGCCTATGTAATCCCGCGCACATTTAGGACCCATGGATCTTGAAAGCAGAGCTGTTGCGGGGGATTGCAGCTGTTTGGGCAGGGTGTGGTGCTGTTTTGAGTTGGTGTCTGGTCTGTGGGGAGCTTGCTTCTGATGATCTTGGAGAGGCTGGGGAGTCTGAAGAGCAGAAAAAGGAGTTGAGGAAAAATCTTTCCTGGCGAGGTCCCCACTGAGGATGATTCCAACTATAACCCATAGAATTGTAGGAGTGGAAGAGACCTCAAGGTCCTTTAGTCCAGTCTCTTGCATTCAAGGCAGGAGTAAGTATTATCTGGCTCAGGGGTGGCCAAACTGAGCCAGTAAAGGAGCCAGAATTTACCAATCTACGTTGCCAAAGAGCCACAGTAATAATCTCTAAGGTGCCGCAAGCACTCCTGTTCTTTTTGTGGATACAGACTAACACGGCTGCTACTCTGAAACCAGTAATAAATCAGCAGCCCCGCTGATCAGGGCCTCCCCCTCCTTGCACACACCTCCCAATGAGCTGTTTTGTGGCATGCAGGAGGCTCGGGGGATGAGGTGGGGAGAGCAAGGGGCTGGAAAGGAGTGAAGTAGGGGCAGCAGGGCTGGCTCCAGGCACCAGGGAAGGAAGCAGGTACCTGCCATGGCCAATAGAAAGGGGCGGCATGTCCAGGGACTTCGGCAGTTCAGCAGGGGCCTTTCACTCCCTCTCCTCGAATTCAGGGGCAGTTCAATCGGGTGTTGGTGTGTGTCTTCGCCACATGGGGTGGCAAAAAATGCTGGAGCCAGCCCTGTGTGGCAGAGCCGGTGGTTGAGCAGTGAGCACCTCCCGGCACATTGGAAGTTGGTGCCTGTAGCTCCAGACCCGGAGTCAGTGTCTATACAAGGAACCGCATATTAACTTCTGAAGAGCCGCATGTGGCTCTGGAGCCACAGATTGGCCACCTCTGATCTAGACCATCCCTGACAGGTGGTTGTTTAACCTGCTGTTAAGAATATCCAGTGATGGGGAGTCCACAACCTCACTGGTCAATTTATTCCAGTGCTTAACTGCCCTGACAGGAAGTTCTCTCCCTATGGCTAACCTAAATCTCCCTTACTGCTATTTCAGCCCATTGCTTCTTAACTAGAATATCAGGGTTGGAAGGGACCTCAGGAGGTATCTAGTCCAACCCCCTGCTCAAAGCAGAACCAACCCCCAACTAAATCATCCCAGCCAGGGCTTTGAGAAGCCCGACCTTAAAAACCTCTAAAGAAGGAGATTCCACCACCTCCCTAGGTAACCCATTCCAGTGCTTCACCACCCTCCTAGTGGTGCCCCAAATTTTCAGGTGCCCTACGCAGCTGCCTATGTTGCCTATGCCTAAGGACGGCCCTGGCTTTAGCCTCCACCCGCAGACTGGGCTTACCCGATATGGGAAAGCTGTTCCACCTTTACTGCAGCCATAGCGGAATCCAGTACTCAGCTGTGCTAACCCAGCTTCACAGAGACAGTGTCCGGTAGCATTTACCTATCGACCATAAGACCTCCTGTATCCCACGGATTACCGGAGTATGTAGCAGCTCTAGATTGTGCTACATGGGCTGTGAAAGCTTGTGAATCATACACTCTCACAGGGAAATTAGTGCTCTATACTCCCCATACACTTACTGATCTCCTCAACACTGGGCGACTAAGATCTGTATGCCCGCAGGAGTCAGTGGGACTCAACATTGTGCTTGCAAAACCCTAACTTCTCCATAGTAAGAGACAAGGGAATAAATGTAGCTGAATGTCTGAACATAGAGGAAGAGGTACACGAATGTCTTATAGATAGAGAAGAGGAAGTGTTGAAAAGAATTAAAGAAGAGCCATTAGAAAATCCAGATATAGTTGTGTATGTAGATGGATCAAGCAAGTATGAATATGAAGTGCCACACACCAAATGGGCAGTGGGTACTCAGTAATGGGACAGTGATAGCGTCAGGTCAGATGGAAGGATCAAAGTCAGCCCAAGAAGTGGAGCTAACAGCCCTCACAGAAGCTTTGAGAGTGGGGGAAGGCAAGAAGCTCGCTGTATACACAGACAGCAAATATGCATTTGGAGTAGTGCATGACTACATGGACGTGTGGTCACGCAGGGGTTTTATAACAACAACTGGCAAGCCAATTAATAATATGAAAGCAGTTCAAAGACTAACAGAAGCTGCCAAACAACCATCAAAACTAGCAGTAGTAAAGATAAAAGCACACAATAAGATCTCAAGTGAGGAACAAAAAGGAAATTATTGGACAGATAAATATGCCAAAAAAATTGCACGAGCAAGTCCTATTAAGGTTTGTGCAGCTAGAGTGCCAAAAAAGGAAGTGAATTTTAAAAAAAATCTGTATGCAGCCATAAGTCCAGAAGAGACAAGTAAATTGGAAGAACAAGGCTGTGTGTATAAAAATCACCTGTGGTATGGGCCGGGGAGGAGAAGCAGGTAGCCCCGGAGTGCATACAGGCTCAACTGCTCCATGCCATCCACTCTCCAGCTCATCTGGGGTGGAGACAAATGAGGGCTGTCCTGGAATAGTGGTGATGGCCAGCCATAAAAAAGATGCTTTACAATTTCTCAAAAGATGTGTGACATGTGCACAAGTGAATGTGGGGAAAAGGTTCCTCTGAATCACCAACCACAACCAAAGGGACCATGGCAAAATTTGCAAATTGGTTTTACTGGACCCTTGCCACAAAGCAGAGAGTACACTTACATTTTGGTAATTAATGAGACTTTTATCCGTTGGGTAGAGGCATTCCCAACCAAGAACTGTACTGCTACAACAGTAGCTCGAATCCTAGCAGAAGAAATAATACCCAATGGGGTTTGCCACTGTCAATAGACTCTGACCAAGAAACCCACTTTACAGGGTGAGTAATGAAGAAGGCATGTAAGGCACTAGAAATAAAGCAAAAATTCCATACACCACACCACCCTGAAAGGTCAGGAATGATGAAAAGAATGAACAGAACAATAAAAACAGCCTTACAAACACAGTACTGGATACAGGAGAAGGATGGGCTCGTATGCTTCCTGCTGTGTTATATCAGATCGGGGCAGCCCAAATAGGCTGACTCAACAGACACCCTTTGAGCTAATGACAGGAAGAGCAATGAGACTGCCTAGCACTGTGATCCTCCCTGTGGTGGGGCTGGGGCTTTTTGCAGACAAACTGCAGAACTACATCAAGGCATTGGACAGAGAGTTGAAGGATTTATACAACCAAGTGAAGGAAAACCAAACCCAGCTGGATCATTATAGCAGTCTGGACAAACCTGCATTTAAAGTTGGGGATATGGTAATCTGTCACATTTACCCAAAGGTTAATGAAATTTTAAAGCCAAGATGACAAGGCCCTACAAGGGTCCTTCTGACTACCAATACATATGCAAAGATTGGGGAAAAACTGGAAACATTTTGGCGTCACCAAAAACAGTTAAAATTGTTTTAATCAGCATCTGTCAATACTAATAATATTTCCACAAATGTCTCCACAGGTGTCTCCAGAGAATGGGTGCATCGCAGTTCTGCAATCGAATTCTTCCTGTTTATTCTCATGTGACCAGCAACTGGCTGACCTGGCGGTCCTAAGGTCCCTGCGGCAGGGGGGGGTTGACGGCTAACCCCAAGAAATGGCTTATAGCCTGGCAGGAGACCACATACCTTGGCTATACTGTTGGAGGAGAACGAGTAAAACCCCTTGTGGGGAAGGTGCAAGCCCTCGCAGACTGCCCGCCGCCGCCGCCGAAACGTCAGGTACGGCAATTCCTGGGCCTCGTTGGGTATTATTGGCGATTCATCCCGCAGTTCGCTTCAATCACAGTGCCCCCAACTGAGCTGCTAACCAAGAATAGCCCCCGACAGGTACAGTGGACCCCAGAATGCGAAGCAGCCTTCAGGACGCTCCAGAGATGCCTGTGTCAGGAGCCGGTCCTGTACAGCCTGGACTTCACCCAGAGGTTTATCCTCGAAACTGATGCGTCAGAGGTGGGCTTAGGTGCTGTCCTGTCTCAAGAAGTGGACGGAAGAGATCACCCGGTACTGTAGCTTAGCCGGAAACTATTTCCTTGGGAGCGGAATAATGCCATGATAGAAAAGGAGGCCCTCGCCGTGAAATGGGCCTGCAATGCCCTCTGGTTTTTCCTCCTTGGCGCCCTGTTCACGCTGGTCACAGACCATGCCCCCCTCCAATGGTTGATGCACATGAAGAACAACGACGCCCATCTCATGTGCTGGTACTCGGCTTTACAGCTCTTTGCGTTTACCATTCAGCATCAGGCGGGTAAAGACCATGCCAAAGCGGACTTCCTATCCCACTTCGGGGAGATGGAAAAGCCTGGCCCCAATGAGTGGGAGCCAGACTTGGGGGTGGAGGGCATATAGCGAGCCGGTGTGGCTCCCCTCCTGCCCAGGAGAGAGCCCCCCCCGCTGGACACCTGAGTGGGCAGGGCTAAGGAGCAGTGAGCCCACCCCTCAGAGGGTCAGGCTGCGGCCCGGAAGCACAAAAGCCGGCCGTCAGAGCTCAGTTGAATCCAAGCCACTGCCAGGAGCAGACCTGCCACAGGGAGCTCGTGACTGGGAAGCCGCTAGGACCCAGAGCAGTCGTCCTGACTGGCCGGAGCTTCCCCATGCTGTCATAAACAGATAGCTAAGGGTTAATGTCTCTTTCACCCGGAAAGGGTTAACAAACAACACCTGACCAGAGGACCAATCAGGAAACAAGATACTTTCAAATCTCAAGAGAGGGAAGCCTTTGTTTGTGGGTTTTGGGTTTGGCTTTGTTCTCTCTGGGTCCTGGACAGGACTAGAGGTGAAACCAGGTTTCTGCAATCTCCCTGCTAGAGTCTCTTACCTATTCAGAATAGTGAGTAAGTAAAAAGGCGGTTATAGTCTTTTTATTTGGTTTTTTTCTTTATGTGCAAATGTGTAGTTTGCTGGAAATATTTTAAATTGTATTTTTCCTGGATAAGGCTGTTTATCCATTTGTTATAAGCTAATAGACCCTGTAATATTTCATCTTGATTACAGAGACAATTTTTATGTTTTTTCTTTCTTTTTATTAAAAGTTTTCTTTTTAAGACCTGTTTGATTTTTTTTTCTACTTAAGGCTCAAGGGGATTGAGTCTGTACTCACCAGGGAATTGGTGGGAGAGAAGGGGGAATTCCTCTGTGTGTTAGATTCAAGGGGTTTGAATTACAGTATCTTCCAGGGTAACCTAGGGAGGGAAATGGTTTATTCCCCTTTGTTGTGAGACTCAAGGAATCTGAGTCTTGGGATCCCCAAGGAAGGTTTTTGGGGGACAGAGTGTACCAGACACTGGAATTTCTGGTTGGTGGCAGCACTACAGGATCTAAGCTGGTAATTAAGCTTAGAGGATTCATGCTAGTATCTCATTTTCTGGACGCTAAGGTTCAGATTTGGGAAAGAATAATATGACACGCACCCGCTACTGGGAGGAGCCGCCGGAGCTTCCCCGCGCCTGCTACTCGGAGGAGCTCCCGGAGCCCCCCCGTGCCCGCTACTCGGAGGAGCTGCCGGAGCCTCCCCATCCCTGCTATTACCCAAGGAACCCCCGGAGCAAGCTGGCCAGATTTCCTGAAGGAGCTGTCACCCAACCCTGGCCGCGAGGAGCGCATGCTGCTGGACTTCCTAGGCGCTGATGCCACGGACCAGGTAGGCCCGGAGGGGGAAATTGGAAGCAGCCCCGGGGCAGCCAACCCCAGTCAGGGCTGCAGACGTACCTGAGCCTATGTCATTGTGTTTCAGTCAGGATCCCCACTGACCGTCAGCGGTGATAGCTGCTACAAGGGCTCCGGGCTGGAACGCAGTGGAGTGGGAGGGCCTGTGTTCCTCCTGCCACCCTTCCAAGAGTGGCAGACTCCCCCTCTCGCTGGCCTGAGGAGGCCGTGCTAACAGACTGTTTGTTTGCTCAGCCCTTGCTGAAGGGCAGGAGCTCTGAGCTACTTAGTGCCCCGCCCTACCCCAGGGCCTGGGCTTACTGACTGTTTGTTTGCTCAGCCCTGAGCCAAAAGGGTCTGAGTTTGGTGACTCTGCGTTTGGTGCCCTGCCCGGCCTTAGGGTGGGGCCCCCAGTTGACTCTGTATTGTCGCTCCAACCTGAAACAGAGGCCTGAGCTCCCAGTTGACTCTGTATTGTCGCTCCACCCTGAAACAGAGGCCTGAGCTCCCAGTTGACTCTGTATTGTCGCTCTGCCCTGAAACAGAGGCCTGAGCTCCCCATTGACTCTGTATTGTCGCTCAGCCCTGAGGCAAAGGGACTCAGCTCCCCCCTTGACTCTGTATTGTAGCTCAGCCCCGAACCCGGGGCCGGAACTGTGGACCTTTGTGTTTGTTGCCCCAGGACCTGCCTGGCCCGACCATGTGTAGCGAGCTGGTGTGGCTCCCCTCCGCCCCTCAGGGAGGGTCGAGCCCCGGTCCCACACCTTTACAAGTGGAACCTGACCAGGGATTTGCACCCTCGCCCCTGTGAGAAGGGGCTGGAAGGAGGGCGGTGGTCCACCCCTCTCCCAGCCAGGAGTATGCATATGGAGCGGCTATTCCAGCTGTTAGCGGAAAGCCAGGAGGGCAGCAGGCGGCCCAGCTGCAGCAGCAGCAGCATGCCGCCCAACTCGAGCAGCAGCGACAGCGAGATGCCGCTCATCTCCAACAACAGCAGCAGCAGCACGCGGCTCAGCTTGAGCAACAACAGCAGCTGGTGTAGCAACTGGGAAGCCAGCTGCAGCAGCTCTTGGTCATCGTACCCCGCCCGGCCAGCAGGGGAGGGCGCTGGGGGGCCACGCTCAGGTGCCCCTCGGCGCCTGACCAAGATGGGCCCAGACAATGACCCTGAGGCGCCTTCTTGGTCACCTTTGAAGGCGTGGCCCTCGTCGCGGGGTGGGCCTGAGACCAGCGGGCACTCTTCTGGCACCGTATTTGACCGGGACGGCCCAGACGGCCTACCGCGGACTGGCGGCAGAGGAGGCCAGGGACTATGACCAGGTGAAAGCCGCGGTCCTGGACGCCTTGGACGTCAGCTCCGAGACCTTTAGGCGGCAGTTCCAGAGCCAGGCCTACCCTGCGGGCGCCTGCCCACAGCTGGTGGCCCAGATCTTGAAGGAGGTGTGTTGCCAATGGCTGCAGCCGGAGGCCAGGACAGCCGAGGAGGTAACCGAGCAGGTTGTCTTGGAGCTGTTTGTCCAGACTCTGCCTGCTCGGGGGAGGGCCTGGGTGCTCCGCCACCGGCCGGCGACGTTGGTTGCGACCGTCTCTCTTATGGAGGACATCCTGGTCGCGGAAGCCTCCATTGGGCCCACCTTCTGGCCACCCACCTCCTGGCCACCCAGCTCCGGGCCCGAACGCCCCCACAGTGAGAGGAAGGGGAACTCTGTTCTCAAGTTACGTCGCTCAGCATGGAAAATCACAAAGAGCTGGTCTATTGTATAGTTCTGCTAGGTAAGGGGAAGAGACTCTGAGTTACACAGTGGTTTCCTTGTAACTTCCTTCGTAAGGTACGGTAAGAATAAGAGTTCTGTCATCAGTGAGGACTTGATTTCTTGCCTTGCAGCCCGTTCTTCTCTTGATGATCTGATAGCTTTTCTGCACTCCATCCACTATCCCTACATGTTTCTGCCTAAACTTCCCTTTGATTTCCAGAGGCACCTCTGCCACTGGGCAGAATTAATTGTCCCCATATTCAGTTTTGATCCTACGTCTGGGAAGTATCCAGTGGGGTTTCACTAACTCCTGCCTGATTAGCAAACAGGATGAAGCTATGTCCATTAGTTCCTTTGGTGGCTCCTCCCTACGCATACCAATATGGTAGCTACTTTCTTTTTTTTTCCCTGCCTGAGAGTCTTGTCCAAGCCACAAAATTTTGCAAACCCACAGCCCATTTTAAGACAGTCTCTTTTTAGCTCTCCTTCACATCCACGTCGGAAGCACACTGTTGGCCAAGCTCCCACTACAGTTCCTTGAGGCTCCTCCCTCTTCTTGCTGTCCTTCCCAGCTGTAGACACTCTGGTCCTTCTCAAATCTAGTCCCTTAAACCACTGACTCACTCTGGGAATGTCTGCCTCTGCAAATTCCTCTGTAACTTTAACTGTGGGGTCCAGATTAACTGGCTAGTGCCACGTAACCTATACTCAGGTATGCTCAGGGAGACTCTGAAAAAACTTCCAGAATCATGCAGTCCATGATCTTCCCCACAGTTTGAGTATCTGGCTTTACCAATGAGTGGCCCAATCTTTTAATTTCTGTTCAAATGCACAGAGACCTAATCCCTCAATCCATCTCAACTCTACATTTCTGGCAGTACTTTTTTGTGGAGAGGCCTCACCTCGTCCAGCATGGCTGCCTTAATCATGTCATAATCTCTTGCCCGCTAATCACTAAGAGCCATATATGTGCTTCCCCGGTTAAATAGGGTGTCAGCTGAAAGGCCCACATTGTTTTGTCCCTATGAGATCTCACTGCTGCTCCTTTAAGAGTAACCAAAACCAGATCAGGGTTGTTCGCAGGTCCTATTTTACAGAGTCTGATCTCCTGTGCCTGGCTTCCATTTCCTGTTACAGGACTCGGCAAACTTTGGGGGGAGTTGTTGCCAGACCTAGGCTTGCTCCCGTATAAATTCCTGAAGGCTCTTTTGCTGTTAAACCTACCAGGCAAGCAAAGGCTGTTTTTTTCTGCATGGTGGGATTGTTGGAAGGTCTGTAGGCTCTTCTACACCAAAAGTTCTCAACCGGACTGATTGCTGCAGTTCTGTGTCTCTCTTCCCCCAGGCTTTCTATTGAAGCATTAGAGTCTGTGCTTTTCAAGGGTGAGAATGAGAGACTGGTGAGAGTGCTCAAGAAGCAGAGAACATGGAATCTTCTTGAAAACCCCAGAATCACCATGAGAGAGTGTGTCTGCTGGTGAGGTAAGAGATCTAGAAGGCATCATTTTATCCTTGGGAATCAGGAGCAAATAGAGTGGCTGAGCGGGAACCTCCTGTTTATAGCTTTGTGGGGGGTGCCCTGGGTGGAAACACACAGCTCCCACCCATAGATATCAGAGCTGTCTGCCCAGAGCAGCTGAGTTTTTGAAGTGTGCAATCGACCCCATAAGTGGTTTCTTTTGCCTTCCAGAGTTTTGCTAAGATCTGGACTAATGACACCTGAGATCATCCAGAGCCTCCTCCCCTGGGTGAATTCCCCAACAGAAAACCACCGAGTCACTGCCACAGCTTTCCTTGCCCAGGCAAGACACAGGGCTTTGAAGAGCAGTTTAACCATTAGACCATTGTCTCTTTGCAGATGAGTTAAACTGCAGATGTCAAGTTTTCATACTTCCATTTTCAGTGACTAATCTCTTAAGCCAGTGGGAATGGTATTTCTGTAGATCAGTATTGCAGTACTGCCTCATAGTCCCAGTCACAGATCAGGATCCCATTGTGCTAGGGCCTGTACAAACATAGAGCAAGATGGTCCTTAACTGTCATTAATTAACACATATTAGCAGCACATCTGCAGTTTGCCTTTCTTTCGGGAGTTGTACAGTTCAGTTCATAGGAGTAATTGTCATTTTAGATAGTAGACTGGGTCCTCCTTTATATGGAAACCTGACAAGGAACTTCATTCTACCTTTCGGAGTCATTCTCTCTCTGATATTTGTATTGCTGTCATTGCCTATACTAGCTACACAACCACAGGTGCTGGCTGAGAGAGATACAGACAGAGTTTGAATTCCTGGACCTCTTCTGCCAAGTCCTAGTGCTGACACTAACCAACAGCTCCTGATATTGGTTTAGTTCAGCAGATCTTCTGAATGAACCTAGTGTCCTAATACTATAAAACAAAAACCATACAAATACATTCACATCTATCTTAGGTTCTCATTACTGTAGTTACAGAGTTTTGAAGTATTCAGATATGTATGTATGTACGTACGTATCTCCACAACACTCCTGGGAGGTATCGAAGCACTATTATTCCTATTTTATAGGCAGGGAACTGATGCACAGAAGGGCTAAGTGACTTGCCCAAGGTCACACAGAAAGTTCTAGGCTACTGTGATAACTGCTGCACCATCCTTCCGTTCCACAGCCTTCCTCTAACATCTGCATCATATTTCCCACTTACGCTAAGCAACTATCTTAGGGGCTCATCTGGTTCTAAGAAAAGCAATCGATCTGTGCCTGGGACGGGCTGTACCTGGGCTTTGAGGCTTCTTACAAGAGGCCCTGTGGTCCTATTACACCCTGCCCCAGGAAAAGAGCCACAAATCTGGGTCTGTCTAGAGAGGCCTCAGGAAAGCAGCCAGTCAGGCTCAGCTAAAAGGAGCTGCAGGGCCTTAGCAGGTCAGATCCTGCCAGGAACTGGAGGGGCGAGAAAGGATACTGCTCTCTGGCCACAGAAATTCAGGGGATAGCCAGAGTTTGATTCTGGCAGCATTTGCTTAAGTTGGGTTTGTAGGAAGAGAGTCCCTAAGAACTTTAACCCTGAGGTGAGGGTGAAGCTAAAAGTGGCCGGTAGGAAGAAGCAACGATGAACTGAAATCAAGCAGTGTCTAGCTACTGTTTATAGTGTCCATGGTATGGAAGCCAGAGTTATGGGCAAGCCCAGGTTCCCCTACCATCTACAGTGGCATAAGCCCCACGAAGGGAACAATGCTTATGGAGAAATGGAACAAAGGGCAGAATGTCAAGGACCCAGAGTTGGGGCTGGAGACCCTAGTGAGGGCAATGGGAGTGTTCTTGACTATCCCAGGAGAGGTTCATTTGGCCTTTGGGTCTTAGCCAGAGGCCCGAGCCACAGAAGACTCACTGAGGTTGGCTGGCAGGGCACGCCAGGGGTGAGAAAAGGACTGTGGTACCAGACCCAGCCACTAAGAGGTTCTCAAGAGGTGAGTGGATCCCTATGATAGTGCCCAAAAGGAAAGCTCCATGTTTTTAAGATATTTCTCATTTCTGTGAAATAATAAAGTTTAAGCCCAGCTCTAGGTTTTTTGCCACCCCAAGCAAAAACATTTTTGGCTGCCCCACACTCCAGTACTGGGCTCTCAGCATTATATTAGTTATATGCTGGTACCTGGTCAAAGGGGGCTTTTTTGCTTGCTTTATTATCCTCTTGTCTGTCTGCTGTGCTGCTAATATGTGTTAATTAATGACAGTTAAGGACCATCTTGTTCTATGTTTGTACAGGCCCTAGCACAATGGGATCCTGATCTGTGACTGGGACTATGAGGCTGTACTGCAATACTGGTCTACAGAAATACCATTCCCACTGGCTTAAGAGATTAGTCACTGAAAATGGAAGTATGAAAACTTGACATCTGCAGTTTAACTCAGTCCCCTCATCTCCTGCATTGAGTATTCTTTCTACTCAGTACATGCTGTCTGAACACACAGGAGAACCGTGATGGATAGTGACAAAAGTAAGTGTTGTTTCTTCTTCTCTCTCTTCTCTTTACAGATCAGGCTGCAGGTAAGACCTGTGACCCATGACCGTCCCTGGCTGCCACTCAGATGGACAGCCCTGTGGCTCTGTCCAGGGCAGCCTTTATATGCTTGCCCAGGAAAAAGCAGGAAGCCCTTCTGGGAAACCCCTTAGAAAAGGCGGGAAGCCCCTGCTGCGAAACCCCTTAGGAAAACTGGTTCTGACTGGAACTTGTTTAAAACTTCCAAGAGAACTGCTCAGAGTGAGTAAGGGCAGAGGGACCCAGTCCTATGAACTAATGTCTGCAGTCCTTAGTTAAGCAGAATAGAAGTCAGAAGGAATTTACCTGAATGAGGATTGAAGGGTCTGTCCCTTGGTATCCTCAAAACTTGCTCTGGCTCCAGTTGGCATTTTGTTGTGTCAGAAACAGCCTGAGCCCAGAGAGAGAGCTGCAGTACGTGGCTTTGTGAGGAAAAAGGAGAGTAAGTCACAGCAGTAATAAATCTCTGAGGGCTTGTTTTGTGGTGAGAGTGGCAGGCACTTGACAATGTCTACTGACGTGATCATGAAATGCCATATTTCATCTGAGACGCTCTTAAATTAAATCCCAAATCTAACCTCATTGGGGCAAGATGTTGATTGATGTTACAGATAGAGATTGGCTGCTGCTCATCACAGAAGGGCTAATAACTATTTTGTGGTGCCCAGATGGACTTTTTAGAGTGTTGTTTACAATGAGGGTTCTCAATCTTTTTCTTTTGAAGCCCTCTGCCCCCAACATGCTATAGAAACTCCATGACCCAGCAAGGGAGGGCCCTCCAGCATTCAGATGTGTGTGGGGGGGGGGGGGGGCGCTCTGGGCTTCAGCCACAGGCAGGATTCTGCCCTATGGGGCTGGGAATGGGGGGTTCGGGAGCTCCATGGGATGTGGGGGGCTCAAGACTTGCCCCGCAAAGCAGGGCGATTGGGGTCCAGTGGCCCATGGGCCCGCAGTTGAGAACGGCTAATTTACAACACAGCGCTAGAATAATGAGAGTGTTGGTGTCACTAGGCATAAATCTAGGTAGCTCGGGAGGGTGGAAGATCACGAGTGCCGATGAAGCCCTCCTGCTCAGGCTTCAATGAACCATTGTTCCTCCGTGTTAAACACTTTGTGTAACCTAGTGTAACCTAAGGTACTAATAGCTGCAAAAATGTAGTGTTCGCAGTTAGTTTTTGGTTGTAATAGTAAGTTTTCTGCTGTAATACATTGAAGCTAGGCTAAAGCACGCTCAAGGCCATTTTAAGATACTGTATACATGTCTCAGCAGCGGAGGGGGGGAGGAAGGGGGAAGATAAAAAGATTGAGTGAGAAAAGATGCTGCAGCTGGATGGGAAAGGAGGGGGGAATGAAAGATCAGCTAGTCAGCAAGAAAAAGTTTTGTAGAAAACAAATGGGATATAAAAGAAAGAAACTGCTTGTTTTAGGTGTGCAGGATTTGAGACTCTTCTCCCTTGCACCTTATTTGAGCTCAAATAAACTTATGTTTTGCTTCTCCACCCTGGTGTGTTTATTCAAGCCGGGCACACCAGGCCACGAACCGCTGTTGCATGGCCTGCTTTGTGTCGACAACAAGAGAGAGCAATTAATCCAAAGAGAGAGACAGTTTGTTTGAACATGGGTGTAATTAGCTGCAATTTACATATAAAACAATGTAGATTACAGCAGTGCTCCAGGACCTACACTGGCATGGGAGGCAGCTATACTACCATCCCCAGCCATATACCTGCAGTGATTCCCTTAGACAGGAGGAATTCTCTAACATCAAGCTGCAGCTGGTTTAAGTTCACTGAGTGCTACTTACATGATACAGAATGAACTTGGTGGGCCAGACAATACAGCCCTCTGAGCTCACAAGCCACAACTCTGAGTAGCTGTCTATTAACATTTTATTAAAGAGACAAGGCGGGTGAGATCATAGCTTTTATTGGACCAACTTGGAAGTTGGAAGCAACTTGAAAGTTAGTCAAATTAAAAAAATATTACCTTACGCACCTTATCTTTCTAATATCCTGGGACCAACTCGGCTATGACAACGCTGCATATTAACATTTATGTCCTGCACTCTCCTTGCATGTAGGATGGTGAATTATACCAAGAAACTGAGGCATGAGGAAGTGGACCAAGCAGTAGAGATGACTGTAAATGTCTGGAGTGATATCACACCACTACATTTTGTGACAGTAGACAATGGCAATGCTAATACCATGATTACATTTGCTTCTAAAAGCTGCCTGGTTTCTTTGGTGGTGCTTCCTTAAAGAGTATTTCCAAAAGACATTTTGAAGTGCTAAGGCTTCCTTTTGAGGAAAGTAAACAACATGAATTTCAGTGCTGCCTAGGGTGACCCGATGTCCCGATTTTATAGGGACAGTCCCGATATTTGAGGCTTTTTCTTATATAGGCTCCTATTACCCCCCCACTCCCTGTCCCAGTTTTTCACATTTGCTATCTGGTCACCCTAGTGCTGCCTGTTAGGCCTGAATAAAGATATAGCAGACAAAAGCAAGTATGCCAACCTGACCAAAGTCAGGCTCATAGACATTTTTGGGTAATCCCTGAGTGGAAAAACACTGAGAAGCAGCATGTCTCACAAGCGCTGGGAAAAAGTGAGATAAGGGAGAGGCTGCATTCCTGGCATAGTATCAAACGTGCTGTGTTAGGAGCAGATCCTTCGAAGAAGTGATAAGAACCCTAGCTTCCCAGCCTCCTTGTTTTCACTCCCTGGGTTTGTTCTTTGTTTGTTTTTAACTCCCCTACATTTCTAACTTTAAGCATGCATGTATACTAAAGGTGTGTAGTTTCTAGTTGTTAGAAGAAGGAGGGGGGTTGCTCAAGTGAATAATTTGACGCGACGGAACTGTCTATATAGGCTTATACTAAGATGTAAAGAGCTGGCTGGTTCTCTCTGGAGATGAGCTGCTCTCTGTTGATGCGTGCACTTGTCAATAAAGAGCTTTTGATCGGACCTTGCTGGTGTTGCCTGTCTCTCTCGCGGTCAGGCAATGAGCTTTGCCGTGTGGGTTAGAGTCCCCGACATGCCTATCTTCTCATATCAAGTCAGGCTACCCCTCCTATTGATGTACAGTATCTGGCCCCCATCCTTCCTATCTGGTGACTATTACAAGCCAGGGTAAGCTGACCTGCCTTAAGGCTGCTCTACTTTATGGCAGCCCAGGGGATGGGGAGAATATAAAGGTGGCGTACAGATACTTTTCTCCATTACTGTCACATCCTGCACAGAGTGCAGCTGAGCAGAAAGCACAGATTGGAGACTGAGTATAAGGCCTGATTCTGCGTTCACATACATGTTAAACTTCCATTAAATGCAATGGGACTAGCATGGTTGTAACTGAGGGCAGAATTTAAGCTTTAAAAGGAATTACTACTCAAAAGATTTCAGGACTAGAGCCATAGTGTAAATCCACCCCGTAAGGAAGATACCAGTCTCTTCATAAAATTGATTACTTTAATAGAGATCCATTTAAATTTGTTAAGAAAAATCTTGGAACTCACACAGAAACAGTTTTTAATATTTAGTAACATATAAGTGCAGGGCAGATGTGAAAGAAATATTCACAATGTTGATATCTGGATAGCCCAGATCCTTAATTCCTTGTGTGTCCCCTTTGAGCCACTGCATTGGCTCAGAAGGCAAAAAGGAAACTAAATATTGCTTTAAAATGGCAGCTGAAGTTCCCCTGTAAATACTAGGAGGCATTCTGGGGCAGGGTAAGGACCAGGAGGGGGCATGGCAAAGGTATGAGAGGTAGGACTGGAGCAAGATGCGCTCTTGCAATCTTGGCCAGCAGCATCATGGGAGTAGCTACCTGACACAGAAAGTGAGAACTTGGCCCCAGGCAGTTTAAGAGATTGGCTGAGTCAGTAGAAAGATGATTTGAACCTACCTGTGATCCTTTATTTCCCCAGAATGTGAAGCAGAGCTCTGGAAAATCTAGGGGTCTAGCTCTATGAGTTGTTGTCCTAACACATGTCTGTGTGGTCTGAAACAATAGCAACAAAGAGAAGTTAAGTGAAATGGAAAGTTTGAGGACCATGTTTTTATCTTTGCTCAAATTATGGTCGTTTGAAGTTGAGTTGATTACTTGGTTCCATCCACTGTCAGCTAAAACCTTTATGTACTTTGCCAGAGCCTGGAGACTTTTTTCCCATTTGATGGGTCTTGTGATGTGCTGGGTCATGTATATGGACCTGGAGAAGAAAGAGGAGGTGACATTCATTTGGATGAAGAGGAATTTTGGACAAAGGATTATGTCTGGAAAGGCAGGTGTTTTGTTTCACTGATCAGCTCTCCTCCCGAAGTGCAGTGAAGCAACAAGCATTAGATTCAGGCTCTTGCAGCAACTTTTTATACAGTGAATTTCATTGCATATGTTCCTCTTGCTCATGCCACCATGGAAATAGGTAACACATGAATACAAGCCAAGTTTTTGATTAAAAAAAAAAAGGATTGCCTCAGGTTAGGCTGTTGAGTTCATATCTAGGTCCCCAAATAAATGGCTTGACTTGTACTAGCACTGAGTGCTAAGAAATTTCCAATAGGTACTTAAAAACAAGATTGGGCAAAGTCCACTGGGAATGTGAAGCAGTTTTGCTATATAGAAAGAGTAGCAAGCTCCAGCAAACAGGCTGCTTTCAATTATCTCTGCACTATACCCATTACTGGAGCATGACTTTAGTCTAAGTCTAACTTTACTATCCTATTTCAATGATCCTTAGATAGTGTTCCAGCTGTGCGGGTATTGTATTTCCACTAACCCCACCTCCCCAGCACCTGGGAGATCCAGGGGCTTAATTAGCTGTATTGTAAAGTTTGAGCTGAGATTTTGGGGGGAAAAAACCCAGAGCTGGCATTGCTGGGCAAAGTAATGTAAAACCTGCTGTCGCTCATTTCTCTCTCTCTCTCTTTGCAGGAGGAATCATTTTCATTTACCTCTAAATGTCATAGGGTTGAGATGCTTTGACCCAGCTGTTAAACTTATTGGCCCACCCTGACCATTTCACCAGTAGCTGCATTTTTCTCCCTTTTCCTTTCTCCCCTAGAACTTTTGATCCTAAATTCTCTCAGAGATGGTGAAGGACTCAATCTTTCCTCTCTGTTTCCATGATTTCTAAAACATGCATTTATAGAACAAAATGGCCTTTTCCACCTGGTGCTGGGACTTCTGGGGATGATGCTGCATTTTGCTGTCTACAGGGCGATGGGGGAGCTCTTAGAGGGGTCACACGGCCCTCTTCTGTACGGGTCATCTCACCCTAGAGCTCCCTTCCCCCCTGATTGGACAAATCCATTCTTGGGAAGGTCTTCTGTGACTGAAAGTTATCCTGATTGGCAGACGGCTATGGAGGCGTTCTTAGAGGGGTCATATGACCTTCTTCTGGCCTGATCACTCCACCCCAGAACACTCCCAGATTGGTCAAATCTCCTCTAGGGGTGGTCCTATGGGGGGGGTGAAACCCATCCTGATTGGTAGAGGGTGGTAGGAGGAGTTCTTAGAGGGGTCACATGACACCCTTTACTTCTGGTCATATGTCCGTCTTGACCCTGAAAATAGTATCCCTGGGTCAGAGATGTCAGGTTGGAACTGGCCAACCCACCTGGTTAGAACGTGCATCTAGGGCTGCATTTGGTGAAGAGAACCCCCACTTGCTGCAATGCAGTGGGAATCCACATGACATTTCCTTAGGATCATTTTCCTAGCCAACAGAGGAGGAATTGTGAGCTGTGTCAGGTCAGCTAGTCAAGTGGGAAGGAACTGGTACAGTCCAGAAAGTGAATCAGTCCTGTTTGGAAAATCAGACCCATGCTGATAAACATTGTGGTTGGAGGTTTTTCCCTGGGAGACTGAGTATTCAGTTAATCTCTTTCCTGCTTAGCCAGCATGAACACAGAGCTATAAATAGAAATGCAAAGGAGTGAAGTATTCTACCTGCCAAATACATGTATTCCAGTGATAGCCCTGGTTTGGGGGAGTTCTTACTGGGACAAGTGATACCATCTCCTAGGGTCTGTGCTGCCTGGAGGGGATTATGGTAACAAGGACCACTGCCATTGTCCAGACAGGTGTTCAGACACCATGATGATATATGCAGTGTAAACCCCAGACAGACAGATTAAATAGTCAGAAATTGTGGCTCACATGCTGCCAACCACTCATTCTTTTCCCTTGCAGAGTGTGTTGCTCAGTTATCAGCATCCTTTCAGCCTAAGGTTGTCTAATGTTTGCCTAGATTAAGAAAAAAGTTGAGGTCTCATGCTAATACTAACCTTGTTTCCCAATCTAGACTAATGTAAAACTAGAACAGGTAGAGTTGGCAGATTCCAATAAGTGTATGTCACGGGGTATTGTGGTGATAGCAATGGAGCCTGGGAAAGGCTTGTCAATACCCTGGGCAACCCAGCAGGTTCAGAATATGCATAGAAAGTATATTGTTTGTTTTCATCCTCTGAGTACTGTCACGGATCCACAGGGTTTGGTCTATGCCCCAGCAGTCCCTTGGGAGTGACCTCTTCAGTATGACAGTCCCCAAAGACCCTCACAATTCCACAACGGCAGGTCCGGAGCCTTCAAGACTCTGAAACTAGGCCTTCAGGCCCCAGCAAACCCTGTCTCTCTCCATTGCTTCCTGCAGTGAACACAGCCAGTCAGACTCCTGTGGCAGGTTTGTTCTACAGCCCTTCAGGGAGGGCACAATGCTCTCAGAGAGGATTTGCAGTGACACAGTCAGTCTTTCCAAAACAAGATAACAATTTATTAGTCACCTGGCCTAAAGAATCTGAAAGGCTTTAGGTTAACAAAGAAAAGCAAAGGTTAAGACAGAGTTCAGCCTGGCCAACCCTAGGCCTGGGCTCCCTAGTGCGAAGTGTGTGTGAGTGTCTCTCCAGAGGCCAGCTCTTAACCCCGCCACCTTACACCTTTCCTCTTTGTTCTCTGGCTGGAGCCTTTGTTCTGAGTACCTGTAGGGAGGTGGGGGAAATCTCAGCCAATGCTTAACTACCTATACTGCCCCAGACAGATATGTGACACAATGTCTCACGTCCCCTCCTGCCTCAGGAGCAGATTTTTAACCCTTTATGTTCCATGCATAGCAATTCAAAGCACAGAGGGAAAACGAGGCATGCGTAGGAATCATAAACATATTACCAAAATTCCCACTTTGTGATATTTACAACCTCAGGGAGGCAAACCGAGAGCCTGTGAAGGGAGAGCTCACACCTCACTGGGCTGATACAGGGGATGGATCCAGTCCTTCTCTTGTTTTTTGCCTTGAGACAGTTCATTGTTTGGCCAATTTAGCCCAGGTGCTTCTTTCTGGAAAACCCTAGAGATATTTTACTTTTCCTTGTATTAAGCTTATTTATCACTGTGGGCCAGAAACTGCATGCAACTCCAAGGGGGAAGATTATCACAGCTCCTCCAAGAACCACAAATAGTGGGAGCATTTATGGTGAATCACTCAGGTTTTCAAAACCTCCAAAGAGGTGCCACCCCAGGGACGGTTGTATATGCTGGGTTGAACTGGGTTTCCCAGAAATCAACAGACAAAGAAAAAGGTTTTTATATAAAAAAGCTGGGTTTAAACCGACTCAGTGCTGTCTTCTGCCCAAGAGGGGCCTCAACTCTTGTGGAAAGTTTGGAAAGACTTTGGCCGATTAGGGCTCCATAAGACTAATTGGTGATTTCTAGTGTGTTTCAAGTGTTTAAATCTGTTTGTTGTTTTTATTACGGTTTCTCTGTAATGCTTGTTAAAAAATAAATGTGCTTGTTTAGAAGGAGCTTTGTGATAATGTGTAACTCTGGCAGTACACAGTTCCTAGCCCTTGAGAGAAAGCAAAGCACGGGCCGTTGCTGGGACTATCACAGTGTAGGGTAGCCTTAAATTCCCTGGTGAAAAAGAAGTTGGACAAGGGTCCCTGCCAAGAGGTAAGTGACTGCAGGAGAGCTGAAACCTGACTGAGCATTCCTGGAGTGTACCACAAAGGGGGCAGACAGAAACAGGTGCAGTTACCCTGAAACTGTGACAACCATGCACCTGGGGATGGGTTAGATAGGACAACAGAGTTTTTTCCAGCTCCTATTATGCGGTGGTTGTGGTGTCTCACTGTTCAATGTATACATCCTTCCTGGGCACAACTGGTCTTCCTGGGGATCCTTTGGCAAGACATATCTAATCCTTATATGTTGGCTTTTTGTATTCATCCCATTTTGTTGTCTGAGTTTAACTACACAAAAGAACTGTTCATCTGAAAAGTAGTCTTGTTCTTCAGAGACAAAACTAAGCAGGTGCAGAAGTAGCAATGTAAGGCTGAGTTTGCTGTTTTCACAGGCTAGACAAAGTGGGGTGAGCAATTTAGCCACAAGCTCACCACGCAGGCTGCACCTTAGTTGGAAGCTCCTTTCTTCACAGATGAATACCTTTATCTTCGCTCTCTCCCTTGCCTCTTCATCACCTCAGCAGCCCTGGGTGGTCTCTCAAGAACTGCACACCTGACTTTGGGATGCTGAATATTATCAGCTGCTGAAGCCACAGCTTGAACCAAGAAAGCCTTTGCTCTCACTCAGTTAAACTAGTTGCACTAAGTAATATCAGCTCCAGGTGAGTTGACACTAGCACTAGGACATACACTTTCCAGGGGTGCTCAGTGACCAGGTGTTAACTGGTCAGCTGATGCAGTGAAGCATGTGTCCTGACAAGCTCAAGAACTTCAATGCAGAGGAGGCTTGGAATTTTTTCAGACCAGCTATACCAAAATGATCTGAAATTTGCATACTAAGAAAGGGAACAAAAAGCAGGGAAAGGCATAAGACCCATGTGGATGAATAACCACCTCAAAAAGGTTATTAGGAGTTGATCAGCAAAGACAGCTACATTATGGAGGTTAGAAAATGTTGGAATAAAGTGACAAAAATTAAAAGTCAAGCTGAATGAGCTCCTGTCAATGAAAATGAAATAATAAGAGGGTTTTTTAGTTATATAAACAAAAAAAGAATACAGAAGGATGAGGTTGAGCCAGTATGCGGTGTGGATGGGAAAGAGGTTAAACCTAGTGTAGATATGTCCCTAAAACTAAATGAATGGTTTGCCTTGGCTTTCAGTAACAATGATACTATGAAACATGTGCATGTAGGCAGTATGGCTGATGGAATGGAAATTACCACAGCGGAGGTGGAAAAAACTTAAAGAGCCTAATGTGCTCAAAATTGGGGGTACAGGATTAACTTTTACCTCAGACTGTTGAAAGAACTGGAGCATAAGATTGCTAGTCCAGGAGCGAAGATCTTTTAATAAATCTTTTTGGGGGTAGTCCTATATGCTTGGAGAAGAGCTAACATCAAATTGTGACAGGATCCCCAGGGTGCAGCCAGGGACTGAGGGACCATGGTGCCCCCTTAACTCTCTCCAACCTGGGCTGTCTCTCACAATGTCTTGCTAGTGACCAGCAGCGAACCCCTCCAGGTGCTGTTATCATTCAGCACAACCGTATGTGGAGCCACACACCTAGCTAGATTGCATGAATGCTCCCAAAGCCACTCATGAATCACACAGAGAAAGGCACCAGAGTCAAATCACCCCAGCTCCCAGCACTCTACCTCAGAAATATACCGTCTTGCACTGCTCCAGACGAGCAATGCAGATTTATTAATTGGTTCATTACTTCATCAGTGGAAAGTAGATATACACCAGCCTTTGCAAAACCTGAGCAGATTTGCCACACACTTATTACAAACACACTGGTAAAGATAAACAGTAAAACAAATGTATTCACTACAAAGGATACATTTTAAGTGATATGAAGTGATAGGCAAAAAGTCAGAGTTAGTTACCAAAATAAAACATAAGCACAGAGTCTAAACTCTCAATCCTATTAGACTGGGCAACATCTAGATGAAGCAGTTTTTCTCATCCCACTGGATACTGCAGTCCTTAATATACAGGTTTGTCCCTCAAACCTGGGCCAGTCCCAGTTGCAGTCTTCAGAGGGTCCTTGTTGCTTGCAGCATAGGTGGGTGAAGGAGAAAGACCAAGCATGGGTCCCCTGTGTTCGGTTTTATACCCTCAGTCCATGTGTTTGGAAAACACAAGTCCAGGCATGTCGGGGGGCATTGCTGAGTCTCCAGGCAAGGTTGAGCAATTTCCCTGGTGTGGCCTCATGCATGTGAGTCATTGTATTGTTGCTCTCTTGCTGGACAATGGTTGTTGATGGGTGGACATTCCGCCCAGGTATTGGTTACTTTCCTTGCTGTTGCTTCTGGGGAGCTAATATCTGGCTGATTCCGCAACTTACAGCATGTTTTAGTGACAACTATACTACACAATTCTCATAACTTCGTATGAATTAATGATATACATATATGGATAGAGAAATGACTTTCAGCAGATCATAACCTCTCCCCCGTCACCTTACAAGGTGTGCTTTATATGTAAGACCATGATCATATACAAATGAGGAATATGGGGGTTCCAGGATGCTCTCCCAGGGTATAGAATGGCATATATAACTATATTTAAGAAAAGGGGGAAATGTGATTTGGGTAGCTACAGACCTTTTAGTGTGACCTCAGTAGCATGCAAGATTTTAGAACTGTGAAGGAGACAATAAGAAAATTAATAGAGGTATATGGTAAAGGGGATGTAATTCAGCATGGGTTTACCAAAGGTAGATCATGCCACATACCCTAACCTGATTTCCTTCTTTGAGAAAATACCTGATTTTTTAGATAAGGGAAGTGCAGTAGAGACAGTAAGGCCACAGGTTGTGCTGAAAGGTGAATTACTAGACTGGCGAGAGGTTACTAGTGGAATTCCTCAAGGACCAGTCTTGGTACCAATCTTATTCAATATTTTTATTTATGACTTTGGCTCAGAAAGCAGGAATGTGCTAATGAAATTTGCTGATGGCACAAGGTTGCGAGGCATCATCAATATGGAGGAGGATCAGTATATTATACAGGAAGATCTGGATGACCTTAAAGACTGGAGTGACAGAAATTGGATGAAATTCAATAATACAGAGTGCACTTAGGGTCTAATAATAAGAATTTCTGCTACCAGTTGGGGGTTCATCAGCTGGAAGTGCTACAGGAGGAGAGAAACCTCGGTATGTGGGTCAATCATAGGATGACTATGAGCCATCACTTGTGATATAGCTATGAGAAAGGCAAATGTGATCCTAGGATGGATCAGGCGAGGCATTTCCTGTAGAGATAGAGAAGTATTAATGCCATTGTACAAGGCACTGGTAAAACATCATTTGGAATACTGTGTACAATTCTGGTGAGCCATGTTTAAATAAGATTAGTTTAAACTGGAACAGATACAAAGAACAGCTACTAGGCTGAGCAGTGGAATGGAGGGCCTGTCTTATGAGAGGAGACTGGAAGAGTTTGGCTTGTTTAGTCTCGCAAAAAAGAAGGCTGAGAGGGGATATGATTGCTCTCTGTAAATACATTAGGGGGATAAACACCAGGGAGAGTGAAGAGCAACTTAAGCTAAAGGACAATCTTGGTACAAGAACAAATGGATATAAACTGGCCATGAATAAATTCAGGTTGGAAATTAGAAGAAGGTTTCTAACCATCAGGTGGGTAAGGTTCCAGAGCAACCTCCCAATAGGAGTTGTGGGAACAAAAAACGTCATTAGTTTTTAGAAAGAGCTGGATACATGTATGAGTGCAATTGAATGACGGGGTTGCTTGTGATGGTAGGGGGAAGGGCTCAACAGCTTCCTTCTGGTTTGTCTTCTGTTCCTAAAGCTCATGCTCCATTTTCAGCTGGCCACCAGCAGGGACCAGGAAGGGATTATTTCCCCACCAGTGTATTCTGGGGTTTTTTTTATCTCCTTCCTCTGAAGTTTATGGGATGCCCACAGTTGGAGATGGGATATCGGACTGGGCAGGTCAGGACCCTGAGTTGGCACTGAACATTCTCTCTCAGGTACTTGGCTGGTTGGTTCTTGCTCACATCCTCAGGGTTTAACTGATTGCCAGTATGGGGTTGAGAAGGAATTTTCCCCCAGGTCAGATTGGCGGTGACTTTGGGGCTTTTTCACCTTTCTATCGAATGTGTGGGTACAGGTCACTTGCAAAGATTAGCTGGGTATATCTCACTTAAGTATTCTCCTGCCACTTCAGGGGCGTCAGGCATGGGCGCACTTCACTCCCTCCTGTTTTCTGCCTGTTGCACATAATAAACTAGTCTCTTGAGGGTCTCATTTACTTTGGTCTCATTTCTGTTGTTGTATTTAAGGTATTGTGCTGGGTGGTGTTGGTGGCCTGTGATATACTGGAGGTCAGACTAGATGATGTAGGGGTCTCCTCTGGCCTTAACCTCTGCGATCTTTTCCTCATCTGGATCCTGGAGAAGAATTGGTGTTTGCTTTTCCCTCTCTGTACTTTCCACCTTGGTGATCTGTAAGATGACACGTTAAACTGACATGTCACCTGCTGTTGCAGTGGTTGGTCAGGTGCAGTTACAATTTCCCTCAGCTGCTGTCAGAGCCATGGAGAAAAAGAAGATGAAGGACTGAGAAGTATGGCACTGAGATTAGAAGTCAAGCCAGCACCTTCTCTAAAACAGTAAAGGGCAGGTTGGTGGGAAATGGCCGGTACAGACATTAATCAAGCCTCATAGACATAAAAATGGACAAGGCAGAAAATATGAAGCCTCCTACTTCCTCCAGTAGGTTCCATTTCCTATGTACCATGGTTTTGCCGAAGATCATTTGTCTCTTGATACTTTCCATGCAGCCCCACAAAGGTGCCTTGCAACAACACACATAGGAAATTTCAACTCAGGTATCTTGGCCTCCTGCTGGAGTGGTAAGGGCTGAGACTTAAAGGAGCGCTCCACCTTTGGCCCTGACAATTAGAGTTACTAGGTATCTGTCTCCAAGCATCACAAGAGTGTAAATACCCCATGGTGGTGTTGGTGTCACTAGGCATAAATTTAGGTAACTTGGGAAAACGAAAGACCACGAGTGTTGATAAAGCCTTTCTGCTTAGGCCTTAATGAACCATTGTTCCTCCATGTTAAACACTTTGTGTAACCTAGTGTAACTTAAATGTGTTAATAGTTGTAAAATGTAATGTTAGCAGTTAGTTTTTTGATTGTAATAGCTAGTTTCCTGCTGTAATACACTGGAGCTAAATTAAAGCAAGTTTTAAGGCCACTTTTAGATACAGCATACATGTTTTTGCAGCAGAAAGGAGAAAGGGAGGGGGAAGACAAAAAGATTGAGTCAAAAAAAATACTGCAGCTAAATGGGAAAGGAGGGGGAATTGAAAAATCAGTTAGTCAGCAAAAAAAAGTTTTGTAGTAAACAACTGGGATATAAAAGGAAGAAACTGCTTGTTTTAAGTGTGCAGGATTTGAGATTGCATTCTCCCTCGCACCTTATTTGAGCTCACATAAACTTGTGTTTTGCCTCTCCACCCCTGGTGTGTTTATTCGAGCCGAGCACACCGGGCCCCGAACCTCTGTTGCTTGCCTCTGGCACTTTGTGCTGGCAACAGTTTTTGGCATCCCTGGGTGGGCAGAGGCTAAAATTAGCTTTGCCCGGATCCCTCCTGGTGGTCAACAGGTCGCAGCGATGACCGACGCCCAGTGCACACCGGTGACTTCACCGGGGGCCTTGGCGGAGATGTGATCTGGCTGACCTTGGAGGGCACAACGGTGCAATGCGCTCGAGTAGTGGAGAAGCAGCTGCGGGTGACGGTGTGGAACCGGTCCCAGGCAACAGTGAGGAACCGGTCCCTTGGATAAGGTAGGAACAGTCCGGGTGTCTGGACTGTCTCTGTCAGTACCTGGGGACGCCCAGAGTCTACCTGCGACATGGGGCAGGGGCAGAGCAAGGCGGGGAAGGGAAGGTGTACCCCCCTAAAATGCATTCTAGAAAATTGGAAGGTGTTTGGTTCGGATCCATTAACCAAGAATAGGTTAAAAAGGTTTTGTACAGTGGACTGGCCTCTGTATCAATTAGAGAGTCAGGAGAAATGGCCCGCTGAAGAATCAGTAAATTACAGTACGATCCTCCAATTACTCCTGTTTTGTCAGTAAACAGGTAGCTTCTAAAGCTGTTTGTATAAAAAGCTCTTGTAAAAAAAAAAAAAATCCCCCACTGTAGTTCCTGTTCTTCCCCCTGTCTAATGAAGTGCAAGAATTCAAAAGCAGGTTAAAAATAGTGCAGGAACAAAGGAGGGACCTGTCTAGAAAGGGGAAACTCTATGTCCTAGTGCACTCTTTCCCTGTTGTAGCTGCTTAAAAAAAAAAAAAAAAAAAAAAAAAAAGGGGGGCCAGTGTGAGTGACCGTTACCGGAAGACGCACAGAGTACACTGTGAAGCAAAAGCTCATGACCAGGACTACTCTAACGCAAGCCCGGTAACTAGTGGATCTTTAGGAGGTCCGACCCATGCTGGGCTGACTCGGCCTGGCATCATCCGGTGAGGAAGCTACCTGGGTCTAGGAGTGTGTGTACCCATCTTCCCTCCCCCTTTCCTTTCCATGTGGGCTACTGACAGTCTGATCATCTCACTGGATGCAATCAGAGTAAGCGGCGCTGTCTCCCAGAGACTAGCCGATGCTCTTTGCTGAAGGGAGGTGTAGAAGGGTTGTGGTCATCCTCGTTAGCCTCTCCTGTGTGAGTACCCTGTAGGGAAAAATCCTTAGTTTATGAGCCGCTAGCGCGGACAGGGCACCCTCCTTGTGTGTGTAAGTGGAAAATGGGTGGGGGACAGTCTAAACATTCCACCTCACCCCCTAAGAGTACCCCAGCATTTTATATGTACGTACATTATGGTTCATCAATCTGCAGGTATTTAAAGAATTGAAATATGTACACGCATAAAAATCCATCTAAACAATGCCCACTAGAAGGTACTTCAATTTAAATAAGATCATATATCTAAGGGAAGCGTTTAATGTCCAAAAAGCCCTAACACAGCGTGAGCAAATTTGTTTATTAAGAAAAGGAACGGGTTAATTTGAAATTCATCTTGGCCCAGAAATAAAAAAAAAAGTTGTTCTGCGTTCAAGGTCAAAAATCAAAGCAGACTGTGCTAAGTACAAAAAAAACCTGCTTTCAGCCCCAGCTGGCTGTAAAAAAAAATATATATATATAAACAAAGGTGAACCAAAGGCAATACAAGTTACAGAACTGAAATTACATTTGCAAAGCTTAACCATCCAGTAAAATCCAACAGTGTGCCTTTGTGACCCCGGAGCCAATGTGGCTTGGTGACACCAAAGAAGCCACAGGCAGCCGACCTGGACTGGAATCTCTAAAAGAAACGCTACAGGAGATTCCAGGATGTAAAAGAACAGCCCTCCCAAGAGCAGAAGCATGTTAAAAATTCTGGACAAGCTGTATACAGGATAATCTCCTGTCCACCTCTCCCCCTTCTCTGAACATTGTAAGTAGTAATAGCCTCGAAAGCATTCATCACCATACAAATTTTGACAGGTTTCCACGCCCTTTGAGGGCTTATGTCCCGCCTTCCCACCCGCCGTCTCTGTTGGCGCCGTCGGCCATTTTGAAAAAATGGTTGTGTGTGTTTGTTTGACTAGGGGAAGGGTTGCGTACGTTGGTGCTTGGTGACATGAAGAGAAAAAGGTTGAAAGAAGAGTCTGAGTAAGGTTTAGAGGAAAAAAGGGAAATTGGAAAGAAGATTTTTCTTTTTAAAAGGTTAGTTAGTTTGAAAGGAGAGATGAGGGGAAGTGCCGTGTACGTTGGTGCTTGGTGACATGAAAGAAGAGTGTAAAGAGGCAAATTTGAAAGCATAGAAAGACAGAACTTAAAATGGGTAGGTTTAAAAGAAACCCCGTTTAGTAAGCCCACGGCCAAAGACTATAAAGGGATACTAGGTTTAAAAGAAAAAAATAAAGCAGCGTTTGTTTGTTTTACTGAACACATCCTACCCCTACCACAGCCGGTAGTGAAATGAAAGCTGTTCCGGGGCGGTGTGGCTAGATAGCTAGCCCCTCCTTTTGGTGGACCAATGAGAGAGGGTATTTACAGTTAGGTTACAAGCCCCGCCATTTTTTAAAAGAAAAATTGACTGTTTAGTAAGCCCATGGCCAAAAAACTATAAAGGGATACTAAGAAAAGCATTTAAAATAATTAAAAACTAGGTTTTAAAAGAAAATTGACTACAGCAAAGCCTGTTTGGTAAGCGCCAGGTAAAAACTATACATAAAAAAAGTTTGCTAAGAAAAACACATTAAAACTAGTTAATAAAAAAGCATTTAAAAACATTAAAAACCAGGTTTAAAAAAAAATTAACAAAGGCAAAACCTATTTGGTAAGCACAAAATAAAACTATTCAATACCAATGTAGGTGAAAAAAAAAGCATTTAAAAACCAGATCTAAAAAGAGAATTTTACAAAGGCAGAGCCTGTTTTGGTAAGCACAGGGTAAAACTATTTAATACCTGGGTAGGTTAAAAAACAAGGTTTAAAAGGGGGAAATTAACTAAAGCAAAACCTGTTTAGTAAACCCATGGCCAAAAAACTATAAAGGGATACTAAAAAAGCATTTAAAAGCATTAAAAACCAAATTTAAAAAAAGAATTTTACAAAGGCAAAGCCTGTTTGGTAAGCACAGGGTTAAACTATTCAATACCAGGGTAAATTAAAAAAAAAAACATTAAAAACTAGGTTTTAAAAAGGGACTTAACAAAGTCCTGGTAAAAACTATACAAAAAAAAAGAAAAAGAGAGAAAATTTTTTTTTACCTTTGCAGTCTTTTTGTAGAATGAGGCAACTTTTTTGGTTTAAACCCTAGTAAATAAAACACATTAAAACAATTAAATACCAAGGTAAATTAAAAAAAACATTAAAAACTAGGTTTTAAAAAGGGGCTTAACAAAGCCCTGGTAAAAACTATACAATAAAACTATTAAATTTTAGTGTAAGTTAAAAAAGCATTTAAAATAATTTCTTCTGTGCAAAAAGCAAAGATAAAAAGCTTAGAATAAAATCAAAAAGAAAATTTTTACCTTTGCAGTTTTTTTGTAAAATGAGGCAGCTTTTTTGGTTTAGACCCTAGTAAATAAAACACATTAAAACTATTTAATACCAATGTAGGTTAAAAAAAGAACAGAACAAGAAAAAAGAGCAAAGATAGAGAGCACATGGTAAAATCAAAATGAGAAAAGCAGGCAGAATCTGTTTAGTAAGCACAGGGTAAAAAAGTGAACAGAAAAGCATTCAGAATCAGGGTAAGTTAAAAGAAAGAACAGGACAAGAAAAGGGCAAAGATAGAAAGCACAGGGTAGAATCAAAGAGAGAATTTTTACCTTTGCTGCCTTTCTGTAGAATGAGGCAACTTTCCTGGTTCAGACCCTCTCAGACTTGTTATCACCGCCTTTGGATCGGTACAATCAGAGGCTGTTTTACAACAGCGTCATAGAATTTATTTTTCTGAACCAATCCTAGAATTTCAAGATATGAAACAAAAGCCAACCTGCTCCTCGCCCCCTCTCCCCCTTTTTCTCCCCCCACCCTTTTAACTGTTTTATTCTTATCTAAAGAAACAGACCCTTAGCATTTTTCTGCCACATAGCCTTTTTACAAAGGAGTTTTTATAAGCTTTTAGTAACACACCATTTTAAAGTCTTTTTTCTAGGTTTTAGACTAACGGGTTACTTTTTTTAGTAAAAAACAAGGTAACAAGTTTTTCCCCCAAGGTTTTTAGTGAAAACCAGGCAGCCTTAAGACACATTTAACCCTTTTTGGCATAAGTGTTTTAAGAAAAAGAGCAGGCAGAGGGATTTGTATAAAAGTTAACTTTATAAGCTTTTAGTAATACACCATTTTAAAGTTTTTTTTCTAGGTTTTAAACTAATAGGGGTTACTTTTTAGTAAAAACAAGGTAAAACTGTAGCAAAGCACCTGTTAGCAAAAGCAGCCTCTGTGAGGCAGTGGATCAGAAAAAAGAAGGCTGCTTCTTTTTTAAACTTTTTAACAAACACTAGTTAAAATTACATTAAGTTTTTGCAAGGGATAAGACACATTTTTTTATATATATTTGTTGTCATAAAAAAAGAGCAGGCAGAAGCACCCCAGACCTAAACACTTACTAAAAAAAGTTTTCCCCCAAGGTTTTTAGTGAAAACCAGGCAGCCTTAAGAGACATTTAACTTTCCTTGGCATAAGTGTTGACACGTTTTTTATTTACCCTTTTTAACATAATAAAAAAGCAGGCAGAAGCACCCCAGGTTTTTAGTAACAAACAGTTTATAAAACCCTTATTTTGTAAACCAGCAAATTAGAAACACAAAGAAGCAAAGCAGCCTCTGTGAGTTAGTGGATTAGAAATAAGAGGGCTGTTTTTGACCCAAACTTTTTAACAAACACAAGTTAAAGTTACATTACGTTTTGCAAAGGAATAAAACACATTTCTTTTGTATGAGTTTTAATAAAAAAAAGCACCCCAGGTTTTTAGTAACAAACAGTTTACTTTATAAACCCCTTATTTTGTAAACCAGCAAATTAAAAAGACAAAAAAGCAAAGCGCCTGTTAGCAAAAACAGCCTCTGTAAGTTAAAAATAAAAAGGCCTTTTAAAACAAAATAACAGGTATTAATAGAATAGTAACTTACTTACTATAGAAAATAAAAACTTTTTAAAAGCTAAAGTATGTAGCCAAAGACCTTCCCGCCTTTTTTTTTTTTAGAAAAAAAACAAGGCCCCCTTTCCCAGCTCTGTTCTTATCTAAACACCCAGCTGTAACAAAAGCTAAATGCCATTTTAAAACATGTTTTTTTAAAGTAATGTTTAAAAGCCCCAACGTATTAAATAAACACATAAAACAGACCTACCTAAAAAACCCTGTTTTTTGGCATAGTTGTTTTAATAACACGTAAGGCTGCAAAAACAGTTAAGGGCTATAAAACTAACGTATTGTGACAAAAAAGGTTGTTTCCCCTGGGTTTTAGGGTAATATGGACCATTTTTAAGGAAAAACAGCAGGCTTAGCAAAAATAGCCTTGTGAGTAAAAAATAAAAAGGCCTTTTAAAAAAATAGTAGCTTACTTACTATAGAAAATAAAAACTTTTTAACCGTTAAAGTTTAAAAAGACCTTCCCACCTTTTTTTTTTTAAAAAAAGGCCCCCTTCCCCAGCTCTGTTCTTATCTAAACAGCCAGCTGTAACAAAAGCTAAATGCCATTTTAAAATGTGTTTTTTTTAAAGTAATGTTTAAAAGCCCCAACGTATTAAATAAACACATAAGACAAACCTACCTAAAAGACCCTGTTTTTTGGCATAGTAAGACCGCAAAAAAAACCCAGGTTTAAAAATTTATAAAACTTTTTTTTTTTTTTTTTAGGTTTTAAACTAACAGGGGTTATTTTTTAGTTAAAACAATGTAAAACAGCCTCTGTGAGTTTAAAGCACAAAGGAAAAGGCCAAAACAAAACGAAAAAGCCATAGGCCTGCTTTTAATACCAAAATTTTGTTAAACTAAAATAAAAAATATTACCTAAGGGTTAAAGCCACAGCCGGCTAGTTTATAAAAGTAATTTGTTAACAAAAAGAGGACTTAATAAACCCTTAAAAAGACACATTTTTGTACGTGTTGTAATAGAATAAAGCACCCCAGGCTTTTAAGGACAAACGGTTTATAGCCCCCCTTATTTTAATAACATGTAAGTTTGCAAAAACAGTTAAGGGCTATAAAACTAATGTATTGTGACAAAAAAGGTTGTTTTCCCTGGGTTTTAGGGTAATATAAACCATTTTTTAAGTAAAAACAGCCTCTGTAAGTTAAAAATAACAGGTATTAAAAAAATAGTAACTTACTTACTATAAAAAATAAAAACTTTTTAAATGTTAAAGTTTAAAAAGACCTTTACACCTTTTTTTCCAGAAAAAAAACAAGGGCCCTCTTGCTCTGTTCTTATCTAAACAGCCAGCTGTAACAAAAGCTAAACACTTGCAGGTTTAAAAACTTTTTGGTTACAAAGGTGTAAATGGATATATTACCATTTACAAAGACTTTTTATTAACTGTTTAAACACATTTACTATAAAAAATAACATTTTTAACCATTTAAGTTAAAGTATATAGGCACCCCCCAAACCCATACCCACCTTTTTTCCTAGAAAAATGCACTTTGTTTTTTTTTAACCCATACACACCTACCCCCTCCCCTTTTTTTCTAGAAAAATGTTTTAAATATTAATTTTTTAGGGGAGGGGGGCCCAAAACCTTTTTTTTTTTAAAAAAAAAAAAAACCTATAAATAGGGAACAAAAAACTGAACAGTGCTGTATTGCTAATACAAGACTTCTGTCGTTATGGGGAGCAACAATATGGTAAGAAAAGTTACTATGGGGGGGGTGCCACCATGCTATTATACCTGCGTTGTGCTTAGTTAAAAGGCAATTATTTTTTTTTAACTAGGATGAGGCCTTTTTTCTTGACATACCAGATTCCGCACTAGAAGCTTTAAATTTTGGTAAGCTAATTAACATGCTACACAAGTATAATTTATTTTAAAAAAGAAAAAGGTTTTAAAAAAAATATTTTTTAATTTAGAACAAGATGAAAGTCAAAACCGCCCGACAGGTCTTCCTGAAATTACAGAAGAAGGTATAAACTGTTTTTAAATATGTGTTTAACATTTTTAGGGGTTTATGTTTGTAAAAAAAAAAAAAAGCGGCTTTTACTGCACAAAAAAGTTGTTAAAAATGTTGCAGCTGTACCGCCACCGTGTGATGCAAGCTAAAATAGCACTTTATTTTGTACATTGTTGTTTTTAGACCCCTTACTGTAAAAGGCTTTAATAATATATATTTGGGGGGTTGCTGTAAGTAACACGTACTAAAACATTTTGTTTATGTGTATTGGCAGACTTATCAAGCGTTATTCCTCAAGAAGAAATGTTGAAGGGGAGCACGCTTAAAGGGGCCAAAAAATTTCCTTCTGAGGCAGCAGCCGTTGGAAGCAAGGGTATTAAACCCACCGTTTTTGAACAGCCCTGCACGTCCAAATCCCTTATTACACAAGACCAGCAACCTTTAAAGAGGGGCAGAAAATTATTCTCTGAGGCAGCAGCTGTTGGAAGCAAGAGTATTAAACCCATTGATTTTGAACAGCCCTGCACGTCCAAATCCCTTATTACACAGAACCAGCCGGCCTTAAAAAAGGCCAAAAAGTCTACCTTTAAAACAGCAACAGGTTTTAGGGCGGGGGAAAAGGGGATCAGGCCCCCCGATTTTGAACCGCCCAAAGCCAAAAAATCTACCTCTGCAACTTCCAGGGACCACGGTAAGCGAGGCAAAACCCCTAGTTTTCAACAACCCTATGCCTTTTCACCCCAAAACGAATCAGCTTTAAAAAAGGTAAAGACAAGCACCCCTGTAGAAGCAACAGTGTTTAGGGGTGGGTTTGAGCAGGGTGAAGAAGTTAACCCCCAGGCTTTTGGGTCCCGCAGAACCTCTGCTCCAAATAACAATCTCCCTGTAGGGCTCGCCGCATCAGTTGTTGTTTGTAATGAGCTGTTTAGTGTTTGTACATCACTAAAGCGCTTAATAGATAAAAAGTTTTCAAAGCTAATTCTTGAGGTGTTTCAAAAGCAAAATTGTCCAGAAGAAAGGGTGGTTTTAGACCAAAAAATAACAGATACCCGTGCACTGATTGAAAAGGTGGAAAGCGTGTTGAAGGGGGAAGGCAGGGTGTGACTAAACATGAAACCTAAAAATGTAAAGAGGGGTTGGAAAAAAAAATGGAAAAAATGTAAAATATTGAGAAGGCTTTTGGCCAAAAAAATTAAAAAAGCCAAAGCTATTTTAAAAAAACCACCCCCGAACCAAGAAAGGGAAAGTGACCCTCCGACCCCTTCTTCTGAAGATCCAGATTCCCCCGTTCCTAATACACCACCGCAGGTGTATTTGGAACGTGTGAGACATTGGATAAGACCCCGAAGAGAGTTTAACACTTATGAATATTTTCAAGAATTTCATTTTGCTAATTTGGACAGAGTAACTGGGTTCACGGAGGCCATGGCGGCCATTGACATAGCTATTCAAAATTTGCTAGATGATATTAATAATCAGGTGGGTCCTGAAGATTTTGTACAACTACGCTTAGATGCCCCGGGGCTAAATCAGCCGCTTTTTTCTTTACGGAGGCCTTGGGAAGATTTAAACGCCGTAGATTTTTTAAATAACATTATTAATGTGTTGCAAAGTGACGCAGAGATTGTGGGGTCCGGAAATTTACGTTTGGTTGTTACGATTATTAGAAACAGGGTTGGTGGCGGCGGGTCTGTAAGACCCCTAAAGACTATTACGTAGAGTAAAATTATTGAAAAAAAAAGAAAACATTTAATTGATTTAAACAACCAAGGTAACAACCTGTGTTTTGCCGGTAGCATGCTGGGTCTTTTATCAGATGAAAAACTTACAGATGCCCAACTGTTAGAGGGGGCCAAACGGCTTCATCAGGAGTTGGGGCTTTTGGACCAAAAAATGATTAGCTTTACAGATGTGAGCTCTTTTGAAGAGCGCTTGGGGGTGGCTATTACTGTTATGTATTATGAAAATGGAAACTGGTGCTTTTTTACAACGGGGGGCATACAGCGCCCCCAAACTGGTTTTGTTTTGTTACATAACAAACATTATTACGGCATTTTAAATATTAAAGCTTTATAGGCACGCCGTATTTGTGCAGCTACTGTTGCGCCCCGTATAGCCACAAGCACAAGCACCCCTGTAAAAACCACTGCCATACGTGTAATAGCGCCGAGTGTCTCGAAGTGGTCGCTGAAAAAAAGAGATGCCCCAGCTGTAAGCTATTTTGCAGTTCTGACGCCTGTTTAGAAAGGCACAGCGCTTTGGCAAACAGCGGTAAAGTTGATTGTAAAAACAGTTGTTTTTGCGATAAGTGCAGCTTTTACAAGGTTAAAAATCACAGGAGTACAAGAAAAAAGTGTCCCCAGTGCTATCAAAAAACCGACAACATAGAGGGTCACGAGTGTTATATGCGTAATATCTGGTCTCCAGAAGAGGGGAAGGATTATGTGTTTTATGATTTTGAATGTATGCAAGAAATGGGGGTACACGTGCCAAATTATGTTTATGCTTTGCATTTAGATAAACAATCTAGCTGGGAATTTAAGGGGGAAGAATGGATTAGCGAGTTCGTTCGAACCTTTGTAGACAACCGCTTTAAGGGATACACTTTTATTGCTCATAACGCTAAAGGTTACGATAGTTATTTTATTCTTAGACAGTTAATTAAAGAAAAAACGGCTGTTAGCACCGTAACGCAAGGTGGAAAATTTATTTGCGTAACGGTGGTAAACTTAGACATTAGATTTATAGATTCTTTAAACTTTCTCCCCATGAAACTTAGCAAGTTACCCAAAGCTATGGGGTTTGAGGAAGCGAAGGGATACTTTCCACACTTTTTTAACACCGTTAAAAATCAAAACTATGTGGGACCTATGCCTGGGATAGAGTACTTTGGAGTAGACTACATGATGCCTGAAGAAAAAAAGGAATTTCTAAACTGGTACCAGCACAATCGCCAAAACAAATTCGATCTCCAAAAAGAACTGTGCTATTATTGTCAAAAAGATGTTGAAATTTTGCGAGAGGCTTGAGACCGGTTTAGAAATGAAGTTATAAAAATGACAAAAAAGCAAATTGTTAAAAACCCAGGGAAGGATAATGAGGAGATGGTCACTAAGTGGATAGATCCCTTTCAGCGCCTTACATTAGCCTCGGTTTGCATGGCCATGTACCGGTTTAATTTTTTAAAACCGCGAACCATAGCCCTTTTGCCATTAGACAATTACCACAAACAGCAGAAGAGATATTCCACACTGGCCATTCAATGGTTAATGTACGTAGCCCACACTGAGAATATTTACATCCAACACGCTTTGCAGGGTGGGGAGTTTAAAGCGGGGTCCTATTTTTTGGATGGTTACGCCGTTATAGCAGGTAAACCTATGGCCTTTGAATTTAACGGGTGTTTTTTTCACGGTTGCCCCGTCTGCTATTGCAAAAATGATTACAACCCGTTGCTTCAGGCGACCTACGGGCAGCTGTACAAGCGAACCGTAATGAAGGTCGAATTTTTAAAAAGCTAGGGGTTTGAGGTAAGGACCGTGTGGGAACACGAGTGGCAGGCTATGCTAGCGAATGATAACCGGGTGAAAAAATGTTTACAAAAAAAAAAGCTGCCACAGCCTTTGGTTCCTAGAGACGCCCTTTATGGTGGTAGAACAAACACCATTTGCCTTTATTAGAAGCCGCAGCCCGGGGAGCAGGTTCTTTACTACGATTTTGCCAGCCTCTACCCTTTTGTTAACAAGACTAAACAATACCCTGTGGGACACCCCGTTATCGTGTATGAGGGTTTTGGGGATATCAGTCAGTACTTTGGCATCGCCAAGGTTAAAGTGTACCCTCCGAGAGGTTTGTATTTTCCCGTATTAGCCTACAGGGTTGGCGGTAAACTAATGTTCCCCCTGTGCGCCCTTTGTGCGGAAACAAAAAAAAGGACCCCTGCAGGCACAGCCAGGAGGAGATGGCTTTAACGGGTGCACAATAGAGTTGGTGGAGGCTTTAAACAAAGGGTACAAAATCGCTAAAATTTATGAAGTCTGGCATTTTAACGGTTCTTCAGATGCCCTGTTTTCAGACTACATTAAAACACACCTAAGACAGAAACAAGAGGCCTCGGGGTTCCCTCACTGGTGTACGGACAAGTTTAAAAAAGAACAGTACGTTAAACAGTACTGTGAAAAAGAAGGTGTGTGTCTGCGTCTAAACAAGATTAAGGTAAACCCCGCAAAAAGACAAATCTCAAAGCTATTTTTAAATTCCTTGTGGGGAAAATTTGGTCAGCGAACAAATTTAACTAACACTACTATAGTGACGGACCCCGATGAGCTTTTCAAGTATGTTTTTGTACCTTATGATGATGACACAGCCACAGTGTCTTGGAAGTACGGGAAAGAACACTGCCCCCTTTCCAGCAACACTAACGTGTTTATAGTGTGCTTTACCACCGCTTATGCCAGGCTAGAGCTTTACCGCTTGTTAGATTGTTTACAGGAGCGGTGCCTTTATCATGATACGGATTCTGTGATTTTTGTGAGTAAAGAAGGGGAGTGGAATCTGCCCCAGGGGATTATTTAGGAAATTTAACTAGCGAAATACCCCCAGGTGAACACATTGTGGAGTTTGTGTCCGTGGGACCTAAAACGTACGGGTACAAACTGTCCAGTGGTAAAACCTGTATGAAATTAAAAGGGATTACACTCAACTCAGGAAATAGTAAAAAAATTAATTTTGAAAGCTTAAAAGAACTCGTCTGGGATAACCCCACAGAAGAAAACCCAAAAGAAATCATGGTACAGCAGCCAGGAACCGTAAGGGTAAAAAAGCACTGGTTAATAGAAACAAGAACTCTAAAAAAAAACCAAAAAGTCATTTACGACAAAAGAGCTCTCGAGGAGGCTTTTAAAACTTTGCCGTACGGGTATTAATTATTATGAAAAACCACGTTCAGTTTGTTCATCCCTTTTCCTGTTTGCTTTGTGGTCCCTCAAATTCTGGAAAATCATATTTTATAAAACAATTGTTAGAAAATGGAAATAAGCTGTTATCGTGTATGCCTGAAAATATTGTGTGGTGTTATAGCTGTTGGCAACCATTGTATAAAGAGTTGCTGCAAAAATTTTCATGTATTACGTTTTTGGAAGGTTTACCTAATACTTTTAACGATGAACATTTATTTCCTAGTAATAAAGTAAATATGGTTATTATAGACGATCTCATGGAGTCTGCTTCTGAAAGTGGTGAAATCGAGAAAGCCTTTACAAAATACGTACACCACAAAAACCTAAGTGTTATGTACATTGTGCAAAATGTGTTTTGTCAGGGGAAAAAAAGGCGTACAATTAATTTAAATACTAAGTATATGGTTCTTTTTAAAACCCCCCGCGATAAACTGCAAATCACCACTTTGGCCCGGCAAATGTACCCCGGTAAAACACAATTTTTTTTGGAGGCTTTTGAGGACGCTACCAAAAGCCCCTGCGGGTATCTACTGGTGGATTTAAATGCTTCAACGCCCAAAGACCTCCAGTTAAGAACAGGTCTTTTCTCCCCTGACTGGCCCTGCGTATACACCTTTAAAAAAAACCATAAAAAATAGTTATTTTTATGAATCGTTCATTTAAAAAATTATCTCCCTGACAAACATGTCTCACCGCGTGCAGAGAAACCTGGCTCTTTTAAAATTTCTTATCAAAGCCAAGCCGCCGCAAAGAAAGGCTATTCTTTGCTCGGTTTCTGATGACTTAGTAGCGGCCACCTCAGATATAGCGCTGAACACTTTAAAAGGAAACGTTCCTCTAAACCCCTGACAAATAAGCATCCTAAAAAAAAACCGGGGAGTTATTAAAAAGCTAAGTGATAAAAAGCTATCCCTCAAAAGAAAAAAGCTACTTGTAAAACAGACCGGTGGCTTTATCGGTCCTTTGTTAAGCTTTGCACTCCCCCTGCTGTCCAGCCTTTTAATTAACAGATAATGGAACACGCTGAAAAGATGTACCTCGTTCCTAGCCATCAGTTAGAACAAATAAAGCGTGCTTCCAGCGGTGAAGAAAATATCAGAACTGCAACCACTCTCCAATTGGATTCAGAAATGAAAGACATTCTTCAAAGAACCGGTTTATCCGACTACAAAAAGGCTAAACTCTACGAGGGGATCCTGCAAAAATACCTGGTATTGGCCAAGCGTGGTGAAATGGAAAAGACTAAAATAAACCTTTTTTTTTCCCCCAAGCAAGAGCAAGAGGAACTTCAACCTCCTAAAGTTCAGAGGGGTTTATCGGACTTTGTCATTCAGGAGGTGTTGGAGGGGGTAAATCCTCGCTATAAAAAAAAAGCTGAAATATTGTTAAATAAACTTAAACAACGTAAAGATGTTTCTTCTTGGGCTGATAATGGCCGCTTTGTGTACCGGGGGAAAGCGATCGAGGGGTCTCACATGCTTGATATAGTCAGGGGGGTAACCGGTTCTTATTCTTTCGGTAACAAAAGGACTCCTAAAGTGTGGAATGTTTTTATGAAAGCCTTGGCGGAGCTAAACGTGCCTACGTCCGTCGTAGGGCATGTTACCAATAAACATTTTTTAGAACATCTAAAAATAGGGCTAGAATCTGTCAAGGCCACAAGCAGCATCACCCCTTTTAAAAACGTCCCTGTTAAAAAACGAAAAATAGAATGGTTAACAGTGTAAAATAAAAGACGTAAACAAAATTTAAGGTGTGTTTTATTGATGCGCCTCTTTAAACACACGACAAGACAAACACGATTGAACATGTTGAAACATGTTTGAAACATGCCTGGGCATGCCTGGTCTTTTCCCTTTTACAAATTGCACCACCAAACAGTCATTTTCTGGTAAATCATCGGTGTACAATTTTAAAATGCGATCAAAAGATAAACCCCTACTACGTTGTTTTAAAAAAAAAATACAATGATAACCGCAGGTTACAGCTAGGGAATCCTGTAGTTGTCTCTGCTGAAACACAACGTTATTAGAGTTACAGTTTAAAAAAGTCATAATAGACTTAGGAAAAAAGTTATTGCCTGAGGAAAATCCATAGGAGTCAAAAAACTCGCCAGGACCCTTTTTTGGTAAATAAAGGGCCAGCCAATGTTCCCCAGGTAACTTATGGGGGTGAGTGTTAACAATAAGTCCCAAAGGTCTTTCGGACACAAAACCTTTTGGAAGCAAGTCGCTAGGAAAAACATCTAAAAAAGAAGGGTCCTTTGATAAAATATTTCTTAGCTGCACGGTGTTCATGATTACATATAGTCAAACAAAACGTTTCTTCTATGATTCACTTCGAGCACGTTATCAAAAACCCCATACACTATCATGTTAACCGTAGAGGGCAAAGCCGTTGCAAACCGAATTTCCGCTCTCAGGTTTCCGGTTTTAATCAGAGAATAATGATCGGCGCACTCTTGATCCGGGGTTAAATCGAAGGCGTACAGCGTATAGCCCTGTGAAAATTCATCACGGTTAATTAAGAGCGAGCGGTCTTTTACATATTTTCCGGTAGCCTGCACGAGCTGCATGTACTCCCTCACACAGTTTCCATTTTCAAAATCGGGTTGTAGGGGTTTTGCTGGCACCTGTTCGCCGTCCACGTACAAGGCCACAAAATTAATGTTATAATGCTTAAAGTTAAAAGGGTTTTTAACGTAGCTGCCGCTAAAGGCGTCGTTATCTATAAAACCGATTACAAGCTGCTTGGGTAGCTGTCCCAAAAAAAGGTTTTCCTGGTTACTGACACGACTGCCGGCCGGAATGCTAAACACCTTTATGCTCACCCGGTCTACGGGGGTACTTAGCATTGGCGGTTATTAAAGCTTCAGCGTGCCCCAAACGAACCCGCGGGGTTACTTTTACCCGTTTTAACAAACAGGGACGCTGAAATAATGTGAACTTTATAATTCTGGTCTGCATTTCCGCTCATGAGGCAAAAAACATCTTTGCTACGTGTTAGTTTAATTTTTAAATCCACGCCGTTCAGCAGTAGTTTTTCTTGAAAAAACAAATCGCTGTGTAAAGGTCCCAACAAATCCAGCTTCCTGCTGCTGGCCGTTAGTCCGGCCCTGCGTATAAACCCCGCGTTAGCCTCGCAGACCAAAAAGGTGCTTTCGTGGCCCCCCGCCGTGTCTTTATAAAACCCACCTGTCGAAAACTGCGTAGCCAGGGTGTCATGGGTGTAGTTTAAAATTAGCTCTATTAAGGCCCTGTAAGGGTAACAGTTGTTGCTCTGACTAATAAGACGGTCGCCTAAAGTAACATCCAACTGGTTAAAAAGAGTGGCGATGGGATAGTTTGTTAGGGCCACCCTGGCGTCATCATCAATGTCTGACCCATCTTCTTTTATCACCTTGCAGCATACATACAGCAGCATGTTGTTAAGGTCTAAGTAATGATCTCCGTGCCACGAGATAAAAAATTCAAGAGGTGCATTCACCGTTAAAGCGGCCAAAGGAGGCACCTCTACATAAAAGCTATTCTCGATACTGGTTTGTGTGGGGACTATTTGAAATAAATCCAGTTCCGATTTGGTGCATTCATCAGAGCCACAATGGATAAAAGCCATTTTAAAATATATCTCTTTTACCACAGGCGATGCAACGCTTCCTTTTCTTAGGGCGCCTTTTAGGCTTATGGCTAAGACGTCTTCTGACAGCTTTTTTTTTTTTTTTTAAAGGGTCTAGGAGGTCCTTTAAGAGGCTGGCGCGACGCTGCTCTTTTTCTCCTCATTACCACTAAACCAGAACCTTCCTGTGGCATGCGTGCTCCTATTTTGTTTATAACAGTGCTAGACACGTGGTTCACAACGTCTTTGGTTATGTTTTTTGCAGCTGTTTTCATGTGGGGTTTAATAATGTCAAAACCTCTTTTTAAAAGCGGCACGGCTTTTCTAAAAAGACTGCGAAATATCCCTCCTAAACCGGCTCCGTACATAACGGACAATCCTTGATATCCTGGTAAGCCATAACCAGCCTGGGCCTTGTCGTAGTTTCTATACAAAAAGGGGTCCCCGCACTTTTTCATAGTCACCATTCTTCAGCTTTTTGGGGGCGCAAATGTAGTTTAACAATTACCTTCCCAAAACTAAATGAAACTTGTTTATTCTGCTCCGTCTTTATTTCAATAGTAACGGTTCCGATATGCTGCTTACTCACGGGGACGTAATGCGGTTTGTCATACGTGATGGTCACAAATTCGTTGTTGCTACCATGGATGGGAACGCAGCGCAACAGCGGCACATAGTAGTCCCCCAGTAACTGGTGTTTCACTATGTCCGTGTACACGTATAAAGAGTTAAATCCCCCCGTAATGTCTGCGGGGTACGGGGCTATTCTGCACGGATTATCTGAAAGCATTCCCAATATTGTTGCCAATTTTCCCCCGGTGGAAAAAAAGTAATTTCCCCCGTTTGCTTGTAAGTGAACCTTTCTAGTTATGGAGCTGTAAAGGACGCTAACATTTGGTTTTTCGGGAACATTGTCAATAGTCTTGTTGATGTTGTTTATTAGATGGTGAATGCTTGAATAATAGCCGGCGTCTAGGCTTTAGGTTCGAATTCTTTTTTCCAATGCTAACGTAAATGTTGCCTCGTAAAGAAGTGTGTTCCACGAGTGACAATAATGAATTTCCGATTAAGCGACATCCCACTGATCTATTAAATTTAAAGGCTTGGCTAGTTGTATTGTAAAATTGGAACTAGTATTTTGAGGAAAAGCCTCCGCAGAGGCGTTGCTCGGTAAGGTAATGTAAAAACCTCGTTCAGTCATTCCCCCCCTCCTTTTTATTAAAGGTCGTGCACTTGAGACGCTTTAACCCAACTGTTAAATTTTTTAGGCCAGCCTTTCCATTTTACAAAAAAATGCTTGTTTTTTCCCCAACCTTTTTTTGCTAAAATTTTCTCTACCCCGTAAACGCGGGTCCTGGTTAGGGTTTACTTTTTGTAATTCTTCAGGGTAAAAAGACCCCGCGACTTTTTCCCCTCCGTAATCTAGTAATGCATACACAGGCCTTTTTCTTCGTAATAAAACCCCTGACACGATAAATATTTTATCAGTAAAGGTTTGCTGATAGCCCTTTTCGAAAGCGCCCTTCGTTTTAGATACTCTTATGTGATTTCCTTTCTTAAAAATCACACGCGGCGACTTTATTTTAAAACTACCCCCGTAGACGGTTTTCCACATGCTCAGCGCATTAGCTTGCGTCATGTCAATCGGGCGCCCTTTAATAGTTCTGTGATAACTTCTGTTGTGCCTGCAGCACATAGATGTACCGAAAGGTGTTACGGGCGGTAAAATACCTCCACATTTTTGATTTTAAAGTTCTGTTAAACCTTTCCACGATTCCTGCTTTGACTTCGTTATTGGTAACAAAATGGTGCACCCCATGTTGCTTAAACAATTTTTTTAAAGTTTGGTTTAAAAACTCTTTTCCTTGGTCTGTTTGTAATTTTTGAGGCACGTGACCTTTTGTAAAAATAGCTTTAAAAGCCTTTGCCACCTCTTTTCCTGTTTTATTTTTTTAGGGTTACCGCCCAGGCGTATTTAGACAAAATATCTATCACTGTTAAAATATATTTACAACCGTTATTGTGGTTAGAATAGGAGGCCATATCGACCAAATCCGCCTGCCATTGCACATCCACATTAGACACAACTGTTTTATTTCTTTTAAATTTAAGCCTTGCCGGTTTATGTAAAGTGTAAGCATCTTGATCCGCAAGCCAAGTGGCAACCTGCTTTCTGCTTAAAGTTTTACGGTGTTTTTTAGCGGCCTGAAATAAGGGTGTTATACCCCCAAAACTTCCAACTTTTCCGGGAGAGTAATAAATTTTCTTTAGCAACTTTGCCATGTTTAACCCGTCTTGCTTTAAAACACACGTATACACAAAAGTCTGTTTTTGCTTTTGTTTTTATTTAATACAACAATGTTTTACTTTTAAAGCAACAGCAAAGTAGTATACGGTGCAATTATATACATTTTTTAAGCGCATAAGCAAAATAATATATACACACTTTTTTTTTTTATTCAGTTTTTAGGGTCAGAAGCTGATATGTAAAAAGTTTTATAATCCATTTTACGAACCCTGATACACTCCGATCGGCCAATATCGGCTGCCACCTTGTTTGACAGGTCTACCAGCATGGCCACAGGGTCAGATGTTTCTGCAACCTCCCTAATCATTTTAACCACTTCGGTTATAGTTTCAGTGGTTATGTTCAGCTTTTTCAGTTTGTAGCCTTCAGCTATAATTATATTTAAAAGCTGGGGCACATTCAGTTTGGAAGAAATACGTCTACTCTGATAAAATACTTCTGAGTGACTCCAAAAAATACAAGGGTGCCTAAAAGGGTTGGACTCATTTACCACGCAGGCTGCACAGTTTTCCAAAAGTTGTTTTTTCAAACAGTGGTAAATGGCTTTTACGACAACCGCTCTAATAATATCAGCCATAACGGCATCTTCACCCTCCTTACTTTTTACAAACTTTTTTTTAACGTCTTGGTTCACGCAAAAAAAACAGGTACATATTACGGATATTCCGCTCAAAGGCCGCCTCTCTTCATCCTCTGAAGATGTCTGTTAAAAACATAGTAAAAACATGTTTTAAATTCTTTGTTGCAAAATTTTAAAAATAAAAAAACCTACAGTTTATTTGTGCTACCTCAATCGTACCCTCGTCTGATTCTGAATCATCCTCAGCTGATGCACCATCGGGACCCATAGCACCTTCCTGTTATTAAACACAAAACATATAGTTTTATTTTACCTCCCTTATATATGTTTATATTTATATTTTTTTAAGATTATTTAAGTAACTTTTTTACCTCATCATGTTCTTTAGGCTTTACCGTTGACACCCTGTCTGTGTCTGCATCAACACCGTCCGGGGCTCCGTCGATCATAGTTTTTGCAACCTATTATTAAGCCAAACGTATAGTAATGTTTAATTAGTGTCATACATAAATATATTTCTTTTCTTTTTAAATAAGTTAAGCCGCCTTTACCTCCTTGTGTGCTTTTGTCTCTGCAAATGTTGGCCATTTGTCACACACCAGAGATGTAATCTTGTACGGTCCCGGCTTGGTTATCTGTCCAAAAAAGAAAAAAAAGAAGTTTGTATAACCGTTTTTAAAAGCGTAAAAACAATAATTTTTTGCTTTTACTTGTTTTTACCATAACAATATTGCCATCTTTCCATGACTTGGGGTCTATTGGCCGGTTCTCGACATCGCTATTTTGCGACGGTTCCTCGGTTACCATGTCCTCATATATAGGCTCTTCTTCCATTTCTACCTATAAAAAACAAAAATATTTATCTTTATAAAACATTTTGTAATTTTTTTTCATTAAATTTTTATAAAAAAGGGGCTTTACCTCGGCCTTTGACTCGGTTTTTTCCAAATTCGACAACAATTTTTTTCGCACTTGGTTCTTTTTCTGTTTTACAAAGGGCTCTGGCTCTTTATTCGGCTCTGTTTCAGGGCTCAGTTCCATCCCTTTCTCGTTGGTAAAATAACAGTAAAGGGGTCTTCTCTTCTGAACACAGACTGGTGCACCCGGGGGCGATTCCGGCTTCTTGGCTTCTGTAGGCGTCTAGTACATGGACATGTTCTTGTTTAAAAGCTTGGGACTTTAGAATTGGTTTAACAACTGCGTTCTGTGACCTAACTGTAAATACCATTCTAATTGGTCCTCCCAAAAAAGGTGTTTGTGACCTAACTGTAAATACCCTCTCTCATTGGTCCACCAAAAGGAGGGGCTAGCTATCTAGCCACACCGCCCCAGAACAGCTTTCATTTCACTACCGGCAGTGGTAGGGGTAGGATGTGTTCAGTAAAACAAACAAACGCTGCTTTATTTTTTTCTTTTAAACCTAGTATCCCTTTATAGTCTTTGGCCATGGGCTTACTAAACGGGGTTTCTTTTAAACCTACCCATTTTAAGTTCTGTCTTTCTATGCTTTCAAATTTGCCTCTTTACACTCTTCTTTCATGTCACCAAGCACCAACGTACATGACACTTCCCCTCATCTCTCTTCTTTCAAACTAACTAACCTTTTAAAAAGAAAAATCTTCTTTCCAATTTCCCTTTTTTCCTCTAAACCTTACTCAGACTCTTCTTTCAACCTTTTTCTCTTCATGTCACCAAGCACCAATGTACGCAACCCTTCCCCTAGTCAAACACACACACACAACCATTTTTTCAAAATGGCCGACGGCGCCAATGGAAACGGCGGGTGGGAAGGCGGGACATAAGCCCTCAAAGGGGTGTGGAAACCTGTCAAAATTTGTATGGTGATAAATGCTATCGAGGCTATTACTACTATTATACACAGAAGTGGCCAATCTGGACGTACCGGTGTGAGTATAAAAGAGGGGCTTAGGGCTTGGGGCATTAATGTTTTTCCTGAGTAATGTGGGAGCATTCCCAACACTCTCTGTTGTTGTTTTATTATTTTATTAATAAAGTTTTAAAAAAAATTCAGTTATATGGTGTGTTTTCTTTATCTTCCCCCAACAATCCTGTAGTGTCAGCCTGATCACCTGACACAAAGTACAGATTGGTAACAGAAATTTGTCTCAGTTTGGTAAGCAATTAAAAGGGGGGGAGCCCTGCAGAATTTACACCATCTATTTGTTTTACTCTTGTTATTTTATGTTTGCTTTGCTTGGTACTGTTGGTGTTATATGTTAAGAACTGCATGAGTAAAAGTGAGCCCTTATAAAATAAGGAAACGTTATCTGGTTTTGGTTCTGTTCTGTTTAACCAGTTACTGTTGTTCTTCTGCTCTGTTCATTTGGACATTAGGAGTGTGGGCGGAACTGAATCTCTCGTTCGTAATTCCTCGGAATGAAAGCCATGCGTGCAAGGAAGCTGTAAGGTCGAATTGAGATCCTTCTGTCCCGTCCCCTGTAGTGGTCAGTGTATAGAAATGGGAAAGCCTGGCTTAGACTGTAATTTCCTTTGCTCTCTGTGTAATTCTCTTTTCTGTTTTAAGTGTCAGCAGACATATGGGTGGGTTTCTGGGTAAACCTTCTAAAAGGGTTTAAATTATATGTTAAGTAAATGGCCTTTGCCCAATGGGCCATGTGTTTTCGTCCAGGTGACAAGCCTCATAAGGGAGGACTCGGGTAGTTTTGTAAGTAAAAATGTTTAAGGGAAGAGACCAGGAGGGATGGGGGCCCTCCTAGCTAAACCGGTAGTGGAACAAGTTGGTGCCCATGAAAGTGACGGTTCAGCAAAAAAAGCAGGATCGGGCCCAGGCGGGCAGGCAACAAACAAAAATATTAAAAAACAGGTTAAAAAACTTTTAAAGGTGTAGTAAAAAAAAAAAAAGTAAGTGTAAGCCTGGGAATTCCAAATACCGAAACTAATACTTCAAATAGTAATTTAAATTAATAAAAGTGGCTGTTAAAAAACAAGCAAGTAATTTAAAAAAAAGTAAAAAGTTAACTCTGTAGTTGCTGGAGAAAACAGCAGTTAAACCTTGTAAAAATGCTAAAAAAAAAAGCTCTTGGTGTTTTTAAAACGTTTGTAAATAAGTTCAAGAAAAAAAATCATTAAATTGCAATCATTTAATTTGGCTATAAACAATTTAGTTAAATTAGCTAAAAATATATATACAGTATTATGTCATTAAAAACCTGGGCTGCCTATAAAATAAATACATAAAATATAGGGTAATTCCTCTGTTTTTCCTAAAATCAACAAAAGTGTTTGTATATTTTAAGTGATGACTGACTGCCCAGGAACGATAAATCTCTGTTTTTTTGTCTTTCAAATAATCAAAAAAAACCTGATGCCAGCTAAACAGCATTCAACGTACCATGCATTTACTGGCACAATAAAAATTATGTTTTGTGTTCTATGTTCTGTCTTGTGGTAACTGTCTTGTGGCCGGAATTGTTGTGGTTAGTGTTTTCATGAAATGGTCTGGTTTAAAATAAAAAAAATGTAACATACTACAGTCTAATACATTTCCTTAAGCAAAAAAAAGAAAAAAGAAAAACAAATTTTATTGGCCAAAGTGTTAATTGCAAAAATTGTTATTAAACTTTGCACACCAACAGTCTTTGTAAGCAAAGACATAAAAAGTTAACCCACTCCCCATATTGTACATGGAATCTTTCTGGCTACCTCAGATTTCTAGCCAAAGAGCTGGGAATAATAAAAAGCTATTGAACTAAAAGTTTAATGAAATAAACTCCTCAAAGTGGGTGTGCTTGTCCTGGCTTGTTGCTCCAAAGTTCTGTAATAAAGTTATTTTAATAAAAGGGTATATGTAGCATGCAATAAATAATAAAACTAATGTACTGTATAATGGCAGTGTTTATGTGTTCGTTATTAAAAAAAAGGTGTATAAGTAAAAAGTAAAAGTTTCCTTTGTAGGTTAAAAAATGCCAAAAAAACAAAAAACAAAATAAGTTAACTAAAAGAAAAAAAATAGCAAGCTCAGGCTATAAATAGGACACTAACTCCATTCACAGTCAAGACTTAGCTAACAATCAGAAAAAGGAGGGCTTAAATTTGCCCACACAGCCATAAGGTTTGCAAAACACTGCCAGGCACTAATAAAATGTGTTAGGTTTCTTTTCTTACAGGTAAAAAAGCGCTACCGAAGACCTTAGCAGCCCTGCCACTCCTTGGAACCAGGAAACTGAATTAATGTAAAGGTCCACCAACGAAAGACTGCTTTGGCTCTATGCTGGAAAGGCCCTTATCAAGCCCTGCTGACTACCAACACAACTGTAAGGTGGCAGAGACTGACTGCCTGTACCCATGATTCTCACTGCAAAAAGACCCCTCCACCGCGGGAGAATTCTCCTACTAATAATTAGCCATTTCTCCTTCTAGCTCCACTGTGCCTTCTGGACAACAGGGAAAAAGGACAAAGTAAAGTACTAGTAACCTCTCCCTTGTCCACTAACAGAACTACTGTGCCTTTAAATTTTTCTAGTGGAATCAAAACCATTACAGGGTAATGTGCTAGTAACCTCTCCCCTATAAAATGCTGCACCATAACTGTTTTTTTTTAAAAAAAAACAACACTCACTCCACTGAAATTGCCAAAGTCCAGAAATCCCTAACTAAAAAGGACATTAAAAACTGACCCTGGTAAAAAAACAAAAAATTATACACTGACAAAAAAAATTTTGTGGAACTCATGCTTGGAAATATGGTATTGATTGTATTTTGGGGTTTATTCTACAGGCTGTGCCCTGTATCCTAAAAGGTAACTAATAATGTAACCCCCCCCATGCTATTAATGTTAATGCCTTTTAAAAGTACCTAAAAATAGTTAAATAACAAGTATATTATAGTACTACACCAAAAAAATATATATTAAATATAACTAAGGCTGGGAAGGCATAGCGGTGGAATCTAATATGTTTAAAAATTCGGGATTTCCTAAATGACCAGCTGATGGCCATTCGGAGTAATCTTAAGTACCAGACTTGGCCCACTGCCCTTACAGATGCATCAGGAATACCATCTAATTTGTAATCATAAAGACATATTTGAACACTTTCTGGGTGGAAGCGTGGCTTCCCAGGGCGGGGTGTGAGCCCATATGGAAAATAAATGCTGTACTTGTGTCCCAGAAAACACACAGAATATTAACAAGCACATCCTGTCAGCCAAACAGGCTTTTGAACAATGGAAGGCCCATGAAAGGGAACCCACTATTTCTGATTCCCTCTGTAGCTGGTTACCCAACCTGGGGGGACTAGGGAAGGCATTGTTCACCTCCTGCTCACTGGTGTGGGGTTGTGTATCGTTACTCTCCTCTTGCTTGCTTGCTATAAAGCACTCCAGCTCCCTAAAGCTTAATGGCATGTTATCCTTTAAATGTAAAAACACTCAGCCAAAAGTTTGTTGAGTATTCTCAAAGGAGGGAATTGTTGGTGTCACTAGGCATAAATCTAGGTAACTCGGGAAAATGAAAGACCACGAGTGTCGATAAAGCCCTCCTGCTCAGGCCTCAATGAACCATTGTTCCTCCATGTTAAACACTTTGTGTAACCTAGTGTAACTTAAATGTGTTAATAGTTGTAAAATGTCAGCAGTTAGTTTTCTGATTGTAATAGCCAGTTCCCTGCTGTAATACACTGGAGCTAAATTAAAGCAAGTTTCAAGGCCACTCTTAGATACAGCATACATGTCTCTGCAGCAGAAAGGGGAAAGGGAGGGGGAAGACAAAAAGATTGAGTCAAAAAAAATACTGAAGCTAAATGGGAAAGGAGGGGGAAGTGAAAAATCAGTTAGTCAGCAAAAAAACGTTTTGTAGTAAACAACTGGGATATAAAAGGAAGAAGCTGCTTGTTTTAAGTGTGCAGGTTTTGAGATTGCATTCTCCTTCGCACCTTATTTGAGCTCATATAAACTTGTGTTTTGCTTCTCCACCCCTGGTGTGTTTATTCGAGCAGAGCACACCGGTTCCCGAACCTCTGTTGCTTGCCTCTGGCACTTTGTGCTGGCAACAGTGGGGGAGTGCTATAAGTGACAGTGTAACTAGAGGGAATAAAATTGGGATAAAATTGTGTTTAAAAAAAATGGCTGAAAATGAAGGGAAACTGCACTTCAATGAGCTGCATTTGGTTATGGAATGATCTCCTCGAGGGAACGGGGTTGGAGAAAAATTATACCAACTTCAGTAAATCTGTTTTAAACCACTCCAGTTAAACTGGTGCAAAAACCTAAATAATACACATTTAAACCAGCTTACCACTTACTTAATTCACTTTAGTTTTTGTTGGTAAATTACCTACAGCAACTGTCTAGTGGGAACGACTCCTCACTGACAATTCCTTGGACCCTGATTCTGAAGGCTCAGTCTGAGAGATGATGCTGGACAACAGCAGAAGCTTCCCATAGTTCATTCTCAGCAGTGCACAGAAACACTTCTTTTTAGTCATTGGGTGATTAGTCAGGGCTCATTGGCTAGTTAAAGACAGACTTTGGGTGTGCATTTCTGTGCAATCTCTGCTGATGCAATGTACTCCTAAGCAGCATCGCCACCTGCCCAGCACCACTCCTGCCGGTTCTGCCAATGGATCGCAATCATGAACGGTAGCATCCTCTGCTAGTCCAGCTCAGTGAGGAGCAATGGTAAAGCATCAGTGCAGTAAAATGCTACCACATGAGAACACTCCAGTTGCTCACACTGGCAGCAGCATTTTACATCCTCTTTGCCCTTACTTTGCATCAGTGAGTATTCAGGATGTAGGGCAACAACGAATCAGTCTCTTGCTCTGTAAAATACTCTTTTTGCAGCACGTTCTCCCTTTTTGCCTAGAAAGTAGGTGCTGGAACAAGGGGTGCTGGAGGTGCTGCCGCACCCTTTGGCTTGAAGTGGTTTCCACCACATACAGAGTTTACAGTTTGGTTGAATGGCTCTCAGCACCCCCACTATACAAATTGTTCCAGCACCCCTGGCCTAGAGTCATTACATTTAAAGGTGTGCACAGAAAACAGAGTCATAGCACATAGACTGGATTTTGCACCAGCACCTGACTGGTATCTCACCTAGCTAGGCACCTAGCACCAGGGTCCAGTGTTAAAGTTTGGGTTCCAATATATGAAGGCATCTAACCAGTGGCCTGAGAGACCTGCCATGCCATAAGCCAACTCTCAGCCCATGCAGTGGAAGTGACTCAGGAATGGGCTCAGAGAGCATCGTCCTGACTCTCTGGTTTTGGCTGCTGTTAGCTTTCAGTTCACCCTGAGTCCTGCCCTGAGCAGATGGGGGGGCACTAGAATAGTTTGGGTCTTGGGGTCTTTGCACCTGCAGAGAGAGGAAATGTGGTTTCTTTAATGATCTGATAGATGCCATTCCATGAGCATAGAAAGGAACGGAAGGTGTGTTCAGCCCTTCGTGCTTTCTTGCACATTATATTTCCTGCTTTGTTTTTTTCCTTTAACCCTCAGGACTCTGAGGCCACAAAGGCTCAAGCACCTTTTCCTCTCCCTCTCCCAGTCATGCCCAATGGACACCCCACCTTTCACTTTCCCCAACTCCCTCACACCTTCTTAACTCTCCTAGCTCAGTTCCAGTCTCATCTCATTTATATAGGCCCCATTACCATTGTGTCAGGGCACCTCTCAGGTAATGTGGATTTATTCTCACAACACCCCTGGGAGCTAGGTCAGTATTAATGGATGAAGAAACTGAAGCACAGAGAAGTGATCAGCACCCAGACACTCCGACTGCGAACCCTCACACTTATGGGCGGTGGGTATCATAAGCTGAGGAAGGCTGTGCCTTCCCAAACAGCCAGGCATGACTCTGCCCATGCTCCACCCCCAGGTTCCCTCCTGCTTTCCACTGTGGCCCATCCTTCCTAGTTCACCGGTGCAATGGCTTGGGCTTGGGCTGAGGCTCTGGGTGCAGCCCACTTGCTTGGTGCTCTAGGGCTGGCGAGGATGTGGCCATACCACCCACCCCCCCTGGCACTTCAGGGCTGGGGGGGCTGCGACTGCTCTGGAGAAAGGGGCGCTAGCCTGAGATGGGGGCCAGCAGCCGTGGTGGGGGGCTCAGGGCTGTGGTGGTGGGTGGGGAGGTGGAAGATGTTAGGATATAGATATTCAAGCCTGTCTGTAAAGGCCTATACTTTAAGAATTTAGGTATATGCTTATTATTTAGCTAGTTATAGAGATATAAAAGAAAGAATCCATGTAAGGGTCTTCTCTCACTGTGACAGTCTGAGGCCCTGTTCTTAGGCCAATGCCTTTGGCTAAGCAGCAGAGGCAGCCATAAGCTAGGAAGCCTACGGTCACATCCTCCCATTCCAAACCAGTCATATTGAAATAAGGCAATCTGGGGCTGTTAGAAAGGGTATCTGATCTATCACCTCTAGAGAAAGGGAAGAGCCTAGAAGATGTAAAAGGAAATTTAGTTTGATAGTTTTCTGTTTGGTAAGAACTCACTTATCAATAGACACAGCTGGGAAATCCTTATGTCCTTATAGATGTAGTTGTGAAACCCTCGCTTCTGCATTGTTTTGTCATTATAGCTCCCACTTTGCTACTGTTTATTGCATGGTATCTGTCTGGCTCTGTGATTGTTTCTGTCTGCTGTATAATTAATTTTGCTGGATGTAAACTAATTACAGTGGTGGGATATAATTGGTTAGCTAATCATGTTACAATATGTTAGGATTGGTTAGGTAAATTTCAATAGAATGATTGGTTAAGGTATGGCTAAGACTATTATATAAATTAGGGGCAAACAGGAAGTAAGTTGGGATTCAAAAATAGGGAAAAAGGTACTTGGATTTAAGCTTGCTGGAAGTTCACCCCAATAAACATTGAATTGTTTGCACCTTCAGACTTTGGGTATTGTTGCTTTCTGTTCATGTGAGAAGGACCCTGGAGGTGGGAGAGTGAAGGAATAAGCAAGCTCTCTAACATGTTGGTGCCATGACTCAGAAGGGGCGGGGCCTTGGACAGAAGGGGCAGGGCTGGGGGCTAGCCTCCCCCCGTTTGCAGTCCATTGCCCTCCGATGCTCACACTCCCCTAATGGAGACTGCTTAGTGCTGAGTACTTTTGAGAATTTGGTCCCACATGATTTGCCCCATATCACAGATGGAGTTTGTGGCAGAGCCAGGAACAGACCCCAGACTTCTTGAGTCTCAGTCCAGAGCTTTCAGCATAAGAGCAATCCTCTTGAAGGCAGCTCCTTGTTTCCCTTCTGACAGAGCAGGGTCACATTGTCCAACCTCTCTCCAAGTCTGTTAGCAGCAAATGAAGTTTCATTTTTTAGTTACACGTTGACTCCTTGACTTGAAGTAAATACCAAAAATACTGAGCTGTGAAACTGACAAGGCTGACTGGCTCCCAGCAGGGAGTGGGCGGAGGGTCACCCTGGCTTCTCGCCCCAGCTCTCAGATGGGATCAGGGGGAAGCCCCTTGGGGCTTCTCACTCTGACTACCAGCCAGGGGCAGGATCCAGCTGCCTAGCTCTCCAAAAGACAGACATTGTGCCACCCTAACTACACCAGCAGAAGCTTTAGGCCTCTTGTGGAGGTGGAGTTATGATGTCACTGTAGTAGAGCACTTACATCAGCAGGAGGAAGACTGTCGTGTAGACACTGATATAATTAGGATGACATTAGCTGCCTTATGCTGAACTGACTGTGTAGTTTAGATCAGCCCTGCCCTTTGCAGGGGCCAGTCAGAGACAGCTGAGTCCATGAAGTGGAGAGAAGACAGTGGAGTGCACACGTGGAAGGGGGATAAACCTGGAGTCCAGCCTGGAGATGCAGCACAGAAAGTGCAGCCATGGGGAAGGAGATGTCACTTTTGTGTCCTCCATGTTATGGGCTGTTCCAAGTCCATTCTGAGCTGCAGCACAGCACAGACTCCCTGAAGCACCATGTGCTACTGTACCCACCTGCCCCAGAACTCCTGCACAAGGGCTTGTGATGGTGGCTACTTAGGGCCACTATCTGCACTGGAGGAAGTCTCCCTTGGCTGTTGTGACACATTAACAGCCCCTGTGTGCCACTGGAATGGGGGTTAGAATCTGTCTTCTGCTTTCCTGCATCCTGCTACTCTCTGAGGCCTGTGAAAGATTGAGTCTATTTCAGCCTTTCACTGCAGGGATTTCTGCTCATCCTAGTCAGGAGTTGTTGACAACTAAGTTCCTGTAAGCTGCGTGGCCATGCAGCCATCCAGCAGACTATTTATCACTGCACAGGAGCCCAGGGAACCCACTCGGGGAATTACTGCGGCTGGGGGAGGGCTGTAGGGTGGCCAAGGGGAAGGGAAGGCATGTCGGACTCTTCCGCGGCGGGTCCTTCAGTCCCTCTAGGAGGGAAGGACCGCCGCTGAATTGCCACCGAAGAAGAAAGTGGCATGGTGGAGCTGTCACCAATTGCGATTGCAGCATTTTTTTTTTCTGCTGCTTGGGGTGGCAAAAATCCTGGAGCCGGCCCTACTCAGGCCACAATGCTGCCCAGATCCCTTCCCAGCTGCCAGCACATGCTTTTACGAACCACAGGTAAATAAGGGAAAGAAGAGGTGGCTGGGTAGAAGTGGGAAAAATGGGAATCTGGGGCAGATTTACATTTCCTGTCACCCTCAGTCATATATCCCACCCTTACAGTTATTTAGATTGTCCATCACACATCCCCCCCAACCTATCCCTCTACACCACCACAAGCCACTCCAGTCAATAATCTCATACAGTTCAACAGCTCACTCACAAGCTGTCTGCAAATGTCCTCCTGGAGCTCTTTAGGCTTCAACTCGGCTGTGCTGCCAAGGTGCTTATTAACTGCAGTTTGGAGCCTGTTCAGATCCCAAAATGGGAAACAGGTGAAACGTAGCTCTGCATTCTTGAAAAAGAGCGTCACACCATTGAATTGTTCCCTAATGAGTGCTGTGTTCATTCAAAGGGAACTCATCTGTGTGACTGCTCATCTATTCCAGGATAAAAAAGGATTCATCTGGATGTAATTACCAGAAAACATGCAGGAATGACTAATAGAGGGGAGAGCTTCCACTGAAACCTGGAGGTAGTGTCAGTGTCTTTTGGGAACAGATATACTGATGAAAGCTGCTTCACCAGTCATAGCTGTGGTCTCTCTGTTCTGGGGAGGCAGTGGTCTGAGGTGCAGAGACAGACAGGAACAGAGACCTGTCGGGGTTTGTAAGCTCGGAGGGCTGTATTATCTGGCCCACCAAGTTCATTTTGCACCACGTAAGTAGCACTCAGTGAACTTAAACCAGCTGCAGCTTGATGTTAGAGAATTCCTCCTGTCTAAGAGAATCACCGCAGGTATATGGCTGGTGATGGTAGTATAGCTGCCTCCCATGCCAGTGTAGATCCTGGAGCACTGTTGTAATCTACATTGTTTTATATGTAAATTGCAGCTAATTACACCCACGTTCAAACAAACTGTCTCTCTCTTTGGATTAATCGTTCACTCTCATTATTTTAGCACTGTGTTGTAAATCAGCCGTTCTCAACTGCGGGCCCACGGCCCACTGGAACCCGATCCCCCTGCTCTGTGGGGCAAGTCTTGAGCCCCCCACATCCCGTGGAGCTCCCGAGCCACCCCACTCCCAGCCCCATAGGGCAGAATCCTGCCTACGGCTGAAGCCCAGAGCGCCCCCCCCCCCACCAAATCTGAATCCTGGAGGGCCCTCCCCTGCTGGGTCATGGAGTTTCTATAGCATGTTGGGGGCAGAGGGCTTCAAAAGAAAAAGATTGAGAACCCTCATTGTAAACAACACTCTAAAAAGTCCATCTGGGCACCACAAAATAGTTATTAGCCCTTCTGTGATGAGCAGCAGCCAATCTCTATCTGTAACATCAATCAACATCTTGCCCCAGTGAGGTTAGATTTGGGATTTAATTTAAGAGCGTCTCAGATGAAATATGGCATTTCATGATCACGTCAGTAGACATTGTCAAGTGCCTGCCACTCTCACCACAAAACAAGCCCTCAGAGATTTATTACTGCTGTGACTTACTCTCCTTTTTCTTCACAAAGCCACGTACTGCAGCTCTCTCTCTGGGCTCAGGCTGTTTCTGACACAACAAAATGCCAACTGGAGCCAGAGCAAGTTCTGAGGATATCAAGGGGTGCATGGAACGCAGGACAGACCCTTCAATCCTCGTTCAGGTAAATTCCTCCTTACTTCTATTCTGCTTAACTAAGGGCTGCAGACATTAGTTCATAGGACTGGGTCCCTCTGCCCTTACACTGAACAGTTCTCTTGGAAGTTTTAAACAAGTTCCAGTCATAATCAGTTTTCCTAAGGGGTTTCCCAGCAGGGGCTTCCCGCCTTTTCTAAGGGATTTCCTGGGCAAGCATATAAAAGGCTGCCCTGAACACAGTCTCGGGTCTGTCCATCTGAGTGGCAGCCACATTTAGGTCCACTACGGACGGACCAGTGATAGGAGGAGTGTTCGTGCATGTGACAAGAAACACCACAAACTGTGTAATACCACAGAACAAACTAAGATCAACAACAGAACAAAATTATGTGTGGCAAAGCCATGACAAACACTGTGCAGGCATCAAGCAGCTCACAAATTAGGACATTATCACCCAAACACTGCCTCAGCTTGACTTAGATCTTGGGAAGGATCTCCCTCCCTTCCCCGTCGGCTGCCCACCAGCAAGTGGCTTCCTGTTGGTGCCCTGGCTGTAGTGAAGCATTGTGAAGATACATAGGAGGTGGCTGCCCTCTGGTCAGTGCTGGGGTCAGCTGTTATTGCTGAGGATCAGGCCCTTCTCCCAAAGAGGGTTCGGCTACCCTCAGCATCTGTCTGTCCCTGCAGGCAGTGGGTTCTGGGGTGTCTGTTCCTGTTCCCCCATCCCTGCTCTCACATGGCATGGAAATATTGAGATAGGCCCATTCCCACAGTGGAACAAGGGAAGGTGCACTCATTGGAAGTAGAAAAGGTGTGCCCATTGGATAATATTGACTCAGTTAGTAGCAACATAAATTCTGTGTCTCATCTATGCAGCTCAAGCAGGCTATCATCAAAGCCCTTGGTCCCATGGTGAGCCTCCTGCTACACAAAGAAGAGCATCAAGATCAGCTATTTGAACCAATCTCATGGCTCCTTGAGCAATATAAGGAGAACACTGATGTTTTTCACATCACCAAGGTGAGGTACCAGTCCTTAAGGTAACTGTCTATGTGTCTGCATGTATGAACTGCACGAGGAATTTGCTGCCAGTGGGGTTTCCTGGTTCAGACAGTGACTTGTTAGAAAATAAATATACACACAAGCTCTGGGTTTGTACACGTGGTGAACCAGGCAACAAAATTTGTCGGTAAATGCCTCTTACCAAAAGCATCCTCTGTTTCCTGGGGAGGATGATAAGGAGATAGAAAACAAAACACCTGCCCCCATCCCCAACAATATCTTCCCTCCTTGTCATTTCCCAGTACATCCTGTCAACTCTCCGTCTCTCTTTTAGTTCATAAGCTGCTCAGAGCAGTGGCTGCCATATGTTGTCTCTAGTCAGTAGCAAGCCAACTGTCAATGGTTGAAAATTAATACTAGGGAGGCTTGAGAGTCATTGCTTTGGATTCTGTAACTAGATGGATCTAAAAGCATTGCCTGTCTATTTCATCTCCCGTTCTATGCAGTGCTGTTGTAGCCACGTTGGTCCCAAGATATTAGAGCGCCAAGGTGGGTGAGATAATCTAATTAAAGATATTGTCTCACTCCCCTTCTCTCTCTATTTCATCTGCCCTCAGTACCACATGAGCAAGAAGAAAGGGGCCATATTCTGTCTTCAGTGGGGCTACACAGTTGTAAATGAAGTCACCAGAGAGCTATAACTTTTTGGTAGTGATATTTACTCACCATCTCTGTTGGTTGAAGCTTTCTGGTGCAGAGTATGTGGTCACTTTTGGGGTTGAAATACCCATGATTTGGAGGGAACCAATGCATCATGGACTTGTTTGATAGCATCAGGGCACTACACAACTGCTTCAATATAGTAAAATATGTAGATGGCATCAGAGACATTCTGGAAGCTTGAAGCAGCAAAGGAGAAAAGTGTTTAGATGCAGGAAGGAATTTGATTTTCAGCTTTTTTATCAATAACCTGGCACAGGACATAAAATCATCCCTGATAAAGTTGGCAGATGAGATAAAAATTGGGAAGTGGTAAAAAATGGAGAGGAGAGATTCAGAGAGATCTAGATCACTTGGTAAACTGAGCGCAAACAAATGTGCATTTAAATATGGCCGAATGTAAATGTGAGCATCTAGGCACAAAGAATGTAGGCCATATATACATGATGGGGGATGCTGTCCTGGGAAGCAGTGACTCCGAAAAAGATTGTGGGGGTCATGATGAATAATCAGCTGAACATGAACTCATGCTGTGGCCAAAAAAGCTGAAAAACATAAAAAGGGGAATCTCAAGGAGGAGTACAGTGATTGTTTTACTTCTAAATCTGGCACTTGTGTGACTACTGTTGGAATACGGTGTCCAGTTCTAGTGCCCACAACTCAAAAAGGGTGTTGATAAATTGGAGAGGATATTGAGAGAAGAGCCACAGTGATTACAGGATTAGAAAACATGCCTTACAGTGGTAGCATCAAGGAACTCAATTAGTTTAACAAACAGAAAGTGAAAGGGTGTGTGATGGGGTTTACCTACCCCACATTGGTTCAACAGGGGTTAATCCTACTTTGTGGGCCGAGGAGTCCATGGCCTCTCATCTCTGCTGGGCATGCTTCAGCTGGAACCAGGATATAAAAGAGCCACTCAGCTCAGTCTGGGATGGCTGCCTATGGGAGCAGAGGTGCATTGCAGGCTCCTGCAGAGAGACTGCCAGTGCTCCTGGATTCAGAGGCCAGCCGGACTGTGGCTGTAACCAATGGCCCCCAGCCACCCAATGCCAGAGATGGAGAAGATACCACAGAATCCCTGAGTGGGAAGTAGCCTAGATGGACTAAGCACTGACCCATTTGAGGCACCGGGCTTTGACTTGGCATGTTTTGGAAGGATCCCTGCTGATTTGGTGGCAGATACTCCTGTGGCAAGACAGGGCCCTGGGCTGGGACCTGTGGAATAAGTAGGAGCCAGTGGAGAAGGGCTGGTCACTAGGCAACACTTTCCTGCCACAAAAGGTGGTTCTAATGACTCTGGGCACTAGACCCCATTGCTCTGCTGCCAAGGGTGTTTCCATTGACATTGGCCACTAGGCCGCACTGCCATACCTAGAAAGGGAGCCCTACTGACTCAGGCTGTTTGGCCGTGGACCCTCACTGAAGGGCTGCTGCACTGATCCCAACCATTAGGCTGTGCTGCCCTAGGAGCCAGGACTGCTGCGGTGGCTAGGGAGACTAGGCCAGCTGGGCTGCACAAGATCTACTTCATTTCCTCCACAACCTGGTACCACCCTGACGGGGTGGACCTGTCCTGTGACAGGGTGACTTCATGACAGTCTATAATATCTTACATGAGGGACTCATGTTTTATAACGGGCTCTTCAGTCTAGCAGAGAAAGGTGTAACTTGATCCAATGGCTAGAAACTGAAGCAAGACACATTCAGACTGGAAATACGGCATCCATTTTTAATTAACAATTAGAACCATTTACCAAGGGCCGAGGCAGATTCTCCCTCACTGACAGTTTTTATATCAAGATTGGGATGTTTTTTCTAAAAGCTCTGCTCTGGGAATTATTCTGGGCAAGATCTGTCCCTGTGTTATACCGGAGGTCAGACTAGAAGATGGCAATAATCTGTTCCGGCCTTACAATCTACGAATTCCCTGAATCTGTTCAGTCACTACATATTGCTCGTGTGTGTGCCACCATCTGACTTTTACCCTCTGTTGCAGAGTCTGAGCCAGCTCCTGGAGGTCTTGGGTGAATATAAGATCCCTCTCCCTAAAGGGAAGTTTCAAGCCATCTGCGGTGCTCTGCACAACCAGGTGAGGGGTAGTTTTGCTTGGATTCCTTGAGCTTAGGCACAGCAGATCTGAAGCATATTAACAATCCAAATCTATCGAATGATAGTGCAGAGCCTGGGGACCTCCTCATGCCTTATTGATTTCTGCAGGCTCAAGAGTAAGCAGGTAGTGGTCTCATTTTCTTAGCTAATATCCAGCTCAGTTTGTAAAGCAATTTCACCATAAGCCGATTATCAGGGGGAGTCAGAGTTGTACAGTAAAAACTGTGGCTGTGTCTTGATTAGATGAGCTCTGCTGCTCAAAACAGTTTAGCTTCTCTCATCTAATGTATTGGTCATTGTGTTTGATTCTTGCTGTGCATTCAGTACGATCCACCTGGGGTTCAGACCTCTAGCTGGACAAGTAGGAAGTGGAAGCTTAGAAATTAATTGAACATTTTCTTTTCAATTGCTTCTGATTAGTTTTTCTTTGACCATTTCCCTTCTTCCCACAGATCTGTTCTTAGGCTAAGCCACTCAGCCTGGAACATCACACAGAGCTGGTCTATTGTATAGTTCTGCTAGGTAAGGGGAAGAAACTCTGAGTTACACAGTGGTTTCCTTGTAACTTTGTTTGTGAGGACGTGATTTCTTGTCTTGCAGCCCGTTCTTCTCCTAATGATCTGATAGCATTTCTGTGCTCGCAGCTGGAGATTGAGAATGAGGCTCTTCGTGTGGCATCTCTGAATCTGCTCAGAGCTATTGTTGGTGCTGACTGTAAGTAACACAGGAGCAACTGTGCCAGCTGCCCTCTTGGCAGACATGCTGAGGGTTGAGCTGGGGACGTCCAGGGCAGGGCCAGGTTTAGGAAGTGCGGGGCCTGATTTGTGGGGCTTGTACTCATTAGGTGGTGCCCTGAGACTTTGGCTGCACTTCGGCGATGGGTCCTTCACTCACTTCGGTGGAACTTCAGCAGGGGATCCTTCATGTGCTGCCGAAGACCCGGAGTGAGTGAAGGACCCACCGCCAATGTGCCGCCGAGCACCCAAAGCGAGAGAAGGACCCACTGCTGAAGTGCCGTTGAAGACCCAGAGCGCTGTCGGGTGAGTAAAAATTTAAAAGGCCACTGAGCGCAGGGTCCTGTTATGTGCGGGGCCCTCTCAGGCGCGGGGCCCAATTCGGGAGAATCAGGGGAATCGGCCTAAAGCCAGCCCTGATCCAGAGCTAAAAGCATGAGCTACTATAGATTGAGCTAAAGAACCAAGGCTTTGTAAGCACGGTAGAGCTGTAACAGACTCATCGCCTCTGCAAATGGGGCACAGAATCTCTATAACACACAGTCACCAGTGGTCTGGATATCCGCTAAGGGGCAAAATGCTGCCCTAAGTTACCCCCCTATGGCCATACAGAAATCAACAGGTTCAACTAAGTGGTGAATGTAGCCAAATATATTTTTCAACTTCAGATACAGAAGTTGACTTGGGGCTAATGCACGTTAACAATAATCAAAAATAAAATACTCCTCCTGACTTGATAATCGTCAGTATTAGACACTATAGACAAGATTCTGAGTTCTGTTATACTGTGTAAACACAGATTGACCTCAGCCTATCTCATTCTTTTATCCCATTTCCATCATGGAAGTATGATGGCACTATTTATAGAAATGGAATTACTTTAGATTTACACTGATGTAACTGAGACCAGAGTCTGGTCCTATGTTTTCCCCACTGATTCTGTATATGACAGAAGTTTGGTACTATTCTTCAATAGGGTCTTTTGAAATCCAGGATTAATTCCACTGTGGAAAGTGAGTGTGTGGAACAAAGTACTACTGTACACCTCTCCTTATCTTTTAGTGCCCGAGACAAGACTGAAAAAGTTTCTGATTGTGAAGACAGTGAAATCCACTCTGGGTGGTCAGAATGCTACGGTAAGTTTGTGTGTGCAGCAGTGAAATATTTCAATTTTTTTCAATGATATGGGATGAATGGACATCTGGGGGGAGTTTTCATTCAGATTCAGATGAGAGACTGCACACTAGAGAAGGCATGTCATTCTCCTGTGTGATGGAGCAAGGCCAGATGGCTACAGTAAAGTACTGAGAAACAGGTATGTTAGCCCTAGGCTAAACAAATCCCTAGGACCCTGGTAACCAAATGGCAGTTGCTCCAGATTAATCAAGGCACCTGGAGCCAATGAAGACCTTTCTAGAAGGCAGTAGAGATAGCTACTTTAATTAGAACACCTGCAGCCAATCAATGCAGGCTAATCAGGGCACCTGGGTTTAAAAAGGAACTCACTCCAGTCAGGCAGGGAGGAGCCAGAGGAGAAAGAGCGTGTGTGAGGAGCTGGGAGCAAGAAGGCAAGGAGCTGAGAGTGAGAGCGAGAGCGTGTACTGCTGGAGGATTGAGGACAAGTGTTATCAGACACCAGGAGGAAGGTCCTGTGTTGAGGATAAAGAAGGTTTTTTGGAGGAGGCCATGGGGAAGTAGCCCAGGGAGTTGTAGCTGTCATGCAGCTGTTACAGGAGGCACTATAGACAGCTGCGATCCACAGGGCCCTGGGCTGGAACCCGGAGTAGAGGGCGGGCCTGGGTTCCCCCGAAACCTCCCAACTCCTGATCAGACACAGGAGGAGCTGACCCAGACTGTGGGTTCCACAAGAAGGGAAGATCACCAAGGTGAACAAATCCGCCAATAAGCGCAGGACCCACCAAGGTAGAGGAGGAAATTTGTTACACCTGCCTGTATTAAATAGATTCATGTTTATAAGCCAAGGAGATAAAATCAAAAGCATAAGGACTCTCATATCCTCTCTCCTATTTCAGGCAGAAGGGATAACAATAACTCTTGTGTGTCATCTCTACCCTTGCAGGTGAGGAAGGCAGTTCTTCATTTCATCTGGAGGCTGCTCAATTCAGAAAGTGTGGAGAATTGTGCAGCATGGGAGATGGTAGCACATGTTTTCAGGGAGTTCAGTGTGTCCACCAGCAAACTGGTAAGGAGAGTTCTTAACACTTAGGACTCAGTCCTACCATTCTTGCATGCTGACTGCTCCCCTTGCCTTCAGTGGGAGTTTTGATTCAAGGACAACTGGACTGAATGATTAGAGCCAGAATCTGATCAGTTATATTGGTGTAAAGTCAAAGTAACTCCACTGACTTTGGTGGCGTTCCTCTGGATTTATACTAGTGTAACAGAGATCAGACTCTCACACTGGGTATTTACATCTAACAGAGTCATCTAGGTTACTCAACCCTCTGATGAGTCATTGAAAATTCTGAAAACACCATTTTTCAGTGAAATGTTCTTGTACAGGGAAGCACATCTCTTTGTTTGAAATAGACTCTCCAGAGAACATAATGATGCCCAATTCTGTGGCTGTTGAAGCAAACATAAACTATCAGCAAAACACTGAGGTTATGCAGGCTGCATCACAGACCGTCAGGAGCCTGGAAAAGCTTGCCGCATATTTCCCTCACTACATGCTCTAATCTACATGTACTAGATTAAAAATATCTTCTATCTTTATTTCTGTCCATGGACACAGCCAGGGGCTCCAGACACTTTGTGCTCCATGATTGGATCCATGATCTGTATAAACAGAAACAGTTCAACTTTACAGTAAGTTGTTGAAGATCTTAGCTCTGCTTGGCCCCTTTTCTACAAAGCTGGAGCTTGTGACAATATTCTCCAAGGGCCTTTTTTTCTCACACACACACCGCCATCTTAAGGAAGGCTGCTTTTTCTCATTGGGCCAGTTTTGCTCTCCTTGAAACTGAAATCAGTAGAGTCAATCAATATTTAATCCGGTGTAAGTAAGAGGAGAATTAGGCCCGTTGATAGAATCGCACTCACTACACACGAAATGACCAAGCTGGTTGGGGCATCAGAACAAACAGAGATCCACCGATCCCCCTGGTTCTGCATCTTGATTTCCACTGGGCGGAGTCTGAATGCTTTTCCTCTGAGATAAAAAGATGAAACAGTTTTTCAAATTTAAAGAAAATTAACCCTGTCAGGGAAACTCTTTTGTGTTCAGTGAATCATTCCCTTCACTTTAGGGTTTTCCTAAGCCTGGGATCTGACCCACCAGTTAGGAGTTCCCATTATTCTCTTCCCTTCAGATGGTTGTGCACTTCCACTGCAAAATAAAAGCAGGCATATGTCAGTCTTCAAGATGGATTTGTAAAAGAAGGACACTGATTCTCTAGCCAGTGTCTTGCTACTAGCTACTGAGTTCTATATAACTATCTCACAAGAGTACAACACTTCTCACCCAGGCTATTCAGGAAAAAAGGACTATCCAAACCCTGTTCTTTAACATCCTGCAATGTCTGGACACCTCAGTCACTGGAATGACCCAAGTAAGTGACCTGTTGCTACTGCTTCTTGAAATAGGGATATTTTTCCTTACGTTCCTTTACCTCTCCACAAGGAAGCTTTTTGCACAGTCAGCATAATGGAGGAACAGCATGTCAAATTTATGTCAGGGATGATGTGACTCCTTCATCATGGAGTAAGTGGTTCACATTAGAGAAAAGATAAACAGCAACTTAACTGGAAGGAATCATGTTGCAGAGATCTTCTCTTCATTCTTTCCACTGTCTGAGTGAAATTCCCCTTTAGATCCTCCATGAATACTTCTGACATTTAGATTTGGTGATCCTGGATTTGAACAGATCTTAGGGCTGGGAGTGTGCCTTATCTAGGTCTGTAAAGTTCTGGGTGAGTTGATGGTGCCATCTAAATAGCTCCATAATGCTGTAATGCAGGGAAAGAGGATTCATCTCTGGGTGAAAGCCAAATTGCTCACCAAAGAAGGCAGTGTATTTAAAAGACAGAGTGAGGGGGCAGCGGACAAGTAGAGTGAGATGATGGGGAGAAAGAGATGAGGTGATAGGTAAGGGAAGGGTCAGTGATGAATAAAAGGAGAAGCTATATGAGAGGGAGAGATTCAGACAGCAGGATACTGGAGGTGGGAGAATGGAAATAGCTGTGTACTGAACAGTCTCGCTCTTCTCTGCAGGTGTTATGGCCAAGGCTTCTAGAGTATGTGGTGCCAGCTCAATACACTGGTACTTTGAAGCCTCTCTGCAGATGCCTTAGGGAACTGGCTGAGAAAAAGCAGCAGGAAGGAGAAGAAGCTGCTTGCCTCGACTACGGTGGACCAGGTTTATAACAGAAACTCTTTCATTTATTGTCTCCAGGCACACGATGAAATGAACAGGTTCAGTCTGCTCCAGTTCTCTCATCTGCAATGAGAAGGCTAAAACGAATGAGGGATGGTCTTGTGATTACAACATGGCCATGGGAGGGAGCTAGGAAATGTGGGTTCTGTTCCCAGCTTGCCACCAAAATTCTGATGTGACCTTGGGGAAATCACTTGATCTTTCTCTCTCAGCTTCCCCACTTGTGAAATGAAGGAGTAATTAATGCCAACCTGATGGAGGTGCTGTGAGGCGGAATTCATTCATGTCTGTAAAGCATTTTGAGAAGCTCAGACTGAAAGCACTATGGAAATGCAAATTATGATCAGCTGCATTCAACATTGGTGGGCACGTTGGGAATGGCTAGGTGAATAACATCAGCAGGACTCTCTGACAGCCTGGCAAAATTAATGATATTCTCTTTCTTTCCCTAGTGAAACTCCCTACACCCCAGGGGCTGCTGGCACAACTCCTGGTGAGTAGACCACGAGAATAGGTTTTCTGCGGAATGTGAAGTGGGGCAGTTAACTATAAAAAAAGACGGTTACTCACCTTTGTAACTGTTGTTCTTCGAGATGTGTTGCTCATATCCATTCCAGTCAGATGTGTGCACACTGCGTGCACGTTCGTCGGAGAAACTTTTACCCTAGCAACACTCGGTGGGTCGGCTGGGCGCCCCCTGGAATGGCGCTGCTATAGCGCCAGATATATACCCCAGCTGACCTAGCCACCCTTCAGGTCCTTCTTGCTGGCTACTCCGACAGTGGGGAAGGAGGGTGGGTTTGGAATGGATATGAGCAACACATCTCGAAGAACAACAGTTACAAAGGTGAGTAACCGTCTTTTCTTCTTCGAGTGATTGCTCATATCCATTCCAGTCAGGTGATTCCCAAGCCTTACCTAGGCGGAGGAGTCGGAGTGAGATGTGGCAGTATGTAGAACTGCTGCGCCAAAGGCTGCATCATCTCTAGATTGCTGGACCAGCGCGTAGTGCAAGGTGAAGGTGTGGACCGATGACCAGGTCGCTGCACGGCATATCTCCTGGATAGGCATGTGCGCCAGGAAGGTGGCTGATGAAGCTTGAGCTCTGGTAAAATGCACCATGAGATGGCCCGAAGGGACATGAGCTAGGTCATAGCATGTGCAGATGCATGCTGTCACCCAAGAGGAAATTCTCTGGGAGGAGACTGGCAGACCTTTCATCCGTTCTGCGACCGCCACGAACAGCTGGGAGACTTCCGGAAGGGGTTCGTCCGCTCAATATAGAAAGCGAGCACTCTGCTCCCGCCGAGAAGAGTGGGGCTTCAGAAAGAAGACCGGGAGGAAGATGTCCTGGTTGGCATGGAAGGCAGACACTACCTTAGGGAGGAACACCGGATGAGGTCGCAGTTGTACCTTGTCCTTATGAAAGACAGTGTACGGCAGGTCCACAGTGAGCACTCTCAGCTCGGAGACCTGCCTGGCTGATGTAATGGCCACCAGGAAGACTGTTTTCCACGACAGGTACAGGAGCGAGCAAGTCGCCAGCGGCTCAAAGGGTGGGTGCATTAGTCTGTTTAGGACCAAACTGAGATCCCAGGTAGGGGCAGGGCGACGTACAGGGGGATAGAGGCTCTCTAGGCCCTTAATGAACCAAGAGACCAAGGGGTGGGAGAACACGGAGTGACCACCCTCGCCTGGATGGAAAGTGGATATAGCCACTAAGTGCACCTTCAGAGAGGATGTCGCTAGGCCCTGCTGCTTAAGGTACCAGAGGTAGTCTAGGACCGTGGGAATCGAAGCCTCCGAGGGAGTAACGTCCTGTGTTGCACACCAGCAAGAGAAGCATTTCCACTTCACCAAATACATAGAGCGGGTGGAAGGCTTCCTGCTACTGGGGAGAATATGCTGTGCCGGAGTGGAACAGCGTAACTCCGCTGTGTTTAGCCATGCAGGAGCCACGCCGTGAGGTGGAGGGCTCGCAGGTCTGGGTGGTGAAGCCTGCCGTGGTCTTGCTTGATCAGGTCTGGAAGGAGAGGGAGGGGAACTGGAGTGGCCATGGACAGATCTAGCAGGGTGATGTACCAGTGCTGTCTGGGCCACGCAGGCGCAATCAGGATCAGATGCGCTTTGTCCCTGCGGAGCTTCAACAGGACCTTGTGCGCCAGTGGGAACGGTGGGAAGGCGTATAGCAGGTGGTGCCTCCATGACAGGAGGAATGCATGTGTGATCGACCCTGCAGAGAGACCCTGAAAGGAGCAGAACTCCTGGCACTTCTTCTTTGAGCGGGAGGCGAACAGATCTATGAGGGGAAATCCTCACCTCCGGAAGATCAAATGGATGATGTCCGACCTTATTGACCATTCGTGACGGAAGAAGGACCGGCTCAGCCGATCTGCCAGAGCTTTCCGGACCCCCGGGAGAAAGGACGCCACCAGGTCTATCGAGTGGGCTATACAGAAGTCCCAGAGTCGAATGGCCTCTTGACACAGGGAAGACGAGCGGGTCCCCCCCGGTTAGTTGATATAGTACATGTACGTTGTGTTGTCTGTGAACACAGATACACTACGGCCGTGAAGATGTTGCTGGAACGCCTGGCACGCGAGGCGGACTGCTCTCAACTCCCGGACGTTTATGTGGAGCGTCAACTCCTGGGATGACCAAAGGCCCTGGGTACCAAGGTGACCTAGATGGGCCCCCCAACCGAGGGATGACGCATCCGTTGTTAAGGCCAGTGACGGCGGCTGTGAATGGAACGGCATCCCTGCGCATACCAGGGATGGAGTTAGCCACCAATCAAGGGAGCGGAGGGGGCTCGGGGGAACTGTCACCAGGAGGTCTATAGGGTCCCTGCCCAGGCGGAAGACCGAATGAAGCCACGGTTGAAAGGTCGCATGCGGAGCCTGGCATACTTGGTCACATAAGTACATACAGCCATATGCCCCAGTAGGCCAAGGCAGGTGTGAGCCGAGGTGATTGGGGAGGCCTGCAGACCCCGGATGATCGATATGATCGTCTGGAAGCGGGGATGAGGCAAGTAGGCCCTGGCTTGAGTGGAGTCCAGCGTTGCCCCTATGAAGTCCAGCCTTTGTGTGGGGACCAGGGTGGATTTCTCGATGTTGAGGAGTAGGCCCAACCAGGAGAATAGGTCCGCGATTATGCCGACATGCTGTCGGACCTGAGTCTGAGAGGTCCCCTTGATGAGCCAGTCATCCAGATACGGGGACACATGTATTTGTTGCCGGCGGAGGTGGGCGGCGATGACGGCCATGCACTCCATGAACACCCTCAGGGCCGTGGAGAGGCCGAAGGGAAGGACTGTGAATTGGAAGTGCTGGTGGTTGACCATAAAGCGAAGGTACTTCCTGTGTGGTGGAAAGATGGCAATGCGGAAGTATGCGTCCTTCATGTCGAGGGCTGCATACCAGTCTCCAGGATCCAAGGATGGGATAATAGATCCCAGGGAGACCATGTGGAACTTCAACTTGAGCATTCATTTGTTGAGTCCTTGCAGGTCTAGGATAGGTCTGAGGCCTCCCTTGGACTTGGGAATCAGAAAATAGTGGGAGTAAAACCCCTTCCCCTTCTCGTCTAATGATACTGGCTCCCGCGGCGAGGAGAGACTGTACCTCTTGTAAGAGGACTTGCCCGTGAGAGGGGTCCCTGAAGAGGGACTGGGATGGGGGGCGGGAGGGCGGGGATGAAGCAAATTGGAGGTGGTATCTTTGCTTCACCGTGCGTAGAACCCAAAGATCCGAAGTCAGTTGGGACCACGTCAGGAGGAAGTAGGAGAGACAGTTGGAGAAAGGAGGGGAAGGATCCTGTCTTGAGACTGGTACGCCGTCCCTGGGCGCACCTTCAAAAGTTGGCCTTAGGCCCCGGTGGAGCCTTAGAGGGCCCGTGGTTTTGGCCCCCTTGGGGACCAGATTGGCATCTACGGCTACCCCGCTCGCACCTCCTACTGAGGTCCTGCCTATGCCAAGGCGTAAAGTACGGGTGGTGAGGTTGGGGTCTGAAGGGTCTACGTTGGGTTACGGGGGTATTCATGCCCAACGAGCGCATGATGTCCCTATTATCCTTCAGGCTCTGCAACCTGGGATCAGTCTTTTCTGAGAACAAACCCTTGCCATCAAAGGGTAAGTCCTGGATGGTGTACTGAAGCTCAGGAGGCAGGTTAGAGACCTGGAGCCAGGAGATACGCCTCATGGTGATGCCAGAGGCCAAAATTCTGGCTGCCGCATCTAGGGAGGCCTGGAGAGAGGTCCTGGCCACTTTCTTGCCTTCCTCCAGGAACGTGGTAAATTCCTGGCGTGAGTCCGGGGGCAGCAGTTTGGTGAACCTATCCACCTCCACCCAGGTGTTATAGTTATATCGGCTCAGTAGAGCCTGCTGGTTGGCCACTCGGAGCTGTAGGGCCCCCGCTGAGTACACTTTACGACCCAGGAGGTCCATCCGCCTAGCCTCCTTGGACTTAGGGGCAGGCGCCTGCAGGCCGTGGCGCTCCCTTTCGTTGACCGACTGGACAACTAATGAGGAGGGAGGAGGATGAACGTACAAGTACTTATACCCCCGAGAGGGTACCACATACTTTCTCTCAACTCCCTTTGCTGTCGGTGGAATGGAGGCTGGAGACTGCCAGAGAGTGTTGGCAGTGGCCTGGATAGTCTTAATAAACGGCAGTGCCACCCAGGTGGGGGCATCCGCGGTCAGGATGCTCACTACGGGGTCTTCGACTTCTGGGACTTCCTCCACTGGGAGGTTGATATTGAGAGCCACCCTGCGAAGGAGGTCCTGATGGGCCCTGAGGTCTATCGGCGGGGGCCCTGATGATGAGGTCCCCGCCACAGCCTCATCCGGAGAGGAGTAGGATGATACCCCGGGTATGAGAGGGTCCTGGATGGTCTCTTGCTCCTGGGGCGGTTCCTGCCCCAGCTGTCCTGGGGAGTCTGGAGGATGGGTCGTGTGCTCCTCCGACTCAGCCGCGGCAGGGCGGGAAATGGTGGCCTCTGGTGCCCGATGTTCTGAGGCAGCAGAGCGGGTCTGGACTAGGGGAGCACCCTGGGCTTGATGGTATGCCCAGGGTGTCCAAAAGGACCATTGTTGAGGTCCTATGTCCTGAGGCCATGTGTCCTAAAAAACCCCCATAGGCACCTCCGTATCACGGTCCCGGTCATAATAGCTGTCCGCATGGGAGGATAGGGATGTCTGTCTGGACGGCCATGGAGAAGCAGAGAAGCCTGGAGCCGAAGTCCCGATGGATCTCGCACCCCTCGACCGTGGGGACCGGTGCCGGTATGCAGAGCGGTACCGAGAACGAGACCAGGACCTGCGACCAGAACGGTGCCGGGAAGTCGACTGGGATCTCGAGTCTCTATGGCGTGATCTGCTCCAGGAGGTACGGTGCCTGGGTCGCTGCCGGGAACAGGAGTGGTATCGTGAGTAACGGGTCGGGGAGCGAGAGACTGACAGGTGCTGTGAGTCCGATCGGTGCCACGAGTCCGACCGGTGCCGTGGAGAGGAACGGTGCCGGGAATGAGAGCGGTGTTGAGAGTGGGAGTGATGTCTTGACCTGGAGCGTCTGCGGGATCGTGACCTTGAGCGGTGCCGGTCCGCTACGCTGACAGACGGCGGTCTGATCAGGGTCGGCTTACCCATGGATTGTAGTACCCGCACCGGCGATGCCGGGGGTAGGGGCGGTGCCACATCGGTAATGACGATCAAGTCTCTTGCCGCAGAAAACTTCTCCGGAGTAGACGGCAAAGTGAGCTCTACCACGGCAGGTGCTGGGGAGCTGTCAGGCACCGGACTCAACGGCCCTCGCGGGGCTGGAGTCGACGGTTCTGGTTTAGGCGGTGCAGCGGCAGGTATTGGTGCTGGGCGGTCCGACGTAGGTGCAGTCTCTGGCTGCGATGCAGGTGTTGTCGGGGCCATCTGAGCCTTCGCCGTCTTCAACCTCGGGGAGAGGGAGCAGCGCAGAGTCGATTTTGGTCCCGGCGGTGGCCGGTGCCGGGAGTCCTTAGGCATACCGGCAATGTCCGGTGCCATAGGGGTGCCTCTGCTCACCGACTGGCTCGTGCTCGTGCCGAAGGTGAAGGTGTCAGGGCCGCTTCCATGAGGAGCTGCCTTAACCTGATGTCCTGCTCCTTCTTAGTTCTCGGCTTAAAAGCCTTGCAAATTGAGCACTTAGCAGATAAGTGCGATTCCCCTAGGCACTTCATACAGGAGTCTTGGGGATCTCCTGTTGGCATCGGCCTGTGACAGGCCGAGCATTGCTTGAAACCCGGTGAGCCAGGCATGAGCTCCAGCACTGGGTGCGGGGAAGGGGCTACCCCCCAAACCCTGCTAACAATTACTAACTAACAACTATAACTATGAACTATAATTAAATCTAACTAACTATATATATAAGAACAATTAACTACAACTATGGATATAACAACGAGAAGAAGAACTACGAGTAGCTAGGGAAGGTGGAGGTCAGCTAAGCCGCACTCCACTGTTCCAACGACCGACACAGGCGGGAAGAAGGAACTGAAGGGTGGCCGGGTCAGCTGGGGTATACATCCAGCGCCATAGCGGCGCCACTCCAGGGGGCGCCCAGCCGACCCGCCGAGTGTTCCTAGGGTAAAAGTTTCTCCGACGAACATGCACGCGGCGTGCACACACCTGACTGGAATGGATATGAGCTATCACTCGAAGAAGAATGGGTTTTCTAGCTAGATGCTTGTAAGGCTGAGGAATGTGTATGATTGGATCTCTGTGTCTCTGCCCTCTCCTGAGACACACTGTTCTGGATCCTCGTACTAGCTAGAATGCTTTCTTCTTCAGGAAGGCACTGCAGTAGAATCAACAACTCTATTGTATGGTCTCCACAATGAGAAAGTCTGAACTATTCCCTCCTTCAGGAACACACTGGTATTGTGCTAACAAAACTTAGCCTGTTCTTTCTCTCTCATTCCCCTTATGCAGGAGAAGGACACGGATGTGCTGCCTTGCAGTTACTACAGGCCCTGCACCAAAATATCCATACAGCAGTGGGTGAGATGTAGGTAGTACAGATCCCATCTCTGGTGCAGTACATTGAAGGTAAAGTGCTAGTTAGGAGGAGTGCGGTCCATGGAGAATAGCAGGGAAGCCAGAAAATGCAGCTTCGTATCGGCACGTGTTGTACTATTCCTGTTGCAGTATGTGGGAACAGTGGGGAATTGAAATTGGGCTTCTAGGACCTCATTTTTCCTTCATCTGGATAACTGTGAACCACTGGGATAAATCCAGAGTTGAACCACTGAGGCCAATTCAATCTGGGCAGAATCAGGCCAGGAAGTTTTCAGCTGAGTGGAAATTTTACAGCAGTTCCCCCCACACCATTGCTAGGTTAATGTTTGGGAAGGTGAATTACGCATGAAGCTTGAGGTTTGTGAAATATTTGGGGGTTACATATATGTCTGATTTTGCAAACTGAATGTTTTTGAAAATTAACCCCATGTTTACTTTCAAGGGTGATTCAATGAAAAAACCCAGAGTTTTTCTTTCTGTAAGGAAACGTGAGCCATAAAAGCTAGGTTGGCCACATGGGTGCCCTATGTGGAATCTTGGTATTGTGGGCCTAATAATGTCTTTCACCAATTTTACAGTGATATGAATCTATTGACCTCCTCAGTCAGTGTAGGCTGTGTCTACACTATGGGGTTATGCCAGCAGAGCTCCAATGACAAGGCTGTGCCATTGTAGTCTTGGTAGAGTATGATAGACCCTACGTGGAGCACAAACCCAATATGTTTCTGATGAATGTCAAACACCACAATGTTCAAGTGGGTTTGATATTCAAAAAAAGATTTAAAAAATGAGCTGTCTCTTCCCTAGTGGTTGTTGCTGTACAGAGTCCCCAGTACTACCTTGTGCCGACATTAAAGAAGGGTAGGTTAGAGCTGGACGTTCAGAAACAGGGCCAGATTCTCAGCTGATGTAAATCAGTATAATTTCATTGACTTCAGTGAAGCTACACCGATTTACATCAAGTTAGGATCAAGTCCAGAATCTCTTATTATGCAGGAAAAGTTTGTATTCCCATTAAACCCAGTCTTCTGATGTGCTGAACAGTTTTGTGAGATGCTAAGTACCCTCAGCTCCCATTCAAGTCATCAGGAATTGGGAGTGCTCAGCATCTCACTCCTAGTGGGTTGACTGACAATGAATAAAAATGCCAGCAGGGTACATAACATGATAGTTTCTGTTGGTCCAACAGAGAACCTTGGCGTAGGTTTCATTTAGCCTTGAAAGCCCAGGTATGTTACAGCTTGGCAGAGCAGGGGTTTTCGAAGGACTGACTGCAAAGGAGATTCCTCGGACAACTCTTCTTGCTAATCTAGGTGACATTATTGTTTTGCCTCCTGCTTTATAGGAAACACAGAGAATTCCCTGGACCATGGACAGTGGGAGCACATGCTGCTTCAGGTACAAGATGGTTTTCAGCTGTATTGTCACAGCCCTCCCTCCCCCCTCTAAATGTGTCAGCTGGGGAAAATATTAATGATAAACTATTCATTATAAGCAGAGCTCCTCAAACCATTTCAGTTGCAACTTTTGTTCAGTGAAAACTGGCCTTTTTTATTTTCATGAAACCTTTTCAATTTTTTGTTTTATTTTATTTTTTTTACACAAAGCAAGACAACGACAACCCAAATGGAAATTGTTCAGTTTTTGGAAACTGAAGTTGATTTTTTGGTTGGTTTTTTTTTCAGTTGCTTTCCTGTTTGTCTCCTCCCTCTGACTCCCCAGCTTTTTCAGTCACAAAGTGGACGAGGGGAGGAAAGGCCTGGGGATGAGGGATAAAGGGAAGGAAAGGGGGAAAACAAAGAACTGAATAATGGTCATTTATGATTTTGAAAAGCAAAATATTTTTATTTCTTTCACTTTTCATTTGTGTATTGAAAAATCAAGAAAACAAAAAAATTCCACTTGTTTTGTTCAACCAGCTGTAGTTATAAATAACTCTGTTACCACTGGGAAAACACAAAACTTAACCAGAAAACCAGAATGCTAATGGTGCTAATGCACAACTGGGGGACATGGGCTAAAGGGTTCTTTTTTGCTATTTGCCACTCAAAAGAAAATCTGCTATGAGAAACCCCAAAAGGAAAAGAGACAAGACAAGGTTTGGTGACTGTTTCTCATGGAGAAGCCTTTCTGGTCAGAAAGAGCTCTTTACAGCCTCGTGTAAATCCAGACAAGGAACATTTTTTATGACGAGTGTTGAAAATGAGAGGAAGGGACCTAGTGGCAAATAAGCCCCAGAAGATCTGGAGTTCCATTTGGAGTTGGATTACACTCTAGAATTTCCCATTCCAGATCCAGCCTCATTTGTAATTCTTTGGGCTAAAAAATCAAATAAGATTAGGTTCTCTTGTGAGATTTCTGATATTTCCTGTCTGCTGTTCAAAATTTGGGCCTGAAACAGCAAAGTGTTGAGAGTTACTAACTTCTGGCTGACTTCAATGGGAGTTGAGGGTGTGACCTCAGGTCCTTTGGATGCCCACTGGCTGAGGCCACAGGATTACCAGGATTCCCTGGATCTGATGTCCATATAATCAAAGGGTGTCATGTAAAGACTTTACTGGATACCTGTGCCACATGGATCATCATAATCTTTGCACAGTGACTGGATGGATAATATATAAGGCGTTATGGCTGTATACTGAAATTTATGCTTTTAAGGTCTGTGAGTTGGTGCTGATCATCAGAAAGTGATAAGCATCTCCTGCCTGAAAGAAACTTGTTTATCTGCCTGAATGGCTGTATGTAGTCTGAGTAGTTATTCACAGTGGATGTTACTCAATGGAGCAACATTCTAATCAAGTGATTGCAAAGTCTCCAGAGGAGATTTGATACAAGAAAAACAAACAAACAATAGGGGGTACCCTGTTTACAAGTTCCAAGCATCCATTGTTTTCACTATATCTGGAGGTCCAGAGGTATCCTGCACCAGGTATCCTTCACCTATTGGACGAACTGCCAGCTGGCTTGTCTTCTGAATGGAGGATCACCTTTGGTCTGGGTGTTTCATGCTGGGAGAGAGATTTGGGGGAGCTATCCTTTGTGAGAAAGGGGAATGTTTAGTTATCTAAGTTTAAGCTCTAGAAGTGTGTTAGGGTTTTATTTTTATGTAACCATTTGTTTACATTAATTTTACTTGCTGCTTCTCAACTCTCTGATCTTTGTGACTTGAACTCTGCTTGTTTTCACTATACACGTATCTAAGTGTGTGAAATGGAGCGGTGATGCTGAGGTGAAACTGGTAAAGTGGTGTGGTATGAATTCTGTGAGTCCCCAGTGGAACAGGGGCTGGACATTGTGGGGCTGCACAGAGGGCTCAGCGGTTGGACTGTACCGATTGCTTATCTGTAGAAGGAGAGTGGAGCCTGGATGGGGTGAGAAGGGCATGCTTGTGTTTCCTGTGGCTGGCCGAATCAGGAGCTGACACCTGGCAGGCACAGAGAAGGCTTCCTCATGCTAAGGGCAGGTGTTAGTGAGGTACCTCACAACCCTTGGGACCCTCGGGAGGTGGCATAAAGGGTCCATAGTACTTCAGAGAAGGTGCCTGGTCCTTCATAGTCCAGAACCCTTTGTTCAAAGTTTACTGGACCCATCCTCCATCCACTATATAATCACTCCTCAATGGTCAGATTTCTTGGCTCCGTCTCATTCTCCAATTCACTGTCCATCTGGGTTTGGGGACTGAGAAGAATCATCAGGCAAAGGTTAAAGAACAACAGCAGAGGAAGTCTGGGTTGTCAATGTTTATAGTTCTCAACAGGGAAATAATCTTCCCATGACACCTGAATATTGGAAAGTTTACAACAGAGAACAAGGAAGGGGGGAAAAAACACCCAACAAACCCTCAAATTCTTGCAATGAACCATCTGCTTTAACTCTTGTTTTACATTCAGTTCCTAAGAACATGTCTAGATGACAGTGTCTGGAGTGGTCAGATAAACCTTGAATTGAGCCGGCAGATGGCCAGCTATGCCAGCGCCTCCAAAGAGAAGGTTTGTTCTGTGTCAAGGCTTAGTTTCTAGTTAATTTCCCTTGAAATTCTGGTTGGGAGGACTGCATAAGGCTTCTCTCAAGGCTTCATTGCTTTATATTTTATTTTGCATATAAATTTGTTTTTACTTGTTCCCTGCTCTCTTCACGCCTGCTCTGCCCTGTCCTTCCAATATTTGCTTGTACAGGCTGCTTGTCTGTACTGCATTGTTCGTTCTCTGGCTGGGCTAGATGATGGGATGTTTCTGCAGTATGGGTGCTTGGACTTGGCTATCTTGTTTCTTCCTGAGTGTTGCTGAGCTGGGTCTGTACTGACAGGCACGTTCTGTTACTGATATCTCAGTGCTGATCTTTCTTTCAGAGTTTCCTGTATAAGGTGCAAGGAATGTCCTTAGCAGTTTGTCAGGACCCGGTCCATGTTAAATCACAGATTCATAAATTTCTGACGACAACAGATTATGTGGAAGCCCCTGAGAGACAAATGATGACTCTGTCCCTCTCCTCACTTTACCAAGTAATCCCTGAATGCTCCCTGTGGGGCTCAGCTCTGAGTTGGCCTTGGACAGATGCCATTTTGCTTCATATCCTCTTCATTGCTGTTTCACTCAGCCCTCGCTCCCCATGTGTCTCAGGCCTGATTGGCGCTTTACACCACTTCAGGTGAAAGACCCCACGAGTCCATTCCTATCAGGTTGGATCCTAATCAGTATTATTCTTGGGTGACCGGGAGTCATTTCTATCCTTGCATTCTCTGCTGAGAGCCATTTGGACCTCACCCTGAACGCACTTCAGGAGTTTGGGGCTGCAATGAGCAAGGTTAAGATTTCTGGGTTCATCGGCCACCTGAAGGTAAAGGACCCGGGGGGGGGTTCTCTCAAACTTCCTCTCTCTCTACAGCAGCGGCAGCAACCCTGGGGTAGTGTCTGCTCTGGTCAGCTAGCATTGTCCCCCAGTGTATGCGTTCTACGTGACCCCTGCAGTTAAGCAGAGAGGAGCACACTCTGGAGCTGGGGTTCTCTCAAATGATTTTTATCGTCTGTCTCATGGCTTGAGTGCCCCTCCCATGCACAATGTGTGGGAACTACCTCAGTGGCTTGCATGGAAAAGCATTTAAGGTATTTTTAGCTGTTTTTTAATCCCAGTTAGTAGCTGGAAATGAGGAGGTGTTGCAAACATGTGACTAACCAACCAGCTTTAGGTAGACCACCAGTGGTCTATGGATGACAGTTATGGAACCTCTGATTTAGAGCAGTGGTTCTCAATCGTTCCAGATTAGTGTACCCCTTCAGGAGTCTGATTTGTCTGTGTACCCCAATTTCACCTCACTTAAAAACTACTTGCTTTCAAAATCAGGCATAAAATTATAAAAAAGTGTCATAGCACATTATTACTGAAAAATTGCTTATTTTCTCATTTTTACCATATAATTATAAAATCAACTGGAATATAAATATTGTACTTGCATTTCAGTGTGTAGTAATGTACACTAGTATAAAGAAGCCATTGTATGACATTTTAGTTAATAACTCTGCAAGTGGTTTCTTTGTAGTCGCTGTAAAACTAGGCAAATATCTAGATGAGTTCATGCATCCCCAGGAAGACCTCTGCAGATCCTCAGGGGTACACAAGTAGCCCTGGTTGAAAACCACTGATCTAGAGGATAGAGCAGGAGACTAGGGCTCTGGGCTTCCATTGCTGGCTCTGCCATTTACTCACTGTGCAGCCTTAGGCAAGATATTTAGCGCCTGATCCTGTACCCACCAGTGTCAATGACTAAGCTCCTGTGTACTTTACTGATGTAGTTTCAGCATTTTAGGCTCTCTGTGTCAGTTACCCAGTGGGAATGATGGAGATATTAGTATCTCCCTACCTCACACAGTTATTTTATTGCTTAAATACTTTTTGCAAGTGCTTTGAGACCTTTGGCTGAAAAGAGCTTTGCAAGTGCAAGCTGCTATTGCTGCTGTGAGGAATTCCTTGGTCAGCAGCAGATCAGAATTCCATAGCAAAAGGAATCAGAAGAACTTGTCTCTAGTGACGTTTCTGATTGTCTAGGACTACCACAATAGGAAAAGAGGCAAGACTCGCAGCACCCTGATGCTGACCTACAGCAGCGTGGCTGTCCATGCTCCAAAAGACCAGCTTCTCTCCCGAGTAAAGGCAGACATCACAGGGAACATCCTTCACCATTACAGAGCCAATTGTCAGGTCCCTTTCACTTGAAAAGTGTTAGGGACTTTACCCTGAAATTATAGCATCACCTCTGCGTTTATAGAAAGGGCATGTATTTTTCTAAAACTCTCCTTTGAGCAATAATTTGTCACCTAACTCAAATTTAAAATTGTAATGGATGAAGCGTGAGCGGTCACATGTTGTTTCATTTTTGTTGCTCTTCTCTGTATTTCCTCTAGTTTTTCTAATTTTTTCTGAAATTCTGTAGACCCCAGTGTGAAAGTAGAATTAATTATATTGTAAAAACAAGAATGGATTAAAGAAATGCTGTATGTACCTTTAAGCAGAAATAAGAAGTGTTGAAATACAGGTGCCAGGAAAAGAAACATTAGGCATAAACAAGGGTGCTAATGGTGAAACATTAACAGAAGATCGGTAATAGTTAAGTAAGGAAATAAGATATGCATGGGTAGCCCAGGTAAACTTATCAGATTCTGCTTCCTTTGTTATCTTGCTAAGTGCTCCCACCCCTTTTATCTGTATAAATAAGATAGTTTGTGTCTTGTATGGTGCTCACATTATCTGGGTGTATTAGCAGAGCGCTGTACTAATAAAACAGAGTGGTCTGACAAACTGAGTCCTGAGTCTAACTTTGACAATTTGGAAGTCCCTCCGAGAGGGCAACCGTCTTCACTGGGGCCATGTGATTCCTGACTGTTTTTGTAGGACGACCGTGGGAGCCGGCACCTGGGCATTTGGCCCGAGCGGTCCTCCACCAGAACAGAAAGGTGCACGACCACAGTGAAGTCTACGCCATCGAACTTGTTGGTTCCCACTCTGTTCTGGTAGGATCCTGGGATCTGATGACAAGAATCTGGTCAGGTAATTATTTCTGTGTTTTGTCAGGACTGAGGACTGTCCTGTCTCTGTGTCACCTGGCCAGAGGACCAATCAGGGGACAGGATACTTTCAAATCTTGATGGAGGGAACTCTTTGTGTGTGCTGTTAGTGTTTGGTTGCTGTTCTCTCTTGGATCTAAGAGGGACTAGACATACAAACAGCCTCTTCTGTTCAATTTAGTAAGTACCAGTTAGAAAGGCGGTTTAGTCTTTTGATTGTTTTCTTTATTTGCAAATGTGTATTTTGCTGGAAGGATTGTATCTCTGTTGCTTCAACTTGTATTTGTGCTGAGGGGAGGATTCTCTCTAATGTCTATAAGCTGAAAGACCCTGTGACATTTTCCATCTTGATTTTACAGAGATAATTTTTACTTTTTTCTTTCTTTTATTAAAAGCTTTTCCTTTTTAAGAACTTGATTGTTTTTTTTTATTCTTGTGTGAGACCCCAGGTGATGGGGTCTGAACTCACCAGGGAATTGGTGGGAGGAAGGAGAGAAGGGAGGAGGAAAAGCCTGATTTCTCTCGGTGTTAGGATCACTGTCTCTCTCTCAGGGAGAGTCTGGGAGGGGGAGAGAAGGGGTGGGGAAGGTGAATTTCCTCTGTTTTAAGATTCAAGGAGTTGAATCACAGGGCTCTCCCAGTGTAACACAGGGAGGGGAGAATCTGGGAGGAAGAAAGGAGGGGGGAATGGTTTATTTCCCTTTGTTGTGAGACCCAAGGTGTTTTGGGTCTTGGGGTCCCCAGGGAAGGGTTTGGGGGCCAGAAAGTGTCCCAAAACAGTATATTTTGGGTGGTGGCAGCTCTATCATTTCTAAGCTAGTAATTAAGCTTAGAGTGTACCCCATCTTTTGGACTCTAAGGTATCCCATCATGCAGGTACCCCATCTTTTGGACGCTAAGGTTCAGAGTGGGGAATCATACCTTGACAGATGGAGATTCCACAATAGCTGTAGTCAATTTATTCCAGTGCTTAACCACTCTAACAGTTTGGAAGTTTTTCCTAATGTCCAACCTAAACTGTCCTGGCTGCATTTTAAGCCCATTGCTTCTTGTCCTCTCCTCAGAGGTTAAGAAGAACAATTCTTCTCCCTCCTCCTTGTAACAATATTTTATGCACTTGAAAACTGTTATCATGTCCCCTCTCAGTCTTCTCTTCTACAGACTAAATAAACTCATTTTTTTTCAATCTTCCCTCACAGGACATGTTTTCTTGACCTTTAATCATTTTTTTGCTCTTCTCTGGACTTTCTCCACAATCTTTAACATATTTATCCTCACAACTCCCCTCAGAGGCAGAGAAGTGCTAATATCCCCATTTTACAGATAGCCTCTCTGTGCATCGGTACCCTCAGGCCCAGATCCTCAAAGGTATTTAGGCACTTAACTCCTATTAAAATCAGTGGTAGTTAGGTGCTTATTTACCTTTGAGGAAATTAGCCTTAAGTGGCTTATCCAAGGTCTGTGATGGAGCAGGGAAGCTGGGTCTCCCAAGTCCTATGCTAGCACCTTAACCATTGCATCCTCGTCTCTCTCTTATGTTTCATCCTAATCTGTGACTCTCCATACTTTCATTGGCTGTCATTAATGTAATATTCTTCTAAACAAGATTGTAGTAGCGCAGTGCACTGAAGTAACTGCCACTTCTTTTTTTAACAACACACTCTCCGCTAATGATTTCTACAGGCACCATGTCACTCTTCTCATCGAATGAAATGATGCTCAGATTGATGAAAGGGCAACAGATATGTAATCTATTAATTTACAATACTTGGCTATGAAGGGCTAGATTGTGCCTTTATACTTCAGTCCTGAGTAGATACATAGAGCTGAAACACCCCTATGGGAGCTCAGCAAGGGATTTCACCATGGGGAGAGACAATCCATCCATGAACTTCCAGATAAGCCTGCTACCCCTAGTCCTGTGCTTAGCCTGCTCTAGTCATTCTTCTTCTCTTTCTTTGAGGAGATTTATCTTCCTGGGGTGTGCACAGAGGAATCAGTCTCTGTGGTCCCTCAAATGCAGTGACTATGGCTGGCCATTTGGCAGGGCTTCACTGGGGAAAGGTTTTGTGCCTCCACCAGCATCAGCATCAGCACAAGGGCAAGTTCCAATCTGGTCTTAAGCAAAGCTTGAGTTCAGTTACTGGTAATAGTTGAAGGCCTGATCCTGCAAATGCACACGTGAGGAACTTTACTCCTGTGAGTAGTCCCACTGAAAGTCAGTGGACCCACTCACGCATGGTACTAAGCACTCTGCCCCTAGGCTTTAGTCACTATAATGTCCTAAGTGGGCCATAAGCCTGAGCCTTCCAGAAAGTCACTCTAGGCTTTAGTGGCGAAAGGACTAGCTATTCTGTTTTTAGAACTAGAGGTCACCAAATTAATAGGCAGCAGGTTTAAAACAAACAAAAGGAAGTTCTTCTTCACACAGTCAATCTGTGGAACTCTTAGCCACGGGATGTTGTGAAGGTGAAGACTAAAGAAAGGAGAGAATAGAATAAGGACAGTGCGCTTCAAAAAAAGCAGACGTCATCAAACTCAGAATGTGTAGGGAAGAAAATGGGGTGGGAGAAACTCTTAAGAGAAGTAGGAGTTCAGGAGAGCTGAGAGTTTCTCAAGGAGACAGTATTAAAGGCAGAATGGCAAACTATCCTGATGCACACAACGCACAGTCACTCTTTGCCAGAGGATGTTGTGAAGGCCAAGATTATAACAGGGTTCAGAAAAGAACTAGATAAAATCCTGGAGGATAGGTCCATCAATGGCTATTAGCCAGGATGGGGAGGGATGGTGTCCCTACCCTCTGTTTGCCAGAAGCTGGGAATGGGCAACAGGGGATGGATCACTTGATAATTATCTGTTCTGTTCATTTCCTCTGAAGCCCCTGGCATTGGCAACTGTTGGAAGACAGGATACTGGGCTACATGGCCCTTTGGTCTGACCCAGTGTGGTCATTATTATGTTCTTTTCTCTGGCATAGCCCTGGCCTACATTTAAAATGTAGTTCAACTTAGATCTCTTAGAGGTGTGAATTTTTCACACCACATAGCACTGTAATTAAGCCAACCTAGACCCTGGTGTAGACACGGCTAGGTCCACAGAAGAATTCTTCCAGTAACGTAGCTGCCACCACACTGGGAGGAGGTTTACTAGAGTGATGGAAAGCCCCCTTCCATTGATGTAGAAAGTGTCTACGCTATGGTGCTGCAGCAGGACTCACTGATTCCAGACCTCTGTGATGTAGTTTGCTTCAGCTGCTAGTGGCTGAAACTGGGGCTGAAGGCAGGACTGGGGGCGTCCCCTCTGTGACTGTGGCTGGAGCCACAGCGAGAACCGGGACCCTTCACTCCCCTGCCCTACAATTGCATGTGACTTTGCAACCAGAATCCTGCGCTTCTATCCTGCAGCTTCAGCTGGGGGCTGGAGCTGGAGCCCTGTGCCCCTGGTCCTGTGGCTTCTAGTGGGGGCTGGAGCTGGGGCCATGAGTCCTTGCCCTGTGGCTTGTGGTGCGGACTGCAGCAGGGGCTGAACAACCCCTCTTGCAGCTTCCTAGGGCTCCCTCTCATGGCTCTGTGCCCCCATGACTGTCATGTCCTCTCCCTCCCACCCCCCCCACGCTCACCCAATGTTTCCTGATATTTCACTCTTGCGATCTGGTCACCCTAGTGTTAGTCCTTGTCTTCTGGCAACACCCTGATCCGCTGTGAGGGCTGCGTTACTTCAGAAGCCCAACCCACGGCTGAACCTCCAGCTCAGGCTGCAGTGGACGGGGCCTGTGGCTAAATCCAGATCACAGACCTGGGGTTTAAAAGACCCTTGGAAAGTGGATTCAGTTCTGATGTTCCATGGTTGCTCCCAGAACTGGGACAGAGCAAAAGTGGCCCACAGTTCAGGACAGCCGGTGGTGCTAATAACCCTTAGCTCTTCTCTTAGCTTCTCCTCAGTAAATCGCACAATTAGGAGGGACTGACACGTGACTTTTGAATACTTGGGGTGGGCCATACTGTCCCGGTTCAAGAGGAGTCTCTGAACAGGAATAGCAGGGGGCTACAGGTCAGGAGTGAGGGGCATCTGCAGAGCCATGGGGGGGGGGGGAACCCAGGACTGGAATAGCTGCAGGTCAGGAGTGAGGAGCACTGGCAGAGCTGGTGGGGGACAGACCAGGGTTGGCATAGCAGGGGGCTGCGGAGAGGAGTGACGGGCACTGACGGAGCTGGGAGTGGGTGAGAGCCCAGGGCTGGGGTAGCAGGGAGGCTTGCCTGCACATTCCACCCCATGGCAGCTGTGCCACGGTACCGCTGTAGTGAAGACGCTTCTGTCTGCATGGTTAAGCCACATCCGTGAGAGGTGGCAGCTATACTCCCATCGACATAGCACTGTCTATACCAGGGGCTAGGTTGGTCTAACTGCATCAGTCGGGGGGCAGGATATGTGGATTTTTCATACTCCTGAGGGACGTAGTTATCCCAGTATAAGGCTGTAGTGTAGACTTGGCCTAATGAACCTGTCCCACACAAGTGAAAGGCTGTGATCTGTACAGCCAGCCCCGCCTGTGGAGCGGTCCCACTGAGGAGCAAGGAGGTGGATTTTACCCCTGTATATGACATCAGAGCCCGAGACTGGCATGCTGCATCCAGCTCTGGGGTGCACATTTTAAAAAGATCGTGGGCAGCTTGGAGACGGTGCAGGGAGGAGCCACAGAACTGATCCAAGAACTGGAGCAAAGGCCAGCCGGGGAGAGGCCTAGAGCTCAGCCTCCTTAGCGCCTCGGGAAGGAGAAGGGACTTAATTTCAGTGTCTGAGTGTTTTCCAGGGGACAACAATCCTGGGTACCAAGGAGCTTTTCAATGCAGTGGGGAAGGCAGAGCAAGAACCACTGGCTGGAAGTTAGAGCCAGACCAGATCAGCTTGGAAATAAGGCACCAATTTTGCAGTGGGAGGGTGATTGCTGCCCCCCGGTGAGGGGTGGATTCGCCATCTCGGGGGGTTTCAGAGCCAGCCTTTATGAAAGAGGCTTTAGCCAAAGGCAGGTAATTGGCTAAGTGCAGGGAGACCTGGGGAAGTTCTCTGGCCTGTCAAACAGGACGTGGACCTGGATGATGTGATGGTTCCGTCTGGCCTTATACTCACTCTTTCCTGCCAGTTGTTGCATTTTGAACATCCTAAATCCAGATTAGCTGTGGGCAGGGAAGGAAGAAGGCGGATTATCTGGTTCCATTCCCAGCAATTGAGTTAATTGGGTTTCAGGTCCAGATTTGGAAGGACTCATTCAAGGGCGCTGGCTAAAGAGGCTTCTCCTAAGTGGCACATGGCTGCGTCACATGGAGAACTTTTGGTTTGGCTGTGGGGAAAGTTTAATGGCTTGTCAGAGTTTGAGGGCAGTGTGGTCTAAGAGTCAGGACTCCTGGGTTCTCCCCTTGCCTCTGGCAGGGGAGTGAGGTCTAGTGGTTAGAGCTAGGAATGAAGACTGGGGGAGAGGAGCATTCTCTAGTGCAGCGATTCTCAAACTGTGGGGCAGGCCTCTCAAGGGAGGCATGAGGACGTGTCATGGGAGGTGTGAGCTGTGTGCTTTTTAAGAGCACTGGCTCTCTGCCCCCAGTGGCAGGGGCTCATGCAGCATGGCTGTACACTCCTGGGAGGCAGAAATAAAGGGGTCAGCCAGAGCCCTACCACTAGACTCGTGCTCTCCATCTCCCTGTCTCAATCCATCTGGGAAGGCGGTGGGGCTCCAGCTGTCAGTCCCAGGGGGCCAGAAGTGCAGAAGTAAGGGTGACATTGGGGTGCTAAGTCTTCTGTGAAAAGTGATATTGATGAATATCATTTTTTCACATCGCTGTTCTTATTTCTGTGCAGTCACTGCTCTACGCTCTGCCTTCAGAGCGGGGCTGGGTGGGTGGTATATGTACTTGAGGGGTACCATGACACCCCTAGTAAATAATGTACAGTGCCAAGCATGATCCCTGGGCCATGACTCGGGGTCCTAGATAGGATTATAAGCCAGGATAAGGGAGCTGCTGAAGGGTCTGACTGGTAGTCTGGGATCTTTTCTATACAGGTCTAAATGGCTACAAAGATAAAATAGCAGCAGGAAAGTAAAGAGCAACAAGCAGGAGGGGAGCGGTGAGACGCAGGAGGCCGATCCAGGCGGCAGCAGCTGCAGGGAAGGAGGCTCTTGTCTTGTGCCCGCTGGGAAGGGAGTAGAGAGACACGAGAGTGTCTTTGACCCAGCCTCTGAACTCCCAGGGGGCCCCAGCAGGGCCTGGAGAGGCTGCTCACTGTGAGCTGGAGCAGAGGAGACCAGCGCTTTTGTAGAGTCTCAGGCCTTGGGGTTGCTCTAGCTGTGGTTGGAGGCAGAGCAACTCAGATAGCACCGCCCCTTGTTGATCATGTGATGAGAAGTCCCTGCCCCATGCCCTGGCAAGGAGAGGGGTGGGAACAGGTTTGTGTTAGCAGGTGCCTAGCCAAACTGACACAGGCTGGGAGCGGTCCCAGATTCTCCTGTGACAGCCCCATCTGTGTGTCTGGCATCCCTCATGTTGTCCTCCAGCAGGCCAAGGCAGGGAGTTGGTCGATATTGCCTTAGACGCCTTGATGTCCTGGGCCGCAAGGTTTATACGTCCTCTACTCTACTATTCAGGATTGCTAACTATTCTGCTCTCCTCGCCAGCTATGATTTTGATAATTATAATAAGCTTCTCGAATTTGCCTCATACATCCCAGAGGACAGAAGAGCAGACTTCAACTCAATCCTGTCTGAGGGACAATTGATCTCCAGAACGGCTCTACAAGCGTGCTTAGACACAGCGGACACAGCAGCCCGTACCACTGCGACTGCTGTGGTTATGCGCAGATCATCATGGCTCTCTGCGTCAGGCATTCCTAAAGAGCTCCAAACCAAAGTGGAGGACCTCCCATTTGATAAGGACAAACTCTTTTCGGAGAAAACTGATGAACTCCTCCACACCATGAAAGATTCGAGAGCGACACTGCGTACCCACCACCTCCCAGGAGACAACGATACCAACCATACCAGAGACCACGCACACATCAGTACTATCGCCCTCAACCCAGACCATATGACGCAACTAGGAATCGTACTAGACCTCCCAAAAGCAGACAAAATCAAAATCAGGCCACCACCTTCCGTCCACCAGGCAATAAACAACAGTTTTGAAGCTTTGGTCGAGGGTCTATATGACCACCCCTTGATCCCACCACTTACTTGGCCATTTGGCCACCGCCTCCAGTATTTCCAACACGCTTGGCAACAGATTACACGGGACCGTTGGGTCCTCGAAATAGTTCAGACCGGCTATTCCATCCCGTTCATATCCTACCCTCCTACCCTTTCCCCATCCCCGTCCCTCTTCAGGGACCCCTCTCACGAACAGTTACTTCGCGCAGAAGTGGCACACCTCCTGAAACTTAGCGCAGTGGAACCTGTGCCAGCACAACATCAAGGGACAGGGTTCTACTCCCATTACTTTCTAACGCAGAAGAAAACCGGGGGATGGAGGCCTATACTAGACCTACGCCGACTGAACAAATTTGTGAGGACACAAAGATTCAAGATGGTCACATTGGGCACAATAATACCTGCACTGGATCAAGGGGGCTGGTTTACAGCCCTCGACCTACAAGATGCTTATTTCCATATATCAATACATCCAGCTCACCGACGCTTCCTACGATTCACAATCGGTCAGGATCACTTCCAATACAGAGTTCTCCCTTTCGGACTCTCCACAGCTCCAAGAGTTTTTTCCAAGACCCTAGCCGTGGTCGTGGCTCATCTCCGCAAAGACAGGGTCACACTTTTCCCCTACCTGGACGATTGCCTCATCAGGGGCGACTCCTATGGCGAGACATTTCAAGCCACGCGCCTCACCATCTCCGTGTTTCACAGCCTAGGCCTCCAAATAAACATTCAAAAATCTACCCTGATACCTACGCAACAGATCGAATTCATTGGAGCTCATCTCGACTCAACCCAGAGCAGGGCCTTGCTCCCATACAACAGATTCCTCGCTATCACGCGGCTCATACGTACGCTTTCTATCCGTCCCAGGACACAAGCAAGAACCTGCCTACAGCTTCTTGGTCACATGGCAGCTACCACCTTCGTGGTTCAACACGCCAGGCTACACATGAGATGCCTCCAGCACTGGCTCAACTCCAGTTTCAAACCCAGCAGACATCACTTAGGGATGCTGCTAACTCCTCCACCTCACGTTATAACTTCCCTACAATGGTGGACAAGTCCAGAAAACCTCTGCTCAGGGGTTCCCTTCCAACAACCATCCCCAACACTCATGCTCACCACAGACGCTTCCCTGATCGGTTGGGGAGCACATCTAGGGGACCACAGGGCACTAGGCCGGTGGTCTGCATCAGAGACACATCTACACATAAATCTCTTAGAGCTCAGAGCAGTGAGGAGAGCATGCCTTCACTTTCTTCCCCTCATAAAGAACAAATACCTGCGAGTCTTAACAGACAACATAGAATGTATGTATTACATAAACAGACAAGGAGGAGCCCGATCACATTCCCTCTGCATGGAAGCCATTCGACTATGGAATTGGTGCATACGACATCGAATACAGATCGTCGCTTCCTACCTACTAGGCTGTCACAACACGACTGCCAATGCACTCAGCAGACACTTCTCGACGGAACACGAATGGGAACTGCACCCCGCAGTAATCCAACAGCTCTTCTCCCACTGGGGCACGCCATCCATAGATCTCTTTGCCATGACTCAAAACCGGAAATGCCCTCTGTTTTGCTCCAGGGCGGGACCCGGGACTGCATCCTTAGGAGAAGCATTCCTCATCCCATGGAACAACTGCCTCCTGTATGCCTTCCCACCTATCCCTCTACTACACAGGGTTCTTCAGAAGATTGCGGACGACAAGGCCCGGGTCATCCTTATTGCCCCAGCTTGGCCAAGACAGACGTGGTACCCATACCTTCTCCGCATGTCTTCCCGTCACCCATGGGCTCTCCCCAGCAGACCAGACCTCCTTTATCAGGACAATGGACGAGTCCTTCACCCCTAGCTCCAAAAGCTCCACCTCACAGCCTGGTTCCTTCATGGTTCCAAACCCATGAACTAGCCTGTTCCAAGCAGGTCCAACATGTCCTCTTGCACAGTAGGAGGGACTCCACTCATAAAACCTACCTTCAGAAGTGGAGACGTTTCGCTATTTGCTGCTCGCATAACCATTTAGCACCCAATAATGTGACCCTCCCTAACATTCTAGACTACCTCCTGAAACTAAAACAAGACGGACTCTCAATCAGCTCCATCAAAGTGCACCTGGCAGCGCTTACCACCTTCCATGACCTATTGGATGGGTACTCACTCTTTACGCACTCCACCATTAAACGCTTTCTCGCTGGCCTGCAAAATCTCTACCCTGAAATTCATCCAAGAGTGGCTACATGGAATCTTAACCTTGTACTTCATGCCCTCATGAAACCTCCATTTGAGCCACTGGCTACCTCCTCTCACCTCCATATGTCCATGAAGGTGGCTTTCCTAATTGCCATAACATCAGCGAGGAGAGTTGGTGAAATGACTGCCCTCATGGCCCACCCTCCCTACACAATCTTCTCCAAAGATAAAGTCACTTTGAGACCACATCCTAAATTTCTTCCTAAGGTGGTGTCAACCTTCCACTTCAACCAACCTATATACTTACCTACCTTCTATCCCAAACCTCACAAAACTCCGCAGGACGCAACCCTGCATACTCTCGATGTGAGGAGAGCAATTGCCTTTTATTTAGAATGGACAAACCATTTCACAAGTCTCCATGACTCTTCGTTTCCATTGCTGAAAGATCAAAGGGCACAGCTATCTCTAAACAACGTCTATCCAAGTGGATCTCTGATTGCATCAGATCCTGTTACCGTGCGAAGAATCTTCAACCTCCCGATAACATTAGAACTCATTCCACTAGAGCCATGTCGGCTTCCATTGCCTTCTTACACAACGTTCCCATTCCTGATATCTGTACAGCAGCTACATGGTCATCTGAACACACGTTTGCAAAACACTATGCTCTCACGCAAGATACCATGGCAGATGCAATAGTAGGCCATACAGTACTATCTTCAGTACTCCCTGCCGCATCTCCAAAGTCCCACCAACCTTAGTGGGTACTGCTACACATTCACCTAGAGTGGAGCACCCACAGGGACAGCACTCGAAGAAGAAGAGAAAGTTACTCACCTTGCAGTAACTGAGGTTCTTCGAGATGTGTGTCCCTGTGGGTGCTCCACGGTAGAGAAGGAACTGAGGGGGGTGTGGGGCGCATGCACTCAGGAAGATTCCAACTAGACGGGAGATACCATCTGGGTGCGTGCATTCCAACCAGGCACTGCTACCAAAAATCTCCGATCGACAGCGCCGGGACGCACCATCACCTAGAGTGGAGCACCCACAGGGACACACATCTCGAAGAACCTCAGTTACTGCAAGGTGAGTAACTTTCTCTTCTGTCCCTGCCTCTTGCACTCACCCTGTCACCTGGGTGAAGAGGCTGATCTCCTCCTGTCTAGGAGGATGGAACCATTCCGAATGGCTGGGTGTCCCAGGTTTGTCTCCGTCTCGTACCAACCACTCTGCTCGGAGCCACTCTCCTTGTCGCTCCTCACCCAGTCCTTAGCACGGTCAGCTCAGCCAAGTGTAGGCTTGGTAATGGCCCTGCCGCTGTGCCGTGGAAGGGCTGGGCTGGGAGCCATCGGCTCTGCCGTTAGCAGTCGCTCTGCTCCCTTGGCTGTGCTGTGGATGATGATGGTGGGTGGCTGGGCTCAGGGCAGTGACTAGCTCCCCTCTCACTACCCCAGGTGCTGACCATGGACCACCCCAGCACGTGCATCCTCTCGTCGTGCTGCAAGATGTCTGACATCGTGGACGAAGGCATCATGCGTGAGTGGCCCCTGCCTCCCTTGTGCTCCCACTGCCAGGGTTCCCCTCTCCCTTGGACACACCTCACAGTTTGGGAGTTGACTTGTCTACATTCACGTTTGCATCTAGTTTCTGCCCTTTGCAGCCCCGTAGATGCCCTCCTTGCTATTGGTACCTTCCCAGCCAGCTCTAGTTCCCTTAGCCTGGTGCTTTCAGCCTCTAGAACCTCTTTAGTGCTTTTCTCAGACTCCAGTTAACTCCTTGCTGCTTCTTCCCCACACTGTGGGTAGGGACCTGGCTGGGGAGGGGGAATGCTGGCTCCCTGTTCCAGGGTGGAGGAGCGCTGGTGTTGAGGGGCACAGAGCTGAGCCAGGACCCTAGCGGGGTGTCCCCAGCACAGTACAGAGGGATGTTCCCTCCCTGCTCCATACTGTCGCAGCCCACGGCCCCATGTCAAACCGGCTGCTGCATTGTAGCCTGCAGAACCCCCCAGCCTGTTGCCAGCGAACATCCCTGTTCCCCTTGGCTTTCCCTTCCCCCTATCCCTGTGGAGAGCGGCTGGGGCGGGTGGCTAGGACACACTGACCCACACCCAGTGTCTGCTCTCTCCTAGTTGTGGAAGATATTGAAAAGTGCCAGGAGCCAATCCCCAGCCTGGTGGCCATCTACCTGCTCAGCCTTGGGGAGAAGGTAGGAGCTCGGGCCTGGGGCAGGTGGATGGGGAGCAGGGGAGACAGCAGGGTAGCTCCTAGTGCTGCCTGGAGGTGGCGCTGTCCAGGGGGATGCGCAGCATGACATCAGGATGGGAATGGGGCCAGTAGGGGCTCCCCAAGAGGCTGCTTCCCCGGAGCTGGGCTTCGTGTTCTTTGCCATGTGAAGCACAGGCTGTCCCTCAGATTTCTCCGCAGTGCAGTCCCATGGGGGTTGAATAGGAAGGTGCAGCAGGCGGAGAGAGGCGACCTCAGCTGAGACTGAAAGCAAAGGAGAATCGCTGAGACAGGGGCTGTGGGGCAGGAGGCTCCTGTGTCTGCAGCAGGGAGGTGAGTGGAGGGAGACCAGGGGCAGGGGGCACTGGCAGAGCAGGGTGAAGCCCAGAACCCACAGGGGCTGCGCGTGGAGGGAGCGCTGCAGGACAGAACCGTGATCTGGGGCTTGGGACAGGGCAGCCAGGTTCTCACCTGTCACAGTGGCCGGTTGCAGAGTCCAATCAGCTTCCGAGCACCCTGCCTGACTAACTGGTGTGGCGAAGTGGCAGGTGCCCAGTGTGGCACCGGGGGACAGAGCGGGCCCTGATGGCGGCTGCCTGAGATTGCTGCTCACCTGGCTGTTCCCTGGGCACTGCTCAGAGCCCACTTAGTTCAGCAGCAAGGCCAATGCCAGGTCCCATCTGTGGCCGAGCACGGACACTTGTGTGCCAGCGAGAGACCTGGCTGGGCCCTGAGACTGTCCCGGGCACATGGGCACATGCCCTGCTCCAGGTGGGGAGGGAGCCCAAAGACAGGGGGGTGAAAACCAGCCCACCTCCTGATGGCATCATGCTGGGCCCTGAGTCCCCAGGGGCTTGGCATGGGCTGGTCCTTTTGGGCAGCAGGGAGGGGGCTCGGCTGGTGCTGACAACTCCCCTCCCCCCTTTCCAGCTGGTGCAGGCTCTGATCAGTGACTTCCAGGGCTCCCCCACCTTCAACTACAAGGCAGCTCACATCTTCTTCATCAGCCGTGAGTATCCGGATGCAGCGGATCCCCCAGCTGGGAGCCTGGCCAGCGACACGCTGGGTGTGGGGGGGGTCTCTGTCTGCCAGCAGGCCAGTGCCCCAGCAGACCAGACCAAATGACCACACCTATCCCTTCCCCCTCTTCTCCCCCACGGGCCTGCCTCCAGCCAACATGGCTCACAGCGTGCGCCCAGAAAGGCGGCCTCTGGCTACCATTCCCAGCATGCATTGCTCCATCAGTCCCAACTGGGGTGGGGGCATGGGACACCACCAGAATACCCAGTGTGTCAGGGTCACATCTGCTTCTTCCCATTACAGCGGCAGGGGGATCCCAAGTCCCCGTTCCTTCTTGTGCATCATTCGGAGTTGTACAGTCTGGTCACTTCCCCCTGTGGAGGGACTGAGGGCAGGGTCTGAGACAGGGGCTACCTAGGAGAGATTGTGCCCCCCTCCCCTCCTTGCTGCTGATGCTGCAGAAGGCGAGAACCCGGCATGACTCTGGTTTGGTGGGGCTGGACTCATCGTTGACTCCTATGTGTCCCCGCTGGCTTGCCCAGGTTCCCCACAGGTGTGCAGCACTACGCCTCTGCTGTGCCCGTCCTGGCCCTGTCTGTGGGGGCTGGCGCTGTGCTGGGGCTCCTGAGCCCTGTACCTGTTACCCCCACCCACTGCCTTTGCCTTGCAGCCTGTCCTGAGCCTCTGGTCAAGGAGCTGAGGAAGTCACGGATCACCAAGGCCATCAAAACACTCAAGGAGATCAACCTGGCCTTCCTGCCCTATGAGAGCCAGGTGAGGGGTGGCTAGGCTTTGGAGGAGCCGGGCTGTGGGGTGGACGGTGATGTACGAAACCCCCTCCTTGTGTCATCAGTGGATTTCCCCCCTCACGCTCCTGAGTGGAGGGCTGTGTTGTCAGTCTCAAATCCATTGATGGGGAAACTGAGGCACAGAGCAACTTGAGCCTGGTCTACACACAAAAGCTTTGTTGGTATGGGTTTGTTACGGGGACATGAGAGAAAAAATCCCCCCTGTAACTGATGCAGCTGTGGCAGAGCCCCTGGGTAGATGCCATTATGCTGGCAAAGCAGTCCTTTCACCACTGTAGCTTATTTCATCTGGGGTACCAGTGCCAGCTGTGCCAGGAGAAGCTCTGGCTGGTATAAGCTGAGTGTCCGTCAGGAGGCTTTGCTGGCTCACCCGTCCCATTGTGCCAGCAAACCCTTCATGGGTCGTGTAGATGAGCAGACTCACCCTTGCGGCGCCTGCTGCTGCTTGTCCTCAGGAATTCAGTCCGCTACAGGCCGATAACATTTTATTAGTGTCCAAGTACTTTTGCCCCAATGGCTCGTTCTGTTTGGCTAGTGAAATAAGCGACAGCAGCAGGCGCCCGTTGATGCCAGATTTGCCCATGGCTACACTGGGGCTTTCACCAGACTAGAAGCGTCGCCAAGCTCCCTCCCCCAACATTGACTTCTCCAGGGCAGAGACACACGCCTGAGGGAACCTGGGCGTCTGCAACTCAGCAAGGACCTGAAGCTGGGGAGTCTTCATGCTAGGCTGGTGCATGAATCCCTGGGCTGCGGTCCCTCTACCACAACAGGAGTGGCTCTGGCAAAGGGGCAGAGCCACTTCCTCTCCCTCACTAGGGGCTCGCTATGGCTCCACCAGGCTGGCCTGGTCCAACAGCGCATCGTGGGGGCATGGTATGGGGCACAGCTGGCCTGGCTGCCAGCAGTTGGCACCAGGGTCTGATCTCTGCTCCCCTCACCCCCCAGGTGTACTCCCTGGACGGGCCACAGACTTTCCACAAATGGTTCAGCCCCTACAGCTCCTTGGAAAAGAACAAGCAACTGGAGATGATGGCAGAGCAGATTGCCACATTGTGTGAAACCCTGGAGGAGTATCCAGCCATCCGCTACCGGAAGTGGTGTGCCCGGGGGGAGGGGTACCCGGCCATCCACTACAGGAAGTGAGTGTGCCTGGGGGAAGGAGTATGACGAAGTGGGAATGTTCTTAATGTTTTCTTTGAATACTGCGTGGGTGCCTGTGATGCATCAGGGAGAGGGGAGTATTGACCTGGGAAGGTTGCAGGGGAGTTTTGCTGGGACTGTCTGCATTGGGGATGGGAGACTTTCCTTGAGGCCAGATACCTGAACATAAATATATCAGAGGGATTAATATTAGGGAGAGAGTGGAATTATTTAAGCTTAATACCAATGTGGACATGTAAAAAGCAGCCCTGGCTCCCTGCCGCACCTGAGGGGGACGAGCCAGAGCAGGTGCCTAAGTGGGAGGAGCCACTGCCGCCTGTCCCTGCCCCCCGAAAGTCAAGGGGCGGACAGGAAGTATAAAAGCCCGGTCCCAGAGCTCAGTTAAAGGCCGGCCGCCAAAGAAGACAGGTGCTGAGGCCCGAGCTCCTGCTGGGCCCAGTCTGCCCTGTGCGCACTACCCAGAGGAGCGCTGGCCAGACCTGCCTTGGGCCCGGTACCCGGAGGAGCGCTGGCCGGACCTGCCTCGGGCCCGGTATCCAGAGGACCCTGAGCCGAACCTGCCGAGGGCCCACTATCCGGAGGAACCCCAGCCTGACCTGCCCTGCGCTCGCCGTCCCGAGAAGCTGCGAGAGTATCCTGCCTCCCAGTGTCCCGAAGAACCCATGGCCTGGGACCCACCGAACTACACCAGCAGAGAACAGGTACCGGGAGAGGGGGAAACTGGAAGTAGCCCGGGGGTAGCCGACCCTAGTCTGGCTTCAGGGGACTGTGAACCCATGTCAGTGTGTTGCGGCCTGGATTCCCCACTGACTGCAGCAAACCCTTGCCGCTGCTAGGGACCTGGGCTGGGACACAGTGGAGTGGGAGGGCCTGTGTCCCCCTTGCCACTCGTCCAAGGGTGGCAGATTTCTCTCTCTCTCTGTCCTGAGGAGGCCTTCTGCATAGCCCGTGTCTGCTCAGCCCCTGACACTAGGAGCTGAGCCTGAACTGTTTGCCGCCCTGCCCTGCCCAAGGGCCAGGGCACATAGACTGTGTCTGCTCAGCCCCTGACACTAGGAGCTGAACCTGAACTGTTTGCTGTTCACCCTGCCTACAGGCCGGGCTTAGACGCTGTGCTCCAGGCTTGCCCCTGTTATTGGACTCTCCCATCCCGCGATCCTGTCAAGGCGGTCCGACGTCGTAGACTGCTGTACGTGTAAAGAGCAGCCCTGGCTCCCTGCCGCACCTGAGGGGGACGTACCCAGTACGACCGGCTTACAGGACACAAGAACAAATGGGTATAAACTGGACACTAGGAAGCTTAGACTTGAAATTAGACGAAGGTTTCTAACCATTAGAGGAGTGAAGTTCTGGAACAGCCTTCCAAGGGGAGTAGTGGGGGCAAAAGACATACCTGGCTTTAAGACTAAGCTTGATAAGTTTATGGAAGGGATGATATGATGGGATAACTTAACTTTGGCAACTGATCTTTGATTATCAGCAGGTAAGTATGCCCAGTGGTCTGTGATGGGATGTTAGATGGGATGAGATCTGAGTTACTACAGAGAATTCTTTCCTGGGTGCTGGCTGAGTTGTGGCCACATGCTCAGGGTTTAGCTGATCGCCATATTTGGAGTCGGGAAGGAATTTTCCTCCAGGGCAGATTGGAAGAGGCTCTGGAGGTTTTTTGCCTTCCTCTGCAGCATGGGGCACGGGTCACTTGCTGGAGGATTCTCTGCAGCTTGACGTCTTCAAACCACAATTTGAGGACTTCAATAACTCAGACATAGGTTAGGGGTTTGTTATAGAAGTGGATGGGTGAGATTCTGTGGCTTGCACTGTGCAGGAGGTCAGACTAGATGATCATAATGGTCCCTTCTGACCTTAAAGTCTATGAGAAACAGAAGGGGGATTGGAGCCAGGTGACACCTTTGCCTGGGAAACTGGACAAAGGCTGGGGAAGGAGCCAGGGGAGGCTGGGTGAGATGGCTGGAGGGAGTTTCAATTTGGAGCTGGCTGGGAAAGTGGAGAGGAGCCTAGACAGGGCTCTGGCCTCCCTGGTGCCCCCAAGATGGACCTAACTAAAGGGGGTCCTGTTGTCTGTATTGGCAAGACCTGTCTTGGACTGTGTTCCTGTCATCTAAATAAACCTTCTGTTTTACTGGCTGGCTGAGAGTCATGGTGAGTCACAGGAAGCCGGGGGTGCAGGGCCTTGTCCCCCCCACACTGTGACAAGGGGTACCCAGCCATCTGCTTCAGGAAGTGAGTGTTCCCGGGGGAAGGGGTACCCAGCTATCCCCTATAGGAAGTGAGTGTGCCCAGAGGGAGAAGGGTACCGGGTCATCTCCTACAGGAAGTGCGTGTGCCCCTGGGGTGGAGCTGTTTCTGACCCACAGGGTTTGTCTTTGCTGCAGGGATCATGAAGATAACTTCCACCTGGCACACGCTGTGCTGGCCAAACTCAAGGCATTCAAGGTATACAAGCCCAACATAGGAGAGGTGAGCGAGCTCTGCCGGTCACGCCCTCACCATGTGTCATAAACAGATAGTTAAGGGTTAATGCCTCTCTTACCTGTAAAGGGTTAAGAAGTTCACCTAGCCTAGCTGACACCTGACCAGAGGAACCAATGGGGGAACAGGATGTTTCAAAAGGCAGGAGGGAAGTTTCCTTTGTTTAGTCAGTTTCAGCCGGAGTGAAAAAGATCAAGGAACCAGCTTCTTATCAGAGTAGTAAGTTTTAGAAAAGAAATGTTTATTTTCTTTTGTAACTTGTCTTTGTGCAATTAGAGGAATAATCAAATTTGGGTGGTATTGTGTGTACTAAGGTTTTTGCCCAGGGGAACATCCTGTGATTTAAATCTGTTGTCTGTGAGGTCAGTTGTATGCAGTCTCCCAGAGGTTTTTTTTCTTTTACTTTTCTTTTCTTTAATTAAAAGCCTTCTTTTTAAGAACCTGATTGATTTTTTCCCCTGTTTTTTAGATCCAAGGGAATTGGATCTGGACTCACCAGGGAATTGGTGGAGGAGTCTCTCAAGGCTACCCAGGGAGGGAAGGTTTTGTGGGGGGAAAGAAAGTTTTCCAGATGACTCAGACATCTGGATGGTGGCAGCAAAACCAGATCTAAACTGGTAATTAAGCGTAGAAGTGTTCATGCAGGTCCCCACATCTGTACCCTAAAGTTCACAGTAGGGGTGAAACCTATGACACCATGGGACAGAGCCGTGGGGCGGCAGGGGGAGCATGTGAGAAGCAGAAGGAAGGAGGAGTGATTTTGAACCTGCTCGGAGATCCTGGCAGGGGTAGGGGTGGGGTCTAGACCCCCTTGGAGATCCTGAGGAGCTGGCAGATCAATAGCATTCCCTGTGTGGGGACTACGGGCCCCAGCCCTTCTCTAACACTGGCCGTGGGCAGATCTCAAAGTGCTCTACAAAGGCCAGTGTCCTTATCCCCTCTGTACAGATGGGGAAACCAAGGCAACACCTGGGGAAGTGTGTGCCCAGCACAATCTCTGTTTATAAACAGGGCAGTTCGGTCACAGACCTAAGCTTCGCACACAGAGCCTCTTCCACACCTGGACACTCCTGTCTGTGTGTGCTCCTACACCCATCCCCGTGGTAGCGGAACCTCACTAATGAATTCAGCCTCCCAGGGGAGCAGGGTGGCCTGTGTTACAGGTGGGGAAACTGAGGCATGCAGGGAGTCTGTCAGAGCAGGACTAGAACCCAGATCTCCTAAGCCTTAGTCATAGCTCCTGCCATCCCCGTCCGATTCCCAGTAGAGGGGAGCTGCAAATCCACCCTGCCCTGGATTCTTGCACGGGATATCCAGTGGTTTCTGTCCCCCTAGGAGAAGCAAAGTGATGTAAAATCCAAGGCCTGCCCAGATCTCTCCATCCTGTTGCTTCTGCTCTTGCTTCCAGCCTTTGCCAAGCTGCCGGGAGACTGTGCATCTGTGACCAATTGGGAATGTTTGTAATATCTTTTATGAAGCCGATGCATGCCTTAGTTTCCCCTAATGTTGCATGGCTTCTCAGGCAGGGGGCTGGGGTGGAAGGACTCTTAAGGAAGGGAATTAAACCCAGATCAGCCTGGGGGCCAAAAAGACCGTGCCGACTCCAACGGCTCCTGGCTGGATGCTCCCAGCAGGGAAGCAGAGCAGGGTCCCCAGCTCGAGAAGCACAGAGTTGGGAAGGTTTGAGCTGAGGGATAAAGTGAGGGAACCTGGGAGCTCTCGACTGAGAACTGACCAAGGTCAGACCAAGGCTGTCTACACAAGGCAATTGGGTCAGTGTAACTGCGTCACTCGGGGGCATGAGAAAGGCGGCGTCACAAACGATGCAGCTGCAGTGGTTTACATGTAGACACAGTGGTGAGCTGGTGCCAGTTTGAGGGAACCGGTTCTAAAAGGGCTTCTAAATGTAATAACTGGTAAGTTTAAGTGACCCAGGAGCGTAGCTGGGGGAGAGCAGGGGGAGCGGCCACTCCCCATCATCACATTATCCAAAAGTGGCACCTTAGGCACTGACCCTGTGAGTGCTCCAGCTCCCCACTCCAGCCCCAGCTCACCTCCACTTCTCCCCCCCTCCCCCCGCTTCTCATGAATCAGCTGTTCACGCGGGAAGCCTGGGAGGGCTGAGAAGCAAGCAACAACTTGGTGCTCAGGCCCAGGGAGGCGGAGATGAAGTATAGGTGAGCTGGGGCAGGGGGGTCGCCTGTGCCGCGGCAGGTAAGCCGGGGGGGGCGCGCAGGGGAACCACTCCCTGCCTCAGCTCACCTCCGTACCACCTTCGCCTCCCTGCGAGCTTGGCCTGACCTGGTGGTCCAGTCGAGCGGCATGGCTGTAGTACCTCCAGCCACCTCCAGGCAACGTGGTAAGGGGGCAGGGAGCGGAGGGAGGTTGGATAGAGGGCAGGGGAGTTTGGGGGAGTGGTCAGGGGTGGATGTGGATCGGGGCAGTCAGAGGGCGGGGAACAGGGGTTTGAATGAGGGCAAGGGTCCTGGGGGAGCAGTCAGGGGACAGAGAAGCGGGGTGGGTGGGGGAGGGGTCCCGGTGGAGGATGTCAAGGAATGCGGGGGATGGATGGGGCAGGAGTCCCAGTGGGTGGGAGCAGGCCACGACCCCCTTGTGAGATGACGAGGGAACCGGTTGTTAAGATTTTGGCAGCTCATCAGTGTGTAGACAGGCCCTGAGTGAGAGACCCGGAGCCTGAAAACAGGTTTCGCTGCAGCTCGGCTGGGCTCTGGGCTGACCAGAACGGCCTCTTGCTTTAACCTTCAGTGGGCTGGGCTGCCGAGGCTGGGGTCCAGGTGCCTAAGAAACCCAACTGTTCTGACAACACTGGGGGAGTGGCCCTGTCACCCGGGCTGAGGGGCGTCGGGCCCTGTGGAGTGAACAGGTCTGTACCAGGGTCTGTCTCAGCTGGACTCGCTGGGCAGGGCTCCCAGGGTGAAGCCCAGCGGTTCAGTCTCAGGAGGTGGGGAGGCCGTGTGGCCTGTCCTGCAGGAAGAGAGAGACCTGTTGGGGTCTGGCACAGCAAAGGGCTTCCTCCCAGACACTTCCCCAGCTGGGGTCCTGGCACCGACCCTGTGGATCCATGAGCATCTTTCCCATCCACCAGTGGATAGAGCCCTGGACTGGGCCGGGAGACGAGGATTCTATTCCCAGCTGGGTGACCTTGGGCAAGTCACCTCGCCTATTTGTGCCCCTTCTGGGATCGCTGGCTGCCGTGACACAGACGCGCTGTAACTCTGTAACACCCTGGGCCCAGATGCTCTACCACTGCTTTGGGGGGGCCTGAGCCACGCAAACCCCACTGACACCAGCAGCGGGCACACAGCTGCCCCAGCAGTAAGGGGACCTGGGAGTCAGGGCAGTGGGAGCTGCTGCCACTTGGAGCTCTGATGGTCCAGGGGGGCAGGCACCTCCCAGGGAATCCAGGAAAGTGAGGGTCCCTGGGGGTGAGAGGGGACATTAACCCTGCTCTCCCCACCATGCCCCTGTCCTTCCCCTGAGGGGTAGCAGGAGTCACCCTGTCCCCTTCTCTCCCTGGTTCAGGGACCAACGAGGACTGAGAGGACTGAGAGTCCTAAAGCCTGACTCTGCTTGTGCAGGAGTCGTGGGTGATTTGGACAATGGGCAGGTCCCCACTATCCTCCAGGGAGGCCTGAGCCCTGCAGCTGATGTGGATGGGGCAGGGAGGTCCCGGCTAACAGGCTCTCTCTCCCCTAATCCCTCTCCTGCTAGGTGCAGGATGAGGCCCAGCAGCTCATGTTCCTTCATGCCATCCACCCCACATGTCTCTCTGCACAGCAGAAAAGGCAGAACACACTGGAGCTGCACTGCTGCCCTTCTATGAAATGAACTGGTTGAGTCTGCTCCAGTTCTCTTGTCCGTAATCAGGAGGCTAAAATGAATGAGGGATGGTCTTATGATTACAACATTGCCAGGGCCGGCTCCAGCTTTTCTGCTGCCCCAATCTGCAAAAAAAGAAAAAAAGAGCAGCAGCACTTCAGGAGCAACTTATTGCTAATATGGGGAAGTCTCTGGGAGAAGAGGCTGTTCTGGTCAGCTCAGAGTCCGGCTGAGCTGCAGCGAAACCTGTTTTCAGACTCTGAGTCTCTCACTCAGGGCCTGTCTACACACTGATGAGCTGCCAAAATGTTAACAACCGGTTCCCTGCTCATCCCACAAGGGGGTCATTTTACATCACTTTGCTTCTCCTCTGGGACAGGAGCCACTGGGTTTCCCCTGTGAGAATCCAGGGCAGGGTGGGTTTGCAGCTCCCCTCTGCTGAGGGTGGGATGGGGACGGCAGGAGCTGGGTCAGGGCTGACTTGTGGCTAAGGCTCAGGAGAGCAGATGGGGGGGAGGGCCACTCATGTACACTATGTACAGACAGAATTTCCAGGATGTGGTGACATTATAAATGTTTGGGGTTTAGATGTTTTCCGTTACACACTGTTCCATCCAAAAGGACCTACCATTAAATGCCATCATCACAAAGAGTGCCAGACACATAGAATTTAACATTACAATTCCTGCTAAAAGTTTGGACAGACCAGTAATTCTCACCTCCAGCTCTTCACAGGTCAGCCAGTTGCTGGTCCCATGACAATATAAGGGAACTATTTGATCGCAGAATCGCGATGCACCCATTCTAGGGAATGGGCACTTCTCCCAGTTAGTGAAATATACCTTTATTGCCCTTGAGCATTCTTCCAGAAGTGCCTGGATGGAGAGAAGACAGGCAATGTCAAAAGGACATATTAGCAAGTCACCTCTCCTATTTGTGCCTCAGTTTCCCCATCTGTAAAATGGGGATAATGATACCAGTCTCGGCCCGGGGGCCCTCTGGGATAGCTGCCTGCCATGGCACAGATGCTCTCTAACTCACAGCTGGCAGCACAGGCCTGCCTCCAGAGGGGAGCCTGGCACACACCTGGCTGCCCAACCCATCTACACAGAGAAGGAATTGACAGCCTGCTTGTTAACCACCGGAGCTACTTGCTGCAGCAGAGCTGGCTCCAGCCTGCAGCCCCTGTCTGATCTGTGCTATTCTCAGGAGCTGAGCGGCGCTCCATGCACACCCTGCTGCTCTTACTTCTGTGGGTCCCCCCAGGGATATTCCTGAAGCTCTTGCCAAGCCTCCCTTTCACAGGTGTAAGCACTATTCCCATGTTACCTGGGGGAGACTGAGGCATGGAGCAGCATGCCAGAAGTAGGTCACGGCGCCCTAGGGCCTTGTCTGCACTAGTCCCTCTTGCCTTGATGTTTCCCAGCTGCCAGCCCTGAGGGGTAGCTGGCACAGGCAGTGCACTAAGCACCCCTCTGCTCTTGGCAAGGTGGGTGACCCAGTGGTTACGCCAGCCCCCATATGCACCCAAGGATCCCTCCAGCAGAAGATATTGAACAAAACCGGCCCCAGGACCCACCCTTGGGGCACTCTGCTTGAAACCGGCTGCGAACTAGACATGGAGCCGTTGATCACTACCCGTTGAGCCCGACGATCTAGCCAGTTTTCTATCCACCTTATAGTCCATTCATCCAGCCCATACTTCTTTAACTTGCTGGCAAGAATACTGTGGGAGACCATATCAAAAACTTTGCTAAAATCAAGGAATAACACATCCATTGCTTACCCCTCATCCAAAGACCCAGTTATCTCCTCACAGAAGGCAATTAGGTTAGTCAAGCATGACTTGCCCTTGGTGAATCCATGCTGACTGTTGCAGATCACTTTCCTCTCCTCTAAGTGCTTCAGAATTGATTCCTTGAGGACCTGCTCCATGATTTTTCCAGAGACTGAGGTGAGGCTGACCTGTTGTTCCCTGGATCTTCCTTTTTCCCTTTTTTAAAGATGGGCACTACATTAGCCTTTTTCCAATCATCTGGGACCTCCCGCGATCGCCATGAGTTTTCAAAAATAATGGCCAATGGCTCTGCAATCACATCCGCCAACTCCTTTAGCACCCTCAGATGCAGTGCATCCGGCCCCATGGACTTGTGCTCATCCAGTTTTTCTAAATAGTCTCGAACCACTTCTTTCTGCACAGAGGACTGGTCACCTTCTCCCCACACTGTGCTGCCCAGTGCAGCAGTCTGGGAGTTGACCTTGTTTGTGTAGACAGAGCCTTGCTCCTGCAGCTCTCGGGAGAGAGCCTTGGTGCGCTTCCAAAGCAGCCCATTGGAGCCACTCCTAGTGCCACTGAGCCATGTGCCAATGGAAAGCTCCTGGCCACTGGCACAGGTACCCTGACAGCTGCTGGTCTTCAAGCCCCCAGCCTCGTGGTGACTAACAGAGAAACCGTGGGCTGCTTTGGAAGCTGCTTCCTCCTCCTGATCCTCTCCTCCAGCTGCCCCGCTCCACCCCAGAGGGCGGGTGCTGGAGGGCACTGATTTGGCCATGCAGATGTGGGTTGGGGCCTGGGCTGAGCCAGGTTTGGCGCAGGGATGGCCTGGCTGTGTGCACCCTGTTTGTGACCATCTGGGCCTGACCTAGGCCACATTAGGCTAGCGCCCCTTCAAGCCCCATGCCCCTGGCTGGTTCACGGGAGGGGTGGGGAGGGCAGGCGGCTGCTTCCCTTCCCAGCCCAGCTGGGGGCTGCCCTGGCTGGGAGACAGGCAGAGGGAGAAAATGCAGCTCCTCTCAGCAGCACTAGGGGCACCAGCCAGGTCAGGCACTCTCAGCCTGTGCGCCCCCTGCAGCCCAGACTCTACACTGCACCTCTCCTATGCCCATACCCATCGCACCCTGCCATGGCTTTCCCAGCATCTGCCAGCCTCAGAGTGCCCCAGGTTTCGCAAAATATGATCCCAGTCCATCAGGGGGTTTGGAAAATGCCCAGCAGCATCCCTATGATATGAAACCTCAGTAACAGGTACCCAAAGCAGGAGTAACTCACATGGATTTGGGGACAGAGCTGGGCATGGAACCAGGAATCCTGCCTCCCAGCCACTGATCTAACCCCTGGACCCTACTCCCCTCCCAGAGCTCAGCGCAGAACCCAGATGTCCCGCCTCCCAGCCCTCTCTGCTCTCTCCATACTTCTGTCCTCTCGTACCCCTACTAATAATTGCACATGCAGCTTGCTGGGGAATGTGCTCTGGAAGAGGTCAGTCCCTCTGAGCCCAGCAAGCCCTGTTTCCCCTGCCCCCTGGGCCAGCTCCTCTCTCCCTGCTGGGCAAATGAGCACTGCCAGTGCTGCATGCCTGCTGTGGATAGGGTGAGAGACCGTGGCCCCTGTGATCTGCTGCTGGGGCCCAGCCCCAATCTGCTCAGCTGCGGAGCTTTCCGTCCCTGATCCCAGTGGGGAATTATCAGCCACAGTTAACAGCCATTTGGGAAATTGCTGTGCTGCTGCCAGGAGAGTGGGTGGTGGATTGGAGGTGCAGAATTAAAACTTTCCAGCAGAGACACCTGCCCAACAATGGGCTTGCCAGCTTCCACCATGCCTTCCCTTACAGCTGGGCTGCCACTGGGATTCCGTGTGCACCCCCAGCCTGCACCTTGAGCAAGGGGGACCCCAGCCATACACGCTGTACCCCTCAGCCTGCCCCCCAGAAGCATGAGGGGGTCGCAGGCCTGAGACAGCTGGCCATTGCCTGGTCAGTGCCAGTCGGAAGGGTGGGTCCGGCAGACAGGCCCAGCCTCTAGTCCCTCCCTGGGCAGAGGGCAGGATGCTGCCCTGGCTCTGCCATGCTCTGCTCCAGGTGCTGGTGAAGACAGAAGGAGAGGGTTGTACGTGTCAGCCAAAGCTGTGGGCTTGGGGATCTGATCACTGTGCTGGCCCCAGCCCTGGGGGCTGGTGGGAATGCGGTGCTGTGACATTGCACTCTATATGATTTTATTAAAATATATAATGTAACTGGAATAGGCTTCATGAAAAAGGTCTCTTGTAAGGTATCATTACAAAGCATATAATCTACTTAGCGTGGTCATCCTATTTGTATAAATGTATCACTCTTCTATCTGAAACTAGAAATATGAAATATCTCTCTGAGGGCCTATTGTAATTATGCAATACAAATAATCACATGCTGATCTACAGAAATACTTTTGTACCGTGGCCATCCCCACTGGTTTAAGAGATTAGTCACTGAAAATGGAAGTATGTGAACTTGACATCTGCCTTTAACTCAGTCCCCTCGTTCTTTCTGCTCAACACACTCTCGGTGGTAGGTATGTCCACATAATGAGCTTATGAAGATGGGTCTATGGGAGGGCTTGACTTCCTCTACCACGGGCTGCTATTGCAGGAAGGAGGTTTGCTGGGAAGAGATAGGGTCTGTCTGTCAAGAAGGAGAAGAACATTTTCATGCACTGACTCACCAACCTTATGAGAAGAGCTTAAAACTAAGTTCAGAGGGGGCAGGTGAAAAAAGCCACCAGATGAAAAAAGGTAATCTTAACAGAGGACTAGATCTTTGGGGAGAAGTAAATGAGGAAAATTGCCATAGAATTATAGGAGAAACAAGAGGAAAATCCATGGGGACATCTGCTTAACATCTTAGATGTCTACACACAAATGCAAGGAGTAATAATAATGGGGAATAAATGGTAAGAACTGGGAGTTTTAGTACATAAGTCAAAACTGAGCTTAATTGGCATCACAGATACTCGATGGACTAAATCTCATGACAGGAATATTGGTAGAGAGGGCTATAGCTTGGTCAGGAAGGACAGGCAGGAAAAAAAGAGGAAGTATTGCATTGCACACTTATTCTGAGGTCCAGAAGGAGGTGAGAAGCAGACCAGTTGAAAGTCTCTGAGTAAAGATAAAAGAGGGAAAAAACAGGGGTGATGTGCTGGTAGGGGTCTATTACAGACCACCAAATCAGGAAGAGGAGGGAGATGAGGCATTTCTAGAACAAATATCGGGATCTGTGTTTTGGATATTTCTGTTAATAATGGGAGACTTTACCTACCCAGACATCTGTTGAAAACGGAATATGGCAAAACACAAAATTATCCAGTAAATTCCAGAAATGTACTGAGGACAATGCTTTGTTTCAGAAAATGGAGGAAGTAACCAGGGGGACAGCAATTTTAGACTTGATTCTGACCAACAGGGAGGAGCTGGTTGTGAAGGTAAAGGTGATTTGGGTGAAAGTGATCATGAATGATAGATTTCATGATTCTAAGGAAAGGAAGGAGTGAGAATGATAGAAGAAGGACTACAAAACACAGACTTTAACATACTCAGAGAATTGGTAGGTAGCCACCCATGTGGAACATATCAAAGGCATAAAGGAGTTAAGGAAAGCGGGCAGTTTCTCAAGGAGACAATATTAAAGGCACAACCACCAATGCAAAGGAAAGATAGGAAGAATAGTAAGAGGCCAATATGGCTCCATCAGAAGTTTTTTAATGACCTGAAAATCATAGCAAGGGACAAATGTAATTGGAATTCTTTTTCCATATGGTTTACTGCAAAGAGTGTCATCATTTTGAATGCTTTAAAGGCAGCATCACTTCCAAAATCAAGAGTTGGCTCTACATATGGCCATACATAGGACACCACACTATATTAAACACAATAAAAATTAATTTAGTTGATTTGTTTGGCAGGACATGGAAATAAAGTATAAATTTCAATTCATTGTAAAACAACATAAAATCAATATTTGTAATACAGTTCAATAGGTTTCATCAGGCTTTTTGATCAACCAAATTAAAAAGCAAAGGAAACCAATCAACCACACTCAAGGGTCACTGTGCATTCTCCAAGGCAGTTTCTTCTCTTTCTTCGTTTGGTGCTTTTATTTTATATAAATTCAACCAGGAGCAGATTTTCAGATAAAACCAATATTGGAAAGTGTGGCAAACAGAGAGAGGGACTAAACCAAAATTCAAAATGATGTCGAGAGACTGAGAAATTCTACACTGGAGCAAATGTAGCCACCTATTGGACTGCTTACATGTATGGGCCCAGATATTGAAATGTATTTAGGTTCCTAACAGCTACTGATTTGAGTGCGAGTTAGGAGCCTAAATACCTTTGAGGATCTTGTCCATGTAATTACAGCACATATCTGGTCAGCCGCAGATTGTGTGGTATGCTACAGTCACATCGATGTCATAATAGTGCTTGCATAATCTGAACTGGCTGTCCTGGCCATGACAGACTGAGAGGCCAGCTGCCTATCAGTACTGGAGCTTTTTGGAGAAAGAACTGGAGGAAGTGTTGAGGAAAGATTCAAACATGAATAAATTTGTGAGTGAGCAGGAGGTAACCGACAGAGGTAAGGGTCAGCATTGTATTTTCTATATCCATTCTATATTCACACACACATTCAGAAAGCATAGGCATACAGATAGATTAGCATGGGGTCACAGTTCTTAGCAACACTAGAGCGCCTAATCCCACACTATCACTACTGCAACTAGATGGGCAGTGTAGGTTACAGTTAGGATTCAGTTTGCATCTGGGTGTTAGAACTGAAGGATGCAATTTGCATAAAGGATAGACAATCACCTAACCTCAAGCAGTCTTTCCTGGGAAGGGGAAATCTTGTTAGTTCCTCCTTCATGCTTTGAAATGCTGTTACAATGAAGACAGATACATATGGCATTTCAGATTTCTTTTTAAATATTAAGGCTCCTGGAGAATTTCTGCCCACAGCTAAGAGATACATGGGAGATAAAATCCTAATTTTTTTAATACATCAGCTATTTCATAGTTTCATAGAGTTTAAGGCCAGAAGGGACCATTAGATCATCTAGTCTGACTTCCTGTATTTCACAAACCCTTAAATTTGACCTAGCAACCCTACACTGAACCCAAAAACTTGTCTTGGACTAAAACATTTCAGTCTTTAGGAGACTAAACTGTTGTGCGCCATAGGCAGACAACAGGAGAGACTGAGGTTCCACAGTGCCTGAGGCCCTTGCAATGGTAGAGAATTGATTAGATCAGATATACCCAGATGATCCTAGCAGGTGATCAGTGCCCCATCCTCCCACCCAAAGGCCCCTGCAATCTGAGTAGGGGGAAATTCCTTCCCACTCACAACTCTGGAGATCAGTTGGACTCTGAGCATGTGAGCAGGACACCTAAGGAAACAGATTCTCTGACCCATCTTGGAGCACTGGTCCACCCTACCAGGTGTCTCATCTCCTGCAATGGTCACTCCCTGATGCTTCAGGTGAAGTTTGGAGAGAACTACCCCACCCCACTCACAGCATACACCTAGCCAATTGTGCATGGGGAAAAATTCCTTTATGACCTCTACAGGTAACTGGATGAACTCCATTCCATGAGTTTTCTCTGCAAGTATTTAAACTACCGTAAAATAAGATTAAAGACTTTCTTCAAAACAGGGGGCCTAAAGTTAGGCTTCTAAATTCATAGTGAGGTCTAAAGAAGTGGCCTGATTTTCAAGAGATACTGAGCCCCCAAAAGTTCCCACCATAGCCAATAGGACATCTGGGTGCTCAGGATTTTTGAAAACGAGGCCCTGACTAAGCAAAACTCTTAAGCATGTGCTTAACTTTAGGTCTCTTTGTTGGCTTAGAGTTAAGCATGTGACTGGGATGCTGAATCAGGGCATAGGTGCCTTAATATGGATTTAGGAGCTTAAGTTTAAGCACCCAGTTTTGAAAATTTGGGCCATAAATTATTATTCTGTATGCTATCAAACCTCATCAATTAATAGTAAAGAGGGAAAGGAAGATTATTTTACATGGGGGTCTACTTGAAAGGAGCAAATTTTCTTCATTATGATTCCACCCGCCGGGTCCTTCAGCAAACAAACCTGGTCATCAGGAGGAAGGAAGAGGATTTACATGATTCCCAGGTCTACTTCTCCTCACAGTGTTTGGACACGTGCAGAATCTTTACTAGATAGTGAATTAAAGAGGCCAGCACCAATTTCTACTATCAGTGGTAACCAGCTGAATCCTTTTATTTAATTTCAGGTGTTTATAATGAGGTTGTTTCCCTCTTGGCGCATATGGATGACCAAGATAAGGACAAAATTGCCCTCAGGATTGCCTGTATAGCTGAGACCAAGCTGGCTATCGTTGTTACCGTTCTGCTAGAAAAACTGCAACAGGATGAGGTAGGGCAGTTTCATGAAATTAAATCTGCTTTCCATGTGTCCACACCAAATTCTGCCTGACTTCATGGGGGAATGCATGGGGGTAATTCAGTATAGAACTTGGCCTGGGTGCACCATAGGCATAATCAATATTCACCTTCTGTCCTCAGGCATGAACTCATCATGCAAAATGCTGTTATTGCAGATCAGGATGATATAATGCTCTATAAAGAGAGCATTGTCCTTTTACACACAGTGGAGTACATGGGTTGCATATAGTAGAAGTACACTATAGGACCTGCAGTAATCTCTTTTAATAATACTTTGCCCTTCTTTGGCATCTTCATCCAAAAATCTTGAAGCACTTACCTAATACTAATGAATTCAGACTCACAGCACCCTGTGAGAATGGTAGGCATGATCCCCATTTACAGATGATTTGTGTCACAGGGAATTAAGTTACTTGCTCAACACCACTTAGCAAGTTAGTAAAAGAATAGTATCAGAGGGGTAGCTGTGTTAGTCTGAATCTGTAAAAGCAGCAGAGAATCCTGTGGCACCTTATAGACTAACAGATGTTTTGGAGCATGAGGTTTCGTGGGTGAATACCCACTTCGTCAGATGAATGTAGTGGAAATAGAATGTGACTAAAACCCAAGTGAACTGACTCCCTGCTCTTATTCCTAGCCAACATTCCTTTCTTATGATGACATATTATTGAGATTATAGCACTGAAGGGACCTTCTCTCTATATTTTCTACTGGGGGAATTCTGCAACAAAAAAATAAAAATGATGCACACAGTATTTTCACATTTCTGCAAATATACAATATAATTGCATCAGTTCAAGTTATTTTTGCTTATTTATTTCTAAATCCCAGTCAACAAGTATGTCTGTATGAACGCAGACAACAAAAAGGATTCGGGAAATGTTTTTTGATAAATAGATTTCTTAGTATACATATTAATACAGAACTCTGAGTAACAATTCATTTCAACTCACTATAGAACCCTATTTCTGGCACCCCTCAGCCCCAGTGAAAAGGCTTGGTGGAGTCAAGGGAGATGGAGTAGCTGAGGGAGGGGGAAGTAAATTGCTGGGAAGGAGCCTGGGTGTGAACTTGGAGGGTTGCTGGGAAACATATGGAACAGTTTTTTTTGGGAGGGGTGGGGAGGAATTGTTAGGGAGCTCCCCCCATGCAGACCCTGGCTGACCCCTAACCTCTCCCATTCAGGAAGGCACATCTGCCCCTGTCTCCATGTGTTTCTGCACCCCCATGGGTCCTTGCACCCCTTGTCCACATGTGTCCTTCCAACCCCACTCAGACACCCACTCCCCCCATTCTCTCATCCCCATGTGTCTCTGTGCCTCCATCCAACCACTCCCTGTCCCTGTGTAGCTCTGCACCTCCTCCCCCATCACTATGTGCCGCTGAACCTCCCTCCTCCCTGAAACCCTGTGTCTCCACTTCCATTCAGCCCCTTCCCTAATCTGTCCTCCCCCACTAGCCCTTATGAGCACAACTGAACTGCTTGTCTTGGCCTCCTAGTACTTTAATTATTTTAATTACTCGATTAATTATAAATCTCTTTTGGTTTTAAAGAATAAAATTGTTGCATAATCCAGAGCTACTTGAAGTACGTAGAGCTTATGTATTCATAAATTATCAGTGACAATTTTCAATTAAAAAAAATCCTCCTTACATGTAAAAATTAATGGAAGGAGCTTCTCCCCACTGGACCTGTGTGCTCTGACTGCAGTTTGCAGAAGCATCCCTTTTCAAGCAGCACCACTGGAATGTTTAGCCAATCAAGAGATCTGATTGGCTTTGAACATTCCAAAGGGCTTTATGACCTTGGCATGCAGGTCACATAGGTTTACAGACTCACAGGAGACAGAGCTGGAAAAGATCTGTTGGATCATCCAGTCCATTTCCCTGCTAACACAGGAGCATTCCCAGCAGCCATTTTCCACTGCTTTGGTCAAACTAATTTTAAAAGCCCCTAATGATTGAGATTCCACTGTTTTCCTAGGAAGACTGTGTCATAACCTTATAGACCTGTCTCCCAGGTGGGGCATTTTTCTTGTTATTAAAGTCTAAATTGTACGTCTTTTTTTAGTTTAATCCCATTACTCCTACTTTTACCTAAATGTATTATACTAAAAAATTCCTCTCCTTCCTTGGTGTTCACACCCTTCAGATAGGTGTATGGTATTATCATGTCTCCCTCACAGTCATCCCTTGGCCGCTTCGGCCATAGACAGCTCTGTCAGTCTGTCTTCGGAAGTAGAGGTCTGCTCGGGCCCAATTCTGAAGCCCAACCTGAATGGGCCCCAAGCCCACTCACCTCACCCTGAGAGGGTTGAATCATTTTCCATCCTGGTCCCAACCCTTCCCCCCAAACCGGACACTTCCACCGCATCCTGCTCATGGGGCCGGCGCAGTGGCAATAATGTGCAGCAATGGCTTGATCCTCTGACACTGCCCCCTGCTGTGATGATCCCATGGGCTAAAGGAGGAGAACTGACCTGACCTGAGCCCAAGAGAGTCCAGTTGTTTTCTCATCCATCCTGACCCTGATGCCTATAGTCAGATCCCATAGGATTTGGGTCAGGTTGCAGGGCTCTATTCAGAAGTCAATTCTGCCACCCCCGTGCATTCTTTTTTGTTCTCCCATGAATTACTTCCAATTCGTTGATCTCTCTGGGAATGTGGTGCTAGAAAATGCAATAGTCCAGATGCAGTCACTCCTCAGCTGAACAGAGAGGAACTGTCCTCTTCCTGCTTTCTGCCATGATCCCTGTGTATAAAAGACCTAACCCACATGGCTCTTTGTGGTAGCCATCACCCCTTGCATATACATGTTGACTTTGTGTTTCACGGTCACCCCCAGGCCACTTGTTGCTTCCCACTTTTCACCCTCCCATTTTGTCAGTTACTTCTCCCTCCTTTCCAGATGTGCTAGTTTGCAGTTTTTTGAAAGGAATCTTGTTCTCTGCTCAGGTTTTTAATTTCTCTGTGTCCCTCTTTATTTTTAATCTGTCCCAGCTGATACTATCATCTGTGAATTTCTGCACTGATGGGCCTCATAAAAAACACCTTCAAGTGTGCAACTGTCAATGTAGATCTAACTGCTGAGTTCATTTCCCCTAGGAGCTGTTGAGGACTTACTGTGGGAGTTGGGTATTTTGTAATTCAACATTTTCAAATTCTGTCTGGAGTGGACAGAGCAAGGGCAAAGTGGTTAATGAAACTGGATAAGGGAGCAGTGAAGGACGCTTCTTCTGGCTCTTTTCTCTCCAGGAAGATTAAAATATGTCAATTGCTCGGCTGCTTCTGAAGTGCTGCTAAATGCGGTGATTGTGGAGGGTATGGCATGTTTTACACCAATTAAGCCAATGGATTAGTTGTGTGAGCTTGCTGGCTGAGAAGTCAGTGTGGCCTAGTGGATAAGACTCTAGATAATGACTCAGGAGACATGGATTCTCTTCTTGGCCATGGACCTGCTCTGTTATGATGAGACTTGGGCTAGTCATTTCATGTTTGGATTGGAAGCTCTTTAGGGCAGGGTCTTATTTGTCAAATTACTGTGTGGTCATCAAGAAAAACCTTTTCCCGATTGTTTGTTCTCTTTTCTGGTTTGTCCCCAGCAAAACAGAGTAGACATTTATTGTGTCCTGGAGAAAGTATTACAGCAGGACACCGGGGGCCTAGAGAGAGGGCTACTGAACAAAACAATAACTCTAGCCTCAAACCACATGAGAGAGACTCAGGTAAGTTAGTTGTCCTGAGATATTAATCAAAGGATCCAAAGTTTTAACTAATTAAAACTCTCTTTTTGGAGGGGTAAACTATATATTGAAATGAAAATGTTTTCTTCTGTTAGAGGCCCATAACGTCCTAGACAGCCCTTGTGCACATGCATAAGATGGGAAAACTCACATGCGAAAGTTACACTTGTACTTAAGTGCTTTGCAGGACCAGGACCCGAGACACATGATATCAGACACAGAGACAGGCCTATGGTTTCTTAATGAGCAAGTCTTTCCCGAAGTTTACTAGGGATTTCATTATTGGTACTGATGTTATGTGGGAGGTGCTCTGATACTATCGCAATAAGTGGCAGTATAAAGCCCTAAGACAGACAGAATCTGAACTATCTCCAAAAGCAGCAGCATTGGATTTAGAATCTAGTTTGCCGGCAGGAAAACCTATGGAAAAATCCCTCTCTTGTTCCAAAGGAAGTCAGTCCCCTTTTTGGAGACAGTTTATTCCAGGAAAGCTCTCTGAATATCTTTGAAGTGGCCCAGTCCGTGTCTCACTACTTGGTCAGGGAAAGGCAGAGCAAAATATCATGTGACTGTGGTGACCAGTCATCCACCACAAGGAGCTAATAATGAATAGTCTAACCAAGCAGCTTGCAAGCAATTCAAAGGCTGAAAATTGTTTAGCCAAATGACTCAATGAATATTTATGACTAATGACTCTATCCACAGAAAGTTGGGTGGGTTCATTTGGAACTTATGCACAGAAATAAGGACTTGACTCTTATAAACAAGTCAGGCTAGTGCAACTGGCTTCAGTCACTTCAGTCTTTCTCTTCGAGGTTTTTTTTTTTTTTTTTAGGAAGCAACAAATGAAGTAAAAGTGGCAGCTAGCAACACGTTAGTGACTCTGGCAAGCTGCTATTTTGATCAAGTCATGTCTGAGCTGCAGTGTCTTCTGGAACCACCTAAGCTGCCTGAAGAGTTTATTCTAGTTACGTTGGGAAACCTGTCATCAGCCTATGGTATGGTAACTTCCATCTTTTGTTTCAAAGTTATCGTCTTTCATTTAAGGACAGGGGATTACTCTCTCTACCTAAAAATGTTGCAGCTAAACAGAGCTCTGCTTGAGTGTGTGCGTGCATGTGTGTGTAGAGACACTCCGGATTAACTGCTCTTGCTAGTTCTGGCTTCCAGATCATGAGCTATCCAGACAGCGGTGCAAGCTCTAACTTCTGCTCCCAAATGAAGTTCCTTAAGGATGGGAATGAGTGGAAGATCAGGTCTAGTGGAGCTCTTCTCCACCTCACTTCCCATCCTGCCCCAGTGCTCTCTCCCTTTACGCTGGGAGTGAGTTGGGCAGCGGGCACAGCTGTGCACTGGTGGAGGATTCCTCTCTTCAGGATGAATCGCCCACTGGCTTTCAATGGCTGCTTTAAAGCCATTCTGCTCTGCTTATGCAGCGCAAATTGGCCCAGGAGCCCCTAGCATCCTGCCCCACAGTGTTTCTAAGTGTGTTCTAAGAAGGTGGAGAGCAGCCGATTATCTGTTTTCCTTCTCTTCTGGCCTTTCTCTGCAGCACTTAAGTGTATCCCTGTTGTGAGAATGACCCTGAAGGCCATGTTCTCCAAGTTGGAGTTAGTCAATGACAGCCGGATGAGACAAGCATTTTGTGGTGGTAAGTGCCAGCACTTACTGTAGGTGCCCAGAATGGATATTGTGAGGGTCTTGGTACAGATTGGAGTGACTGACCAAGTTTGCAAACAGGCCCTGAACTGTGCTCCCTGCCCTGGATTGCACCAGGTTCTGTGTTCCTTGGCTCCCGTGGCACTCAGTGAAGTTGAGAGTACTCCTCACTTTGCCGGAGGCGCTGAGCATTTGTAAGTTCAGGCCCTTTACAATTCATGGATATAATTTAAAATAAACTGATACAAAGGCTGAAGCTGCCCATCTGCCAGAAGGCTCCTGGGGGAGGAGGTGAAGGGAGCAGATTTCAATAGTGTACATTTAAAAACCCCATTTCCCACTCCATCATTCATTCTCTTCCCTTAGTTTCTTTATCATCATCTCCTTTCACCCTCTTTCTCTGTCTTCTCTTCCTCTCCACTTCTCTCTTCCTTTGCTTTTCGGGTGATGCTAAGTAAAGGGTTAATCCTGTGCCTTTGAGGTAAATGGGAATTTTGCCATCAAATTCATAGACAACAGGATTGGGCCCTAATTCTTCTTAGCAAGGATGCTAGATACACCTAATTTTAGGGCAAAGTGCTCCCCACTACCTTCAAATCCCAGTAAAGCCAATGGCTGTTAGGGGCACTCAACATCTTTCAGACAAACTGTAACTCAGGATAAAATCATCCAATGTTAGGGTTAAATAAACAATAACTACAGGGGACATGAGTCATTCAGAGGAGAGCTTGCTGAAATATTTTGGTTTTTAATTATATTTTCCATAATTTTTTCCCCAAATTTGTTGAAAAACAAACTTGAAAAATGTCAATGACAAGTTTGATCAGGAAGTGTGCATCCAGTGTTTGGAGCATCTAAAGAGGTGGCTGAATTTTTTTTGATTTTTGAAAAATATAAATGATTTTTATACTTTGCAATTTTGAAAGAAAAAACACTATCAGTAAACATTTTTATTTGAATTTAAACCGCTTTTTCAAGCAGCTCTAATTAAGAGGTAACAAGGAAGGGAGAAAAAAATTGTCTTCAAATGATGCTAATTGAAAAAAGATTGAGAGATCTGCAAATTAAAAAGCCTTTTGAGAAACAAGGCATGGAATGAGGGGAAGAGAAATAGCTCAAAATTGATCTGGGATTTCAGCATCTAGTCCTGAACTAAGCAGTAGCTGCCATGGAAATGTAGTAAACTTTAGGCCTAGGTATATTCACTGGTAAAGCAACTTTTCCTTGTTACTAATATGTCCTTTTCACATTGCCTGTCTTCTCTCTGTCCATACAGTTCTGGAAAAATGGTCAAGGGCAGTAAAGCTCTTTTTGACTAACTGGGAAAAGTGCCCATTCCCCATAGCGGGCGAATTGCGACTCTGCGATCATTTCCTTCCCATCTATTCTCATGTGACCACCAACTGGCTGACCTGTGAGGAGCCGGAGGTGAGAACTGCTGGCTTTCTAAACCTTTGGCAGAGATTGTAATGTTAAATTCTATGTGTCTGGCACTCTTTGTGATGATGGCATTTAATGGTAGGTCCTTTCGGATGGAACAGAGTGTCATGTAAAACATCTAAAACCCAAACATTTATAATGTCACCACATCATGGAAATTCTGTCTGTACGCAGTGTACATGGATTCTAGTTCTATGCACCTGACGTGCAGATGAACGCGGGATAGTGGGCTAAATTAATTCCTCCATTCAGCCCCAGTGGAGTTACAGCAGGGATGAGTTGGCCTAGAATGCATTCTTATCTGGGGAAATATCTTACCTGGTACAGTTGTGAGGTACATTAGGATATAATCCTGAAACCAACCCTATGAGTCCTGGTTCTTTACCAGGTTTTACAAGGAAATCTTGAGATAGGGCCGTTCCTACAGTGGAACAAGGGAAGTTGCAGGCATTAGAAGCAGAAGAGGTGTGCCCATTGGATGATACTGAATGAATTAGTAGGAACATAAATTCTGTGTCTCATCTATGCAGCTCAAGCAGGCAATCATCAAAGCCCTTGGTCCCATGATGAGCCTCCTGCTACATAAAGAGGAGTATCAGGATCAGATATTTGAAACGATCTCATGGCTCCTTGAACAATATAAGGAGGACACTCATGTTTTTCACATCACGAAGGTGAGGTACCAGTCCTTAAGGTAACTGTCTGTGTCTGTATGTATGAACTGCACGAGGAGTTTGCTGCCAGTGGGGTTTCCTGGTTGAGAGAGTGACTTGTTAGAAAATAAATATACACACGAGTTCTGGGTTTATACACATGGTGAGTCAGGCAGCAAGATTTGTAGGTAAATGCCTCTTATGAAAAAGCATCCTCTGTTTCCTGGGGAGGATAAGGAGATAAAAAACAAAACACCTGCCCCCATCCCCAACAAGATACTCTCTCCATGTGATTTCCTAGTACATCCTGTCAACTCTGTGTCTATCTTTTAGTTCATAAGCTGTTCAGAGCAGGGGCTGCCATATGTTGTCTCTGGTCAGTAGCAACTCAACAGTCAATGGTTGAAAATTAATACTAAGGAGGTTTGAGAGTCATTGCTTTGGATTATGTAACTAGATGGATCTAAAAGCATTGCCTGTCTATTTCATCTCCCGTTCTATGCAGTGCTGTTGCAGTCATGTTGGTCTCAAGATATTAGAGCGCCAAGGTGGGTGAGATAATCTAATTAAAGACATTGTCTCACTCCCCTTCTCTCTCTGTTTCATCTACCCTGAGTTCCACATGAGCAAGAAGAAAGGGGCCATATTCTGTCTTCAGTGGGGCTACGCAGTTGTAAATGAAGTCACGAGACAGCTGTAACTTCTTGGTAGTGATATTTACTCACCATCTCTGTTGGCTGAAGCTTTCTGGTACAGAGTATGTAGTCACATTTGGGGTTGAAATACCCATGATTTGGAGGGAACCAATGCATCATGGACTTGTTTGATAGCATCAGGGCACTACACAACTACTTAAATACAGTAAAATCTGTAGATGGCATCAAAGACATTCTGGAAGCTTGAAGCAACAAAGGAGAAAAGTGTTTAGATGCAGGAAGGAATTTGATTTTCAGCTTTTTTATCAATAACCTGGCACAGGACAAAATCATCCCTGATAAAGTTGGCAGATGAGATAAAAATTGGGAAGTGGTAAATAATGAAGAGGAGAGATTCAGAGTGGTTTAGATCACGTGGTAAACTGGGCACAAACAAAGGTGTGTTTAAAAACAGCTGAATGTAACTGTGTGCATCTAGGCACAAAGAATGTAGGCCATACATACATGATGGGGGACGCTGTCCTGGGAAGCAGTGACTCTGGAAAAGATTGTGGGGGTCATGATGAATAATCAGCTGAACATGAATTCAAGCTGTGGCCAAAAAAGCTAAAAAGCATAAAAAGGAGACTCTCAAGCAGGAGTACAGTGGTTATTTTATCTCTAAGTCTGGCACTTGTGTGACTACTGTTGGAATACTGTGTTCAGTTCTAGTGCCCACAACTCGAAAAGGGTGTTGATAAATTGGAGAGGATATTGAGAGAAGAGTCACAGTGATTACAGGATTAGAAAGCATGCCTTACAGTGGTAGAATCAAGGAACTCTATCTATTTAGTTTAACAAACAGAAAGTGAATGGCTGCGTGATGAGGTTTGCCTACCCCCCATTGGTTCAACAGGGGTTAATCCTACTTTGTGGGCCGAGGAGGCCATGGCCCCTCATTTTTGCTGGGCATGCTTCAGCTGGAACCAGGATATAAAAGAGAGCCGCTCAGCTGAGTCTGGGATGGCTCCCGAAGGGAGCAGAGGTGCATTGCAGGCTCCTGCAGAAAGACTGCCAGTGCTCCAGGATTCAGTGGCCAGCCAGACTGTGGCTGCAACCCACGACCCCCAGCCACCCAATGCCAGAGACGGAAGAGAGACCACAGAATCCCTGAGACCGCCAGCTGCGGAAGAATGGGTGGGAAGTAGCCTAGGTGGACTAAGCACTGATCCAGCTGAGGAACCCAGCTTTGACGCCGCATGTTTTGAAAGGATCCCCACTGAGTTGGTGGCAGATACCCCTGCGGCAAGATAGGGCCCTGGGCTGGGACTTGTGGAATAGGTAGCAGCCAGTGGAGAAGGGCTGGCCACTAGGCAACACTTCCGTGCCGCAAACGGTGGTTCTAATGACTCTGGCCACTAGGCAGCACTGCTGTACCTAGAAGAGTAGCCCTAGTGACTCAGGCTGTTGGGCCGTGGACCCTCACAGAAGGGCTGCTGGGCTGATACCGACCATTAGGCTATGCTGCCCTAGGAGCCAGGACTGCTGCGGTGGCTAGGGAGACTAGGCCAGCTGGGCCGCCCGAGATCTACTTCAATTCCTCCACAGCCTGGTACCACCCTAATGGGTGGACCTGCCCTGTGACAGGATGACTTAATTACAGTCTATAATATCTTACATGAGGGACTCATGTTTTATAATGGGCTCTTCAGTCTAGCAGAGAAAGGTGTAACTTGATCCAATGGCTAGAAACTGAAGCGAGATACATTCAGACTGCAGAATACCATGTACATTTTTAATGGTGAGATAATTAACCATTAGAACCATTTACCAATGTCTGAGGCGGATTCTCCCTCACTGACAGTTTTTATATTGAGATTGGGATGTTTTTCTAAAAGCTCTGCTCTGGGAATTATTCTGGGCAAGATCTGTGGCCTGTGTTATACCGGAGGTCAGACTAGATGATGACAATAATCCGTTCCGGCCTTGGAATCCACGAATCCCCTGAATCTGCTTTAGTCACTACATATTGCTCCTGTGTGTGCCACCATCTGACTTTTACCCTCTGTTGCAGAGTCTGAGCCAGCTCTTGGTGGTCTCTGGTGAATATAAGATCCCTCTCCCTAAAGGGAAGTTTCAAGCCATCTGCAGTGCTCTGCACAGCCAGGTGAGGGGTAGTTTTGCTTGGATCCCTTGAGTTAGGCACAGCAGATTTGAAGCATATTAACAATCCAAATCTATCGAATGATAGTGCAGAGCCTGGGGACCTCCTCATGCCTTCCTGATTTCTGCAGGCTCAAGAGTAAGCAGGTAGTGGTCTCATTTTCTTAGCTAATATCCAGCTCAGTTTGTAAAGCAATTTCACCATAAGCCGATTATCAGGGGGAGTCAGAGTTGTACAGTAAAAACTGTGGCTGTGTCTTGATTCGATGAGCTCTGCTGCTCAAAACACTTTAGCTTCTCTTATCTAATGTATTGATTCATAGATTCATAGATTCTTAGACTCTAGGACTGGAAGGAACCTCAAGAGGTTATTGAGTCCAGTCCCCTGCCCTCATGGCAGGACCAAATACTGTCTAGATCATCCCTGATAGACATTTGTCTAACCTACTCTTAAATATCTCCAGAGATGGAGATTCCACGACCTCCCTAGGCAATTTATTCCAATGTTTAACTACCCTGACAGTTAGGAACTTTTTCCTGTTGTCCAACCTAAATCTCCCTTGCTGCAGTTTAAGCCCATTGCTTCTTGTTCTATCATTGGAGGCTAAGGTGAACAAGTTTTCTCCCTCCTCCTGATCATTGTGTTTGATTCTTGCTGTGCATTCAGTGCCATCCACCTGAGGTTGAGACCTCTAGTTGGACATGTAGGAAGTGGAAGCTTAGAAATTAATTGAACATTTTCTTTTCAATTGCTTCTGATTAGTTTTTCTTTGACCATTTCCCTCCTTCCCACAGATCTGTTCTCAAGCTAAGCCGCTCAGCACAGAAAATCACGCAGAGCTGGTCCATTGTATAGTTCTGCTAGGTAAGGGGAAGAGACTCTGAGTTACACAGTGGTTTCCTTGTAACTTCCTTACCTTTGTAAGGTATGGTAAGAATAAGAGTTCTGTCATCAGTGAGGACGTGATTTCTTCCCTTGCAGCCCGTTCTTCTCCAGAGGATCTGATAGCATTTCTGCACTCCCAGCTGAAGATTAAGAATGAGGCTGTTCGCGTGATGTCTTTGAATCTGTTCAGAGCTATTGTTGATGCTGACTGTAAGTAACACAGGAGCAACTGTGCTAGCTGCCCTCTTGGCCAACATGCTGAGGATTGATTTGGGGACACCCAGAGCTAAAAGCATAGCTACTATAGATTGAGCTGCAGAACCAAGGCTTTGTAGGCATGGCAGGGCAGTAACAGACTCATCGCCTCTGCAAATGGGGCACAGAGGCTTTATAACACACAGTCACCAGTGCTCTGGATATCCACTAAGGGACCAAATGCTGCCCTAAGTTACCCCCCTATGGCCACACAGAAATCAACAGGTTCAACTAAGTGCTGAATGTAGCCCAAGATATTTTTCAACTTCAGATACAGAAGCTGACTTGGGGCTAATGCACATTAACAATCATCAGATAAAAATAAAATAGTCCTCCCGACTCAGTCGTCAGTATTAGACGCTATAGACTAGATTCTGAGTTCTGTTACACTGGTGTGAACACAGATAAACCTTAGTGACCTCAGTCTCTCTAACTCTTTTAAAATATTTCCATCATGGAAGTATGATGGCACTATTTATAGAAATGGAATTATTTTAGATTTACACTGATGTAGCTGAGACCAGAGTCTGGTCCTATGTTTTCCCCACTGATTCTGTATATGAGAGAAGCTTGGTACTATTCTTCAATAGGGTCCTTTGAAATTCAGGATTCATTCCACTGTGGAAAGTGAGTGTGTGGAACAAAGAAGTACTGTACAGCTCTCCTTATCTTTCAGTGCCCGAGACAGGAGATAAAAAGTGTCTGATTGTGAAGGCAGTGGAATCCACTCTGGGTGATCAGAATGCTACGGTAAGAGTGTGTGTGGAGCAGTGAAATATTTCAATTTTTTTCAGTGATATGGGATGAATGGATATCTGGGTGGAGCTTTCATTCAGATCCAGAGGAGAGACTGCAGACTAGAGAAAGCGTGTCATTCTTCTGCCTGTGTTAAATGGATCCATGTTTATAAGCCAAGGAGATCAAATCAAAAGCATAAGGACTCTCATATCCTCTTTCCTATTTCAGGCAGAAGGGATAACAAAAACTCATATGTGTCATCTCTACCCTTGCAGGTGAGGACGGCAGTTCTTCATTTCATTCGGAGGCTGCTCAGCTCAGAAAGTGTGGAGAATTGTGCAGCGTGGGAGATGGTAGCACATGTTTTCAGGGAGTTCAGTGTGTCCACCAGCAAACTGGTAAGGAGAGTTCTTAGCACTTAGGACTCGATCCTACCATTCTTGCATGCTGACTGCTCCCCTTGCCTTCAGTAGGAGTTTTGATTCAAGGACAACTGGACTGAATGATTAGAGCCAGAATCTGATCAGTTATATTGGTCTAAAGTCAAAGTAACTCCACTGACTTTAGTGGCGTTACTCTGGGTTCATACTAATGTAACAGAGATCAGACGCTCACACTGGGTATTTACATCTAACAGAGTCATCTAGGTTACTCAACCCTCTGAGTCATTGAAAATTCTGAAAACACCATTTTTCAGTAAAATATTCTAGTACAAGGAAGCACATCTCTTTGTTTGAAATAGACTCTCCAGAGAACATAATGATGCGCAATTCTGTGGCTGTTGAAGCAAACGTAAACTATCAGCAAAGCACCGAGGTTATGCAGGTTGCATCACAGACTGTCAGGAGACTGGAAAAGCTTGCTGCATATTTCCCTCACTACATGCTCTCGTCTACATGTACTAGTTTAAAAATATCTTCAATCCGTATTTCTATCCATGGACACAGCCAGGGGCTCCAGACACTTTGTGCTCCATGATTGGATCCATGATCTGTATTAATGGAAACAGTTCAACTTCAGAGCAAGTTGTTGAAGATCTTAGCTCTGCCTGGCCCCTTTTCTACAAAGTTGGAGCTTGTGGCAATACTCTCCTTTTTTTACACCCACATCCACACCCATCTTAAGGAAGGCTGCTTTTTCTCATTGGGCCAGTTTTGCTCTCCTTGAAACTGAAATCAGTAGAGTCAATCAATATTTTAGTTCGGTGTAAGTAAGAGGAGAATTAGGCCCGTTGATAGAATCACACTCACTACACACGAAATGACCAAGCTGGTTGGGGCATCAGAACAAACAGAGCGGATCCGCTTGGTTCTGCATACTGATTTCCACTGGGTGGAGTCTGAATGTTTTTTCCTCAGAGATAAGAAGAAGAAACAGTTTTTCAAATTTAAAGAAAATTAACCCTGTTGGGGAAACTCTTTTGTGTTCAGTGAATCATTCCCTTCACTTTAGGGTTTTCCTAAGCCTGGGATCTGACCCACCAGTTAGGAGTTCCCATTATTCTCTTCCCTTCAGATGGTTGTGCACTTCCACTGCAAAATAAAAGCAGGCATATGTCAGTCTTCAAGATGGATTTGTAAAAGAAGGACACTGATTGTCTAGCCAGTGTCTTGCTACTAGCTAATAAGTTCTATAGAGCTATCTCACAGCAGGGTACAACACTTCTCACCCAGGCTATTCAGGAAGAAAACACTATCCAAACCCTGTGCATTGACATCCTGCAATGTCTGGACACCTCAGTGAGTGGAATGACCCAAGTAAGTGACCTGTTGCTACTGCTTCTTGAAATAGAGATGTTCTTCCTTACATTCTTTGTACTTCCCCACAAGGAAGCTTTTTGCACACTCAGCATAATGGAGGAACAGTATGTCAAAGGGCTGGTCTACACTACGGGGGAAAATCGATTTTAGATACGCAACTTCAGCTACGTAAATAACGTAGCTGAAGTCAAATATCTAAAATGGATTTACTCACCCGTCCTCAAGGCGCGGGATCGATGTCCGCAGCTCGCCATGTCGATTCCGGAACTCCATTGGGGTTGGTGGAGTTCAGGAATTGATATAAGCGCGCTCAGGGATCGATATATCGCGTCTAGATGAGACGCGATATATCGATCCCCGAGCAATCGATTTTAACCCGCCGATACGGCGGGTAGTCTAGACGTGGCTAAATTCATGTCAGGGATGGTGTGACTTCTTCATCATGGAGTAAGTGGCTCACATTAGAGAAAAGATAGAATGCAATTTAACTGGAAGAAATCATGTTGCAGAGATCTTCTCTTCATTCTTTCCACTGTCTGAGTGCCACTCCCCCTTAGATCCTCCATGAATACTTCTGACATTTAGGTTTGGTGATCCTGGATTTGAACAGATCTTAGGGCTGAGAGTGTGCCTTATCTAGGTCTGTAAAGTTCTGGGTGAGTTGATGGTGCTATCTAAATAGCTCCATAATGTTGTAATGCAGGGAAAGAGGATTCATCTCTGGGTGAGAGCCAAATTGCTCACCAAAGATGGCAGTGTATTTAAAAGACAGAGTGAGGGGGCACCAGACAGGTAGAGTGAGATGATGGGGAGAGAGAGAGATGAGGTGATAGGTAAGGGAAGGGTCAGTGATGAATAAAAGGAGAAGCTACGTGAGAGGGAGGGATTCAGACAGCAGGATACTGGAGGTGGGAGAATGGAAATAGCTGTGTACTGAACAGTCTCGCTCTTCTCTGCAGGTGCTATGGCCAAGGCTTCTAGAATATGTGGTGCCAGCTCAGTACACTGGTACTTTGAAGCCTCTCTGCAGATGCCTTAGGGAACTGGCTGAGAAAAAGCAGCAGGAAGGAGAAGAAGCTGCTTGCCTCGACTACGGTGGACCAGGTTTATAACAGAAACTCTTTCATTTATTGTCTCCAGGCACACGATGAAATGAACAGGTTCAGTCTGCTCCAGTTCTCTCATCTGCAATGAGAAGGCTAAAACGAATGAGGGATGGTCTTGTGATTACAACATGGCCATGGGAGGGAGCTAGGAAATGTGGGTTCTGTTCCCAGCTTGCCACCAAAATTCTGATGTGATCTTGGGGAAATCACTTGATCTTTCTCTCTCAGCTTCCCCACTTGTGAAATGAAGGAGTAATTAATGCCAACCTGATGGAGGTGCTGTGAGGCGGAATTCATTCATGTCTGTAAAGCATTTTGAGAAGCTCAGACTGAAAGCACTATGGAAATGCAAATTATGATCAGCTGCATTCAACATTGGTGGGCACGTTGGGAATGGCTAGGTGAATAACATCAGCAGGACTCTGAAAGCCTGGCAAAATTAATGATATTCTCTTTCTTTCCCTAGTGAAACTCCCTACACCCCAGGGGCTGCTGGCACGACTCCTGGTGAGTAGACCATGAGAGTAGGTTTTCTGCGGAATATGAAGTGGGACAGTTAACTATATAAAAATGGGTTTTCTAGCCAGATGCTTGTAGACAGGCTGAGGAATGTGTATGATTGGATCTCTGTGTCCCTGCCCTCTCCTGAGACATACTGTTCTGTATCCTCGCACTAGCTGGAATGCTTTCTTCTTCAGGAAGGCACTGCAGTAGAATCAACAACTCTATTGTATGGTCTCCACAATGAGAGAGTCTGAACTATTCCCTCCTTCAGGAACACACTGGTATTGTGCTAACAAAACTTAGCCTGTTCTTTCTCTCTCATTGGCAGGTAGTAGCCTCATCCCCTTATGCAGGAGAAGGACATGGATGTGCTGTCTTGGAGTTACTACAGGTCCTGCACCAAAATATCCATGCAGCAGTGGGTGAGATGTGGGTAGTAAAGATCCCATCTCTGGTGCAGTACATTGAAGGTAAAGTGCTAGTTAGGAGAAGCGCGGCCCCTGGAGAATAGAAGGGAAGCCAGAAAATGCAGCTTTGTATGGACACGTGTTGTGCCGTTCCTGTTGCAGTATTTGGGAACAGTGGGGAATTGAAATTGGGCTTCTAGGCCCTCATTTTTCCTTCATCTGGATAACTCTGAACCACTGGGATAAATCCAGAGTTGAACCACTGAAGCCAATTCAATCCGGGCAGAATCAGGCCAGGAAGGTTTCAGCTGAATGGAAATTTTACAGCAGTTCCCCCCACACCTTTGCTAGGTTAATGTTCAGGAAGGTGAATTACACGTGAAGCTGGAGGTTAGTGAAATATTTGGGGGTTACTTATATAGTCTGATTTTGCAAACTGAATTTTTCTGAAAATTAACCCCCATGTTTACGTTCAAGGGTGATTCAATGAAAAAACCCAGAGTTTTTCTTTCTGTAAGGAAACGTGAGCCATAAAAGGTTTCAAGGGTGATTCAATTACAGTTTTTCTTTCTGTAAGGAAACCTGAGCCATAAAAGCCAGGTTGGCCAAGTGGTTGCCCTATGAAGACTCTAGGTATTGGGGGCCTAATAATGTCTTTCATCAATTTTACAGTGGTATGAATCTATTGACCTCCTCAGTCAGTGTAGGGTGTGTCTACACTATGGGGTATGCCAGCAGAGCGCCAATGATGTAGCTCTGCCAGTATAGTCTCTGTGGAGTATGACAGACCCTACATGGAGCATAACCCAATATGTTTCTGATGACTGTCAAGCCCCACAACGTTCCAGTGGATTTGATATTCAAAAAAAGATTTAAAAAATGAGCTGTCTCTTCCCTAGTGGTTGTTGCTGTACAGAGTCTCCAGTACTACCTTGTGCCGACATTAAAGAAGGGTAGGTTAGAGCTGGACATTCAGAAACAGGGCTAGATTCTCAGCTGATGTAAATCAGTATAATTCCATTGACTTCAGTGAAGCTACACCGATTTACATCAAGTTAGGATCAAGTCCAGAATCTCTTATTATACAGGAAAAGTTTGTTTTCATATTAAGACCAGTCTTCTGATGCGCTGAACAGTTTTGTGAGATGCTAAGTACCCTCAGCTCGCATTTAAGTCAACAGGACTTGGGAGTGCTCAGTATCTCACTCCTGGTGGGTTGACTGACCCTGAATAAAGATGCCAGCAGGGTACGTAATATGATTCTTTCTGTTGGTCTAGCAAAGAATGTTGGCATATATCCCATTTAGCCTTGAAATCCCAGGTAAGTTACAGCTTGGCAGAGCAGGGGTTTTCGAAGGACTGACTGCAAAGGAGATTCCTGGGACGACTCTTCTTGCTAACCTAGGTGACATTATTGTTTTGCCTCCTGCTTCATAGGAAACACAGAGAATTCCCTGGACTGTGCGCGGTGGGAACACATGCTGCTTCAGGTACAAGACGCCTTTCAGCTGTATTGTCACAGCCCTCCCTCCCCCCTCCAAATGTATCAGCTGGGGAAAATATTAGTGATAAACTATTCATTATAAACAGAGCTGATCAAACCATTTCTTTTTGTTCAGTGAAAACTGGCCTTTTTTATTTTCATGGGACATTTTCAATTTTTTTTTTATTTTATTTTTTTTTACACAAAACGAAACAACCACAACCCAAATGGAAAATGGTCAGTTTTTTAAAATCGAAGTTGATGTTTTGGGTTTTTTTTTCATTTGCTTTCCTGTTTATCTCCTTCCCCCTGCCCCCTCACTCCCAGCTTTTTCAGTCACAAAGTGGAAGAGGGGAGGAAAGGCCTGGGGACGAGGGATAAAAGGAAGGAAAGAGGAAAAAGAAAGAACTGAATAATGGTCATTTTTGATTTTGAAAAGCAAAATATTTTTGTTTCTTTCACTTTTCATTTGTGTTGAAAAATCAAGAAAACAAAAAAATGTCACTTGTTTTGTGAAATGAAGTTACCATTGTTCAACCAGCTCTAGTTATAAATAACTCCTGTGTTACCACTGGGAACAACACAAAACTTAACCAGAAAACCAACATGCTTGTGGTGCTAATGCACCACTGGGGGACATCTAAAAGATTCTTTTTTTTTTTTTTTGCCACTCAAAAGAAAATTTGCTATGAGAAACCCCAAAAGGAAAAGAGACAAGACAGGGTTTGGTGACTGTATCTCATGGAGAAGCCTTTCTGGTCAGAAAGAGCTCTTTACAGCCTCATGTAAATCCAGACAAGGAACATTTTTATGGCAAGTGCTGAAAATAAAAGGAAGGGACCTAGTGACAAATAAGCCCCAGAAGGTTTGGAGTTCCATTTGGGGTTGGATTACACTCTAGAATTTCGCATTCCAGATCCCAGCCTTATTTGAAATTCTTTGGGCTAAAAAATCAAATCAGATTAGGTTTTCTTATGAGGTTTCTGATATTTCCTGGCTGCTGTTCAAAATTCGGGCCTGAAACAGCAAAGTGCTGAGAGTTACTAATCTCTGGCTGACTTCAAAGGGAGTTGAGGGTGTGACCCCTGGTCCTTTGGGTGACCACTGACTTAGGCCACAGGATTCCCAGGATCTAATCTCTATATAATCAAAGGGTGTCATGTGAAGCCTTTGCTGGATACCTGTGCCACATGGCTCATCATAATCATTGCACAGTGACTGGATGGATAATATATAAGATGTTATGGTTGTATACTGAAATTGATGCTTTTAAGGTGTGTGAGTTGAGGCTGGTCACCAGAAAGTGATAAACAAATTTCTTTCAGGCAGGAGACGCTTATCTGCCTGAATGGCTGTATGTAGACAGAATATTTATTCACAGTGGATGCTAATCAATAGAGGAAAATTCTGATCAAGTGATTGGGAAGTCTCCAGAGGAGATTTGATACAAGAAAAACAAACAAACAATAGGGGGTACCCTGTTTACAAGTGAAGACAATGGATGCTTGGAACCCTATGTAGAGGTCTAGAGATATCTGGCACCAGATATCCTTCACCTATTGGACGAACTGCCAGCTGGCTTGTCTTCTGAATGGAGGATCACCTTTGGTCTGGGTGTTTCATGCTGGGAGAGAGATTTGGGGGAGCTATCCTTTGTGAGACAGGGGAATGTTTGGTTACCTAAGTATAAGCTCTAGAAGTGTGTTATGATTTTATTTTGACGTAACCATTTGTTTACATTAATTTTACTTGCTTCTTCTCAACTCTCTAATCTTTTGTGAATTGAACTCTGCTTGTTTTCACTATAAATTTATCTAAGTGTGTGAAATGGAGCGGTGACTCTGAGGTGAAACTGGTAAGGTGGTCTGTAGCAAGCCTATGAATTCTGTGAGTATCCAGTGGAACAGGCGCTGGACATTGTGGGGCTGCAGAGAGGGCTCAGCGGTTGGACTGTAGTGATTGCTTATCTGTAGAAGGACAGTGGCACCTGGATGGGGTGAGAAGGGCATGTTTGTGTTTCCTGTGGCTGGCAGAGCACAGAGGAGGCTTCCTCATGCTAAGGGCAGGTGGTAGTGAGGTACCTCACAACCCTCGGGAGGTGGCATAAAGGATCCAGAGCACTTCAGAGAAGGTTCCTGGTCCTTTGTAGTCCAGGTCCCTTTGTTCAAAGTTCATTAGACTCATCCTCCATCCACTATATAATCACTCCTCAATGGTCAGATTTCTTGGCTCTGTCTCATTCTCCAATTCACTGTCCATCTGGGTTCGGGGACTGAGAGGAATCATCAGGCAAAGGTTAAAGAACAACAGCAGAGGAAGTCTGGGTTGTCGATGTTTATAGTCCTCAATGGGGAAATAACCTTCCCATGACACCTGAATATTGGAAAGTTTACAAGAGAGAACAAGGAAGAAAAAAAAAACACCAAACAAATAAATAAAAAAACTCCACAACAACCCCCAAATTCTTGCAAATAACCATCTGCTTTAACTCTTGTTTTACACTCAGTTCCTAAGAACATCTCTGGAGATGATAGACGACAGTGCCTGGAGCAGGCAGATAAGCCTTGAGTTGAGCCAGCAGATGGCCAGCTATACCAGCCCCTCCCATGAGAAGGTTTGTTCTCTGTTAAGGTTTAGTTTCTAGTTAATTTCCCTTGAAATTCTGATTGGAGGGCTACAAAAGGCTTCTCTCAAGGCTTCATTACTTTATATTTTATTCTGCAGAACAAATTTGTTTTTACTTGTTCCCTGCTCTCTTGCCCCCCTGCCCTTCCAATATTTGCTTGGACAGGCTGCTTGTCTGTGCTGCATTGTTGGTTCTCTGGCTGGGCTAGTTGATGGGATTTTTCTGCAGTGTGGGTGCTTGGACTTGGCTATCTTGTTCTTTCCTGAGTGTTGCTGAGCTGGGTCTGTACTGACAGACACGTTGTGTTACTGATATCTCAGTGCTGGTCTCTTTCTTTCAGAGTTTCCTGTATAAGGCGCTAGGAACATCCTTAGCAGTTTGTCAGGACCTGGTCCATGTTAAATCACAGATTCATAAATTTTTGACAACAACAGATTATATGGAAGTCCCTGAGAGACAGGTGAGGACTCTGTCCCTCTTCCCACTTTACCAAGTAATCCCTGAATGCTCCCTGTGGGGCTCAGCTCTGAGCTGGCCTGGGACAGATGCCATTTCGCTTCTTATCCTCTTCATTGCTATTTCACTCAGGCCCCGCTCCCCATGTGTCTCACGCCTGAATGGCGCTTTACACCACTCCAGGTGAAAGGAATGGACTCGTGGGTTAGATCCTAACCAGTATTTTTCTTGGGTGACAGGGAGTCATTTCCATCCTCGCATTCTCTGCTGAGAGCCATCTGGACCTCACCTTGAACGCACTTCAGGAGTTTGGGGCTGCAATGAGCAAGGTTAAGATTTCTGGGTTCATCAGCCACCTGAAGGTAAAGGAGCCAGGGGGTTCTCTCAAACTTCCTCTCCCTCTAAAGCAGAGGCAGCAGCCCTGGGGTAGTGTCTCCTCTGGTCAGCTAGCATTGTCCCCCAGTGTATGCATTCTACGTGATGCCTGCAGTTAAGCAGAGAGGAGCACAATCTGGAGCTGGGGTTCTCTCAAATGATTTTTATCATCTGATGTCTCATGGCTTGAGTGCCCCTCCCATGCACAATGTGTGGGAACTACCTCAGTGGCTTGCATGGAAAAGCATTTAAGGTATTTTTAGCGTTTTTTTAATCCCAGTTAGTAGCTGGAAATGAGGAGGTGTTGCAAGCAACATGTGGCCAAGCAACCTGCTTTAGGTAGACCACCAGTGGTCTATGCATGACAATTATGGAACATCTGATTTAGAGCAGTGGTTTTCAACCTGTCCAGATTAGTGTACCGCTTTCAGGAGTCTGATTTTGTCTTGTGTATCCCAAATTTCACCTCACTTAAAAACTACTTGCTTACAAAATCAGGCATAAAATTATTAAAAAGTGTCATAGCACATTATTACTGAAAATTGCTTATTTTCTTATTTTTATCATGTAATTATAAAATAAATCAACTGAAATATAAATATTGTACTTGCATTCTTTGTAGTCTGCTGTAAAACTAGGCAAATATCTAGATGGGTTGATAAACCCCTTGGAAGTCCTCTGCAGACCCTCAGGGATACACAAGTAGCCCTGGTTGAAAACCACTGATCTAGAGGCTAGAGCAGGAGACTAGGCCTCTAGGCTTCCACTGCTGGCTCTGCCATTTACTCACTGTGCAGCCTTAGGCAAGACATTTTAGCACCTTGATCTTGTACCCACCAGTGTCAATGACTAAGCTCCTGTGTACTTCACTCCTGTAGGTTCAGCATTTTAGGCTCTCTGTGTCAGAGTTACCTAGTGGGAATGATGGAGATACTAATATCTCCACACCTCACAGTTATTATATTGCTTAAATACTTTTTGCAAGTGGTTTGAGATCTTTGGCTGAAGAGAGCTTTGCAAGTGCAAGCTGCTATTGCTGCTGTGAGGAATTCCTTGGTCAGCAGCAGATCAGAATTCCAAAGCAAAAGGAATCAGAAGAACTTTCTGATTGTCTAGGACTACCACAATAGGAAAAGAGACAAGACTCACAGCACCCTGATGCTGACCTACAGCAGCGTGGCTGTCCATGCTCCAAAAGACCAGCTTCTCTCCCGAGTAGAGGCAGACATCACAGGGAACATCCTTCTGCATTACAGAGCCAGTTGTCAGGTAAGAGCTTTTGCGTGATAAGTGTCACAGAACTCAAATTTAAAACTGTAATGGATGGAGCGTGAGCTGTCACATGTTGTATCACTTTTGTTGCTCTTCTTTGTATTTTCTCTAGTTTTCTATATTCTTCTGAAATTCTGTAGACCCCAGCTACACAGTAATTCAGATGCAGTGACACTCAGGCTATTCAGAATAACACTCTAACTCCCCTAATATGGATGTGTATCTAGCTCTATCTTTTACTACCCAAGAGAGACTAGTGCTAGCCTGTATTTAGTTGATTTGCTGTCACGCTGTTTCTTGGACTCACTACTTCCCTTACCTCTTATCTGTCTTCTTGCTTGTCTGTGTGCTCCATTATTTCTGTTCCCCAGGTGTTTGACTGCTGGTCCTGACTCTCATCTCAGTGCAACCTCTCCACGTCACTTTGCCGTTCAGTTCTGCCTTGTCTAACTGAGACTCTCACTTAGGCATTGCCAAAAACAATTGAACCAAACTGAGATCTTCCAGTAGTTCACCAATGCAAATATTACGGAGGATGGCCCCTGATACCGACCTCTGCAGAATACCCCCTCTGGATCCATTTCCTGCCTTTTGGAAGATTTAACAATAGTGATTTCTCTCTGCTCCATATTCACCAGCCAGGACGTTTTGAGGTTGTGTGTGATGTGGGACTATCTACATTGCTAATAGCTGTTTTGCATTTAGTTTTTCAGGTGATGGGCTTCACTGTTGCAAACAAGGTACATTCTAAATAATCTGCCCTCAACTTTTGCATTTTCTGTACACAAGTTGCTTGTTTAAATTGCACAGAGCTTGGTTTCCTTGCTACGTCAAGCAGGAGTCCTGGCTGCTCTGGTGTAAGTGGACCTGGATTTATTTATGTGAACCTGGGTTTTCTCTTCTTCTGAGGTGGGTGCAGAGCCAGGGTCCTCTACCTTCTGGGGTCTGTGGGCACCTCTCTCCTTCCCTGAGGCTAGATTTAATTCCTGATCTTTATTTTCTGGACTGTGGTTCTTCTCTCAGGTTCTCATCCACATCCTCTTGTTTCTCCTTCTGGATTATGTAGGACATGGACCTGAAATTAACCCTCATCCACAATGTCATGGAGATTAGCTGTGCCATCTTGGAGACCAGAGACTCCCAGGAGTTCGAATTCTCTTACAAACTGGAGCTCCTTGGCTACATGCTGGTGAGTGATTAGGTGTTTATTGTAATGTAATAAGACTGGTTTTCCAGGGGGGTGTTATTTTATCCATTGGCTGTGATTGTACTATTGCAGTCTCATGAGCTACCTGCAAGGCACCCAGAATGCTGGGTCCATTCTGAGCTTGGCAGGGATGCTGACATCTTGTGGGCTGTAACTGGAAGGAATGGCTTGTGTCTTGTGAGTTCTCTTTCTGTCCGGTGTATAGCCTGCAGATGGCCCTACGGTTCATTTCTGAGGCAGAGAGCCTGCTGAGGACAGTGTCTGTTTATTCCAGGTCTGGCAGATGGCCCTGTTTCAGGGTGTGAGAGGAAGGCCTCTCTGCCTTTCAAATCCATTTCCCATTTTTGATGTCCCTATTCATGCATTTCAGGACTTCATTAAAAAGGAACAACTGGATTCCCTGGCATCTCCAGTTCGCTACATGGCAATTCTTGCCATTGGACATCTGAGGTAGGCTATTTTCTGTCATATTTCCTGGCACTGTGATGCCTTCTTATTTGTTAATTCATGAGTGTCAGGTTGGGAGCAGTTGAATGCCTGCAGGGTTTGGCTCACCAGGGCCACCCGGGGGTAAGCAAGTGGGGCAATTTGCCCCAGGCCCCGCAGGAGCCCCCATGAGAGTTTTTCAGGGCCCCTGGAGCGGGGTTCTTGACTCCGGGGGCCCTGGAAAACTCTCACGGGGCCTGGGCCCCTGGAGTTACTGCAGCTCCAGGTCTTCGGCGGCAATTCGGCAGCGGGGGGTCCTTCCGCCCTAGGACCCACCACTGAAGTGCTGGGTCTTCGGCGGCAATTCCCCATCGCCAAAGACCCTAGGCCACTTGAATCCTCTGGGTGGCCCTGTGGCTCAAATGCTGCTCACCAGCAGGACTTTAGTTCTTCAAGATTTGAATGTGTCCATTCAGAGGCTTGTGCTCGAAAGACACGAGATTGGAGGTTGTGAGGTATGCAGTACAATGGAGCAGACAGAGTTCAGATGGGAGGGAAGTGTCTGGCTAGCTGGCAGGGGGAGGGAAGCTTGTGGGTTTCTCTAAAAAGGGGACTTGAAGTTTTAGCTTTACTTCTAGATGAGTCAATACTTAATAGAAGTGCAAAGTGAAGTGTTGTTTGCGCTTGGGGTTCTAGATTGGGATGCTCACTAGTCATTGGACCCAATTGTTTTACTTGGAGGTGGTACTGAGTCTAATGCATGACTTTTCTCTTTATCTTTCTTCTGCCAGCAAACTCAAGCCATCTCTGACCTTGGAGGAAAACCGTGAGCTCCTTGATCAGTGCTTCAAAAGTTTATTTCCTCTTCCTCCCTTGGAGATGATGAAAAAGGAAAGTGAGACAGCAAAGAATGCTCTGCTTATACAAGTACGTGACAACAATTCTCCTCTGGCACCATCCACTGTATTTCTGCCCAGCCAGCACTGGGTGATGGCAGTCACACATGGCCTCCCTGGCAAGGCATTGTTAGCTTTCCCCGGCCCACATACACAAATGATCTGTGCTGAGTCTCACTCCTTCTCTTCTGGTTTCAGTCGCTCTACGTGAGGTCCTTGGAAGCCCTTCACAAGCTAACGGAGACTTTGCTGGAGGAAGAACCAACCGCAGACTGGTTCCAGGAAATGTTTGAAGTGAGTAGACCATTGAACCGTGGTGGAGATTGTTTCTTGTGTTACAGCAGGGAAGAGTCGGCGATTTAGGGGGTCAAGCTTCAGTTGTGGAGGAATTTTCCACAAATGGAGTGAATTTTAGGGAGAAAGCACCAAATTCTTCCTGGGCTAAGCGGGCATGTGCCCCACTGAAATCCATGGAAGCTTTGCCATTTCATCCCAGGGCTGGATTGGGACCAAGTTCTTACAGTGTCGTTGACACTACTTGGAGCGGCAAGAAAATCACCCCTGCAGTAGCCAAATATAAGAGAACCAGTTGAAACTGATCACTTCTTCTAAGAGGAATTTGTGAATGTTGAGTTAGGCCCCGTGTATGGAAACTCATTCAGAGGAGACTTCCTGTTCCTCAGACATGGACAGAATATTGTGAAGAGCTGAGGGGTGGGGAGTTTGATGCACCTTCAGTATAAAAATGAAGTTCTAAAAGGAGCTGAGCTGGGGGGACTTCTCTGCTCTTATTCCAATTAATAAAAAGAAATGCTCCTCTCTGTCATTCTGCCACTCAACATGGGAGAAGTTGCCCAAGAAACAGACCACAGCAGCAGACATCAAACAGCATGCAATGTGCTAGACAGCTCCCATCTACAGCAGACATCACATAGACGGGCCCAGATTCATCTCTCATGTAACTCCTTTGGCTTCAATCACCAGAGGTGAATCTGGCCCCTGGGACTTGTATATATTAGGGGCTCTTCCATTAGACATGTAATTCCTTTGCTCCATGGAGGTGAGATGCTTTGGAGAGGGATTTTAGTGACTGTTAAACCTGTTTAAGAGGAACTTTGAGAGGGATTTTCTGGTACTAACTCTGTCCGTTCCCCTGCTCTACCAACAGCTCCTAGTGACATGGTTCAGTTCAGGGAAGGAGTGGGAGAGAGAAAGGGCCTTGCAGGCCAGCACCCAGCTGCTGACTGCCTATCAAGAGACAGTTCATAGCACAGTGAGTATAGCCGTACTCTTCCTTGAGCTGACTTCTCTGCTTCTATCAGATCTGACACTCAACGCAAATGCATGAAAAACTCTTCCAGGGCAGCAGCTGGGATCTCAAAGTGACTAAGTTCCCTCTGCTTCCATAAGAGAGAGGTTTACACAACAATGCTGTGACCACACTGCGGGCAGACTGCAAGAATTAGAGGGCAGACAATCCCCCAAACTGATGGCTTATTCTATAATTAGATTCACCAAGTCAACAACAAAAGAGCTTCTACCCTAGTTAAGAACATGCCAAATGCCTTCCCCTTTTGGCATTCCAGACATTGGCTCCCATCTAAACATCCATGTCTTGGAAGAGAGGGGAGGGATAGCTCAGTGGTTTGAGTATTGGCCTGCTAAACCCCCAGCTTGTGAGCTCAATCCTTGAGTGGGTCACTTAGGGAACTGGGGTAAAAATCTGTGTGGGGATTGGTTCTGCTTTGAGCTTGGGGTTGGACTAGATACCTTCTGAGGTCCTTTCCAACCCCAATATTCTCTGTCTAATATAATGAGGGGTTACTGAAAACCTGATTCACCATATGTGGGGTTCACTAATTATAAAGGCCCAGATGCTTATCCAGGTCAATATGAATCTCAGGTCTTTCCCAAATATCATGTTGTCAGCCAATCCTCAATAACTAAATCTAAGATTTATTGTTAAAAGAAAGAAGAGAGTTACAAATGGTTAAAAGATCAATATCCAGACAGTGACTTTCAATGTTCATAGTTCAGGATCACAACAGTGATGGAATAAACTGCTGGTTTATAAAAGTCTCTCTGGAATTATCCCAACAGATCAGGATCCAAAGGCAGCGTAGATGTAAAGTCTGTTAGTTTTTCCAGGCATTTTCCAGGTTATTCCAAATGATTATTTGGAAGATCTCTGTCCTGTGGCTCACACTTGCCATGTTCAAAGTTTAAGCAGACTAGAGATGATAGGATCAGGCCCAAGCCTTCCCTTTTATAGCTATTCTAGCAGGCTGACAAGCCTACCTCACAGAAATTGTCACAGAAGGACCTTCCCCCAGTGCAGATGGCCTGTGTTGTACTTTGCTTTGAAGATAATCTTCTATTTCCTGTGCATACATAGTAATCTAGTTACATTCATTCACATAAGGTAATTAGCCGTTCTTCCATTATAACACAGATAGTTAAGCTGAAGATAATGTAGAAATGACTGGTTCCCTGAAGTGCCTTACATCTTTGATTTTAAGGTTAACTGAACACCTTGCATACATAATTAAGGCAATTAAGCCATGAAAGGGAATTAGCATCTACAAGCTAATTTGGTTACATTGTGAAACTTCTAACCGGGTATAGATAACCACAGACAAATACACTTAGCATCTATTGTTCATTTTTGAATGAGTTGATGATTGCTAGTCTAATATATCTCTTGAAATTCACGTGCAAGTGAACTGTCTTGATACAGTAGAAGTGCCTTTTGTTAAGTTATTATGGGTCATACACAGGTTAACTGGTCTGCCAGTGTCACAAATGCATTCTTGGTCCTTATGCTCCCAGGATGCTAAAGCTGAATTTCTATGTAATCAGCTAAGAACATAAAACATAAGAGCAGCTATCCTGGAACACCCAGAAGAATGGTGCATCTAGCCCAGTATCCTGTCTTCTGACAGTGATGGGTGCCAGAAGCTTCAGAGGGAATGAACAGAACAAGGCAATTGCCAAGTGAACCATCCCCTGTTGGACAGTTCCAGCCCCAGCTTCTGGCAGTGAGAGGTTTAGAGACACCCAGATCATGGGGTTGCATCCCTGACCATGTTAGCTAATAGCCATTGATGGACCTGTCCTCCGTGAACTCATCTCATTCTTTTTGGAACCCAGTTATACTTTTGGCCTTCACAACATCTCCCTGGCAATGAGTTCCACAGATTGACTGCATTGTGTGAAGAAATGTTTCCTTTGTTTGTTTTAAACCTGCTTTCTATTAATTTCATTGGGTGACCCCTTGTTCCTGTGTTATGTGAAGGGCTAAATAACACTTCCGTATTGACTTTCTCCACACCAGTCATGATTTTATAGATCTCTATCATATTCCCTCTTAGTCATCTCTTTCCAAGCTGAAAAGTGTCTGTCTTTTTAGTCTCTCCTTGTATGAGAAGTTGTCCCATAAGCCTAATAATTTTTGTTGCTCTTCTCTGTACTACTTCCAATTCTAACATATCCTTTCTGAGATGAGATGAGCAAAACTGCACGCAGTATTCAAGGTGTGGGGGTACTGTAGATTTATATAGTCGCATAATGATATTTACTGCCTTATTATCGATCCCCTTCCTAATGGCTCCTAACATGTTGTTAACGTTTTTGACGGCATGTGGAGCAGAGGCTTTCAGAGAACTGTACACAATGACTCTGAGGTCTCTTCCTTGAGTGATAACAGCTAATTTAGACCCCCTGCGTTTGTAAGTACAATTGGGATTATATTTCCCAATGTGCGTTACCCAGTTCAGTACAGGAATCAGAGGCACAATGTTACCAGACGTGCCCATTACTTTGGGTAGGCTCATTAATTAGGGGTACTCTTCTGTGAGGGGAAGGGGAGGGCGGGGCAATTCTGTAATTCTATTAATGTGTTGCTTATGTCATTTGTGTGTTCATATGGAGCTATACTCCTTCCTTCCACAAGTCCCCTCCCAATGGAGCTATCCTGCAGGACCTAGGTTCCCCAGGGCTAATAACTAGAACTAGATGAACATGCGCGCTCGCGTGCGCGCGCACACACACACCCACTAGCAGAGCAAGTCAATCAGCACTCCCCAGCTGATCCCCTCATATATCCCTGTACTCAGTGGGCTGAGTTAAGGAGCACTTTCAAGCTGGTACCCTTATGCACCCCTGGTCGCAATACACGGGGTTGAGCAGCACTTTCAGCTGTTCTCCCCCACCACTTATGTGCCGCAAGGTTAACACGTTCTTATCACACTTTCACATTACAATTGAATGGGTAGTAACCCACTTGATGAGCAAACCCCACAGTATTTTGGGGCACTACAGGGATCTTTAGCTTAGGTACAAGAAGTGTTGCTGCAGAGTAAATGGGGGCAGCTAAAAACACAAAAGAGTAAAATTCAGAGAGAGAGAGAAGCAACCAGCTGAACCATAACAGTTATTTATTGAATCATAGTGATAAACAAACAAAGTTACATTTTAAAGGTTAATATCTGAGGTAGAAAAGAAAACAGAGAGAGAGAGAGATGGATCTCACCCACTCCATGAGGCTTCAACAGGTCGGAGTTCCCAGGTAATGATGGTAGCTCAGGGTCCTGAGTGCTGGAGACAGGCAGAGCCTCCAGTACGATCAGTCAGGAGATGGAATCCCAGTGGAACTGATGCAGAGTTTGGGTCTATACATCAGAACCCTTTCTTGGGCATAGGTAGGGGGGTTTGTAGAGAAAATACAATGGTTCAAGGAAGAACACTAGATTTGTTTATGGGTAAACTGATGGCTCAAGGGTTTTCTTTAGGCCAGACAATAGGAGCTGATCACTCTTGGCTATCGGTGTTGTTTTCTTCTGGGGAGCTCACGAGGCAACTAGGCTGCTTCAGTGTTTTGGGATATGAGTGAAAGATTTATTACTAGAATTGGTCTGATAATTGCTGAGCTGGGTGTGTGCAGGCGTAGGTTCATTAGCATCTGGAGCGGGGATTCTCATGATTCAATGCATCCCTGCTTTCTGGTCCCAGAGTTCAGTGCGGTTCTCTGTTCTTCATTCTTTATGCTAATCCCTATTCCGTCTTTCATGCAGTTGAGGCAAGGAGAGTTGTCTCTGTTCTTCATTCTGTATGCAAATGGAGATGTCTTAATCTTGTCACCCTTGCCAGGAGGGGTCTGTGTGTCTCCCCAAACCCTTCATTGTTCTCTGCAAGCCTTTTCTCTGATCGGTTTTGGTTCAAACAGAGAAGGGGGTTGGGGGTGTCCTTCATGCGTCACACAGGCTAGATACTGTGCCCTGGTTCCCCAGAAACACAGAGCTGACGGGTATCAACAATAAAGATGGCAAGTGAAGTCTAGTACAGCTGGAGAACGTTTATTCTTCATTCTTTTTTAATTAGACTCAAGACACTTTTAATCAGTTTGGATCTCTGATTGGACGAATAGCACCATACAGCTGTGATTCACTGGCCACGTCCCGTCAGTGGGTGGTTGACTGTATCAGCTGCCTTCTCTATATACAAGGTGAGGAGACTATTATTAGGTATAAGTAATTCTTCACCTTCTTTCACTGTTGTAATGTCCATTTTTCTGCCTGTCTAGTTCTTTGTGTCCTGTCTGTTGGCACTTAGATAACAGAGTGGTGAGCATCTTGTAAATACCTCATTAGAAGAGACAATTATGATGTGTAAAGAGCCTAGCACGCTTCTGGGAACGGTACAAATAATCAATGGTCTGCACCAGGTAGATAACTGCTCAGTTCCTTAGGGCTTGTCTACACAGGGACACTAAGGAAAGTTAATTCACATGAACTAAAGGTGTAAATTTAAAGTGGCATTAAACACACGTGTGGATGCTCTGATTCTGAATTAATTATAGTGAATTACAAGAATTAAACTAACCTGAAATAAGGCCCCTTTAATTCTAAACAAGTGTCCCCAAAGGTGTTTAATGAAGTTTAACTAATGCATTTTGAAAATAAATTCGGATTAGCTTTCTTGGCTATCTTCATGTAGACAAGCCCTTGGTACTAAACATTTTCATTCTCTTTACCCTGCCACTGGCTGTATCGGAGGGGTTTCCTGGGATAATTCTTTAAACAAGAAGTTCTTCCAGCAGCCCTCTGTCATGAGCATTCAAAGCTATTGGAGTAAGTGTAGGCCATTTTCCCCTTTGTGAAAGAGTGGGACAGGGGTAGGCAACCTACGGCACGAGTGCCGCAGGCGGCACGTGAGCTGATTTTCAGTGGCACTCAGACTCTCCAGGTCCTGGCCACCAGTCCGGGGGGCTCTGCATTTTAATTTAATTTTAAATGAAGCTTCTGAAACATTTTAAAAGCTTTATTTACTTTACATATAACAATAGTTTAGTTACATATTATAGACTTATAGAAAGAGATCTTCTCAAAACGTTAAAATGTATTACTGGCAAGCGAAACCTTAAATTCTAGTGAATAAATGAAGACTTGGCACAGCACTTCTGAAAGGTTGCCGACCCCTGGAGTAGGATATTCTTTTCACCTAATGGGATAGAGCTTGGTTATCATTTAAGGGCATTTCCAGTTAGGGTCACCAGACAGCAAATGTGAAACATCAGGACAGGGTGGGGGATCACAGGAGTCTATATAAGAAAAAGACCCCAAAATTGGGCCTGTCCCTATAAAATCAGGACATCTGGTCACCCTATTTCCAATTATTATTAATCAGTCCTAAAAAACAGTGTTGGTGATTCAGAAACAGAATAAGGGACTCCAAACTTTTAAATGTACAACATAGAAATCCCAGCATTGTTTAGAAGTGACAGATGAGCCTGGGTTTCCTGCCAAAGTTTTTGTCCATCCCCATCTCTTTTACAATGAGAGTTTGCTGGAGGGATTCACCTCTACATTGGAATCTCACATCTACCTGCACGAGTTGTACTTGACTATGAGATTAGATTTAAATACTGAGAGCAGAGAGGCTACTGAAACCAGACACACCCAGGAAGCTGCTCCAAGCAGAATATGGTGCTTGTTCAATCCTGTATCAGTCACAATAACATACCACTACTGTGAACTTTCAGACATTTAGGGTGTAATCTCAACTCCATTGTAGTCAACAGGAGTTTTGCCATTGACTTTGATGGGGCCAAGATTTTACACTGTACTAATAACAGCTTAGCACATGGATCCTTCTGTATGAATGTCCATGCAGTAGAGGTTCAATTTCATTAATCATTATAGTACTTTTTCTCCTTTTCTCCACTCCAGGCCAGCCCATGAACCTGGGGTCAGCGGAGGAGGAGCTGAGCTGTCTCTGTGAAGAACTAACAACAGCTCCAGACCCTGAGGCTCTGTTTCAGGCATCTTCCAAAATGGCCAGGGTAACTGACTCAAAAAACTTGTATGGATGTTCTAGTGACCAGGCACTGTTCATTTTACATTTACGCTTTCATGATGCCTTTCTGTTCTTCGAGCAAGCTGTGGGCGTGGGGCATTCGTTGCCTGTAACCAGCAAGATGCTTTTCATAGATGTGTGCTATGAATGCCATGTAAAAACCAGATTCCGCAGAATGTTGCACGTGCATGAAAATGCGCATGCAGATGCACACACATGTACCTATCCAGCCATCCATGAGAAAAAACTGTGTTAGTGGAACATCAAGCTGAGAAACCACCCAGTCTTCATTCTGTCACCTTGTGGGTTTGCCTTAGCCTATATTTGTGTGCATGCCTCTCTTGACTTCATTTTATATGTTGTAAAAAGATGCAGTGTATCTAAGAGAATACAAACTGGAAACTTACCTCCTGCATATCCTGTACAATGTTGTGCTAACTGTGCAACAGAGGCTTTGCCTCAAACCTGATATCATTAGTGTAGAATACAAAAATGTAGTATATAGACTATAGAGAGAATTTGAATCCCAAATGGTTAGCTGGACATAAGACTAATTAACAATATGCTGATTCATAAATCTTTTTCCATGGAAATATTAGGCCTCCATTTTTAAAGTGCTGAAGCCAAACATCATAGCAGTCTCTCCTGTTTTTGCTTTGTTCCCAGTTTGTTAGCGAATACTTCCCTTCTGAACAGGCCGCAGACTTTATTGAGGCCGCAATGAATAGCATGCTGTCTGCTAACCCCATCTGTGCCATGGCAGCTGGGCTGTGGATGAAGATCGTCCTAAAGGAGTGTGGAGATGCCATGCTGGACCAGGTAAAATGGGAAACTGGAGAGGTTTTCTGCCTAAACTTTAGGCTTTTAGATCTTTGCCCTCATGTGTAATGAACAAAAATCTTGCTGTTTCTCCCCTCGGACACAGAGTCGATTCCATCTCTGTTCCTACCCTAAGATAGGCAATGGCAGAATCAATAGCAGTAGACAAAGAGAATCCAAGGGAAAAGGAAGGTGGTTGGTTATTTATTTGTCTAGCTTGTTACCACAGTATTCAGCCAAGAAAGGCTTGAAAAAAACAGACTCTGGGGAAAAGACAAGAAGACAGAATGACTGGCACTTGGAGGCATCCAGTTCTTAGGAGGCTTATGGCTAAGGGCTACGTGGATAAAAATAGCCCTGTAGTCATCCCCAGTGAGTCTAGAGCCTGGGCTCTGAGACCCACCCTCTTGCCAGGTTTCAGAGCCTGGGCTCCGGCCCGAGCACGAACAGCTACACATTTACACTGCTGTGGAATGTTGTGGGGTTTTTTTGTTTTTTTTGGTTTTTTTTTTTGCTGTGTAGACGTACCCTTTAAGAATAGAAGGAGGGAGGGAGAAAACTAGAGTGTCTTTGGGATCCACTATTTATACGCTTTATTCTGGAGCCCAGTGCGTTAGGGCTAGATGAAAGGAGCACTCCACAAATCTTCTAACAAGGCTGGTGAAAGGCCTCAGGACAGGGAACCCTCACAGCAGAACTGCCACGTTTGCACAGTGTTTTGAAGATGTGAAGAGCTAGGAATGAATATGAGAGGTCATTGCCTGTTCATAGTCCCAGGCACTTGCACACTATGTTTAAAGCACTTTCATATTTTGTGCTTGTGGTTGTTTATGAACTCTGCATCCTTCGAGGCAAATGGTCAGATTTGGCTGTTTAAATCACACCTGCAAAATGTGGGCAAGCAAAGCCTTCTCTTGTGCATGCGAAGTGGTTTATTTAATGCATAGCTGGGCACCACCCCATTAACTTACCTGGTATGTATATGTGTGTGTCAGTGTTAATTTTTACGGCCAAGTGTGGGCAATTGTTGTGGGTTAAAGTTACGCAGACATAGTTGAACGTTTGTTTCTTGAGGAATTTCAAAAAAAGCTGCAAATGGCTAAATAAAGTTTTTGATTCTGTAGACTGAATGGAGAGAAAGAATAAGGGACATTTCTTTCTGGTTTTGTTCCTTCCAGGTGCCAACTATCCTGGATATAATATATAGCCACATGCCTAATATCCAGGAGGGCAGCTTGAGGCAGTTCCTGCTGGAGGCAGTGCCCATTCTAGCTCACCAGCACCTAGAGGCAGTGATCTCCAGCCTCCTCAGCAAACGTCTACCAATGGACAGGTATATACCGCTACCTATTGCATTCATCTTGATAAAACATGGATCCCACAGCTTTACTGGGAGCTGTAGGGCTTCATTTAAGCAGCAGACAGTTTGGGATAATTTCTGATGGTTAATAGCCTGGGTCTTTCTGCAGGAAGGTCCAAGAGCATGTTAAGGTGGGGTGCGGAGAGAAATTGTCATTCTGTTTCCATTAATTGATAACTGCTTTGACATCCTAAAGACCTATCTTTACTGGTATAACTGGAGTGTATTGTTGGAAACATCTACTTCTCTAGCAGAGCTGGCTCCAGGGTTTTTGCTGCCCCAAGCAGCAAAAAGGAAAAAAAAAAAAAAAAGCTGTGATCGCGATCTGCAGGTCTTCCACCGCCACTTCAGTCTTCGGCGGCAATTCGGTGGCTGGTCGTTCGCTCCGAGAGGGAGTGAAAGACCAGCCGCCGAATTGCCACGGAAGACCTAGACGTGCCGCCACTTGCTGTTGGCCGCCCCAAGCAGTTGCTTGCAGGGCTGGTACCTGGAACCCGGCCGTGCTCTCTAGACACCTGAATTGCCCTCATTCTGGAAATTAGCAGTGGCTGTTGATTTCCTGGTAGCATGACAGCTTCAAGTCCAATCCCTGGCTGATTACAAAGAATAGGGCCAATATTATCATCAGGCCTCCGCTTGGTATCAGTGAGGTTGTGGCTGCTAGAATAGAATTGCCATCCTTGGTATTTAAAACTGAGCTAGAAGCAGATCCATCATTTCATTTAAAGATCCCTAACTGAGTTATCAGTTACCAGTGCAGGAATCGAAGACCATAAGAACGGCCATAGTGGGTCAGACCAAAGGTCCATCTGGCCCAGTATCCTGTCTTCCGACAGTGGCCAGTGCCACATGCCCCAGAGAGAATGAACAGAACAGGTAAATCTCAAGTGATCCATCCCCTGTTGCCCAGTCCCAGCTTCTGGCAAACAGAGGGTAGGGACACCGTTTGTGAAGGGGACCTAGGATGGCCATGAATATTCGTTCTCATAGTTGTCTGTCCAGTTAGTAGGAATGTGGTTTTTCTTTCATCAACTTGCCTTCCAAACCCTAGATCTTTGGGAGCCACATGCTCATGAGTCCATATTTACTGGGAAGTGGGAAAACAGGAACTGAGGTTGGCGCTCTGTGTCCTGTCCTTCTGAAGTCTAGTATTAATGGTTAGGCTGCAGTAAGACTAGGTCACTTAACCTAGTTCTGTAAATGGGAAATTCAATATTTAAACAGGAGGAGCGTTAAAGGAGGACAGCACTCCTAACTTTCTCATCATAGGCAAGGAGATAATTTGGTCTTTACTTAAATATGATGCATTCAGTCTGAGCCACAAAAGCGTCCAGGGGTTACATGTAACTTCTGTTAAATTGCAGTGACACCACTGAGCTGTGGAGATCTCTGGGGGGAGACCCCTTGCTTGCCACTCGAGTCCTACGGGTCCTAATAGGAAAAATAAAGACTTCAACAAACCAAGAAGGAAGCATCACCTCAGAGACTGAAACTGACAGGCATTTGGCAGCTGCTGAACCTCTCTCAGTAAGTTAGATGACAGACACGTCTTTCAGGCTTTCCTCTGCCCTGTGACAATCCTGCTGATGGAAAGCTAGAAGTGTGGTAGAATATTGCTGTGTGGGCACTTCTCCTCTGATGTACTGTTTCCCTGAGTCCAGCTCTGCTGTCTGTGGAACAAATACGGCAGTTTTAGAGTACGTGGCTGATTTACTTAATAACATCTGGCAATAAGAAAGTCTTTGAACCAGGTTTCTCACAGTGCTTTACAAATATTCCTTAGGACTCACAACATGCCTTGGTAGGTCATACACATTTTTATAGATGTGGGAAACTAAGCCACAAGTTAAGGGAGTTGCTCGCAGTCATTCAAGTTACTGGCAGAAGTGAGAATTTAGTAGAGCAGATATCAGAAGGGGAGAGAGGGTGTGATGGTGTTGGGAGGAGATCTCATTTTTTACCATGCTCTCCTTTCAGGCAACATGTGCCATCTTTGAGGTGGTATCAGCACTGCAGTCGAGCAAAGCTGTGCAGGAGCTGCTCCCAGAGTTGTTTCCTGTTCTCCTGCAGCAGGTCAGCCGAACCTTAGGCCAAAAGATGCCTTTGCCAGTGATCAGCAGTCAGGAGTCATTCCAAAAAGACCGACAACATACTGAAGGCAACCCTTGCCGGTAATTAGAAGGAAGGGAGAGAAACAAAGAGAATTCCAATACAGTTGTGTGACACTCCCCAGGAGTTCCCAAGGTTATGAGGCACTTTACCATTGCCTGCCCTTAGAGTGAGGAAGTCTTGTCTGTGTCTGCTGTGGGTCAGTTCCCTAAAGTGACCAGACTCTGGCAAAACAAGCACTGCCATCCAGGCCTCCTCAGACCCTAGTTTCTTTGTACAGGTTAGTGATAGGCACACACCAAACCCCGAGTCTTCTGACCATTCCGTATAGTGTCCAGACCTTTTATCCACTCAACACCCACAGAATTACCAGGCCTGCTGTTCCCAGTGGAACAGTACGCACCAGTTTATTACTTATACTTTAGACTCTATACTGTATTACTTATACTCTATAGTGCAAAACAAACAGCACTTAGATATATTTATAGTGCAAACAAGAAAAGAGATGATCAAAGAACAGAGATTCCAGTGATAGTGAGTAAGAATGCAAGCAAAAAATGGTTACATGTAAAATGAAATCATAACATGCTCCTAGAGACTAAACTTAACCAACAGGTTAACCTCCTGTCTAAAGATGTTTCTCACCCAATGTTCTCAACCAAGCCTGATAGCGACCCCGCTGTCCGTCTCGCTGTCCATCCACTTCCTATGTGAAAGATGCCAGGGAGTCTTCTTTGTCCCCCAAATATACTACAGCAAACCTTTGATGTGTACCCCAAAATTGGGTCCTCACCCCCTGTCTACTTCCTGTTACTTTTCTTTCTTTGAAGTTCTTACAGTCCTTCTGAACTGATTGTGAATCCTACATGCTTAATTTACAGGCAAACAAACAGATGGGAGAAACATTTCTTGCCTGAAAGAAAACCATTTTTTCACCTTTCCTGGTGACTAATCCCTAGACACAGATCATAAGAATGTAATTTTCAATGCATATACATGGCTCTTTACACAGCATCTGTAGATACGTTTCATAATGATATTGGTGACATGGGCTTTTCTTTGAGACTCATATGGCAATCTTTTAGTGAACTAGAATGTACATACCAGACCCCTCGGCACCCACTCTGTGCCCCTCCCCAGTTAACACTAAGAGATTCCTGTGTCATCAGTTGACTTCAGCTCTGGTAGCCCATTAATGTACATTTCCCACCAACCTCACAATATTGTTAGTTTCTATTATTATTGTTTTTCTTCATTCCGAGCCAACAAGGTGCTCAAATTAGACTTCCTGGTTTTATACCGTCTCTGACTTTTCCTAGGAAACCAGGATCTAAACTCTGTTCACGGATGGGCAGCAGGTATAAAATAAACATAAGGAAGTACGACTTCACACAATACATGGTCAACCTGTGGATCTCATTGCCAAGGAATGTTGTGAAGGTCAAAAGTATAACTGGGTTAAAAAAAGAATTAGATAAGTTCACGGAGGACAGGTCCATCAATGGCTATTAGGCAAGATGGTGAGGGATGCAACCCCAAGCTCTAGGTGTCCCTAGGCTTCTGACCACCAGAAGCTGAGACTGGACAACGGGGATTGGATCACTTCACGATTGCCCTGTTCTGTTCATTTCTTCTGAAGAAGCTGGCATTGACCACTGTTGGAAGAAAGTGTACTGGACTAGATGGACCATTGGACTGACCCAGTAAGGCTGATCTTATGTAGTGGCCAAAGGGAGTCAGGTTTTTCAAGCCTGGGTGCCTAAGTTTTGTCCACAAAACTTGAATTTGTTCCCATGGATGGGTACCTAGCTATGTGATCGCTGGCGCTGCAGACACAAGTGTATATTCTGCTTATGCTGTTGGCCCATGCGCAGGCCAGATTTAGGTACCTATATGTGACGGGTGGTATGCTGTGCCCCAGCCTCTTCCATGAACACAGACTGCTCTGAGTCCCTCCAAAGTGTTCTCAGGATGCTGGCCCCTGAGATCCTGGTGGTCAGGGATCTGCTGACTGTTTGACCCCAATGGATGATCTTAAGTCACCTTTACTCTTGACTTTTGTTTTCTCTCTCCTCCCTCTTGTCTCTCAGAGGACTTCTCCATCCTCAGCTTCTCTGTGGCTTGTACTTTTGTGTCTAGGTTCCTCCACCCCCTTTCGTACATTTCCTCTTTGCCTGGCCCTGCAGGTTTTACTTCCACCCTCCTGGGCGTCCACACATGCCTTGGTGTCCCGGTTAGAAAGGGATCCCAGTCCATGCCCAGCAGAAGGCTGTGGGGCAATCCATCCACTACCCCTACATGCTTCTGCCTAAACTTCCCCTTGATTTCCAGAGTCACTTCTTCCATTGGGCAGAATGTATTGTCCCCATGGACATATTCAGTTTTGATCCTACCTCTGGGAAGTATCCAGTGGGGTTTCACTAAGTCCTGCCTGATCAGCAAACAGGATGAAGCTGTGTCCGTTATTCCCTTTGGTGGCTCCTCCCTACCCATACCGGTATGGTAGCTACTTTCTTTTTTCTTCCCTGCCTGGGAGTCTTGTCCCAGCGACAAAGCTGTGCAAATTCACAGTCCATTTTAGGACAGTCTCTTTTTAGCTGTCCTTCATGTCTATGTCGGAAGCACACTGCAAGCTGAGCTCCCACTACGGTTCCTTGAGGCTCCTCCCTCTTCTCCTTGCTGCCCTTCCCATCTGGAGGCACTCTGCTCCTTCTCAAATCTAGTCCCTTAAACCACTGACTCATTCTGGGACCATCCGTCTCTGCAAATTCCTCTGTAACTTTATCTGTGGAGTGCAGATTAAATGGCTGGCGCCACGTAACCCATACTCAGGTATGCTCAGGGAGACTCTGAAGAAACTTACAGAATCTCCCCCGCAGTTTGAGTATCTGGCCTTACCAGTGAGTGGCCCAATCTTTCAATTTCTATCCAAATGCACAGAAGGATAATCCCTCAATCCATCTTTCAACTCTCCATTTCTGGCAGTACTTTTCTATGGACAGGCCTCACCTAGTCCAGCATGGCTGCTTTAATCATGTCATAATCTCTTGCCCGCTAATCACTAAGAGCCATATATGTGCTTCCCCAGTTAAATAGGGTGTCAATCGAAGGGCCCACATTGTTCTATCCCTATGAGGTCTCACTGCTGCTCCTTTAAGAGTAACCCAAACCACGTCAGAGTTGTTTGCATGTCCCATTTTACAGAGTCTGATCTCCTGTGCCTGGTTTCCATTTCCTGTCACAGGACTTGCCATACTTTGGAGGAGTTGTTGCCAGATCTGAGCTTGCTCCCATATCAATTCTTGAAGGCTCTTTTGCTGTTAAACCTACCAGGCAAGCAAAGGCTGTTCTTCTGCATGGTGGGATTGTTGGAAGGTCTGTAGGGTATTCTACACCAGCAGTTCTCAACCGGGCCAGTTTTAGGGGGTCCACCAAGCAGGGCTGGCATTAGACTAGTTGGGGCACAGGGCAGAAAGCTGAAGCTCTGAGCCCAGCCAGGCTGGAGACCTGAGACCCAGGACCTGCACTAAAGTCCCGAGCCCCTGCACCCTGTGGAGTTAAAATCCAGAACCAGGAGCCCCAAACTCGGATGCCTGGCAGGGCCAAGGCCTGGAACTGGGCCATGGAGTATTTATAGCATGTTGGGGGTGGGGAGAGGCTCAGAAACAGAAAGGCTGAGAACCCCTGTTCTACACTTCTCTTGCTGCTTCGCCATCCATTTCAGTGTGTTCCCTCCATCACCCGCACTGCCAAACCTCTACCCCGACTTCTCCAGCAGGCTCTCTATTTGCATAGATAACAGGGAAATCCCTGATTAGCCCCCTGCTGTGACAGAGAGGGGTGTTTCACCCCCACATCTTCTACAAACCTTGAGACTTTCATGTTTGTACACATCAACGTATAGTCTATTTAATCCCCCTACCAATACATAGCACCTTTATCTTGTATCCCAACTCTCTAAACTCTTCTCCAAAATGGGGGGGAAGGTGTCTCCACTCAGAGAGCTCACTTTGTCAGGCTCTCCCAGCTTTTTGTCTTTCTGTTTCTCTTAGGGTGACCAGACAGCAAGTGTGAACAATCAGGACAGGGGGTTGGGAGTAATAGGCACCTGTATAAGATAAAGTTCCAAATATCGGGACATCTGGTCACCCAAGTTTCTTTCTCTGTCTGTTCCCCTCAAAGGGTTCCTGCCCATGTCCTTTTACACAGTTTCCCTGTTAATGGAATGATGGTTCCTTGACTCACTAGCCCCAATCTGTGAGGAACTGAATTAGTACTAATGGTGACCAGAGAGCTGACTCAAGTGCAAACCCTCAGCACTCTGTCACATCATATCTGGAGATATGACCCCAAAATGTCCATTAGTGATCACCACACTCTATGCCCCCAGTTTTTGGGTCCTGATCATATATCTTTTCCATATCATCATAGTCTTAGTGCCCATGCTCCATGCAGAAAGGGAAAAATGACTGCAAAATTTTGTCCCTAACAAAACTAGTTATATGAGATGTACGAGACTGAAACTTACCTCCTGGCATCAAGTCCTTCCAAGGATGCTGCTGTCCAGTATATTGCCAATGGATGAACTGTCGATGAACAGCAGACCTGACAAATAACCGGGGCTTTCTGACTCTGTTCAGGCTGCACCTTCCTACCAATTGCTGCAGTTCTGTGCCTCTCTTTCCCCAGGTTTTCTGTCCAAGCATTAGAATCCGTGCTTTTCAAAGTTGGGAATGCGAGCCAGGTGAGAGCACTCAGGGAGCGGGCAACGTGGATTCTGCTTGAAAACCCCCAGACTCACCATGAGGGAGTTTGTGTGCTGGTGAGGTAAGAGATCTAGGAGGCATCATTTTATCCTTGGAAATCAGTAGCAAATAGAGTGGCTGCGAGGGAACCTCCAGTTTATAGCTTTGTGGGGGGTGCCCTGGGTGGAAACATACAGCTCCCACCCATAGATATCAGAGCAATCTGCTCAGAGCAGCTGAGTTTTTGAAGTGCACAATCGACCCCATAAGTGGTTTCTTTTGCCTTCCAGAGTTCTGCTAAGATCTGGACTAATAACACCTGAGATCATCCAGAGCCTCCTCCCCTGGGTGAGTTCCCCAACGGAAAACTTCCGAGTCACTGGCATAGCTTTCCTTGCCCAGGTAAGACACAGGGCTCTGAAGAGCACTTTCACCATTAGACCATTGTCTGTTTGCCTTTCTTTCGGGAGTTGTACAGTTCAGTTCATAGGAGTAATTGTTATTTTAAATTGTAGAATGGGTCCCCCTTTATATGGAAACCTGACAAGGAACTTTATTCTACCTTTCGGAGTCGTTCTCTCTCTGATATTTGTATTGCTGTCATTGCCTATACTAGCTGCACAACCACAGGGGCTGGCTGAGAGAGATACAGACAGAGTTTGGATTCCTGGACCTCTTCTGCCAAGTCCTAGTGCTGATACTAACCAACAGCTCCTGATTTTGGTTTAGCTCAGCAGATCTTCTGAATGAACCTAGTGTCCTAATACTATAAAACAAGCAACATACAAATACATTCACATCTATCGTAGGTTCTCATTACTGTAGTATCTGAGTACCTCAAAACTCATTAGTGTATGTATGTATGTATCCCCACAACACTCCTGGGAGGTAGGGAAGCACTCTTATTCCTATTTTACAGGCAGGGAGCTGATGCACAAAAGGATTAAGTGACTTGCCCAAGGTCACCCAGGAAGTCTTTGAGGGAGCAGGAAATTGAAGCTGGGTCTCCTAAGTCCTAGGCTAGTGTGATAACTGAAGAGCCATCCTCCCTTTCCACCTCCTTCCTCTAACATCTGCATCATATTTCCCATTTACGCTAAGCAGCTATCTTAGGGGCTCATCTGGTTCTAAGAAAAACAATCAATCTGTGCCTGGGATGGGCGCTACCTGGGCTTTGAGACTACTTCCAAGAGGCCCTGTGGTCCTACTGCACCCTGCCCCAGGAAAAGAGCCACAAATCTGGGTCTGTCTAGAGAGGCCTCATGAAAGCAGCCAATCAGAGCCCATCAGGCTCAGTTAAAAGGAGCTGCAGGGCCTTAGCAGGTCAGTTCCTGGCAGGAACTAGAGGGGCAAGAAAGGATGCTGCTCTCTGGCCACAGAAATTCAGGGGATAGCCAGAGTTTGATTCTGGCAGCATTTGCTTAAGTTGGGTTTGCAGGAAGGGAGTCCTTAAGAACTTTAACCTTGAGGTGAGGGTGAAGCTAAAAGTGGCCGGTAGGAAGAAGCAACAATGAACTGAAATCAAGCAGTGCCTAACTACTGTTTACAGAGTCCATGGTTTGGAACTCAGAGTTATGGGAAGGCCCTGGTTCCTCTATCACATACAGTGGCATAAGGCTCAGGAAGGGGTAATGATTATGGAGAGCTTGAACAAAGGGCAGAATGTCAAGGACCCAGAGTTGGGGCTGGAGACCCTAGTGAGGGCAATGGGACTGTTCTTGACTACCCCAGAAGGGGTTCATTTGGCCTTTGGGACTTAGCCAGAGGCCTGAGCCACAGAAGACTCACTGAGGTTGGCTGGCAGGGTGCACCAGGGGTGAGAAAAGGACTGTGGTACCAGACCCAGCCACTAAGAGGCTCTCGAGAGGTAAGTGGATCCCTATTATAGTGCCCAAAAGGAAAGCTCCATGTTTTTAAGACATTTCTCATTTGTGTGGAATGATAAAGTTACAGTGTGTTATGTGGCAAGTGTTGGGGAAAGTCATATTAGTCTGTATCCGCAAGACTGTGGCTGTTGTTTTTAGTGTATTCCATGTCGGCTCAAATTCTATTCCCAATCTTTATGATCATACTGGGGCTAATGGACATGTTGATTTTATTTCAGCTAATGAGTGACCCCATGCTCAGGGAGAAGAAGTTCCTAAAGAATGTCTTACGCATCTTGGAAGAAAGGTCACAGGATAGGAACAGCATTGTCCGTCAGATGGCTGTAAGAGGCCTGGGAAATATAGTCCATGGGGCGCCTGAGAAGGTATGAGAGATTACTGAATAGAATGCAACATAACTAAAGAAACCAAGGGAAATAATTGTTCAGAGTTTACAGAGGCTGCAAACAGTGCATTAGGCCAAATTCTGCCCTCTCCCATACCCTAGTAACCTTTTTGCAGTCAATACAGAGCAAGCTGGATCCTTTGGTAAGCTGGGCATAAGTAAACAATGTGCACTTTAATATGACCATATGTAAATGTATACATCTAGGAAGAAAAAATGCAGGCCATACTTACAGGATAGGAGACTCTATCCCAGGAAGCAATGACGCTGAAAAAAAACTTGAGTCATGGCAGAGAATCAGTTGACCATAAGCTCCCAATGCCAAGTTGTGGCCAAAAGGCTGAAATGATCCTAGGAGGCATAAACAGAGGAATCTTGAATCAGAGTAAAGAAGTTATTTTCCCTCTGAATATGGCACTCATGTGAGCACTGCAGGAATACTGTGTCCAGATCAGGTGTCCACAATTGAAGAATGATGCTGATCAATTAGAGAGGATTCAGAGAAGAGTCCCAAGAATTATCAAAGGATTAGAAAATAGACCTTTAGTGATAGATTCAAGGAGCTCAATCTATTTAGCTTTACAAAGAGAAGGTTAAGGAGTGACTTGAGGACAGTCTATAACTACTCACATGGGGAAAAAATTTCGGTAATGGGTTCTTCACATTAGCAAACAAAGGTATAACAAGATTGAATGGGGGAAAATGAAGCTAGACTCATTCAGACTGGGAATAAGGCATCCATTTTTAATGGTAATTTTAATTAACCATTGGAACAATTTGCCAAAGGTTGTGGTGGATTCTCTGTCACTAGCCATTTTAAAATGAAGATTGGATGTTTTTCTAAAAGATACACTCTAGTTCCAACAGAGACTGTTTTGGGGAAGTTCTGTGTTATGCAGGAGGTCAGACCAGATAATCACAATGGTTCCTTTTGGCCTTGGAATCTAAGTAACTAAAAATCTAATAATAGGATTACACAGGTGTATTACGGCACTGAGTTTGGCTCATTGTAGCTAGCACCTGGTCTGAAATATAGCTATAGGTCTCTGGGGTGAGAGGGGGTTGATGAAATTCCCACTGCTTCATAACTGCTAAAGAAAACTTCTTAGAATTGTGATCCGTGATAATTGTTCTTTAATGTCATCTGTTTGTCCAGGTGAAAAAGCACAAGAAGTTTCTTCTGGCCATACTGATCGGGGCCTTACATGACATTTTCAGTTCTGAAGTCATTGGCGAGAGCATGAAAGCACTGGCCAAAGTCCTGAAGGAACTGAAAGAGAAAGACATCGGTTCTTCCTTCAGAGACCTCACCCAACAGATTCGGACCTACTTCGACGATGTATGTGAACAGAACTCTCCAACCCCATTTCAACCAATATTGATTAGACTCCATTTACGATGTGTAATGTGGACTCCCTGGGCATTGCTCATGTCAGAGTGCAGAGATTTTAGGCCCTAGGGAAGAGACTTGATTTATGGAGGAGGAGAACATTAGGAGAACATTAGGAGAACCTCAAAGAAAGTCTGAATACTAGATTAAGTAGCTAGATAACCATGAAAAGGGGGTTACAGAATGCAATAGAGAGTTTTGGGCCTGCTCTATACAATTTTTATATGAGAGGGTTGGAATGATAATTCTGTTTAGCAGAGAATTTTGAGATTTCAACTTTTGGTTTTGTTCCTATTTGTGAAAACCCCTCTCCCCAAACTTCAAAACTCCTTGTGAAACAGAATTACTATGCTCAACCTAGCTCTATTGGAAGCCTTGGCCCAGGACGGTCTGCTTTCAGACTATCCTGGTGCTGAGAACTAGAGGTGCCAGGGAGTTGCAAATTTGAGAGCCAGAACTCTGAGGGTCATAGAGTTGGAAGGGACCTTAGGAGGTCATCTAATCCAACCCCCTGCTCAAAGCAGGATCAATTCCCAGCTTTTTACCACAGTTCCCCAAATGGCCCCCTCAAGGACTGAACTTACCACCCTGGGTTTAGTAGGCCAGTGCTCAAACCACTGAGCTATCTCTCCCCCTGCAGCTGGTGCTTGGAAGCCTACAGTCCTAGTCAGCCTGCTAGATTGGCTGCCAAGGACCTGGATGGGTGCACTGGCAAGACACCAGGCAGGTTTCTAAGGACCCCTGCCTGGCTTCCAGAGGAATTTTGTCAAAATTGAACTGGCTGTAAAATATTTTCATGAATCAGCAAATTCAAACAAAAAATTGGTTAAAGTTTTTCCGACTAGCGGTAGTCTAGTCTACACTCTACTTTAGCGTAGAAGAGATGGCTGTGTGAATCACTCTACTCTACTGTGTGAATCACTCTACTTTAGTGTAGAAGAGATGGCTGTGTGAGGTGTGTGATGGGATTATCCCTTACTTACCAAGTTGTGGGGTTTTCTTGGCTATAGGAGGATGATGCTCTTCGCTCAATGGCCTTTGTCCTATTTGGCATCCTGGCTCAGTTGACAAAGAAAAAATGGAAGGCCTATTTCACCGAGCAGGTTCGAAAGAGCTGGGTCACACTTCTGCTGCACCTGCAAGACCCAGACCCCCAGGTTTCAATGGTAAGACTGACAGTGACTTATTTACTAAGCCAAAGGAATCTTCCTCCCAATGCCAGGGGAGCTCTGCTATTCCTGCCTGTTGTGGAGGCCCAAATTCTCCCCTTAGTTCATTGCCCTCCTGCTGAGTCAGTTCCAGCCAGGTTGGTCCATGGCTGCTTCACCAGAATTCAGGATAGGTCATGGGTCTGACCCCTACAGGTCTCTGTTCCTGTCTGTCTCTGCACCCCAGGCCCCTGCCTCCCCAGAACAGAGGAGAGACCACAGCTGTGCCTGGTGAAGCAGCTTTCATCAGTATAACTGTTCCCAAAAGACATGGATGCTACCTCCAGGTTTCAGTGGAAGCTCTCTCCTCTATTAGTCATTCCTGCATGTTCCCGCCAATTACATCCAGATGAATCCCTTTTTATCCTGGAATAGATGCGCAGTCACGCAGGTGAGTTCCCTTTGATTGAACACAGCACTCGGTAGGGAACAATTCAATGGTGTGACACTCTTTTTCAGAAATGCAGAGCTACATTTCACCTCTGTTTCCCGTTTTTGGGACTGAAGAGACTCCAACGTGCGATTAATCTGCACCTTGATGACACAGCCAAGCTGAATCCTACAGAGCTCCAGGAGGACATTTGCAGACACCTTGTGAGTGAGCTGTTGAACTGTATGAGATTATTGCCTGGAGTGGCATGTGGAGGTGTAGTGGGGTGTGTTGGGGGGATGTGTGATGGACAATGTAAATAACTGTAAGGGTGGGATATACGAGGGAGGGTGATGGGAAAAGTAAATCTGCCCCAGATTCCCATTTTTCCCACTTCTACCCAGCCACCTCTTCTTTCCTTTATTTACCTGTGGTTCGTAAAAGCATGTGCTGGCAGTCAAAGGGCACTTCTAGCCAGAGATAGCTCATGTGTCCCTGATTTCCTCTAGGCCAAAGAGAATGCAGAACTGCTGGAGAGCTTATACAAAAACACCATCACGTACTTCTATAGCAGCTGGGAAGGGATCCGGGCAGTTGCCGCCAAGTTAGCTGGTGAGAGATGATGCCCAATGTCCGTTTTGATATTCCCATTGCGGGAGACAGAAAAAATCCCACTGTGCCATTCATGTCTCCGTGTCTCAGCTTCCCACCCCTAGATGGAGATGTTAATGTCCCTACCTCTCCAGGGTGGTGGTAGGAGGAATTCATCGGTTGCTACGAAGTGCTTTGGGATTGTTGCAGGGAAAGCACGATGCAATCATTTTGCAGTAGCGGCTGGGACACCGTCACGTAGGGCATGGTTACACTTTAAGCTGGGGGTATAATTCCCAGCTTGATGAGACACACCCGCACTAGCCCTGTGTGCTGAAAATAGAGAGTAGTTGTGATGGCAGGAGCAACAGGAGGTTCAACCACCCCAAGTATGATCCCATCCGAACCCCAAAGTCTATTCTCAAGGTGGCTGCTCCTCCCACTGCTTGTGCTGCCTTAGCTCCTTACTGATTGTAGCATGCCAGCGCTGTCAGAGCTAGTGTGGGCCCTTCCCATTGAACTGGGAGAGATACCCCTAGCTCAAAGTGCAGACCTACCCAGTGCTGTTCAGTGCTCCTCACTGCGACTTCATCACTGGGAGGCATGCAGCCCACCTCCCCATAGCGCCTGCTGTTTCACCTTCCTGGCCACAGCACCTTGTCAAGGAACCATTAGGTTCCTCCTCTTTGGCCCTGTGCCCTCTTCTCCCTAGCACACCCATGTGAGACAGGCAGACATTGTGGCTCATCCAAGGCTCACCTGTCAGTCACCTTGTGAGATCCCTGCTTAGAACTCACTCATTCCTGGTCCCAGTCCTTTGCTCACACCACTAAACCAAGACACTCTCTTAGTATGTCTCCACTAACTGACTGCAGTGGCGAGAGGAGCACAGACTGTTTCAAGCAAATGGGGTTTCTGTAAACAGTCTTTTTTTAAAAAATGTCTCTCTCATTCTCTTCAGTGTGGGCTCTAACCTGCTCCAGAATCCTCTTGTCCACAGCTCACCCGTAGGCCCACAGTGAGAGATGCCAATGGCCTGTCTAGGGTTTGCCAATATCACTTTGCACTCAACAAGGGAAGGTTTTATTATTGTTGTTGTTGTTTATTTTACCTTTTTTATTTAGGCATCATCCTGGAACACACAGACACGCAGCGTATGAAATCGCTGGACCTGGAATATCTGCTGATGTGTAAGTAATAAATACAGCTGAAATCCTGCTCATTAGTGAGTTGTTATAAAGGAATTTAGCTGACAAGCAGCAGTAACTGATACCACTGGTGCAAAGTGCGTCAACCACACATCAAAGGACAAATTCACTCTTGCCCAGTAGAAAGTCAGTTTTAATTTCCCCTGAAGGAGGAAGCTGCAGAAGGTATGATATGAGTCAGTGCATTTCCTGGTTGTCCTGGCAATGCCCCCTCCCCAGCCAGTGCTATCCACACTTTTGGGCTTTATTGGCTCTCCGTGGACTCCCCAAGTGAGAAGAGGTTGTAGCCACTTTCTGCTACCCCCAATTTCCCACCAGCAATTTTTCTTCCAGTAGGTGCCCTGGATCATGCACAAACCAGCTTGGAACTGGCTTCTGTTAAATTCCAGGTTTAGTTGAGCTCAGGCAGTGGCTCCTGAATAAAGCTGGAAAATAACTTAAAAGTGGAAGCTATTGAAAAAATGGATCTTCTTCCATTTGCTGCAGAGTGGATGACTTTCTGGTAGAGTCAAAGTCTCCCCACAGTTGGGAGCATGGAAGGAACCAATGGGGGAACCTAAAGCTTTGTTTGTATTGGAGAGCTGCTGTAGCATGGTATTCAGAGGTAATATGTCTCCAGCTATTTCAGGCACAAGGGGACTATATGAAAAGTGAGGCCTATTCATCTCTCATGTATTTTCCACCCCAAAAGAAGGATTGAGCCCAGTTTCACATTTTTCTATGTGATCATTTTGCTCACGTACTTCAAGGTTCTGTGATCACACTTAGCTGTGATTTGACAGTCTGTTCACTAACGTGTTGTCCTCTGTAATTTCAGCTCTCCAGGTCCTAGAGAAAGATCCAAGTCCTACTGTCCAGCTGGTGGCAACTGAGATCATAAATAACATCTGTTCTGGTGGAGTGCTTGAGGAATGAAGCGGAACGGAGACAAACAGAACAAGGCGCTCCAGTAGTATAAGGGCCTTACCATTAATCAAATGTTAACCCCACCCCTTGACCCAATGAGCCTGCCTACCGGTCATCGGAAGACCCACCCCATGGGGTATTACTTGTGGGGCCAAGGCGGACACATGACCAGAAGCAATATGTGTCATGTGATCCCTCTAAGAACTCCTCCCACTGTCCTCTACCAATCAGGATGGGTTTCGCCCCAATAGGAATGCCCCGAGAGAAGATTTGACCAATCAGGGGGAGTTCCGGGGCAGGTGACCTGTCCGGAAGTGATTTGTGTGACCCCTCTAAGAACTCCTCTCACTGCCGTCTACTGATCAGGAGGGGTTTCAGCCACTGGGGATCACCCGAAGAGGAGATTTGACCAACTGGGGGGAATTCTGGGGTGGGGTGACCCCTCCGGAAGTGCTTCATGTGACCCCTCTAAGAACTCCTCCCTCCACCCTTTACCAATTGCGATGGGTTTCAGCTGCAGAGGACTGCCCCAAGAGGAGAGTTGACCAAAATAGGGTAGGTTCTCGGAAGGAGTGAACCGCCCAGAAGAGGGTCGTGTGGCCCCTCTAAGAATTCTTTCCAATGTCCTCTGCCAGTCAGAGTGCAGCAGCATCACCCCATAAATCCCAGAGCTGGGCAGAGGAGGCCATCTCTTATCAAGAAGATGTTTTTTATGAATTGTGGAAAGGCTTAGAGGAGACATGGACTCCTTCACCACCCCCCTGAGAACTTCGGACTTTGTTTTAGCCCTGAGGACCTTTGGGCTTGTATGGATAAAGCGCTATAGCAGTGACAATTCCGAGGAGGGCCCTTTGACTCGACCATTGATAGATACCTCGGAACCTGACCCTGAACCCTCCTGACAGGGCCAGCTCCAGACACCAGCCCACCAGGCACATGCTTGGGGTGGCACCTCGGGACGGGGCGGCACTCGGGGGTTTTTTTTTTTGTTTTTTTTTTTGTTCAGTCAGGCGGCGCTGGGGGGAGGAGGGACTTGGGAGGCGTGGCACCATGCTGGGGGGCAAAGACTTGAGTGGTGCGGCGCTTGGCTGGGGAAGGCTTCAGGGGCACAGCGCTCGGGGAGGCGGGGACTTGGGCGGTGTGACACTCGGGAGAGGTGGGGGACTTGGGCGGCACGACACGACGCTGGGAGGGGGCAGGGACTTGGGTGAGGCGACGCTCGGAGGGGCGGGGACTTGGGTGAGACGAGGTGACGCTCGAAGGAGGTGGGGACTTGGGCGACGCCACGCTTGGGGGGGCAGGGTCTTGGGCGACGCCACGCTTGGGGGGGGCAGTGCTCTTTGTTTTCACTTGGGGAGGCAAAAATGTTAGAGCCGGCCCTGCCTCCTGAAGAACGCTGATGAGTGTGATGGCCTCTCATTGTCCAACCCCCCAAAGTCGGAAGACGACATGGCTTGGGTAAGTCACCAGCAGACAAGGTGAATGGGAAAGACATAGCTCAGGTAAGAGAATGATTAAGAAGCGACAATCAGTCATGGGGGTCTAATGGGGTTAAGAATCCACCTGGCATTGCATAAATCTAAGAACAAGCAGTGGGGGGCTAACACTGTTTTTTTGTCTGAAAATCTCTCAACAGCTCGACGATGCCTTTCAAGAGGCCTTTGAGAACTTACACATCGGTAGCCCTGTCGTTCATCAGCTGTTTTTGCTCCTGTCTGGGACGCAGATCTCAAGAGGAAAATCCGGAAAAGGACAAAATAGAAAAATGAACCAGATCAGAGTCCCTCATTGTAGGGGTCATGGTGTCCATTTTTACAGATGGCTGTCAAAGGTTGTGTTAAACCAGGCAATTAATTAAACTTATTTAAATGTGTCCATATGACTGTATCCCTCTCCGTGCTTGTGTTAGTAAAACATGGTACCAGGAACAGTCCTGTCTCCACAGACGGCTCTGTTAAAGAAAATATATTATACCCCCAGGGAAGCTGGGAGCTTTGGCGAGGTGAATCTTCTTTTTCGAGTGGCCAAAAAGCATAGTAAAACTTTAAATAGAAGACAGGCAACGGCTTGGCTTTCACACCAGGAGGGTTACACTTTACGCAAACCGGCTCGAATACATTTTGAAAGAAAGAAGACCATTGTTTCAGATGTGGACGTGCAATGGCAGGCAGATTTGGTAGTTGTGCGCCGGTTCTCCAAACACAACAGAGGCTTTAAGTACATCTCAAAGGTGATAGACATCCTATCCAAATATGCCTGGTCCTTAGGCCTAAAAGACAAGGTGAGTGGTGAGGTATCCAAGGCTATTTTTAGCAAAGGTCGTGCCTCAAAACTTACAAACCCATCAGTGGAAAGAATTTTTAAACAAACCTTTTAGCAGGTTGTTAAAACGGCACAGCGTTCACCATTTTGTTACTAATAATGAAGTCAAAGCAGCGATTTAACAGAACTTTAAAAAGATATGGAGGATGTGGAGATATTTTACAGCCCATAACACCTTTCGCTACATTGAAGTGTTATCTGACTTTATAAAAAGTTACAACCAGAGCTTTCACAGAACTATACGTACCAGACCTGCTGATGTTAATCCTTCACATTCTCTGAAGATATGGAAAATGGTTTATAGAGATGGTTTTCAAATAAAACTGGTTGTTGCTTCTTTTAGAAAAGGTGAGCACGTGAGACTATCTAAAATCAAAGGAGCCTTTGAAAAAGGTTACGAACAGACATTTACTGATGAGATATTTATAGTGGATGAAGCCTTAACCAGGAGCCAGAGACCTGTATACTGATTAAAAGATTACGAGGGTGAGACAGTTACTGGATCTTTTTACCCTGAAGAATTACAAAAAGTAAACCCCAAACAAGACAGGATTTACAGGATCGAAAAAGTTCTAGCGGATAAAGGAAAAGGGGAGAAAAAAGCAGCTACTGGTGAAATGGTTGGGGGGTGATAAGATTAACAGCTGGGTGGAAGCTTTTCAACTCTGTGACATTTAGACATGAACAAAACAAACAAACAAAAAGATTCCTCCTGCAAAGACAGAGAGAAAAATGAGTGACAGCGGGTTCTACATTACTTCGCCCAGCAATGCCAGCTCTGCAGTTTTTCCTCAAAACACAGCTTGAACTGTACAATACGGCTAATTAAGCCCTGGGATCTCCGGAGTGCCTGGGAGGTGAGGTTAGTGGAAATACAATACCCGCACAGCCGGAACACTATCAACAAAGACACCACCTTTGAAATTACCTTTGGAGATATGGCATGGAATTTTATCCTACGACGAGGTTATTACTTGTCCATACCCGAATTATTGGATCATATGAACAGTACTGTGGCTCATCATCCCAAACCACCTGAGGTGGTCATGAACTATGACCCTGTGCGTAGAAAAGTTAGTCTTAAATCCGCCGATTTTACTTATATGTTTTCTACCAGCGGGGAGCTAGCTAACATTCTAGGTTTGGGCCCCAAGCACAGCGTCCAAAAATTCCCCTTCTCAGCAGACATCACAGGGCTTTTAACTTTTTGTGTCTGTTCACAGATATTGTAGAACACCAGTTTGTGGGGGACTTTTCTGTTCCTCTGTTACGCTGTGTCCCTGTCCAAGGAAGGAACAAGGAGTTTGTCACCATCACCTACGATAAACCTCATTACGTTCCTGTCAGAAAACACCACATCGATACCATTACCATTGAAATAAAGACAGATCAGAAGAGACATGTCTTATTTCCCTTTGGCAAGGTGATCATCAAGGTGCACCAGTGTCCCTGGAGAGAGCGAGTTTTCTAAAAGGTAACACATTTAGGTGATCCTAAAAAATTACAGCAACCCCACCATCTGCAGGAACTGTTACAAAGCCCAGGCGGGATATGCCCTTCCTGGATGTACAGGGCTGGCGTGGGTGGAATATTCCGTAACCAAGCCTCTGCAAGCAGACTTCGAGGTAGGATGCTGCGTAAGAGAATACATGAATCTGGTACAGACAGCTGGTAAACAGATGAAAGATCGTTCTCTGTTAATCAACCGTGAGAAGTTTGCACAGGGTTACACCTTGTTTGCCTTTGACCTGTCTCCCGATCAGGAATGCGCCGATTACTGTTCCCTGATTAAAACTGGGAACCTGAGAGCAGAAATAGGTTTTGGGATGGCTTTAGCCATCACCGTTAGTATGATCGTGTGTGGGGTTTTTGACAACGTCATAGAGACAAATCAGGGAAGAAATGTTCTGCTTGGCTCTACGTGAACATGGGCACCGTGCAGCTCTCACGTGTCTCATCAACGACCTCTTACACAAAAAAAGAATCCCCTTATGATTGGCTCCCTGGCAGCAAGCTGTCTCAGACACCCTTAGGTTTGGTGGTCAACACGCATCCACGTAACCAACCTGGTGAACACTGGCTCACCTTGTATCTGGTGAAGTGTAACCGTGGAGTTTTTTGACTCATACAGGCACCTCCTTGAATAGCGTTTTGTTTCCTAAAAGCATTATGACATTTTTAAACAAAAATGCCGCAGACAATGTGTTTCACAATACACAATTACAAGACCCACACCCTGTCCCCAGCAGTGATCATTGTGTGTTTTTCTTACATCATCATGGCAAGGGTTTATCTTTTGACCGGATTTTAAAATTGTATTCTAATGACTTAGTGCAAAATGACCGGACGGTGATGAATTTTATAAAAACTAAATTTAAATTCTTGGGCATATCTAGCCTTGCTCAAAACATGTTTCAACAAGTCCAGACATGCGTATCTTGCAATGATTTTTATAGCCATGTTATCCAATACTCTCAGGTATAACAGACAACGTTTGTTTGGCATTATCCAACACATTTTTTATAACGTAACTTTTCCCTCAGATGCTGGACCCCGCAAGAATTGCAGAAAAGGGGTGTTTCCACCTCAGATCCCTTTTAAAAGCCGTAGGACAGGGTTTTAAACTCTTCTCCTAGGACCCTCTTATTCGAAACGACTTTCTGTGTTTTCTTAAGGGTTTTTGTCTCTATTTGCCACTGATTTTTGTTCCTTATGATAGAGGGCTGCTGCACCTCTATCTTTTTGGAGGTGTTTTCTCACAGGCCTGTGCAATAGTCCAGGACTAGATCTTTCAAACTGTGAAAGTTGATCTTTTCACAGTTTGCTACATTCAGGGTAATACCTTTGACTTTCATACAGGCCTTTCCTCCGGACAGCTTATACCCGTATGTTTTTGGGCCTGCCGACACAAACTCAGGGATGTGTTGATCTGGTGGGATCTTGCTCGTGAGGTCCCCTAAATAATCCCACAGAGGGGGATTCCAGTCACCCTCCCTTTTCACAAATATCACCAAGTCAGTGTCATAGTACGGGCACCGCTCTTGCAACCTATCTAGCAGGTTGTATAGTTCTGAGCGGGCATAAGCAGTGGTGAAACAGGCTATGAAAACGTTGGTATTTCCAGAGACAGAGTACCGGTCTTTTGCATCCTTCCAAGATACTCATGCTGTTTCATCATCAATAAACTCACAGGATGAAACCTTGTAGCTGGAGCAAAACAGGTACTGAAAGAATTCGTCAGGGTCTCTCACTCTGCTGGTATTAGCTACGTTTGTGAAGCAGAGAATATTATTATTATTATTTATTACTATTATAAATCACATGAAACTGTCTTGTAAACTTAAAAATAAAACATTCATTAGGGTATTTTTCTATTTAAAAAGCCATAGCTTTAAAACAAACTAATCCATTTCAGGCTATACAACATACAGGAGTTTTGAGTTTATTTCTACCACTTTAAAACAACAAACCCACAAACTTTTTTTTAAACACACCTCATTTTGCAAAATAAAAACCAAAAGGCTTTTAAAATCAACTTTTAAAATCCAGTTAAAACACATTTTGTACACAAAAAAACCCACCTTGTTAGTTTGAAACACACCATTACTATCAATTTGCAGTCATATACTTTAAAAAAAAAATCCCCCCTTATGTTTTACAGAGAGAGAGAGTTTGAAACAGTTTGCAACAAAATAGTTTTCAATAAACCCACATGCACTTAAAAGCCAATTGCAGAAAGTTACCTTCTACTACAGGATAAAGTGTTGCAGGCACATGCTTGTTCTGTTCCCCCCCATGTGTGTTTGGGCCTTTTGGATTAAAGAACCAGCAAAACTGTTAGTTAGTATTAGCCCCAAATCCCTATACAACCTGTGTAGTATCTGAAGTTATTAAGCAAAAGTACAGTTAAAATGGTTTTTACCTCGGCCTGGTGATGAAATGCAATTTAAAGTTACTGGTTCCATGCTAAACAGATCACACTGCAGTGAACACAGGCATCATTATTTACTAAGACAGCACGGCCAAGAGTGATATTATATAATATATATTTTCCGAGTTTAAAACAGGGAGCATACCTCCTCTTGCAGTCCAGCAGCCATTCAAGAAAGTTTCTGTTGAAAAAAAATAGTCTCCAAAATACCTGAGGTTTTTATACCATCCTAACCCTTTGCTTCAAACAGACTTCAAAATAGTAGCTAGCAGGTTGATTTGATTGCTACAGCTCTGAAATACTAGATACTTAAGGACTTTAGGCCCCTTCCTAACATTCCCTTTTGTGAGCTGGGGTGGAGGAATTAAGCTGTCTGCACAACTGAGCTGCTTTCAGCTACATTTTTTTCTTTTAGTTAAAATACATTTTTCTGTAGGGCCTCCTTACAGTATTAAACAGTAAATCCCCAATCCTTAATGTAACTGTCCCCATTCCCAAGTGGGGACCTTTTGCAGATATCAGTACATTTCTTTGGGACTTGTTTTTTAAAACATGTTTCTTTCATGGATAAAGTTTGGGGTGGCGATTGAAATAAAATGTTGTATCACAACCATAATAAGCCCCCCAGAGCTTTTAAATGCTTGATTGTCTTTAGAGCAAATGCTTGTTCTAAAGCATGGTGAAGGTTTGTGAACGCTTGAGACATTTCAGTTTTGGCTTAGACCCTTGTGGGGGGCGTGTTTGTTTTTTTAAATATATTAATTTAATCTTTTAATGGCTTTGAATTGCTAGAAAGAGTGACCCATAGCATTCAAGTAACTCCCAGGTCATATTTGAACTGTCCAATAGAGTTCTGCCAACTCCTGGGTCCTTTAAACTGTCCAATAGCGCTCGATCAACTCCAGGGGTTATATTTAAACTGTCCAATAGCAACTGTGAGTTCCTGAGGTTTTATTTCTTTTCATATTAATCAGAACTCACCCACCCACCTCTCTTACTATGGGTACACACCAGTCAAATTTATCCCTATGGCAACAAGGGCAAGTAATCACAATTACCTTCACTATTCAGTGGGCGTGTGGTTAAAACCGTTCAGTTCAACAGAATGAGTCAACTCTATTGTACTCAAACATGTCTCTGAACCATCCCTGTTTGTTTCACTGTTGTAAGCAGAGTCAGGATGAGATCTACCCTGACATCTGGTGGTGAGTTGTGTAAAAGAACATCAGGGGCTGGTCATGAGCCCACAGTAGCCCAAATAGTCAGTTTGGCTACTGTGGGATCCCCAGTTTCTCTGTTATTGAAGCAGGAAGAATAAAGTGGTGTTATCCTGATTATGTGAATCAAGGACAGTGGAACTGTACTTGGCCTTTTATGATGGAGGGGCTCACCTTCAACTAAGTAGCACTCACTAGGCAAGGGACATGGGTTCCAAAACCCAGTAAATTGAGAGAGACTGGGGACAGGTATTTGTACCTGGTGATGTACTGACCCATCCCCCAATTCCATTGCCTCTACTGCATAATGTTAGTGCTAATTTTGATTTCAAGAGGAGTTTGGTTACAGACTGCAGAGCTGTATTCACTTTGGGCTAATGGTGAACAAGTACTGAGGTCCCCCTACAACTTAACACAGTAAGTAGTGATTTTAGCTTGTAGCAGGGGAGTCTCAGTGCCCCACTTGCTCGGGGCTTGAGCCAGTTTTGCATTGTGTTATTGGAATGGAGTTCCTAGATACTGAACCCCGTCCTTGTTGTTGCCAACTCTGATGGGCAGAATGGTTACACTGTAAACACGTTTTTAGGATTTCCCCCCTCCCACAACATTCATTTCAGCTTTTTGCTGTAAATGGATGTCTTTTTTACACAAAAATTAAATTCTCACAAACCATTTTTTTTAATTTAAAAGACATACAGCTCCTTGAAAAGAAACCAAGAGGCTCCATTAAAACTTTTAGCTCACTTAAGGGCCAGAGACCTTCTAACAGAAATACAGATAGTCACAAAGCCCCTTTCAATAGATGTTTTTTTTAAAATTTACATATTTAAATTTACAAATTTACATATAAAGTTGAAGTCCAAATCACACAGTCATGGTGCTGTTGGGCTGGGGCATCTATGACACAGCCCTCACACTCTTCAAAAAGCTTTTCCCTAAGACAGTGATTAAGAACAGCACAAACAGCAACACATACGATAGTCCACATAAATTTTTACGCTCACGATGTGGCACTGGCTCAGCGAGTTCTATGCCAAACCTTCTCCTAAACTCCTTATAACTTTCATCCTCCAAAGTCCTCTTCAACAATTTTTAGCGGCATTCAGCAAAAACAAGGCGGGCCCAGTTCATCTTTGCTACTTGATGCAACGTTGTCCAGGGCCTCCGGGTCCTCTAGAAAGGCATCATCGAGCTGTCTCAGACAAGAAACAAATGTAAGTTCTCATTGCTTGTTTTTTAGATTTACACAGCCCCAGGTTCCTAACCTCATTGCACCTCATCATCAACTGTTGCTTCTTTATCATTCATTTACCTGAGTGACATCTTTTCTGTTCAGCTTGTCCGCCGGTAAATCCCCCAAGCAATGATTGCCTTCCTCCTCCAGGGTGGTGGACAACGAGGGGCCACCATGCTCATCGGGGTGTCTCATGAATGGTTGGGTTTCGGGTTCAGGTTCTGGCATATCCATCAATGGCTGGGCCAAAGGAATCCCCTCGGCTGCTCCTTCATCCTCTTCGGAACTGTTGCTGCTGTAGCAATTCTCCATACAAGTCCAAAGGTCCGTGGGGCTAAAACAAAGTCTGAAGTTCTCAGGGGGGTGGTAAAGGAGTCCACGTTTCCTCTCAGCCTTTCCACAATTTCTAAAACACGTCTTCTTGGTAAGAGATGGCCTCCTCTGCCCAGTGCTGAGACTTATGGGGTGATGGTGCTGCACTTTGATTGGCAGAGGGCATTGGGAGGAGTTCTTAGAGGGGTCACACAACCCTCTTCTGGGTGGTCGCCCCATCCCAGAACCTGCCCTATTTTGGTCAAGTCTCCTTTCGGGACTGTCCTCTGCAGCCGAAATCCATCGCGACTGGTAGAGGGTGGTGGGAGGAGTTCTTAGAGGGGTCATACGAACCACTTCTGGATGGTCACCCCGTCCCAGAATTCCCCCCAATTGGTCTAATCTCCTCTCAGAGTGGTCTCTAGTGGCTGAAGCCCCTCCTGATTGGTAGAGAGCAGTGGGAGGAGTTCTTAGAGGGGTCACACAAACCCCAGAACTCCCACTGATTGGTTAAACCTTCTCTCAGGGCGTTCCTATCGGGGCAAAACCTATCCTGATTGGTATAGTGGAAGGAGTTCTTAGAGGGGTCACATGACACACCTTGCTTCCGGTCATGTGTCCGCCTTGACCCAGGAAGTAATACTCCCATGGGGTGGGGCTTCCGATGACCAGTGGGCAGGGCTTATTGGGTCAAGGGGTGGGGTTAACTTTTGATTGACAGTAAGGCCTTTACACTCCTTGCTCCTGCTACCCAAAATTGGAACAAGACAGAGGCAACTATAATACTGGGCAGTATTCGCCGTTGTCCTACTGCTCAGATGCTGTAAGTGAGAGAAGGATCAGGCCCTGTAAAGTAGCTTGGGTTGATTTTTATTACTCAAAGCATTTTTATTACACAGCAGGGCATCTAGGCATTCTGATGGACATGCAGCCTCTGGACAAGCTCAGTAATAAGCATGTACATTGTACTGCGTGCTCAGGGGTCATTACTATAGTAACAGCCAAGTACTGGCCCAGATCCTCAAATACACCTGAGCTCTAGGCTCTGGGTTATTCTAAATTATGCTGTCTCGTAACATCCACTCGAGATAGCTATAGCACAACACGCACTGTGTATGCCATCTTCTGTTCCCACCTCACCCCCATATACTTGGGTGGGAAGCTAGGAGTTGGTGACATACAGCCAGCTACACTGGCTGTACACTCTATATGCTGGTTCTCTGGGTGTTAGGGATTTGCACATGCTGGGGAATTCCTAGCTGCCTCTTAGGGCAGCTTTATGGCTACTTTGCCCTGCTCCACTGCAACATAGGGCAGTAAAAGGGTGACTTTACAATTAACCCCACCCCTATTGATGCACCTACCTGTGGTTGTTAGGAGTCTGAGTTTAGGTATCCGGGTTTGGAAAACCCACTCACCTGGCATCAAGTTGTCTGATGGCAACCAAAGGCCAAATATGCCTTTAAATATCAGTCCCCTTGTATTTCAAATATCTATTTGAAACACCACAATGCTGATAGAGATTTAATTGCCCTAATCAGGACCTCTGCAGGTGGCTATAATGGGTATTTAGGCTTCTACCTGCAGATTTCAGTGCTTAACTTTAGCCGCCCAAGGCCTTTGTATTTGTCTTGCCCAAGCCTATGAGTTGCTGAGTGTTCTCAATCTCCCACTGATGTTATTGGGAGATAAGGATGCTCTGCCCTTCAGAGAAGGCGCTCAGCAGATATAACTCCTCCTCCAAAGTTAGCTACTTTGATCCTCCACGTCATAGCAAAAGGTCACTGAACGGTCAGGTTTCTAGTCTCCATCACCACCTCATTCTCCAGTTTACTGTCCCCCTGGTTCAGGGCCTGTGAGGATTCACCAGGCAGCAGTTAGCAGAGGAGGGCGAAACTCAGAGGGAGTCTGGGATGTTATTGCTTATAGTTTTCAATGGGGAGAAAATGTTCCCGTAACAGTTGACTCTATTAAGTAATATGGGTTCCCCTAATCTTGTAGTGTTTCCTGTTTTGGTGATTGTTTTCTCTACCGTATCCAGCAGCTTATCCCCGGTCCATGTTCTCATGTTGTTATTCCCTAGTATTCTCCACTCTCTTTATGTGTATTAAGGGGCACTGGACAAATCCTGATGACTCTTCATGTTTCTTTTTCAGGTGCTGGCCATGTATCACACACACAAGGTCACACGTAAATAACCCAGCTCCAGATTTTGTATGTACTGTGCACACGTTTCCTGTGAAACTGTTTGAAGTGTCTGTTTCAATTGCTCAGAGGCCTAATTTCGTTTTTCAGAGAAAATGGGGTTTCCTCAATGTCCACTGCAACCATGGTGTGGGGGCTTCCTCCCTTGCCCTTTCTCCGTGGAGCTGGAAGACTTCAGCTCAGCGCCTCTTTGGGGTCTGTAACCCCACTTCCGGGATCCCCACAAAGTTGGATCTAATCCCTGTAGTTAGTGATCGGAGGTTTGGTTCTTAATCATATTCTCAGCTTTGTTTTTCTGGGAATTCAGTGTTGCTGATGAATTCTGGGTTGTAAGTGGAATGGACTGTGTTCTGGTGAGTTATCTTCCCTCCTGTCTAGCCTGCAGGAGGTCCACTGAAGCTGTGGAACCAGCGGCCCCTCTGTGCTTGGGGCGGCAAAATGTCTAGAGCCACCCCTGGTGAGGGAAGCCAAGTCCCTGTTTGTGTACAGCAAGGCTTTATCCGAGAGGAACCATTGGATTCCCTAGCTTCCCCCACTGCACTACGGGGGAACGACTGTCATTGGGTATCTCTGATAGGGAATGTCCTGCTGTGCTCACTGGTCTTGTGACTTCTCCGTATCAGGGACCAGCTCATTTTGTTAATAATTCACATTGGACTAGAGCTGGGTGAAGGCTGTTGGGGCAGTTCACTGTGAGGCTCACCAGTTAAACTCCACAGTTCAGAGAGTCCTAGAAATGTAGGGCTGGGAGGGTCCTAGAAAGATTATCCCGTCCAGCACTGTACGTAGACCGTCCCTGACAGCTCTTTGTCCAATAGGTTCTTTAAAATCTCCAATGATGGAGTCACAGAGGGTGGGGGGAGACCAGGTCCTGCACCCCTGGCTTCCTGCGATTCACTGACTCTCAGCCAGCCAGTAAAACAGAAGGTTTAATTAGACGACAGGAACACAGTCCAAAACAGGTCTTGTCGATACAGACAACAGGACCCCCTTTAGTTAGGTCCATCTGGGGGCCGCAGGGAGACCACAGCCCTATTGGTCGAGTTGTCCCTCTCCATTTCCCAGCCAGCTCCAAACGGAAACTCCCTCCAACTCTCACTCAGCCTCCCCTTGGCTCCTCCCCCAGCCTTTATGTTCTTTGTCCAGTTTCCCAGGCAGAGGTGTCACCTGGCCTCCAACTCCCGTCTTGGGTTCTCATGTTACATGCTCAGGTATGCTCCCTTCCCCAATGCAGGCCGTCCCAGCACAACTCCACTGCCAGCTTCCCAGGTTAATACTCCCCACTCAGCATTCAAATAACACATCAAGAACATTCCCACTTCATCACAACACTGCATTACTTATACCACCTGTCGGCTGTCAGCCTCGCAGGGTGCGGACAGCTGGAGCCCCGCCGCAGGTACTGACAGCCTGGACCCCCTCCGCCAGGGCTCACAGCTGGAGCCCTCCCACCCCCTCCCCCAGGACTGACAATCGTGGAACACTCAAATGGAAAAGGAAACACTAGGGTCACTTGGGCCAGCAAACGACTCAGTGCATAGCCAGTCAGTTTGCATTTTAACACAGAAACCACCCACAAGCCCTTAGTGGCATTATTAGGTTCAAAACAAAGCTCTCCCTCTAACATAGTGCTGTCTTCAGGTCAGTATAACTATGTCGCTCAGGAGTGTGGACTTTTCACATCCCTGAGTGATGTAATTATACCAATATAGGTAGGGCCCTACCAAATTCACAGCCATGAAAAATGCATTACAGACTGAAATCTGATCTGCCACCGTGAAATCTGGTCTTTTGTGTGCTTTTACCCTGTACTATACAGATTTCACGGGGGAGCGCAGCGTTTCTCAAATTGGGGGTCCTGACCCAAAAGGGAGTTGCGGGGGGGGTCACAAGGTTATTTTAGGGGGTCATGGTATTGCCACCCTTACTTCTGCGCTGACTTCAGAGCTAGGCATCTGGAAAGCGGCGGCTGTTGGCCGGGCACCCAACTCTGAAGGCAGCAGCACAGAAGTAAGGGTGGCAATATCATACTGTGCTATCCTTACTTCTGCACTGCTGCTGGCAACAGCTCTGCCATCAGAGCTGGGCTCCTGGCCAGCAGCCATTGCTCTTCAGCTGCTCAGCTCTGAAGACAGCACTGCCACGAGCAGCAGTGCAGAAGTAAAGGTAGCAATACCACAACCCCCCCCATGCAATAACCTTGCATACGCCCTATGACTGGGGTCTTAGTGGGGAGCCAGCTGTGGTCACTTAATTAGGGTGAACTGCAAAGAACTGGGCAGCCAAACCCCAAAAAGCTGGTGGATATTTCAATACTGTACTTAGATTTACCAAGCCAGCATAAAACAGCTTCTTTATTACCTCACTGGTTACTCCGAAGTCCAAACAACACAGTTCCCTTAAAGTGATCCAGCCTCAGGCCTCCATCCAGGTACCCTCGTCAAATATGATGATTTCTGAAAATCTTATTTCATCATATACAAGAAAAGGTTCTACCAATCCCGAAGGATCGGACACATCACCTCCCAGGTTAATGAATGTTTCAGATCTTACCCAAATACTTGCTACAGCCAATTCTTATTAAATAAACTAAAATTTATTAAAAAAACCAAAGAGAGAGTATGGTTCAAAGATCACTATATGTACAGACATGAGTTTAATCCATTGAGGTGCTGATTCATAGCAGAGATGGTGAGCTTTGTAGTTGCGAAGAGTTCCTTTAGAATTCAGTTCATAGGTCATAGTCCAATGTTCAAATCGCATATTCAGGGCGCACCAGCATAACTGGGACCTCAGTCTTGTGACTCAAACTTCCCCTGATGAAGCCTAAGCAGATCTGAGATGACAGAATCAGGACCCAAGGCTCTTTTATACAATTTCATGTCCTTTTTGACAAGTTGGGATTTCCCCAGGGAACAAACGGTAATTAGGAGGACTTTGAAGGAGGTCTATCACCGGTACTTAGCTATAAGGATTAACATAAGGCCATTTGCTTGTTCCTCCACCATTCACAGTACAATTCAGAGAGAGATGAATACTGAGCTAGCCCATGTTTACAATTTATTTAAATGTTAGGATCTTCTTTTGATCTCTGAATTATCAGAATACAGTGTAGACAGGGAGTGTTGATTACATTGTAGACCCTACTAATGCATGTGTAAATACACAAAAGCATTATCTCCCCACGTGTCTTTTGAGGGTTACTTATTTTGCAGGATGTTTAGCCCTTTCTATCCGTGCATCAAACACACACACACACACACACACACACCCCACAAGTCATTTTTGGGTTAGGACCCCTGCAGTTACAACACCATGACACTCCAGCTTTAAATAGCTGAAATAATGACAGTGCTGATTTTTAAAATCCTATGACAGTGAAATTTGACCAAAATAGACTGTGAATTTGATGGGGTCCTAGATATAGGGCAGACCAGACCTTAGTCTTCCAGTGGCCAAGACAAACTCCCTGTACGTCATATTCCCAAGGTGTGCGAGGGCCATTCACCAATCCTTGGTGTCGTGATATTCCTTAATGGCCCGTTTAATCTTGCGAGGCCTCCTGAATGAGTGGGCGAGGGGAGGGGGGATAAGTCTCTTGCGTAGGGTCACAGATTCAGAGTCATCATTGTCAAAGTTATAAAGTAAAGTGTCCGTATGTGCTTAGAGCCTTGAATACAGACATTACAAGTGAGATTAACACAGCCACTAATTCACAAGTCTACCAAATGAATACAGTGTTGTAAGACTACGACCTACCATGAACAAAATTAACATACAGGTGAGCTGGTCGGGTTTCCAGCTATGAGTTTGTCAGGTCTTCATGAATCCCTGAGGCCATAGCCAGAGCTGATACTTGCTTTACCAACATCACACCTTATCTGTAATGTTCAGCAAGACTAGCAACTGCCATAATAAAAGTCTCAGCTGATGCCCCCTTGTTCTTGGTGCCTCCTGTTAAATTTGGCCCCTTTCACATATAATATTCAGTCTGCCTATGAAGTTTTATTCTTTTCCTCCTCACTGAGGGGTAGGGTCTGTAGGGTAGCAGCAGGACCCAAGGCAACAATCAGGGCATTTAGCCAGTATCCTTGTGCTTTCTCTGTTAAACCAGATGCCATGTGGAATTGCTCAAATTGCCAGCTCCAGCTGCCTGGGTTCGCAAAATTAAGCTGCTGTACCGGAGCCCTTTGGGCTGTGGGCTCCATCGCTGCACTGAGACAGGGCTCTGCCTCCTTCCTGCTGCAGCTTGCACAGCTGTGCTCCTGGATTTTGCACTTTGCCAACTCACTCACTCACCATTCTTCCCTTCACTTGCTTCTCATGACAAAGAGCCAGGCCTTAAGCAGCAACTGGTGACTTCTCTGACCGCGACTTTCCCACTTTTATTAAGCTCCCTGCTGCAGTGCCTCCTGGTCCTGCCAGGTGACTGTAGACAATCAGGAGCTCAAGACCCACTCCACACTAACCACAAGATCTCACACCCCTCCCAGAACCGGTGGTAGAACTCAAGAGCCCACCTTTGCTCTAACCACTAGCTATCACTCTCCTCTCAAAGCTGGGACAGGGTTAGGGTTCGGGTTAGGGGTTCTTGTTAGGGGTTAGGGTTAGGGTAAGGGTTAGGGTTTAGGGTTAGGGTTAGGGGTTAGGGTTAGGGTTAGATTTAGGACTAGGGCTAGGGCTAGGGCTAGGGTTAGGGCTAGGGTTAGGGTTGGGGCTGGGGTTAGGGTTTGGGTTGGGGTTGGGTTTGGGGTTGGGGTTGGGGTTAGGGTTAGGTTTAGGGGTTAGCGTTAGGGGTTAGGGTAAGGGTTAGGGTTTAGGGTTAGGGCTAGGGCTAGGGCTAGGGCTAGGGTTAGGGTTAGGACTAGGGTCAGGGTCAGGGTTTAGGGTCAGGGTTAGTGTTCGGGTCAGGATCAGGGTCAGGGTGAGGGTGAGGGTTAGGGTTAGGGTTAGGGTGAGGGTTAGGGTTAGGGTTTAGGGTTAGGGTTAGGGAGCTGCGTCCCAGGGCCCACCAGGAGCCGTCTTCCACAATGGCAACTGAGGAGCCCTGCACCAGCCCGACCCTGGCCACCAAGGAGCCTCCCACCAGCCCCACCCTGGCCCCAGAGGAGCCTCCTGCCAGCCCCACCCTGGCCATCGCGGAGCCTCCTGCCAGCCCAGAGCAGGAGTTGAGCGACTGCACATCAAACACCAGCAGCTCCGCCTACTCCTGCGGGGCCAGCAGCTCCTCCGTGGGGTCTGGCAGCCTTGAGATTAAAGGCTCCCTCTTTGAAGGTGAGGGGAGACCCAGGGGAAAGGGAGGAGGATTGGGGCGGTGGGGGGCTAGTAAGACCCTGTGCCCATCGGCTCGCCAAGGCGCCGGGACTGACCCATGTGAGCCCCACTAACACCAGTGGGGGTGGCACAGCCAAGCCCCATGGCAGGGGATGCTGGGTGAAGTCGGGGAGCTCCAGTATCCCCTGATCATGTTGTGGGGGGAGGGCTGACTGCCACTGGGCCCTGAGGCTGATGGGGCTGAGGACGTCTCTGGGAGGGGCAGGGTGGGGCCCTCACTGCCATGGGGATCCTTACAGAGAAAGGGGAAACATGGAGCCTTCTCTATCCACTGCATCCCCCCAGCAGCAGAAGGGATTCAACTTTCTCCTTCCCTCTCTGGTGCAGACACCTCCAGTTCCCAGCTGGCGTGGGCTGAGGAGGAGGAGGAGCAGGATTTGTCCCCTGAGGAAGATATCATCCTGGTGATCCATCAGCACCTCCAGGGCAGAGCTGAGGTACAAAAATCCCCCAGCTGCGCTGCCACCAAGTCTGTCCAGCTCCTTGTTCCATCTCCACCCAGGCAAAGGGTCTTGTCCCGGATAATCCCTCACCCCCAATGTGGGGACACATCTCCTCTGTTATCTGGCACCCCAAAGTGGGGACATTTGTCCCACACAGGCCAAGGTCCTCACAGACACTGTCCAAGTTACAACTCCTGTCTGTGCAGGGACACACTGGTTTCGGGATGGGGGCAGATTTCCCTGACCAACCCCATGGAGTTCGCAAGCCCTGGAGCTGGTTTGGGTCTGGGGTCCAGGGCATGTGCCTTGATCCTGACGTGTTGTTCATGGATCAGGGGGTCAGAGGGGATTGCGTTACCCCTCCGTGGCTGATCCCAGCCTTCCCTCGTCTCCTCATTCTCTGATCTCCTGCCTGGACTCTCTCGGGGATCCTACCTCTCACCCATTGCAGTTTGGCTGGTCCATACTCTGCTGGGTACCAGGCCCTGCACAGAGAACTGCTAAGAGCAGGGATTGACGAGGCAGCAGGCATCCGGCCATGAATTCTTGCTAAGTGTCCCTGGACTGATGTGAATGGGAGAGGCCAGGATGTGCCTTTTGAGTCTTGCCAGGGCTCCTGGAGAATCCTCCTAATTGTCCTCTGACTGGTGTAGCCCCATGTCCCATGACTGACAGGTGCTCCCTCTTCTTGCAGGCTCTGCACAACCGCTATTCACGGAGCCTGGACACCATCCTCAGGGGCCAGCTAAGAGAGACCCCCACCACGGAGAAGCTGCAGCACCTCCTGGAGGTGAGTAGAATGGGACGCTCTGGGGTGGAATTGCCCCTGAACCCTGTGGGAGGGCACCAAAGGAGAGACTAGAAGAGCCACGGTTCCATTGTGTTCTCCCAGCTTGGACCCAGATGGACACACTTTCCCAGAGCTGCCAGTGCAGGGGAAGGAGCTGGGACTGTCAGCCAGAGCTCTGCACGGCTGCATTAAGCACTAACAGTGAGCATCAGGCCTGGCTGGGGCCTGAGAGACTGAAACCCCTGTGAGATGCAGGACATGGACCGCTGAGAAAAGTCACTGGCTCCTCTCTAGGGAGACCCTGAGATACAGGAAGAGCCTCAGGGAATCAGCTCTTGTGTCCTAGGGACACTGCAGTTCCCAGAGGGATTGTCCTCACGGCCGTTCCATCAATCCTACCAAGGCCTTTGCAGATGGGGTCTGGGGTCCAGGGCATATGCCTTGATCCTGACATGCTGTTCATGGATCAGGGGTTCAGAGCAAATAGACCAGACCCAAGACTGACCATTGTCCCAGCCTGGAGACACAGGGAGCTTGTGCCCAGAAAGACGCGGGCAGTGTCATGAACCCCCTTTTCAAGCTCTGCGACCAGGGCTCGGCTACTCCACCCTGAGCACAAAGTCTGAGCTCCTTGGGAAGAGGGAGAGGGTGGTTTGTAGAGCATGTATGCCTGCCCGCTGACCCTCCTCTGCCTCCTTCTCCCGCAGCACATCCATCTCTCTCTCCTGTCGAAAAACACCCAGGAGAGAGCCAGGGCCAAACAGACCAGTGCAGCCCTGCTCCAGTTTTCCACCTCCCTGCCTGGATTTGACGTAAGTGACCTCTCACCCCAGGGTCCTGTAGAGTCAAGTTCCTCATCTCCTGGCTAACTGGTCCCCCCTGGGACCATAAGGGACTGTGTTCCATAGGCCGCTGGCTGGCAGGGTGGTGCCTCGCCTCAGGGCCCTTGTTATTCTGGAGCAGCGAGGCAACGAATGCTCAGAGAGGGTCCCTGCCCTGCTCCCTTTGCTCCGAGCTCCCTTGGGGACAGGGAGGAAGAGGGCTCTCGCTCTTCTCCCCCAGCGCCTCCTACACAAGGGTGGGAGCAGAGCTCAAGTCCAGGGGTGCTGGGGAGCTGAAGGGAGAATGGTGATGGATTCCCCTCTCCTCCTCCTTCCACCAGACCTCCTCCACCTACTCCAAGGCAGGCGAATTCATGCTGCTGCTGGGTCTCTACGTATCCCACCCGGCCAGTGATATCAGCCGGCAAGCCAGGGGTGGGATATATTGGTTTTGCTGGCTCCTGCTTCAGAAGACAGGTAAGAAATCCAGCTGGGCAATGGAACCCCATGGAAAGGAGCCTCTGGGAGACTAGCTCCAGCTGGCCATTTGGGACGCCTCTAGACCTAAGGCCTCTCTGCTTAGACCTGCTGGAGCGAGGCAGAGGAAACCCAATAGAAAAAGGCCCCTCCTTGGAGAGTCCCTCTGCTGGGCAGTGGAATCCTACAGAAAGAAGCCCCCTCATCTGAGACCAACCCCAGCTTAGATGATGACTCTTTCTCTCCCCCTCTCTCTGAATTAGGGAGATGAGTGTCAAAGTGCCAGGGAAATTGGCTGCTTTATCTCAGAGCCCGGCTCTGTCCCCCAGCCCAGAGAAATCAGCACACCACCCTACGGGGCAGCCAGCTTGTGAGGGGACAGGAACGGAGCTATTGAAACATATGGAGGGAAAGATCCCATCATGAGGGCAGGGGCAGGAGCAGGCACCACAGGGGATGGACAGAAAGCTTGTAGGATGTCACCAGTTGGGTATCCAGGGCCAGATCCTGACTTCAGTGGGTGTGGGGGGTTCTCAGACACCCCCATGAACAGGCCGCCACTCACAGAGCACAACGACCGTAAGGGTCACATGATTACTGTGGGATGGCTGAAACAAATCCCCCTTCTGGTACTAACCCGTCTGGCACAGTCCCTGCGATTCCATTCGGCCGTGGATGCCACGAGGAGCCTGGCCAGTGTGCACCCAGAAGGAAAAAAGCACTGAAATCGGAAGGCCACACCACCCCAATGGATGTGTCTTTCTCCCCCAGGGCTCAACGCCAGAGAGGCACCAGAGCTGTGGTGCCGGGACGGGCTCCATGACCCCGAGCTCCTGGGGTATAGAAACCTGGCCAGGGTGGGAGAGGTAAGGACTCTCAGCTGGTGCATTGCAGCAGCACAGGTGTGGAACTGTCTCGCACTGCAGTGAGTGTGTCATGGACACAGGACAAGAGCCTGCTCCTTATTTCCACAAAGTATGTGAGACTCCAGGGAATGTCCGTGGGGTTAGGCATGGGAATGAACCCGATCTAAAAGACCCCGAACCTCTAGCGGTGAGCTGCAGGAGCTATCGCTGCTGGGAGCAGCAGGGGTCCTGCATTGTCTGTGTGAGCTGGGTTCCAGAGTGCACAGACACATTCCCAGCATCTCTTGGCAGATCCGGTGATTCCTGCTCCAGAAAGAGCTATTTGAGGCCGCAGTGCCTGCAGCCTCCTATTGAAGGGGGTTCCTGGTCCACAAAGGACCCCAGAGGTTGGCTGCCCCAGGACTCTTCTCCACCTTGTGAGACACTAGAGGGATTTGGAGCCTGGTTCTGGGCCATTGCAAGGGCTCTGGTTCTGTTGGTTTTAGGTCTTCAGAGAAATATTCACTGAAGACCAGAAGAGGCGTTTCCTCCAGGCAGGGCTGCTGGCCATTTGCCACCTGCTCTTCTGCGTCAGCCAGGCTGGCCTGGTGCTGACCTATTCCATCTTGGGGGAAGCCGGCCAGCTGCTGGAGGACAAGGTAACCAAAGAGGGATCACCTGGGGAGAGACCCCCCCAGGACCTTTCACCTCCAGGCCATTGAAAATCACTCCCATCCCATCCCCACGCGCTGAGCAGGGAGCAAGGAGAGGGTGACCCCAGGCAGATGCCATTGGTCGGTGCCAGCTTGTCCCCTGAGCAGCTCAAAGCAGGGCAGACCCAGCTCCCCAGCAAGGCTATTTCCTCACAGGCATCACATCAACATGACACACGATCATTGCTCATGCCAGGGGCTGCCAACTCCCCTAGTCAGCTTTGTGAGCTTTTTCTCCCCCTCCGGGCCTCAGGCCGGTTCCTAGTGCTCTGATATCATGTTATCCCAGACCCCAACCTGCTCTGGGAGAACTGGAAGAGTCAGTCAGCAGAGGCTGCTTAAGTGCCCCATTCACCAGAGCCACTGCCCATGGCGTCACCTTAAGGACGGGGATGTCCCTTAGGGAAAGGTGTCCACTTCCTCTCACCCCCCAGCACCACTGCCCAAAGCCTCCCAGCCCCTCAGCTGGAGGGGGTGAGGGCGGCTGAGGGGACTCTGGGGTGCGGAGCTGGATTCCTGCTGGGTTGGGAGGTAGAACCATTCTTGCAGGGGGACTGAGAGGAGTAGGGGCAGGAGTTCATTCCACAATGGTGGGAGAGGGGATGGAAGTCACTAGAGAAGAGAGATTTCTTCTCGGGGGTTGGGTGGGGGAATCCGTCCATGAGACATGGGGAGGAAATTTTGCTGGCTCCCGGTGCCATTAATACTCTTTGTTCTCGTGGGTGTCTGAGTCTCTGATTGATCCTTGTTCCCTTGCAACAGGAGGACATTACAGAAAAGATCCTGGCCGAGCTGTTTAACATCAGGTGCTTGCGCCAGGTCCCCAAGGCCCTGGAGGGGCTGTGCTCCATGGGGCAGCAGTGAAGACCCTCCCGCCTTCGCATGACCAGCTCCCACCCACTGCCGCAGGTACTGCTGTGTCTCACTGTGCCTGGGGGGAAGGGCTGGGGGAAGCAGCCATAGAGCCCGCAGCACTGAGAGAAACCAAGACCAAGCACCTCACTCTGAACACCCTGCCCCACCCCGACCCCTGGAGCTGGAGCCAGGCCAGATACTGGTTCGGAAGAATCAGGCTGTGGGGCTGGCCCAGAGGTGAGAGCATGTGCAGAAGCAGGGGTTATGCTCAATAGCCATTGCAGTGTGGGAGGGGTGGCCTGACCTGGAGCCCCTCCCCCGTCATCACTGCTCAGACCTTCCCATGGCCCTGTGTCACCCCTGACGCAGAGAATGTCCGACCATCCCCCACCTGGGGCCCAATCCACCCACCTGGTATGTGAACCCTTCCCAGCCAGGAATGAAACTCCCCCCAAATACCCTGGAGCAGAGAAGGATCCTCCCCATCTGGCAGGTGGGAACTGAGACGCAGAGGAAGGGCTGTGGGCCTGGTCACACAATCCTGGGAGTAGATCTGGGAAGTGGACTGGGTCCCAGCCTAGAGCCTTTCCCCCAGAGGCACCTTCACTTTCTGACCTTTATTCTCCCCTCCGGCTAGGGGGTCTGTGAGTGTGAAATGAACAGGGAGGGTGACCGGGTCCTGGCACACAGCCTGGATGGGAGCTCCCCTTGGATTGGTCCCCAGGGTCAGAGACATCCTTGTCATCCCGCTGTCCTTCTGTTATTGCTAGGAAGGGAGTCCCCCGATGAGGGGTCTCCAGTAAATCATCCTCATTCCCGTTCACAGGTACCCCTTGCCCTGCCCTGCCCTGCCCTGCCCTCCGGTTTCTCACCGTTGACTCTGGCTGGACTCTTGCCTCCCGTCTCTGGCTATGACTTTGGCGTGACCCTTCTTGGCTCCAGATTTGGGTTATGAACTCCGGCTCAGTATTCTCCTTGCCATTCTCTAGCCTCGCTCCAGGCCCTCCACCCACCCGCTCCAGCCCTGTCTCCTCCTCCTCCTGATCTTCCCCAACCCCTCCGATTTCGACAACACGGATTTGACCTTTGGCGTGGATATGGACTTTGGCTCTGGTTTTGCCTGGACATACTCAACACCCGGCAGCAGTAGAAAGGCTCCACCATTAATCAAACCCTAACCTCACCCCATGACCTCTTAGTCCCTCTCATCTGTCGCCGGAAGTCTCGCCCCATGGAGGGTTTTAATTCCGGGGTCAAGGTGGCCACATGACTGGAAGCAAGGTGTGTCATGTGACCCCTCTAAGAACTCCTCCCACCACTCTCTACCAATCAGGATGGGTTTCATCTCAAAAGGACCACGCTGAGAGGAGATTTGACCAATCAGGGCGAGTTCTGGGGTGGTAGTGACCCGTCCTGACATGGGTCTTGTGACCCCTCTAAGGGTAGTGACCCCACTGCCCTCGACCAATTAGGATCGGTTTTGTCCTGACAGGACCCCCCCCAAGAGGAGATTCTGACCAATCAGGGTGAGTTCTGGGGCAGGATGACACATCCAAGACTGGGCCGTACAACCCCACTAAGAACTCCTCCCAAGTCCCCTGCCAATCAGAGTGCAGCACCATCACCCCATAAGTCCCAGCGCTGGACGGACGAGGCCATCTCTTACCAAGGACACATGTTTTAGAGATCGTGGGAAGGCTGCTGAGAGGAAACCTAGACTCCTTCACCACCTCCGTGAGAACTTCGGACTCTGTCTTCGCCCCGAGGGTCTTTGACCATCCACGGAGGAAGTGATTCATCAGCGACAGTCCCGAGGAGGAGGAGGGAGCGAGCGAGGGGAGCCCTTCGGCCCAGCCGTTGATGGATATGCCGGAACCCAACCCCAAAATCCAACTGCTTGTGAGACACCCCGATGAGCATGGTGGCCTCTCTTTGTCCACCCCCTTAGAGGTGGAATGCGATTGCGGCTCGGGGGAGAGACTGGCGGACAAAGTGAACACAGGTAAAGGAATGATTAAGTCAGGGATGAAAGTAACTTCCAGGACTTCCTTGTACTGCCTTAGTCCTGGGGGTGCGTGGCCTCAACCGGAAGAGATGAGGCTTCTGAAGATTTAAAGGTCCTGGAGCATCTGCTGTGGCTGGGAGCCCCAGGGCCTTTAAATTCCCCTCGCAGCTCTGGCAGCCGGGTTCGGGCTTGCATTTATAGGGCCTGGATTTCCCCACGGCTGTGGGGACCCTGAGCCTTGCTGGTCTGGAGCCAGGATTTAAAGGGCCTGGAGCTTCTGCCGCTGTGGAGAGCCCTCAGCCCTTTAATTCCTGGCCCCAGCCTGGGTGCTGGAGCTGTGGGGCGGGGGGTGGGGGAGATTGAATGGGCTCTGGGTTCCCAGCAACCACAGGAGCTCTGAGCCCTTTAATTACTGACCCTAGTCCAGCTGCTGGAGCTGCAGGGAGAATTTAAAGGGCTCTGGGATCCACACAGCCATGGGAGCTCTGAGCCAGAGATGAAAGTAAGCCGGTATGGTCCAGTATGGCGTAGTTGCAAGAGCCAGTACGCTGTGCCGGACCGCACTGGCTTCCTTGGTGGGGATTTAAAGGGCTCAGAGCTCCGGCGGCTGCGTGGAGCCCAGAGCCCTTTAAATCCCTCCTCCCCTCCCACCGCTGCTACGGCAGCCGTCTGGGGCTGGGAATTAAAAAGCTCGTTGCTCCCCGCAGCCATGGGAGCTCCGGGCCCTTTAAATCCTCACCCGAACCTGGCTGCCAGAGCTGCGGGGGAATTTAAAGGGCTCTGGGCTCCCTATAGCCGTGGGAGCTCTGAGCCCTTTAATTCCCAGCCCCAGCCTGGCTTCCGGAGCTGTGGGGGGTATTTAAAGGTCTGTGAGCTTCCCGCAGCCATGGGATCTCCGAGCCCTTTAAATCCTGGCCCCAGCCCGGCTACCGGAGCTGCAGGGGCAAATTAAAGGGCGCTGGGCTCCCCGCAGCCTTGGGATCTCTGAAGCAGAGATGAAAATAAGCCATTACCATCCAGTAAGGCATACCAGGAAGAGCCAATATGCCGTGCCAGACCGCACTGGCTTCCTCGGCAGGGATTTGAATGACTCAGAGCTCTGGCGGCTGCAGGGAGCCCAGAGCCCTTTAATTTTCCCCTGCAGCTCCGGCAGCCGGGCTGGGGCCAGACTTAAAGGGCTCGGTGCTCCTCGCAGCCGTGGGAGCTCTGGGCCCTTTAAATCCACATCCGACCCTGGCTGCCGGATCTGCAGGGGAATTTAAGGGGCTCGGGGCTCTGCAGCGGCCAGAGCCCTCGGCCCTTTAATTTGCCCCTGAGCCCAGGGTTGATTTAAGGGCCCTGGGGCTCCCAGTCACAGCCGATGCTCCAGGACCTTTAAACCTTGAGAGGCCCCCGCCTCTTCTGGTTGAGGCCATGCCCCCTCAGGATTCCGGTAGTACTGGTAAGTCCTGGAAGTTACTTTCATCCCTGCTGTGAGCTCGTTAAATCCTGGCCCCGCACCGGCTTCCTCGGCAGGGATTTGAACGGCTCTGGCTCCCCACAGCCGTGGGAGCTCTGGGCCCTTTTAATTCACACCTGAACCTGGCTGCCGGAGCTGCAGGGGAATTTAAAGGGCTCTGGGCTCCCTGCAGCCACGGGAGCTTTGAGCCTTTTAAATCCTGGCCCCAGCCCGGCTGCTGGTGCTGTAGCGGGGAATTTAAAGGGCTCTGGGCTCCCTACAGCCGTGAGAGTTCTGATCCCTTTAAATCCCTGCCGAGGAAGCCCCTTTATAATTCCATGAAGAGAGATTTGTAGCCTGGCCCAGATGCTTTAGCAATACTAATGCATTTTTCTTAGATTGCTTCTTCCTGTTATCCAGCACCTCCTGAGCAACAAACTCTGAGCTCTTTGGTGTTTCTGGGGTTTGCAGTTACATCCTGTCCCTGTTCTTGCAGAAACAGACTGATTTTCACTTTCTTCACGTTGCTCGGCTTCACCTACATTAGGCACCTTTGAAGCTCGGCGCTATAAGGTTTAGCCTTTTAGTATTCAGCTAAGTCGGTTCTTTGAAGAACAGACTCGTTTCAGCATCCAGTAAGCGAGTTGCGGTCAGTCGTTAGGCCCCTGAGCATACAGAGGTCACCAGTATTCTGAGCGAAGAGTCAGATTTTTCCCAACTCTCTTTAGAATGTCATTCTTTTAGCCCCCTGCCCCCCCGGCGACACAGCATCCATCAGTTTTCTGAATGAAGCATCAGAGTCTTCCCAAATACTAGAATATAGGGGAGCGGTGAGGAGCTTATGGTTTTGGGAGACTGGTTTGTCAGTCCTTGGTGTTTTATTCAGAACCCCTAGAGCATGTGCTCCAGGTTTATGTATGTGTGTGGTTCTGTGCACGTCCAGAGCCCCTCGAGTGCATGCTCCGGGTTTGTGAATGTGTGTGGTTCTGTGCATGTTCAGAGCCACTTGAGCGCATGCTCTGGGTTTGTGAATGTGGGTGTTTTCTCAGGGTTTGGTGTGGCATTGGCCGCTGAGGAACTGGAGTTGTGGTTGTGTGGTTGTGTTTTACCAGACTCTTGTTTTGCCCTTGGGTTTGACAGATATGAGGTTTGGACTGCTCAGATGCTTCATCTGCACTCTTGTGCTGTTTTGCGTTGTTAAAGGTCTCAAAGCAGATTCCTGGTTCTTTGGTGGTTCTGAAGGAGGTGTCCTTGTAGCGCTGACTAAGCATTGTCAGAAAAGTTGCCCATGCCAATGGGGGGTGGGAAGAACCATTTCATAAAACTGAACTTTACCATCTTTCTCACCCACACCTATGTATTCACTTAAAATACAAAACCTCATAGAAGAACCCAACCAATAAGCAAAATATATTTACTGGACTTCATCCGTCCATGAGTCACTGATGCTGGTGAATTTTCCCTTTCAGCTGTCTCTTTCTCTTTTCTTCTGAGCTTGTTTTCCCTCTGTTCTAAGGATCTCTCATGTTTTCACCATACTGTGGAGCAAACAGCATTATTATAAAACACATGAAACCATACTGTAAACTTAAAAACTAAATATTCATTAGGGTGTTTTTCTGTTCAAAAAGTCACAGCTTTAAAATAAATCATTCATTTCAGGCTGTACGACAAACACAGGTTTTGAGTTTATTTCTACCTCTTGAAAAACAAAACAAAAAACAACAAACAACAACAAAAATCTCAAAAACATTTATTTTAAAATACATTTTGCAGAATAAAAACCAAACTGCTTTTAAAATCCATTTTAAACCACTTTTTGCACAGGAAAAAAGCCCTGTTGGTTTGAAACAAACCAAGTACTTTTAAAACCCTACACCTATGCCTTGCCCAGACCCCTCTCACACACAAAACAGCACCTTTAGAAACACACCAAGCCAAGTTTGCAGCCATATGCTTTTCAATAACTGCCCTAGCCCCCATGCATTTAAAAGGCCCCTGCTTGTTCTGTCCCCCAGCTATGCGTGCTTGAGCCTTTGCAGATATCAGTAAATGTCTTGGGGCTTGAGTTGTTTTTTTTAAACACATTTCTTTCATGCTTAAAGTTTGGAGTGGGGGTGTTTTCTAGAAAGAATGACCCATAGCATTCAACCAACTCCAGGGCCATCTTTAATCTGTCCAGTAGTGTTCCACCAACTCCAGCAGTTATATTTCAACTGTCCAATAGCATCTGCGAATTCCTGAAGTTTTATTTCATTTCGTAGTAATCAGAATTCATCATCCACCCCCATCAAATTTAACCTTATGGCAACAAAGGTAAGTAATCACAGTCACCCTGGCTATTCAGTGGGGGTGGAAGGTGATTAAACACACTCAGTTCAACAGGATAAGTCTGAACAACCTGTTTGTTTTATTGTAAGCACATTGCTTAGAATTTCCCCCCACTTCCCACAAAATACATTTCAGCTTTTTGCTGTCAGTAGGTAACTTATACACACAAAACCCACAAGTGCTAGGTTCTCACAAACAATTGATTTTTGATTGAAAAGACATACAGCTCCTTGAAACCAAACCAAGATGCTTCATTTAAACTTTTAGCTCACTTAAGGGCCAAAGGCCTTCTAAGAGAAACACAGATAGTCACAAAGCCCTTTTCAATAGGGTTTTTTTTTTAATTTACAGCTACCAAGTTTTCTATCGCGTGTTTGTCCCCTCACCATTATCTAACTGAATCGTTTTAGATTCCTTAAAAATAGCCTTTTCCTTATGCAGGGACCTGTAACTTTTTGTGTGGACTAGACAGCCAATGTCACGCCGTGTCGTGGAAAAATGACTCCGTGTTGTGTTTGGATCAGAATCGCCCAAGGCTCCTTTATTACGAGCATGCTGGGGGAGGGGACCAGAAAATTGGCATCCCCCCGAATAGAGATTTTTCAACTGATTTTGTAGCAAAAAAACACAATTAGTGATACACATGTCCTTGTTCACATGATTGCCATACCTGGAGAAATGCTGTGCAATTGAGTAGAGACCGTGACTGTGTTTTAAAGAAAATGAACCTGAAGATGCCTGCAATTTTTCCACTCCAGCTGTAGGCAGGTTATTTTCTTTAACACAAGGTCAGGGTCTCCTCTGAATTGCACAGCATTGATCAAGGTTCCCTGTTGTGCTACATGTTCTTGGCTGAGACACAGACATTGCACAGCATAACCTCTGGCAATAATGGTGTTTAATCAGCTTTTCAAACCCAACTCAGCACATAGGCCCCGGAGCTTGTGGATTATATCCACTGAAGTCCAAGTCACCCAGTCCTGGGGCCGTTGGCCTGGCGCGTCTATGACATGGCCCTCACAATCTTCACAAAGCTTTTCCCTACGGCAGTGCTTAAGGGCTGCATAAACAGCAACGTGTACAATAGTCCATGTGACTTTTTTACGCTCACGACGAGGCACTGCCTCAGTTAGTTCTATGTCAAGCCTCCTCCGAAACACCTCATGGCCATCATCCTTAGAGTCGTCTTCAACAATTTGTATCGGCATTGAGCAAAACTAAGCTGGGACCGGTTAATTTTCCCTGCTTGATTCAATGCTGTCCTGGGCTTCCAGGCCATCTAGAAAGGAATCTTTGAGCTATTGAGAGATTTTCAGAACAGAAACAGCGTAAGCACCCCCACTGCTTGTTTTTAGATTAACACAACCCCCGGTTCCTTACCCATTAAGAAGCAATTGCAGTCTGATATGTAATTGCTTCTTAATCATTCATTTACCTGTGTGATGTCTTTTCTGTTCACCTTGTCCATTGGTGACTCCTCCGAGCCTCAGTCGCACTCCACCAGAAAGGGATGGACAAAGAGAGGCCACCATGCTCATTGAGTTGTCTCACAAGCAGTTGGATTTTGGGTTCGGTTTCTGGTGTAGCCATCAAGTGCTGGGCCGAAGAGCTCCCCTCGGTCGCTCCCTCCTCCTCCTGGGACTGTTGCTGATGTAGCGCTTTCTCTGTGGATGGTCACAGACGCTCGGGGCTAAAACAAAGTCTGAAGTTCTCATGGGTGTGGTGAAGGAGTCCATGTTTCCTTTCAGCAGCCTTTCCACGATTTCTAAAACATGTGTCCTTGGTATGAGATGGCCTTGTCTGTCCGGTGCTGGGACTTATGGGATAATGGTGCTGCACTCTGATTGGCAGAGGGCCTTGGGAGGAGTTCTTAGTGGGGTCATACAGCCCACTTCTGGATGGATCACTCTGCCCCAGAATTCTCCCTGATTGGTCAAAATCTCCTCTTAGGGCAGTCCTATCAGATCAAAAACCATCCTAATTGGTAGATGGCAGTGGGAGGAGTTCTTAAAGGGGTCACACGACCCACTTCTGGACGGGTCACCCCACCTGAGAACTCACCCTGATTGCTCAAATCTCCTCTCAGGGTGGTCCTTCTGGGATGAAACCCATCCTGATTGGTAGAGAGTGGTAGGAGGAGTTCTTAGAGGGGTCACATGACACACTTTGCTTCCAGTCACGTGGCCACCTTGACCCCGGAATTAAAACCCTCCATGGGGTGGGACTTTCACTGACAGGTGAGAGGGACTAAGGGGTCAATGGGTAGGGCTTGGGAGGGTTAAGGCGAGGGGTTAGGGTTTGACTGATGGTTACGTTCCTGATAAATACCAAGATTACATGGACACCTCAGACAGAAATGTGGACTTGTTACCTCTAGACCAAGAGTATGAGTGCCTTATTGTCCTACCACCTTGGTTGAAAGTTGCTTTTCCCTGTATTTACACATTGTTGGAACTAGAATTAGTGGATCTTCCTGTGTACAGTCATGAAAACCATTTCTAAGAGCATGCCCTTTTGGGGAAGAAGAAATTAGGACTCTGCTATGCCTATCTTTAGACCATCAGCTCCTGAACAAAGTGATCGTTTGAAACCATTATCCTCTGCTGTGAATTCCACAATTGTTGGCTCACAGGAAATATTCAAATGGTTTCATCAAACTTCATCTGCAAGGATTTCCAATCTCACGTTCATTTGGGCAAGGGACAAACGGATGACAGATTTCAAAACACACAATGGACATTTTAACAGTCTGATATGCTAATTGAGCTAACTAATGGTCTCCTGACCTTGCAACACTTCATCAGTGATGTCTTTGGGGACAGTGACATCTATTTGGGTGAGATACGTCTCTTTTTGGAGAACCCAGAGCAGCACGCGCAGCACATCCGAACCTGGAGAGGTTTCGGCAGCATGGTCTCAACACAGAACTGGAAATGCAGAACCTCCAGCCAACTCTCCACAGAGTTTTTGGGGTACATCTTCTCCCCAGAAGATGTTACGACTGATCCAAATAAGGTGGAAGCCATACATCAATGGGGTGAAGTTAGAAGTCCTCAAGACGTGCAGCACTTCCTAGACTTCACTCATCCTGTGAAATCGAGATGGGCTGGCTCTCAGTGATGCTTAGACGGAAAACCACGCACCCCACACAGAGGTTGGAACCACCCACTCCCTGGTTGTCCTGAGGAGCCATGATTTCTCCAGGAGCTGGGTAAAGGGCACCGGGGTCAGGCTGTCAAAAGTAGGGGAGGATCGTGTGAGGAGAGGTTCTGAGAGGAGGAGTGTGGGCTAGGCTCTGTATTTGTGTTTGGCAGGGATCAAGGGAAGGGACAGGGCTGTTAGAGGGCAATGCGAGGTGCGAGGGGGTCGGAGATGGGGGCAAGGCCTGAAAAGTTCAGCTACTTTAGATCAACTGTGCCAGAGAATCACTGGTTGAAGTGACTGAAAGCTCTAACCTGGGGCTGACCAAAATCCTCCTCCTCAGATGGGAACATCCCAAGTGTCTGCAGAAGCTCAGCCTCTGAGGTGAGCGCTGTGGCCCTAACCTCTCCGCTCTGTACCTCACAGGATTCCAGCCGGCTGTTCCAATCCAGGAGGAAAACTGTGCCACTGAAGTCTCCCAGCACCTGGGCAGTGAAGTGCCACTTAACCCCGCTGTGATGCACAGACCTTGCCATGGCTGGCTGCACAGGGCTGGATTTCACCCCTTCGGAGTGTAAGGAAATAATTGGCTGAAGGCCTTTTTCTGTTTGAACGTCTGTCTAGAGGGAAAGAACCATGGGGATTTGTAACCTGTTTGGCTCCCATGCCTGGCGCTTCAATGATGCAGAGAAGTGCTGATGCATTGGTTGATTTCCCCACCTTTTAATCTGCTCTCTTCTTCTCTTTTAACAGGTACTCTGAGTCCCCCCCACCCCCGTGCTTCATATGGGCATTCTTGGGGGTGCAGATTGCATCAGACCTGCACCTGAATAAACAATAGGGGCTGAAATATGCAGACACTAAAGTTCTGCAGCCAAATTCTCAGAAACCTTCCTCTGCAATGTAGGATCGGGATTTTGGTTTGAATTGATTTTTCTTTTTAAAAAGTGCTGAGCAGATGCTACCCTGTAAGAAGAGGAAACAGAAGCAAAAACGGAAAGACTGTTACTAAAACCAGTGAACAGCTGCAGAGAGTGGAGACCCGGCAAAGCAAACAAATGAATACTGTGAGTAAATAACCTGAAAGCAAATGGGGAAGAAAACCTCATCTGGGTAATTGTGGCTCTTGGGACCAAAATCAGGTTCCTGGTACATAGCGTGGCTGAGATCATCCCTTTTCCCTGGATCCCAGACCTGGGATTCAAATGTCATTCTCTGTGTCCTTATTTTATTCCTAGGAAAAGGATCCCCACAGGAGCTGTAAGGATCTGGGTTTCTAGTGTCTGCCACAAGCTTCAGCCACCTTCACAGGTAGAAGTCACTGGCTTTCCTACAATGCCACTAGTGCTCTTCCTCCTCTCCAGATCTGCTCCCTCCAGCAGGACAGAGACACCCCTTAACTCCCCGAGTCCTGATTTCCTGCCATTCAAGGGGCTGAGGGTTTGCATTGTCCCCACCCCCACCATCAGAGACTTTTCCTGTGGGAATCTTCCTAGAGCAGGGGAGAAATCTGTTCTTCCATTAGAACCAGTCTGCTCAGTAATCCACCCACACTGACCTCATCTCAGCTGCTTTATTTATCCGTGATTAGTGGTATCTTTGGAAAACCCTTAGCATGTCGGGGTGTGAGCAGGGGATGCAGGGGATGCAGGAGCTCCAGCAGATTCCCCTGAAGAACACCACCCTGTCTTTCTCTGGTCAGGTTAGAGCTCGCCGTCCATTGCGGAGGTGAAGACCAGATGGGAGCTGCTGGACTGACCTTGATGTGTCATTGCCTTGTGTGGATGAAGGACCTATATCTCAAGGATGGCCAGCAGTAGATATAAAAGATGTGTCCAGGAATGGGCTAAATAACTTACATTGAGAGGTAAGTAAAATCATGGCCACATACACACATCACAGGAATTGGTGGGGATTGACCCAGGGTCCTTCAGCACAAGCCCCTCTCACTCACTGTCAACAAATCCAGCTCCACCCACTAGACCACACTCGACCCAGAACTCCAGAACCCAGGAGCCCTGATTCTCAGACGTGGGCCTCACATCACAAGGTCAAACCTCTTCCCATTCTGGGCGCTGTAGAAGGGACCATTGACAAAAAAAACCCACTACATTCCCCCTGTCAGAGACTGCGGCCACGGGTGACAAGTGAATGAGCTGAGCTCTCCCCTGTGGGAATCCGAGGGGCTGCACATTTGGGATTTCACAAGGATGGCCTCTGGCAGCCATTGACGGAGTGTTCCAGGGAGGAGATTTTCCGTCTCTGACAAAGGGTTTCTATTCCCCCAGATCTCAGCCGCTCCGCAAAATGCGGGAGAACCTAGTCCTGATCGGCTAGAGGGGTCCCAGGAGTCGCTGTGCAGCAGGGGCAGGTCTGCAGTCACCATGGGCCACACCCTGCACTCCAGACAACCCAGGCTGTTTCCCTGGATTGCAAAGGGGACTTTAGCTTGGGGAATCAGTTGCTAGTGCCTAGCTCCACAGCTGGGGTGTTTTCATGAGGCTACTCAATGGTCCAAGAGAGAGAGAGGAGGAGCCTCTTATGTACCTCCCAAGCACCTCCAGGAGCCTGGACTGATTAACAAGAGCTTCTCAGGGAGCTTCCTGTTTCCTACTGCTTCCCTAAACCCGCTAGAGGAGAACAGGCAGTCAACTGAAGTAGTAGGAGCCCGTTAGACCCTTAAGACGCTGATATCTTCCCTCATTCAGGCTCTGCTACCAGCCTGCTTATTTGTCCCCTTCAACTGAGTGTTGAAAACCACTCTAGCTGGCACAGAACAGCAGTCGTGAGTGAAAGAAGAAAACGCCCCTCTGGGGCAGCATTTAGAAAAGGAAAGAAAGCAAATGAAGCTTTTCTGTCTAAGCAAGAAGGAGCTCTCCTGAGATACATAGACACAAATGTTCACGATGAGCCTTCCGGCTCCAGTGAGGAAGTGAGTGGTGAGGAGATGGCTGATCTTCCAGTTAGTCAGAGTGCAGATGACCTGGCAGCTACTGCAGCATCCATATCTCCTTCTCAAATGGATGGAACCCTTCGAATTCCTGAAGAAAAGTGTAGCTCAGAGAAGAGTGTGGTGGAGGTGCAAGAAACAGCTGCTGCTGAGTTTACTTCCTTAAATCTAGATGTTCCAGGACAGTGGACCCACTTGAGTAGTAGCGTGAGGGACTTCCTTGTACTGCATGGGCCGCAGCGAATGAAAAACTTCATGTTCCCAAAGACAATGAAAATAGAAGTTTCCATCCAACATATTCCTGGTGTGAAATCCCCAAAGGTGACAAAGTGGAGAGGCCATGGCTTAGGTACTCAAAAACCCAGAATGCTGCATAATGTTTTGGTTGCAAACTCCTCCAGTCTAATGTTCCAGCCACATTGTGTTCTACAGGAACAAAGGACTGGAAAAGTCTGGCTAGAAATGTGGCATGCCACGAGAAAGCAGCAAATCACCAGAGAGCATTCCATAGGTGGGAAGACCTTGAGATGAGCCTAAGGTTAAAGTCCACCATAGATGATGAGCATCAAGAGAAGATTGCACCAGAGTTCTGAAAAGGCTCTTTGCCATTGGGAGAGGGCTTGCTACCCAAAACCTAGCACTGCGTGGCACTTCAGATCAGCTGCATGTGCAAAACAATGGAAACTTCTGCATAGAACATCCTCACTGCACAAGTTCCCCAACCCACCACCCTTTCTTTAATCATCATAATAATTCATAATAAATAAATTACTGTTCATCAAAAGAAAGAAAGAACGTCCTAGTTCTTACATCTTCTGCTTTCTTTGTATGTGTCAGTCTTCCTTAGATCATAGGGGCTTTGTACCAGGAAGTGTCCTTACTTTCTCTGTCTTGTAAAGCGCACACTAGTGACACTGACCAGGTAAATAATGGAGACATCACACACACAAAAAATAACCAAGCCCTTTGTCCTAAAGACTGTTCTCCTCACTAAAGCAAGCTATAAACATTAGGAAACGCCCAGCGGGCTAAAAGGCTGCAAAGTGCAGCACTCTCAGGTTAGGAAACACCAGAATGAGCATTGCCTGTGCAATGTTAACTCTGCAGTAAATGAGGCAGGGATCCTACAGGCAACAGACTCCTTCAATATACAGCCCCAGAGCAGAAAACCCTATGTACCGAATAAGGCACGGGTCCCGTGGAGAAAAATATTATGGGATCATGTCATTCAAGTCTGCATCATCCTGCAAATGCACAAGAGGACTGAACTGAGGCTGCCAGGGCAACACGTCTTTGGACATTTGCTAATCTGAGAATGCTTCACTTTGTAACCTTTCCATCCTGTTTAAAAAGCTTGACTTTGTATTTCCTAATGATTTGATTGATGAAAGCAAACGTAAGTAACGTTAAATGAAGGGTTTGGGTTTGTTGATTTCCTTTGTTTTTTTAAGAGGAAGAAAATCTTTTATCTCTGTGCTGTGTAATGGGGTGAGCACTCGCTCCAGCCTGGAAGGGTTAGAAAAGCCCTGCAGAGGGCTGGGGCTGGGCAAGTGTCAAGGTTCCTTCCCCACTCTGAACTTTAGGGTACAAATGTGGGGACCTGCATGGACACTTCTAAGCTTAATTTCTAGCTTAGATCTGGTAACTTTGCCACCATCCAGAAATTTCAGTGTCTGGAGCACTTTCTGTCCCACCAGAACTTTCCCCTCCCTGGGTGGCCTTGAGGGACTTCACCAATTCCCTGGTGAACACAGATCCAAACCCCTTGGATCTTAAAACAAGGAGAAATTAACCATCCCCCCTCTTTTTCCCCACCAGTCCCTGGTGAGTCCAGCTCCAATCCCCTTGGATCTTAAAACAAGGAAAAATCAATCAGGTTCTTAAAAAGAAAGATAAAAATCATCTCTGTAAAATCAGGATGGAAAATACTTTACAGGGTGTTGTGGAAAAACGAACCACACCGATGATTTTAGGTCAGACAGCCCGAGGCTCTTTTATTCCTAGTAATACATGCATGCATGGAGAGCAGGGTCCCCACACAGGAGACGGCTGCTCTGCCTGTTACAAATGTTCCTGAGCTTATAAAGATTAAAACCGTAAAACGTAACGCTTAGGTTGTACAGGTTTCTTGCCTTATTTGGTGGCTTAATACTAAAACAAGCAAGTTGGAGGACCAACTTTCCCTTATTAGGGTTTTCCTGTTATTGCCCTTTCTGTGGTTTTGCCTGTGTCAACGACCCCTAGAATGTGGTTAGTTGTGTACAGACAGTTAGAAGGATTCAGGACCCCTTTGCTCCATCTTAATTCCCTGTTCTGGGTCTGGTTCCTCTTTTCTGGGGTCCTGTTTTTCTCTGTTAGTCCTCATATGCCCTACGTTCACTTATGCTGTAACTAAAAGGGAAGCTGAAAGGGAGTCTGGTTAAAAGAGCAGGACTGGGCAAACTTTGCTAAGCAAGGACAGGTTAGGCCCCTATAGGTTTTTCCCCATCACAGGGTAATCAAGTTCGTATAGCCCAGAGGAACCCCCTCTAGCCTTAGGTTCAAAGTTACAGCAAACAGAGATAAAATCCTCTCAGCAAAAAAAGGACATTTACAAGTTGAGAAGACAAAAATAAAACTTATCCACCTTGCCTGGCTGTTACTTACAATTTTAAAACATGAAAGACTGATTCAGAGAGATTTGGAGAGCCTGGATTGACATCTGGTCCCTCTTTGTCCCAAGAGCGAACAACACCCCCCAAAAAAAGAGCACAAACAAAGACTTCCCTCCACCAAGATTTGAAAGTATTTTGTCCCCTTATTGGTCCTCTGGTCAGGTGTCAGCCAGGTTTACTGAGCTTCTTAACCCTTTACAGGTAAAAGAGGCATTAACCCTTAACTATCTGTTTATGACACGCCCCCCAAATCTCAGACAGTGTGGAACCACACTGGCAGTGATTTCTTCCTAGAACTTTAGAATAAACAGATTAATAAAACACATGCACCTCTACATATGCTACTAATTATGTAAAACTACAAGATTTTCTACATTTCAAGGACAATTTTTAACCAGTTGATTCTGGGAAACTTTTACGGGAGAGTGCATCAGCTACTTTGTTAGAAGCTCCTGAAACGTGTTGAATTTCAAAATTGAAATCTTGGAGAGCTAAACTCCATCGAAGAAGTTTTTTGTTGTTTCCCTTGGCAGTATGAAGCCACTTTAGGGCAGCATGGTCAGTTTGTAGTTGGAAACGCCGTCCCCAGACATATGGGTGTAGTTTTTTCCAGGGCATACACAATGGCGTAGCATTCTTTTTTACTGATTGACCAGTAGCTTTCCCTCTCAGACAGTTTCTTGCTGAGAAACACGACAGGATGAAATTCTTGATCCGGTCCTTCCTGCATTAAAACTGGTCCTACACCACGCTTAGATGTATCTGTGGTTACTAGGAATGGTTTGTCAAAGTCTGGGGCCCTTAGCACAGGGTCAGACATGAGTGTTGCCTTAAGTTAAAGGCCTTCTGACACTTATTAGTTCACTTAACTGCATTGGGCTGTGTTTTTCTGGTCAGGTCTGTTAGTGGGGCAGAGATTTGGCTGTAGTGTGGTACAAATCACCTGTAATATCTGGCCAAGCCTAAGAAGGATTGGACCTGTTTCTTTGACTTTGAGACAGGCCACTTTTGGATAGCATCCACCTTGGCCTGTAGGGGATTTATTGTTCCTTGACCCACCTGGTGTCCAAGGTAAGTCACTCTGTTTTGGCCTATTTGACACTTTTTAGCCTTAACAGTTAGTCCTACCTGCCTGATGCACTTGAAGACTTTTTTCAAGTGTTCCAGGTGTTCTGCCCATGAATCAGAAAAAATGGTCACATCATCGAGATAGGCAACTGCAGATTCTCCCAATCCTGCTAGGAGACCATTTACAAGTCTTTGGAAGGTGGCGGGTGCATTTCACAGCCCAAAAGGAAGCACATTAAATTTATACACCCCGGAATGGGTGATGAAGGCTGACCTTTCTTTGGTGGGTAAGGATGTCGGAGGGCCAACCTACCCTGGCAAAAATGTCTGCTAAGACCTGGCACGCACTTTTAGCCCTGGTGTTGCTTAGAGCTACTGCTTCCGGCCATCAGGTAGCAAAGTCCATGAAAGTCAGTATGTATTGCTTTCCTCTAGGGGTCTTTTTTGGGAAAGGACCCAGAATATCCACAACTACTCACTGAAATGGGACCTCAATTATGGGAAGTGGCTGGAGAGAGGCTATGATCTGGTCTTGGGGCTTCCCCACCCGTTGGCGCACCTCACAAAACCAGACATAATTAGCAACATCCTTGCCCATTCCCTCCCAGTGGAAGGACTTTCCCAAATGGTCTTTGGTTCTATTTACCCTAGAATGGCCACTGGGATGATCATGAGCTAAACTCAAGAGCTTTAAGTGGTACTTAGTTGGAACTACCAACTCTTTTTGAGACAGGGCCAGCTCTAGCAATTTCGCCGCCCCAAGCATGGTGGCATGCCGTGAGGGGTGCTCTGCCGCTCGCCGGTCCTGAGGCTCTGGTGGACCTCCCGCAGGCTTCCCTGCTGGGGGTCCTATGGTCCTGCAGCTCCGGGGGACCTCCCGCAGGCATTCCTGCAGATGCTCCACTGGAGCCAAGGAACCAGCGTACCTTCCACAGGCATGCCTGCGGGAGGTCCACCGGAGCCACCCGTCACCTTCCCGGCAACCGGCAGAGCGCCCCCCGCAGCGTGCCGCCCCAAGCATGCACTTGGCGTGCTGTGGCCTGGAGCCAGCCCTGCTTTGAGGATGCCGTCTTCCTGGTGTCCACTAGAAACAGTCTCCTTGTACAAAAGTCTTTGTTCTACAACAAACCAGGATCGGTTAGAAAAGCTGAGAGGTGGTGGCGTGCTCCGAGCTGCCACCCAAGCTTTCTGAAGGCTGTCATCTGCTTTCTGCTCAGTCTGGAACTGTTCCCTCAAGGCTGGAGACATCAGTTCCTCCTTAGATTGTGGACTTGGGCTTGATCCCTTTGGAAGTGATGTAGGTGATGGGGTTGTTTTTGTTGATTATGAACTGCTTTCCTCTGGTGCACTATGCCATATTTCAGGCTCTGGCTGAGCCTCTTGGGTAGGGTTGTCTGTTGCTTCTGCCAGTTCATGCCTGCTGGTGCCCTCTGGCATTGGAGTTGTAGATGAGTTTGCAAGCGCTGGAGTCAGTGTTGCCAACGGTTCTGGTACTGGTTGCTTTTCCAGTTCTGGTTCTGGGACTGGATGCACTATGGCTGTTGCAGTCGTTGGCAGGGCATCCGGTTCTACCACCTCTGTCTGGGTCTCTAGTAACACAGATGGGGTCCTTGTGGATGGCTCAGGAACAGGTTTGAGTGTGGAAGCTTGTTTGGCCTGGCTGCATGTGACCATTCCCACCCTCTTGGCCAGCTTCACATGGTTGGCCAAGTCTTCCCCCAGTAGCATGGGGATGGGTTAATTGTCATAGACTGCAAAAGTCCACATTCCTGACCAGCCCTTGTACTGGACAGGCAGGTCAGCTGTAGGCAAGTTTACAAATTTTGACATGAATGGGTAAATTGTCACTTGGGCCTCTGGGTTGATGAATTTGGGGTCCACTAAGGATTGTCGATAGCTGACACTTGTGCCCCCATGTCTCTCCACGCGATAACCTTCTTTCCGTCCACTCTCAAGGTTTCCCTTCGCTCCGAGGGTATTTGAGAGGCATCTGGGCCTGGGGGTGTTTGGTGTGGTGGTGGTGTAATGAACTGTAATTGGTTGGGGTTCTTGGGGCAGTTGGCCTTTATGTGTCCCAGTTCATTACATTTAAAGCGTCGCCCAGCTGACTGGTCACTGGGCCGAGGTGGGTTACTGGAGACTGGTGAGGTGGGACAATAGGGTGTCTGGGGCTTTCCTTGGGTTGTAGGTGGGGTCTTGGGTTGCCCTCGGTGATAGCGTTTATTTTCTGTTTGCCTCCTGTAATATTCACTCCCCTTGCTAGTAGCTTTCTTCTTTTCTGCCACTTCCACCCATCTGGCTCCAATCTCCCCCGCCTCTGTTACAGTTTTGGGCTTCCCATCTGGGATGTACCTTTCTATTTCCTCAGGAACACTCTCTAAGAACTGCTCCATTTGCATTAGGAAGGACAGATCTGGCAGAGAGTTAGCTTTTGCTCCTTATATCCAGGCCTCCCAATTCTTCTCAGTGTGGTAGGCATGTCGGGTAAATGACACATCTGGTTTTCACGTTAGGGCTCTGAACCGCCAACGGGCATGCTCAGGTGTTAGCCTCATTCTGATTCTGGCCTTGGTTTGAAAAAATATATAATCATTCATGTGTTCCCTAGGCGTTTCAGCCGTCACCTCAGCTAAGGGTCCACTGAGCTGTGGCCTTAGCTGTATCATGTACTGGTCTGTAGAGATGTTGTACCCAAGGCAGGCCCTTTCAAAATTTTCTAAGAAGGCCTCAGTGTCATCACCTGCCTTGTAGGTGGGGAATTTTCTAGGATGGGAAACAGTACCTGGAGAAGGGTTGTTAGGGTTGGCTGGAACATCTGGTTTAGCCTTTGCTAATTCCAAGGCCTGCTAGTGGACATCCCTTTGGATCTTCAGCTTTTTTTGTTTCATCTTCATCTTTATTTTTTTTATTTCCAGGGTTTTTTTTGTTTTTTTTTTATAGCTTTTATGTGGGCAGCCTTTTTGGCTTTTTCTTTTGCGTCCAGCCTAGCCATTTGCTGTTTAACTGCTTTCCTGGAACTCATTTTTTTGCTTTTTTGTGCTGCCCGCACCCCTCTGCAGCTCAGGCTGCTCAGTTAACAGAGATTTTCTAACTAGTTACACCCAAGAGCTTGAAAGAAATAAAACAATTTACTTGTAAATGCCTTTTGCTGGCTGTCTGCTGGCTCACAGCTTGAAGTCTCCTCTTAACAAAGACCCTTGTTAAAAAAACTTAACACCTCTTTCCTCAGGCTGCTTTCCAAGCAGCCAGAAAGGAGAGAAAAAAAATCCTACTGGCTTTTGATTTTTAAACCCAATCTCACCGCTGTGCCACCATGTCAAGGTTTTTTCCGCACTTTGAAGTTTAGCATCCAAAAAGTGGGGACCTGCATGATCACTTTTAAGCTTAATTACTAGCTTAAATTTGGTACGCTGCCACCAGCCAAAATATAGTGTTTGGCACACTTGCTGTTCCCCCAAAACCTTCCCTGGGGAACCCAAGACCCAAACCTGTTGGATCTGAATACAAGGAAAAATTAGCCTTCCCCCCCCCTCTTTTTCCCCCCAGACCTTCCCTTTCCCTGGGTTACCCTGAGAGGCTACACTGATCTAAACTCCTTGGATCTTAAAACAAAGAGGAATTAACCATTTCCTTCCTTTCTCTCCCCATCAATCCCTGATGAGTTCAGACCCAATCCCCTTTGGTCTTAAAACAAGGGGAAAAAATCACTCAGGTTCTTAAAAAAGAGAGCTTTTAATAAAAGAAAGAAAAAGTAAAAATTATCTCTGTAAAATTAGGGTGTAAAATGCTTTACAGGGTATTCAGATTCATATAGCCTAGAGGGACTCCCACCCCCCTTAGCCTGAGATTTAAAGTTACAGCAAACAGAGGTAAAAATCCTTCCAGCAAAAGACACATTTACAAATTAAGAAAACAAACATAAGATGAATCAGCCTTTCCTGGCTATTACTTACTATTTTGAAACATGAGAGACTGATTCAGAAAGATTGGAGAAAACCTGGGTGTACATCTGGTCCCTCTTAGCCCCAAGAGCGAACAACAAACAAAAAGCATAAACAAAGACTTCCCTCCACCAAGATCTGAAAGTATCTTGTCCCCATATTGGTCCTCTGGTCAGGTGTCATCCAGGTTCACTGAGCTTCTTAACCCTTTACAGGTAAAAGAAATATTAACCCTTAACCATCTGTTTATGACAACCTGTCTATGACTTTTACTAAAAATACCTCTACAGATTGGGGAGCCCAGCTGGAGGTCCCCACACTGCCTGAGGAGGTTAGGCAGCTGCAGGGGCTGCTCCAATCTCTGGGGGTCCCCACCACTTGTGGGGGCTTGGAGCTCCAGGGTCCCTTCACTTGGAGCTCTAGAGTACCCCTGCCACCTGTGGCCGCTGGGAGCTTTGAAGGACCCCGGTGCTTGCTGCAGCTCAGAGCTCCTGGGGCCCTGCTGCCATCAACAGCTCAGAGCTCCTGGGTCCCCTACCCTCTGCGGAGGCTGGGAGCTGCAAGGGGTCCCACCGCCTGTGTCGGCCAGGAGCTGTGTCTGGAGTCCTGCTGCCTGCAGCAACTTGGAGCTCCAGGGGGGCCCTCGACACTGTGGCTAGGAGCTGAGGCTCTGCTGCCCACGTCGGCTGAGAACTCCAGGGCCCACTGGCACCCATGGCCACGGGGAGCTGTGGAGTCGTCCTGCCACAGCAGGTGGTGGGGGGACTCTGCAGCTCCTGGCCAACACGGCTAAATTCATGACGGTTGCTGGAAGTCTCAGATTCCGTCACTTCCGTGACCTCTGTGAAAAAATCATAGCCTTAATTATCACTGAATGTTCCATTATCACTTTTGTGTGCCTCTGTGGGCACGGATTGCACTGACTGCGAGCCTTAATGCCCAAGACAAACTTTGCAAATGCAGTGGATTGACTGAACGAGTTTAAGATTTTGCTTTGAAGTTCTGCTCAAAATTTCCTTCATTAGGGACCCTTCCTCACCTGACACAGAAAGGATGGTGGGAGAGGAGGTGGAGGGTCGGTAGGAGATAAAGTAGAAGGGGTAGAGCTTAGGTCAGGGGTCAGCAACCTTTCAGCAGTGGTGTGCCGAGTCTTCATGAATACACTCTAATTTAAGGCTTTGCGTGCTGGTAATACATTTGAACGTATTTCAGAAGGTGTCTCTATAAGTCAGTCTATAATATATAACCAAACTACTGTTATATGTAAAGTAAACAAGATTTTCAAAGTGTTTCAGAAGCTTTATTTAAAATTAAATTAAAATGTAGATTTTATTAGTTTAGTGTGATCCTTGCCCTTGCTTTTCCTTGCTGAGTTTTCCAGTGTCTGGTGGCACCAATTTAGATACTTTAAGCTGCACACAGGCTTCTGAGTTATAAGCTGATAACCGGCTGGCAGGAGGTCAGCTGCTGGAACCCCAGAACAGCAGCTGAAGTGAGTGGAGCTGGTGGCTGGTAGGGTTGAGCAGGGTCAGAAGCCTGGACCCTATCAGGCAGGGGGCCTGTGCTGGAAATCCAACTGGAAGCAATGTGAGTGGGGCTGCGGAGGGGACCTTGGCTAGCAAGGGACCAGCAGCCAGAAGCCCAGAGCAGCAGTGGGCTGAGCGGGTCAGCCTGCCATCACTCTGGGGTTTCCACCACTGGCTCCTGCCAGCAGCGAGTGCTGAGTGGGGCTGCGGCATGGGGGGGACCCCGACTGGCAAGGGGCCAGCAGCGGGAACCCCAGAGCGGCGGGCTGAGCCACTCGTGATGTCAAAAATCGGCTCGCATGCCACCTTCGGCACGCGTGCTGTAGGTTGCCGATCCTTGGCTTAGGTTATTTGCATGGCCTTAACTGTGCATTTCAATTTTGCCAAGTTTTGGAAGGAGTTTGCCTTGATATATAAACAGGATCAGGGCCTAATTTATGTTTGTCAGTTTCTTATATTAAACGAACACTAACGTCCAGGGGGCCCACATGTCATTAGGTTTAAATGGATATTTTATATATTTATTTTTGAAAAAGCGACAGTGTTCTCTCAGAGTTTTTCCTTTTAAAGAAACACAGAAAGATTTATCACTTCAGCACTGCTGTTTGCCTGGGGGAATTTAATATTGGTCCCTTCACAGAGAGCTTTGTATTTCTCTGCACAGTCTCCAGAGCCTGAAAATCAAACAGGCTTCCTCCGCAGCTCAGCCAATGAAAAAGACCCTAAGTGAACAAACACCCAATTGCGGTTGCAGTCTAGAGGCAGGAAAGTGAAATGAAACCTGTCACCTTCCACCGCTGGGAGCCATGGCTGCAGACAGCCCTGTACAGAGGCTCCAGGATGAAGCTTCTTGTTCCATCTGTCTGGAAAAGCAGCAGAGAATCCTGTGGCACCTTATAGACTAACAGACGTTTTGGAGCGTGAGCTTTCGTGGGTGAATACCCACTGCGTCTGACGAAGTGGGTATTCACCCACGAAAGCTCACGCTCCAAAACGTCTGTTAGTCTATAAGGTGTGTGGCAAATTGCCGGTACTGTTCTGCTGGGTCTCGCGCTTTCTCTTCTCTGGGGTAGGTTCAGGGCGCTATTGCTTGCCTCTGAACCAGTTCTTAATCACTCCACTAGTGTCCCTGGAGGAGGGGAGTGGAGAGGGAGGGACCGGGGCCCGCTCTCTACTCCAGGTCCCAACCCAGGGGCCCTGGGGGTTGTGGTGAACCACTTGACTTAGCAGTTCCTTCCCCTGGGTTCCTTCCCTCTCATACCCTTCAGCTTGTGAAGGGCTTCTTGCCTCTCTTCTACACAAGCCTGTTGCCCCTTACCTAGGGTTTCTTTTGGGCTTCACAATCCACCGCAGCACTCCTCCAAACCTTCTATTTCTCTCTGGTCAAACTCTTCTCTTCTGGAACCTGCACTTTGCTCCAGTCCAACCTTTCTCCTTCAACTACCACACCCTGTCTGACTGAAGCAGGGGTTTTTATCACATGACTGGAGTCAGGTGCTCTAATTGGAGTCAGGTGCTCTAACTGGAGTCAGGTGCTCTAACTGGCCACAGCTGTTCTAGTTAATCTAAAGCAAACCTTCCTCCCTTGGCACGGAATAAGGCCCCCTGCTAACACTCTTATGCTGCCCTCTGGCCATGCTGTATCACATATCCCCCTCCCCTGCTCAACACCAAGGGGTTGGGCTACTCGGGATGAGAGGCAGTGTCGGCGTGAGAGGCCATCAGCGTTGCCGTGTTGGCTTCCAGCCCTATGCTGGACACGAAAATGGAAAGGTTGCAAAGAGAGGAACCACCTCGTCACTCTGGCGTTTCTTTCCTTGTTCCTATGCATCCACTGGAGCGGGGCGTGATCAGTCACAAGGGTAAACCGCCGCCCCAGGAGATAGTAGCGGAGAGTCTCCATAGCCCATTTTATCGCCAGACATTCCTTTTCAACAACAGCGTACTTTTGTTCCCTGGGGAGGAGCTTCCGGCTGAGGTACAAGATGGGGTGCTCCTCCTCCCCTACCATCTGGGAAAGGACGGCACCGAGTCCCACCTCCGAGGCGTCCGTCTGCAGGATGAATTCCTTCTCGAAGTCTGGGGCCATGAGTACCGGATGGCAGCATAGGGCTGTCCGTAAATCTGCAAATGCTGCTTCCGCCGCATCTGTCCACTTCACTATCTCGGGGCCCCGAGCTTTTATCAGATCCGTCAATGGCCCGGCTCTTGTGGCAAAATAAGGGATGAATCTCCGATAGTATCCAACTAAACCCAAAAATGCTCTGACCTGCTTTTTGCGGATTGGTCGAGGCCAATCTTGTATTGCCTCCACCTTGTTCCACTGGGGCTTTACCACACCTCTCCCTACGACATGCCCGAGGTATTTGGCCTCAGCTAGTCCTATCACGCATTTCAGAGGATTAGCGGTGAGACCAGCCTTTCGCAAAGCGTCCAGCACTGCTTCCACTTTGTCTAGGTGTGTCTCCCAATCAGGGCTATGTATAACTATGTCGTCTAGATAGGCGGCGGCATAGTTGGCATGGGGACGTAATAACTTATCCATCAGTCTTTGGAATGTGGCAGGGGCCCCATGGAGTCCGAAAGGGAGGACAGTGTACTGGAACAGGCCATCGGGCGTAGAGAAGGCAGTCTTTTCCCTGGCATCCTTGGCCAGGGGTATTTGCCAATATCCTTTGGTCAGATCTAGGGTGGTTAGGTATTTGGCCTTGCCTAACTGATCAACCAGCTCGTCAATGCGTGGTATCGGGTAGGCGTCGAAGTGGGATACTTCATTCAATTTCCGGAAGTCGTTACAAAACCTCAGGGTGCCATCAGGCTTGGGGACTAGTACAATCGGACTGGACCACTGGCTGTGGGATTCTTCAATGACCCCGAGTTCCAGCATCTTCCGCACTTCCATCCTAATTTCCTCCCTCTTAGCTTCCGGTATTCGATAGGGTCTTATCGTTACCCTTACTCCGGGGTTGGTGACAATATGATGTTGGACTAGTGTCGTTCTACCTGGTTGGGTACAAAATACGTCCTGGTTCCGGTGGATCATTTCAATGACTTCCGTCCGTTGTTCTGGGGTTAAGTCAGGAGATATCTTTACCTGCTCCTGTGGGCCGTCTGCCTGAGGTAGAGCTCCTCGAGTGACCAGACACGTCTCTCTGTCATGCCAGGGCTTCAGTAAGTTGATGTGGTAGATTTGCTCTGGCTTCCGGCGGTCTGGTTGTCTAACCTTATAATTCACTTCCCCAATGGCTTCCACTATCTCATATGGTCCGTGCCAGCTGGCTAGGAGTTTGCTTTCTGTGGTCGGCACTAACACCATCACCCGTTCCCCCGGCTGAAATCTTCGTACTTTCGCCCGACGGTTGTAGTATGTCTGCTGTGCCTCTTGTGCTTTTTCCAAATGTTCACGTACTATCGGGGTTACTCGAGTTATCCGTTCTCTCATCTGTGTCACATGCTCAATAATATTCTTTCCTGGGTTGGGTTGTTCCTCCCAATCCTCCTTGGCGATATCTAAAATCCCGCGTGGGTGGCGTCCATATAAGAGTTCAAAGGGAGAAAAACCCGTGGATGCCTGGGGAACTTCCCGTATAGCGAACATTAGATACGGTAAAAGAGTGTCCCAGTCTTTTCCATCCTGTGCTACCACCTTCCGGATCATACTTTTAAGGGTTCGATTAAATCTTTCGACTAGTCCGTCTGTTTGTGGATGGTAGACTGAGGTCCGAATGGCTTGTATACGGAGCAGGGCACATAAGTCTTTCATTAGTTTTGATGTAAACGGGGTTCCCTGGTCTGTCAGGATCTCCTTAGGGATGCCCACTCTGGCGAAAACCTGTAGTAGTTCTTTAGCTATTGCCTTAGACGTGGGGTTTCTTAAAGGGATGGCCTCTGGATATCGCGTGGCATAGTCAAGGATGACTAGTACATTTCGGTGGCCCCGTGCCGACTTTTCTAGTGGGCCCACTATGTCCATAGCTATCCTCTCGAAAGGGACATCAATAATAGGTAAAGGTACTAGTGGGGCCCGCAAGTGAGGTCGGGGGCTATGCAACTGGCATTCAGGGCAGGAGGCACAATAACGCTGGACTTCTGCTCGTATCCCTGGCCAATAAAACCTTCTTAGGATTCTATCCAGCGTCTTGTCTACCCCTAGATGTCCCCCAAATAAATGACTGTGAGCTAGCTCTAGTACTGCCCTTATGTGTTTCCGTGGGACTAGGAGTTGCTCTACTTCTTCCCCTCGTATTTGCTCTATTCTGTACAACAGATCACGTTTGAGCACGTAATATGGCCTTGGGCCTTTGACTTTTCCTTCTACAGGCACTCCATTTACTTCCACTACCTCCTCCCTCACGTTCGCATATAATGGATCTTCGGCCTGGTCCTGCCCAAAGGTCTCACGTGCAGTACTGAACTGACCTAATTCCAGGGGGCCTATTTCAACTCTTCCCCCTGGGGTGCTCCCACTTGGGCCAGGAACCTCCTCTGAGTCCTTCGTGGCCCGAACCATTTCCTGGTCTCCTGGGCGGGTTCGCCTACCCACAAGGGAAGTCTTTTGATTAGCTGCCAGAATCCTGGTCCCTAACTTTTTAGCCGCCCTTCGTTCACGCCTAGCCCTGCGGGATTTTCCAGGGGATGAGAATAATTCTGGAGCAAATTCAGCAAACATTGGGGCGAGGCTATCTTTAGTTGCCTCTGTCTCAACCTGGGGGTTGCTACCCTCTCCTGCCTCTATCGGGGTCAGTAAGTTCTCAAACCCAGGGAAGTCTCTCCCAATCAAAACAGGATAAGGGAGCTTGGGGACTACTCCTGCAGAAACTCTGGTGGTATTCCCCTGGATTTCAATCCGTACTGGAATTGTAGGGTAAAAATTCACAGTGCCATGTACACATGTTACCCCTGTGCTTTTGGCCCGAGTTAGTTGGTCTGTTCCCACCAACTTTCCCGAGACCAACGTGACAGCACTCCCAGAATCTATTAATGCTATGGTTTTTATACCATTCATTTTTACAGGTCTGGTAAATCCATGTGAGGTCAATGTAACCCCTACCAGGTTGATCAGGCCACATTGTTCCCCATAATTCCCCAGATTACACTGCATAGGCACCTCCTTGTTGGGACATTGGGCTGCTATATGCCCCAATTCCCCACATTCATAACACCGTCCCCTCATTCCGGTTATCACCCTCTGCCTGGGGCTAGTTGGCCGGCCCCCCACCACTCTTCCCAAACCCCCAGGTCCCTTTCTGGCCTCGAGCCACTCCTCGCTGTCGTTCCTCCCGGTTATAGTTTTCCTAGAGTTCTCGACAGTCCGGGGCCTTGGGTTTGGGGTTGTCTTCCTGGGTTGCCGTGTCTCCCCGCTTGGGGTCTGGAACAGTTCGCGGGCTGCCAGTTGTCTTTCCACGAGGGAGACCAACTCATCATAGGTAGAGGGGTCATTCTGACCAACCCAAGTCCTGAGACCTGGTGGTAGCCCCCGCATATACCGGTCCAATATTAATACCTCCATCATCTCCTCAGAGCTATGGGCCTCAGGGCGCAGCCATTTCCGAGTCAGGTGGATCAAGTCAAACAATTGTGACCGGGGTGTCTTGTCCTCCGTATATCGCCATTCATGGAACCTCTGGGCTCGCAGTGCCGTTGTTACTCCAAACCTGGCCAGGATCTCTGTCTTTAGCTGGGAATAGTTTGCTGCAGCTTCTGCAGACATATCGTAATAGACCTTCTGGGCTTCCCCACATAGGAATGGGGCAAGGATACCCGACCATTGTTCTCGGGGCCAGGCCTCCCGCAGGGCTGCTCTCTCAAAAGCCAGGAGGTATGCTTCCAGATCATCCTCCCGGGTCATTTTCTGTAAGCAATGGCTAGCCCGTATGGGCCGGGTCCCTTCCCAGTGGTGATTCTGTTCCATAAGGGTCTTCATCTGGCTCACCAGGTCTCTCAGCAGGGCTCGGTCCTGAGCAGCCTGACTCAGCAACAGCTGATTGGTCTCTTGCTGCAATCTAGTTGCCTCTTGTTGGGCGGTTGCTTGGACCCTGGTAGCCTCCTGCTGGGCTGCGGTGGCATGTATAAGGGCCTTGACCACGTCGTCCATCTTAAGGGTGGGAGTGTTATGTCTCCCCCTGGACTATGTCCCCAACGCGCAAATCCCACCCCTGACACCACGTGTGGCAAATTGCCGGTACTGTTCTGCTGGGTCTCGCGCTTTCTCTTCTCTGGGGTAGGTTCAGGGCGCTATTGCTTGCCTCTGAACCAGTTCTTAATCACTCCACTAGTGTCCTTGGAGGAGGGGAGTGGAGAGGGAGGGACCTGGGCCCGCTCTCTACTCCAGGTCCCAACCCAGGGGCCCTGGGGGTTGTGGTGAACCACTTGACTTAGCAGTTCCTTCCCCTGGGTTCCTTCCCTCTCATACCCTTCAGCTTGTGAAGGGCTTCTTGCCTCTCTTCTACACAAGCCTGTTGCCCCTTACCTAGGGTTTCTTTTGGGCTTCACAATCCACCGCAGCACTCCTCCAAACCTTCTATTTCTCTCTGGTCAAACTCTTCTCTTCTGGAACCTGCACTTTGCTCCAGTCCAACCTTTCTCCTTCAACTACCACACCCTGTCTGACTGAAGCAGGGGTTTTTATCACATGACTGGAGTCAGGTGCTCTAATTGGAGTCAGGTGCTCTAATTGGAGTCAGGTGCTCTAACTGGCCACAGCTGTTCTAGTTAATCTAAAGCAAACCTTCCTCCCTTGGCACGGAATAAGGCCCCCTGCTAACACTCTTATGCTGCCCTCTGGCCATGCTGTATCACAGGTGCCACAGGATTCTCTGCTGCTTTTACAGATCCAGACTAACACGGCTACCCCTCTGATACTTGACATCTGTCTGGAGTATTTCAAAGACCCGGTGTCTATCCACTGCGGGCACAACTTCTGCCAGGCCTGCGTCACCAACTACTGGGAGGAATCGGATACCAACTTCTCCTGCCCCCAGTGCAGAGAAACTTCCCAGCAGAGAAACTTCAGACCCAACAGGGAGCTGGCAAAAATTATCAAAATAGCCAAGTGGCTGAGCTTACAGGCAGCCACAGGCTCAGGAGGTGAGCGAGTGTGTGAGAAACACCAGGAGACCGTGAAGCTGTTCTGCGAGGAGGATCAAGCCCCCATCTGTGTGATCTGCCGAGAGTCCCAGGCTCACAGAGCTCACATGGTGGTTCCCATAGAGGAGGCTGCCCAGGAGTACAAGGTAGGGAAGCCCAGTCTGTTGTAACAGGCAGGAGTTTAAATAAGTAAAGCATCACATAGAATGGGATCTTCCACTGTGAATTTCTAGACTTGCACATATTTAGGGTTCTCGCTAGTTTAATCTGAATGCCTCATTTCCTGTGTGTGTATATATACACACACACATACCATTAAGAAGACAGGAAATGACACACTTACGTTAATTGATCTCTGTTCTAAACCTCTTGCTGAGTAACATCTGGGAGTTGGATCAAAGTGACACTGAACTTTTGCTACCTAATAGTTCTGTTCAAAATTACATTGCTCAGGAGCTGAATAAAACTGACAGCGCTAATACAGGGCCCAATTAAACAAAACACTTAGGCACGAGCTTAACTTTAAGAGCATGAATTGTCTGACTGAAGACAATGGAGCTATTCCCTTAATCTAACGCAGTGGTCACCAGCCGGTAGATCGCGACAGACTGGTCAATCCTGGAGCCTCTGCCAGTCAATTGCGATCCCTGGCTGCTAAAAGTCGGGCAGCACAGTGGGTCTAAGCAGGCTCCCTTCCTGTCCTGTCCCCACATCACTCCCAGATGCATGTCTCTGCGGCATTTGAGGGGAAGGGGCAGTGGGTCTCAGTGAGCTGCCTGCGCCTGCAAGCACCACCCCCGCAGTTTCCATTGGTTGCAGTGCCCGGCCAATGGGAGCTGTGGAGTTGGCACTGGGAGGGCAGGGCCAGTGGTAGCTCAAGAAGTTGTCTGCTGCCCTCTCCTCCCGGGCAGCAGAGACATGCCAGCTGCTTCCTGGAGAGGTATGGGACCAGGACAGGCAGGGATCCTCCCTTAGACCTGCTGCACAGTCAACTGGGAGTCACCTCGCACCCGTTCTTGCACCCACCCCCTGCCCTAACCCAGAGTCTCCTCCTGCACCCAATCTCCCTCCCAGACCCCACATTCCCTCCCTTCTACCCCCCTGCCCCAGCCCTGAACCTGCACCCAAACTCACTCCCAGAGCTTGCACCTTCACTCCCTCCTGCATCCCAACCCCCTGCCCTAGCCTGGAGCCTCCTTCTTCACCCAAGCTTCCTCCCAGAACCTGCACCCCTCCCTCCTGAACCCCAATCCCCTGCTCCAGGCTCAAGCTGGAGCCACCTCCCACATGCCAAATCCATCATCTCCAGCCCAGAGACTGCACCCTCTGCACCTCAACCTGCTGTCCCAGCCCGGTGAAAGTGAGTGAGGGCGTGAGAGAGCAAGCAATGGAGGGAGAGGGGAATAGAGTGAGCAGCGTGGGGCCTCAGGAAAGGGTTGGGTAGATCCTGGGTTGATCTTAAATTCGAAAAGCCATCTTGTACGTAAAAAGGTTGGAGACCACTGATCTAACAAAAGCACGTGTTTCAGTGTTTTGCTGAACAATGGCCATTCTTTTCCTTTCTCTGCATCACTCATTTTATTCCTGACACAGTTATCACTCACTTCTTGGTTCCCAGACATGTGATGTCGCAGAGGCCAGGGGTCCAAGGATCATATAGACCAAGATGGTAACATCAGTAACCAATAAAACAGTCCAGTGAATTGGAGGAGACAAACCAGGTGGCCAGCTATGCATGGCTGTGGAATCATTTTCTCCTTTTGAGTTAAATCAGTTGCAAAGAGTTTAAACAAATGCAGTCATATCAGTGCAGCTGAGTTGTAGTTTGTAGGGACTGCATTCTCCCTACGCTGCTGTCCAAAGAAGGGAAAAAAAGTTAAACACCCAACATTATATCTTTGCTCAGGAAAAAATTCAGATCCAATTACAGATTCTGAAGGAAGAGAGAGAGAAGCTAATGGGATTGAAACTGACCAAAGAGGCAAGAATCTGGGAGCATCTGGTAGGTACCAGTTGTTATTATCCAGCAAGGACATGTAGGCGTGTGTCCCTCCCAAGGTGGATATCACTCTGGTAGTGTGGGGGTTCCGGGGATGGAGAGTCTGGGTCTCATGCTGTGACCAGGTGTCACTGAGTGAGATCCTGTGTTGCTATGTTCCCCTTTGGGGATGTCCCACCTCTGCTGGCTGGATTGTGACAGAGACTGTGTCTTGTACTCAGGCTGGTGAAATGCCCCTGGACTCTGATACGTGAAGGGGGAGAGTTGCAGTGCATGATCCTGGGCTGGCTTGCACCAGGCATGAGGCCATGGCCTGGCTGCCTCCCTTCCCTCTCCTGAGCAGCCAGAAGCATCACATCTGCTCCAGGGACACAAGGCAGCTTGTGTGATACAGAAAGTGCCTGTTCTTCCTCCATCCCTGCTGAGTCCAGGCTCAGTCTGGGCCTGTGTGTCTGTGTTTGGACAGGCTGGGAATTACTGGGGGTTCCTGTTTGCACCCCTAGATGTCTATGTGTTTGGGCATCTCTGGGAGCTGGGCAGCTATCCGGATTTCCTGAGTTAATGTATCAGCGCTGGGGTCGGCAACCATTCAGAAGTGCGGTGCCGAGTCTTCATTTATTCACTCGGATTTAAGGTTTCGCGCGCCAGTCATACATTGTAACGTTTTTAGAAGGTCTCTTTCTATAAGTCTATAATATACAACTAAATGATTGTTGTAGGTAAAGTAAATAAGGTTTTAAAAATGTTTAAGAAGCTTCATTTAAAATAAAATTAAAATGCCGGGCTTCCCGGACCAGGGGCCAGGACCCGGGCAGTGTGAGTGCCACTGAAAATCAGCTCGCGTACCGCCTTCACACGCGTGCCATAAGTTGTCTACCCCTGTATTAGAGGGTTAAACTGTCTGTTGAGTTCTCTTTTGTTTCATTCTTTTTTGTTTGTTTGCTTCCCCCAGCCTCTCTCACTCTCAATGTCATCCAGGTCTGTCTACACAGTAACTAAACACCCATGGCTGGCCCGTGCCAGCTGACTCAGGTTCGCCGGGCTCAGGCTGTGGGGGTCTAGGACCCTGAGAAGTGAAGGGTCCCAGAGCTCAGGCTGCACCCTGAACCCTGAAGTCCACACAGCAATGAAACAGCCCTGCAGCCCAGAAGCAGCGACTTTCTGTTTTCCCTGGGCGTGCTCGACCCCCGCTCTGCCCCACACACCCATCCTCACTTCCCTGCTTCCCCCAAGGCCCTGCCCCATTCCACACCCTCCCTCGAATGCATCCCAGGCTTGTTCAGTCTCTTCCTGCCCCCGCTTCTCCCCCTCCTTGCCCCAGCGCATTGTGCATGTCACTGAACAGATGATCACTGGCATGTGAGAGGCGCTGTGTGAGGAGGAGGAGCTGATCAATGGGGCCACTGGTGGGTATTGAGCACCTACTCTTTTTTCCCTGTGAATGCTCCAGCCCTGGAGCACCCATGGATTTGGCGCCTATGCTGCAGCACGAGCCCTGTGAGCCCAAGTCAGCTGGCACAGGTGAGCTGCAGGTTTTTCTTTGCTGTGTGGATATACCCTCAGGGTCCTATCTTAACTTTTTCTTCAGGGACCTACCTGAAAGGTCACAGACTCTCTCATCTCAGGCACATAGACTCACCAGTCAGATTACAGCCATCAGGGAACTGTAGGAAAATCTTCCCCCTAACAATACTGAGAACTAGATAAATTCCTGGAGAATTGGTCCATCAATGGCTATCAGCCAGGATGGGCAGGGATGGTGTCCCTAGCCTGGTAGCCAGAAGCTGGGAATGAGTGACAGGGGATGGATCACTTGATGATCACCTGTTCTGTTCATTCCCTCTGAAGCACCTGGCATTGGCCATTGTCGGAAGAGAGAAACTGAGCTAGATGGAATTCTGGTCTGACCCAATCTGGCCGTTATGTTTTTATGGGAAAGTTTCTCTCAAGCACTACTTAAGGTTGCAATTAAATACCCCTTCCCCCTCCCTGATGAGTACCCAGGGTCTCATCTAGAGCTGCCATGAATTGGCAGAGCTGCCTTGATGTTCATAGAGTTAAACCAGCTGAAGATCTGGCCCCAGGTGACTCACTCTGTGGGACCTGCCCTGCCGTGTCCCTTCCTCATTACAGGAGCAGGTAGAAACAGAGAGGCTGAAGATTCTGTCTGATTTTGAGCAGCTGCGGTAGTTCCTGGAGGAACAAGAGCGACTCCTGCTGGCCCAATTGGAAAACCTGGACAAGGAGATTGAGAAAAGAAGGGATGAGAACATTGCCAAACTCTTGGAGGAGATTTCCTCTCTAAATGGCATGATCAGTGAGCTAAAGGGGAAGTACCAGCAGCCAGCGAGTGAATTCCTGCAGGTGAGATACTGGATCCTTGATACACAAGAGCCTTGGAGTCCAGGAATCAAACACTAGAGTAGAACTCACAGGTTATGCAGCTGAAATATAATTTTTTACTCTTTCTATCCATTAGTATTGTTATTTGCTTCATTGTTCGGAGAACCTGGGTATTTTAAATCAAATGTAACCTATCTAAGTACTCAAATGTCCCCCATGACCATCGGATCTGCATGCCTCCCCAAAATAAATGCATTGATCCTCTTCTTAGGGAAGGATTATTAGCTGCAATTTACAGATGGGGTGGACTGAGGCAAAGAAACCTGGATCCCAAAGGGACTTGTCATTGCAAGGCCTAACTTTCAGGTCCTTAGAAAATCACTGTAACAACAGTGGGATCCACAACGTTAGGCCCCCAGGCTCCCTGCACAAGGCACTGGCAGAACTAGGCACCGAAGAACGGGAGCCACAAAAGCCAGCATTCTAGGCAAGGGGCCGCTGAAGCCGGCCGATGGGAGATGCTGAGGAAAGGGGTGTGTCTCATGCCCGTCACTCTTACAAAGAGAGGTGCCCAAATTTGGACTGCAGGGGAGGCGCCTGGCTCTTGCAAATGGGAACCCCTTACCTGGAGACTGGTGGCTTCTGGTGCTTAAATCGTTCTTGTGGAAAAGAGTCAGGTGGGTAACGAGTGCCCGACAAAGCCACGCTGGTGGCAGAGTCGGCTTGCCCTTATAACCTTTAGCTCAGTAATTAGGGTACTTGGTCGGGAGGTAAGAAATTCTGGTTCAATCCCTGTCTGATGAGAAGGAGAGATCAGACAGGGGTTCTCCACCTTAGAGATACACACTCTAACCCCTGGCCTAAAGAGCAGATTTTAGTTTGCTTCTCTTCTAGCCTACTCGAAGGAAAGGCACAATGGACTAAGCAGTTAGGTACAAAGAATAGCCCTAAGGTTATATCCTGAACTCATCTAAACAGCTACCGAGATTGGTTTGCGTTGCATCTCGATTTCACTAAGGTTCCTTCTCAACCTTCCTCTTCTAGGATGTCCGAAGCACCTTGAGCAAGCATGTGGCTCCTTCTCACTTCCACTCACAAATTGCCATTCTGTTCTTAGTATCGGTTTGTATTGCAGTAGTATTTAGGGGCCCCAAAGCACAGACTAATAGGGCTCCATTATGCTAGGCAATGGACAAAAACGTAACAGACACTCCATGCCATAGGCACCGATTCCGTAGGTGGTCTGTGGCTGGAGCACCCACAGAAGAAAAATAGAGGGTGTTCAGCACCCACCGGTGGCCCCACTTATCAGCTCCTCCCCCTCCCTCCCAGCAGCTCCCGGCCACTGTGGATTAGCTGTTCGGCGACGTGAAGGAGGCTCTAGGGTGGAGGGGGCAGAGAGAGGGCAGGGTGCACTGAAGAGAAGGGGTGGAATGGGATGGGAAGAGGTGGCCTGGGGCGGGGTTTTGTGGGAAGGGATGGAGTGAGGCAGACTGTGGGTTGAGCACTCCCAGGAAATGAGGAAGCCAGCGCCTGTCCTGCCATACACCTCACTGGGAAAGGATCCCCCCTTCCTTGTCCTTTTGACTAGGACAAGCATTGGTGTCCTACAGTCCAGAAAGCCTTACCTTGCAGGTCCCTCCGAATGAGGAGACCCGGGTGCTTTCCTCCTCTTAGAGGGAAGGCAGAGTGAATTTCCAAACACACAGTGGCTCTCGTAGTGAAACAAGATTTATGTGAACATAGAGCAAGAAGATCATTTTTTAAAAATTGATGATCTCCACTTATCTATGTTTATATTTCTACTGGCTGAGAGCAAAATTCTTGGCTACCTGATAACTTTTGGGTGATGCATGAGGCAAGCTGAAGCTGTGGCGTTCTCTCAGTCCACTTCCAAGCGCTTAAATGGCCACATCACAAAGATGTACAGCACAGACATCATATTTTTTGCCCACTTTTTGGTAAATCGCAGCAGGAAAGCCAAGGATCGACTTGGTCGTGGGTTCAGATGGGTTTTGACTGGTCCATATATAAAGCACAGGAATAAAACTCTATTAGGGAAGCTTCAACTGAGGGCTTGTCTACACTGTCACCTTACAACAATGAAACTTGCTTGGTCAGGGATGTGAAAAAAGATACCCAGTGGTGAGCTGGAGCTGGTTCACAATGGTTCGTGGGAACTGATTATTAAATTTAGAAGCCCTTTTAGAATCAGTTGTCCTGCGTGGGACAACCAGTTCTAAAGGGGCTTCTAAATTTAACAACCACAGCAGGTAACCCGGGGAGGGGGACATGCAGGGGAACCGCTTTCTGCCCCAGCTCACCTCCGCCTCCCTGGGCCTGAGCTTGAAGCTGCCTCTTGCTTCTCAGCCCTCCCAGGCTTCCTGCATGAACAGCTGATTTGCAGGAAGTGGGGGAGCTGCAAGCTCAGCCCGACCCACTGCTCCAGGCACTGCGCAGTGGCATGGCCCGGCTCCAGCTGAGAGGCACAGCTGTAGGGCCGCCAGCCACCTCCAGGCAGCACGGTAAGGGGGCGGGGAGCAGTGTGTGTGTGTGTGGATAGGGGAGGGGAGTTCGGGGTGGGGGTGGAGGGGGTGGATAGAGTTCGGGACAGTCAGAGGGCAGGGAATGGGGGGCTGAATGGGGGCAAGGGACTTGGGGGAGCAGTCAGGAAGGAAGAGGGGTTGAATGTGGTGGTGGGAGGCAGAGGTTCCAGGGGCAGTCAAGGGACAGGGAAAAGGGGTGGTTGGTTGGGGCAGGGATCCCGGAGGGCCATCAGAAATGAGGAGGGGTTTGATAGGGCAGTCAGGGGACAGGGAAGTGGGGTAGATGGGGCAGAAGTCCTGGAGGGTGGGGGCGGGCCACGACCCCCTTGTAGGGTGAGAAAGGAACCAGTTGTTAAGATGATGGCAGCTCATCACTGAACACACCCCAATGAGTGATGCAAGTTTCAGCTCTGTAAAGAGGCAGTGTAGATAGTGCACCAGTGCTGCGAGCTACACCGCTAGTGGAAGTGGGTTTTTTTGCAGTGCTGGGAGAGAGCTGGAGCCGTGGCTACACAGCCACGTTAAAGCACTACCACGGCAGTGCTTTAATGCTGGTAGAGAAGACATACCCTGAGGTTGGGATACACAAAGGCAGTCCAGGGGTAGAATGATGGCCCTGCTGAAGTTAAAAGAAATTTTGCTATGGACTTCACTGGGATCAGGGTTTCACCCCAGTCCTATCAGGACAGCAGGGTTCCGTAGCATAAAAGTCAAGGGGAAAGATTTTTTTTTTTTTAAAAAAAGCAAACAAACAATGGCGAATAAGGCATAAACTAAATAATGCATTAGAAGAGTCTTTCTTTCCAGGTGTGAGCTGGGGAAGGTCCCGCAACCGAAGGAGGTTTCTCCTGAGCCGGAGAAAACCCCCAGCAGCATCTCCCATAAATCTATTGCTCTAGAGGAGACTCTGAGGAAATTTCAAGGTACAAGAAGGGATCTGGGAAGAGGGCAACTTGACATATGACAGTGGGAGGAGATGGACCAATTAGCTGTTCATGTAAAATCCAGACAATAACAGTAAACCATGATGCTGTCATTACTGAACTCTGTAAGGGTCTAGAGAAGAGGTTCTCAACCATTTTTTGGCTAGGACCCCCTTTGAAAATATTTCAGGATCTGATGACCCCCTCAAAAAATGATGACCATCCTCCACACCACGTCTTCCTTACTTCTGTGCTGCTGCTGGCGGTGATGCTGTCTTCAGAGCTGGGAGCCACACCCGTCACTCTTGCGAGCCCCCCCCCCAGCGGTCTTGAGATCCCCTTTTGTGTTGGACCCCCGCAGTTTGGGAAATGCTGGACTAGAAGAGATTCCTTGGGACTAGAACATGGAATGAGAGCTGGTTGGAAACTGAGAAGTGTTTTCTTTCTCTCTCACAGACACTTACTGTTGAAAATGTTTCTTTACAAATAATTCATAAGTATTATCGAAATTTCTTTTTCCCATAGGGCAGTTCTATCCTCCCCAATTCCCTCACCTACCACCCCGATATCTCCTTTCACCCTGCACCCCCCTGGGCTATCCTTTTCTCTACTTCTACCTCTTGGCTGAGGGACCCACCCAGGCTGCTGATGCTGGTGTCTCTCCTCTGAGGACCGGCCTTAGGGAAAATGGTGCCCTGGGCGCATGGGTGGCAGGTGAACCCCACCTTTGGGGAGGTTAGCCCCTCGGCCCTGCCCTCCCTGTGCTGACGAAGCCCTGAGCAGCCCAGCTGCACCTAGGGATACCAGACAGCAAGTGTGAAAAATCAGGACGAGGGTGGGGGTTTATAGGAGCCTATATAAGAAAAAGATCCAAAAATTGGGACTGTCCCTATAAAATTGGGACATCTGGTCACCCTAGCTGCACTGGCCCAAGCTGCCCCAGCCAGCCCAGCCCATGGCCTCCAGTCCGAGCTAAGTCCCTGCTGGCTTCAGGGGAACGTGGGTAGGGTCTTGAGGTGGAGCATGGGTGGAGCCCCAGCCTGGGTTAGGGAGGCTTAGTCTCCCCTGACCTTTGATATCCACTGCCTGTGCCTGAGCAAACTTGTCTTTTGGTGTTCCTGGCCCCCACAGGTGCCTCACCACCCAATTGCCCCAACCCCACTGGTCCCCCCATCCAGGCCCCACTGCCTTTCCTCAGTGCTTAATTTGTATTGAAAGAGGTGCCGGTGCTCAGCCCTGGCACAATTAAGCACTGGCTGTTGGCAGGACAGGAGGTAGGAGTACCAGTCCTGTCTCTCCAGGGCCGGCACTTCTATTTAGGAAACCTAGGTGGTCGCCTAGGGCCCGAGGATTTGGGAGGGCAGCATTTTGCCACCCTTGGTGGCAATTCGGCGAGAGGCGGTCCTTCCGCGCTCTGGGTCGTCGTCAGCAATTCTGCGGTGGGTCCTTCATTCACTCCAGGACCCACTGCCGATGTGCCCGGAAGACCAGGCGCACAGAAGGACACCCCCCCTGCCACAGAATTGCCGCCAACAACTGGGAGCATGGAAGGACCCCCGCCTAGGGTGCCAAAAACCCTGATGCCATTCCTGGGTGTCCCCTTAAATACCGCTCCTTGGGCGGCAGCCCAGCCCACCCACCTCTAAGGCCAGTCCTGCCTCTACTCTCCCCAGCTCTGTGGCTAGGAATGGGGCAGGAGGGTGGAAAGCAGAGAGGCAGAATATGCAGCCAAAACTGCAGCTGTGACAGCACCTCTAGTGCCTGGGAGGTGGGAGCCACAGTGAAATCCCTGCTCTGCCCCAGCAGAGGCAGCTCGCTGCAATCCGGGACAGAGAAGCAGGAAATCAGGGAGGGTCCCAGCCAGGATGGGGCTGCTTGGGAGCGTGAGAAATGGTCCCAGCCACTCCCAAGGCTGAGCTCTGCCCCTTACACTCTGATTCTCTCTTGGTCCCCCCCAGCGGATGTGACTCTGGATCCAGACATTGCTCATCCTCGCCTCGTCCTGTCTCAGGATGGAAAAAGCATGAGATGGGAAGACACGCACCAGCACATGCCCAACAATCCCAAGAGATTTGATTCTTCTCACTGCATACTGGGCCTGGAGGGCTTCTCCTCGGGGAGGCATTACTGGGAGGTGGAGGTGGCGGATGGGGAATCCTGGGCTGTACGGGTGGCCAGAGAGTCTGTGAGGAGAAAGGGACGGGTCAGTGTTAACCAGGAGGAAGGCATCTGGGTGGTGGGTCAATGTGGGACTCAGTACCTGGCTCTCACCTCCCCCAAGATCCCCCCATCCCTTGCCGAACAGCCCAGAATGATTGGGATTTATCTGGACTGCGAAGAGGGGCAGGTGGCATTTTTTGATGCTGATAATGAAGCCCCAGTATTCACTTTCCCACCAGCCTCTGTCCCTGGAGAAAAAATCCTCCCTTTACTGTATTTGAGGAGAGCATCCCAGTTCAGACTGTGTCCCTGCATCACAGGGTATAATGTAGAGCCTTAGAAATACACATGGTTAGCCTCACAGAGGCCAGTTTGTCCTGAAGGCCAAACGGTATTTGTGCACGTCAAACCCAAGAGAAAGGGGAAAAGGCATTGACTTGTCTGTGTGTCCCAACACTGATTCTGCAGGATTCTAGCAGTTTGCAGGGGCAACCAGAACCAGAAATGGGGCATTGGAGAAGGGTAATTGGGTAGGGGGGAACGGGGAGGAGGTGGATACTGGAGAATTGAATCTGAAAGGGTGGGAGCTAATTAATAATCTTCAGTTTTGAATGGGATTTTACAGGTGCATTTTTTAAAAAAGCGAATGGATTCTACATTCTTATGATCCATGGAATAATTGTATTAAAGTGAATTGTAAAGTCCCCAAGGGTCCTTTTTAATCTCCTAGTGGATTTAAAAAGAAAAAAAATGGATTAAGTGAAACTGCAATAAGGGAGGCAGTGTGTCCTAGTGGATAGAGCACTGGATTCAGGAGAGCTGGGTTCTCTTTCCAGCATAGCCACTAGCCTATTGGACAGTTTGGGCATGGCTCTGTACCGCTCTCTCCCCATCTGTGAAATGGGGCTGATACTCTTCTCCTTTGTAAAGTGAGCTGAGATCCTTGGTTGGAAAGTGCTGTCCGAGAACTACACAGAGGCTTGCATCAGTGTGACTGAATCTGTTTCAAGCAACACCCCTTTAGTTGAGCCTGTGAAATGCTGTGTGTAGACAAGGCCATGCGCAGCTCACGCTTGTTGGAAGAGACTTATACTGAGCCCTTGCTCAAACACAGCACTATCTTCACTGGGGGACAGGAGCTGGTTGTGTCTGATGTATTAAAATGGAGCTCCAGACCTGTCCCCCTCCCCTCCCAAGGTCTTTTCCATTGGATGCAAAACACAGACTCCCAAACAAGTGAAAGCTTGTGTCCAGGGGCAATCAAGAACCTCCATGATGAGGAAGCAGGAGATTGGAGATGGATGGCATGGGAGAAAAAATATCCCTTGGATTTCAATGTACTGCTATTCTAGCTCTGACAAAGGAAGGAAGAATGGCCATGTAGTTCAGATGTTAACTTTGGACTCGGGAGATGCAGGCTCCTTTCTTGGCACTGCCTCAGGATTCCTATGTAATTTGAAGTACCTCATTAGACCTCTCCATGCCACACTTTCCGGAAGTCACAGAGGTTGTGGGAGGTTAAATTAGTTCGTGAATGTGAGCTACCAACACACTCCAAGATGAGAAAGCAAAATGGTCTAACACATGGTTTGAAAGTGTGAGTTCTCCACCTCGTCACAGCGATGTGGGGGTTATTGGAACAGGAAAAATGAACAAAACTTCCAAACAGAGTGATAGAAAAAGACAGAAATTAGAAAAATTCCCATCTACATGATGGGGAAATGTAATTCACCTACTACATGTGTGCGGGTATTTAGCATGTATCTATGGTGTCTGTGGCTACATTGGATACATGGGATTGTGCTTGCACATTTGTGTCAGAGTCTCACATGCTCACTATGCTGATGTCTCACGCATATCTCTTAAATATATAGTTATGTTCACAGGTGCGAACTTTCCCATTTCCCCGGAGGGTGCTTTACTCCTGCTCTGCCCTAGGACTGATCCCTACTCCACACTGTCCCTCAAGGCCCCATCCACCTCTGGACACAGAGAGACAAAAGATTCCAGCCTTTTGCCAAAGCTATAAAAGTGGGTGAAGTAGGACAAAGTGGCTGCCACTCATGAGAAACCCCCTGCTTACCACCTAAGATGTCTGCTGGAAGAAAGAAGGACCGTAGCAGTGGAAAGAATTGAGCTCAGACTAGGAAGGAGTCTAGTCTCTGGAAAAAACTGTGAAAAGTGGGGAAAAAATCTTGAGTCAAACTGCAATGCTGGTATAATTTTGGTTAGGCTAGGTAACAAGGAAAAATAAGACAGGTGCTGAGCTGTTTTTAGTTTAAAGTCTGCAGCTTTGGGGGTCTGTGTTGCCGCAGGCTCGAGTGTCAGAATCACAAGAGCAAGACAAAGAAATCTCAAGAGGAAGAGACCTCCGCTTTCATTTACCCCATCGCAACCCTCTTGACTTCTTCTTCTGCCTACCTAGAGGCTCCTCCAGGAAAATCACTCAGCTGATTAGAATTTGGGCAGAGAAACCCAGGGAGGGCTTGTGCTCCCCCTCCATCTGAGCTGATAGCATTCTGACTTCGTCGACGGGGTCTCTCAGCTTTGGCTTCCCCAGTTTGTCAACTCGGTGCAGGCAGGAAGCAGGCTCTCCTCGGCTTTCGCAAGCCACTTTCTGTCCAAATTGGGAAAGCGGTCCAGTCTCCATTCCCCTGTGAGAACAAGAGCGGAGAGTCAAGGAACCCCTCTGCTCACTTGCACCAACTGAACCCAATCCGAGGCATTGAAAAAAATGGAATCATGCTTCCCGTTCCTCCCTCAGGGTCACCAGAGAAACAGACAAGAATCCCGAGGAACAATTCTTCTCTGCTTAATTGACCCCCAACGCAATCCTCTCCACTTCTTCTGCCTCCCTCGAGGCTCTTCCAGGAAGAAAAATCGTTGAGCTGATAGGATTTGGGGGCTAGAAACGGAGAGAGGGGCTTTGATAGCTCCTGAGAGGATGTTGACACGATAGAAGAGCTCTCTCGGTTTTAGGAGCTTCCTATCCTGGCTCCTTCGTTGTCAATTCTGTGCCATCAGGAAGCAGCAAAAGCGGGCTAGGGAGGGCACCCGGTGCCGTTGCACTCCATACGTTTTATGGAAACGTGCTTACAGGTGTGAGTATGATGTAACTGGAATATGCTTTATGCAAAAGGTCTCTTGTAAGGTATCGTAACAAAGGTTCTAGCCTACTGAAGACATGCCTCCTATTTGTATGCATGGCTCATTCTTGTATCTGAAGCCAGAAACATGAAGTCTAACTCTGAGGTCCTATTGTAATTATGCAAAGCGTGGGCCGCTAATGGTGGTTTAAAACCTTGACGGCTCCCATTGACCCGGACAATAGGTTGTAAATGGTTTTTTGACCTGCAAACCTTCCTGTGTACATGTGGGCCAAGCCAGGAAGAATGGAGACTAGGGCTCTTACAGAGACCACGATACTGGAATCCATCTTACATCTGGCCTTTTTCCATTTAGAATGTTCCCGCATGGCCCCAGCATTTGCCAATGTTTTTATGACTTACTTAGAACAATGCTTCCTCGAGTCTTGTCCCGTAGCGGCCCTACTCTACTTGCACTATGTTGATGACATCTTCATCATCTGGACCCACAGCAAGGAGGCCCTTTAATAATTCCAGAAGGATTTCAACTATTTCCTTCCACTATCAGCCTCAGCCTGGGCCAGTCCACACAGAAGATCCTTTTCCTGGACACTACACTGCAAATAAGCGATGGTCTCATAAACACCACGCTATACCGGTAACCTACTGAACACTGTACTTACCTACATTCCTCCAGCTTTCATCCAGACAACATCACATGATCCATTGTCTATAGGAAAGCCCGAAGATACAACCATATTTGCTGCAGTCCCTCAGGGAGAGACACATACCTACAGGATCAAGCAATATCCACAAGGGTTAATCAAGAAAGAGACTGACAGAGACAAAACAGTACCCAGATGTCACCTACTACAAGACAGGCCCAACAAATAAATTAACCGAACGCCACTAACCATCTCCTACAGCCCCCAAATAAAACCTCTCCAGCACATCATGAAGGATCTACAACCATCCTTAAGGACGATCTCACTCTCATAGACCTTGGGGGACATGCCAGTCCTCACTTACAGACAGCCCCCCAACCTGAAGCAAAAACTCACCAGCAACTACTCACCATACAACAAAAACACTAACCCAGGAACCAATCCCTGCAACAAACCCCATTGCCAACTCTGTCGGCATATCTATTCATTCGACACCAACATAGGAAATAACTACATCAGCCATGCCATCAGGGGCTTGTCCACCTGCACATCTACCAATGTGATATATGCCACCATGTGCCAGCAATTCCCCTCTGCCATAGACGTTGACCAAACTGGACAGTCTCTATGCAAAAGAATAAATGGACACAAATCTGACATCAAGAATTATGTCACTTATCTGTGTGCTAGAATGACTGTCGCATGTTTATCAATTTTCAAAAAGGGAGAAATGTCCAATGACCAGCAGTGCATCCGAATAGCATTTTGAGATTGGTTCAATAGGGATGTCAGATCTTGCAGTGATTTGGGCTTAATTGCTCACTTTTAGCTATTTACACAAAATGATTTATGCGAAAAGCGCAGCAGTCGATCCGCATAGCATTTGTGGGCTGCTTGCAGGAGGAAGTCGTGCCAGGCAGTCCTTCGGAACGAGTTTTCTATATGTAGCTTTTTTCATAGCGTATCTCGGTCAATTTGCCAGTAGTGCATTAGCACCTCCAAGAAATGGCTAGCATATCATCCGAAGAGTATTTGGAGTCTGTTTCGAAGAGAAATTGGTGCCTAACTGTTCTTTCCAATGAATGGTTCTTGCTTAGCTAATGGCATGAAGGGAATCTTTCTAAACGGTCTGCATGGGATTCTATGGGCTTCTGACGTACTATTTCAAGAGAATCCTGTGTTTAGCCACGATCAGGAATGAATAATTCGCATTTTTCACCGAAACAGATCCCCAAAATGTCAAGCAGTGAAATAATGGCATTTAAAGGGGAATTGCAAGTGAAATTCCCGATTATCTGTGTGCTAGAATGACTGTCTCATGTTTATCAATTTTCACAAAGGGAGAAATGTCCAATGACCAGCAGTGCATCGGAATAGCATTTAGAGATTGGTTCAATAGGGATGTCAGATCTTGCAGTGATTTGGGCTTAATTGCTCACTTTTAGCTATTTTCACAAAATGATTTATGCGAAAAGCGCAGCAGTCGATCCGCATAGCATTTGTGGGCTGCTTGCAGGAGGAAGTCGTGCCAGGCAGTCCTTCGGAACGAGTTTTCTATATGTAGCTTTTTTCATAGCGTATCTCGGTCAATTTGCCAGTAGTGCATTAGCACCTCCAAGAAATGGCTAGCATATCATCCGAAGAGTATTTGGAGTCTGTTTCGAAGAGAAATTGGTGCCTAACTGTTCTTTCCAATGAATGGTTCTTGTTTAGCTAATGGCATGAAGGGAATCTTTCTAAACGGTCTGCATGGGATTCTATGGGCTTCTGACGTACTATTTCAAGAGAATCCTGTGTTTAGCCACGATCAGGAATGAATAATTCGCATTTTTCACCGAAACAGATCCCCAAAATGTCAGGCAGTGAAATAATGGCATTTAAAGGGGAATTCAAGTGAAATTCCCGATTATCTGTGAGCTGGAATGACTGTCTCGTATTTATCAATTTTCACAAAGGGAGTAATGTCCAATGACCAGCAGTGCATCCGAATAGCATTTAGAGATTGGTTCCGTGGGAATGTCAGGCCCTGCAGTGATTTGGGCTTAATAACTCACTTTTAGCTATTCTCACAAATAGATATCTTCCAATAGCCCAGCAGTGGATGCGCATAGCATTTGTGGGCTGCTTGCAGGAGGATTTCGTGCCAGGCAATCCTTCGGAACGAGTTTTCTATATGTAGCTTTTTTCATAGCGTATCTCGGTTAATTTGCCAGCAGTGCATTAGCACTTCAAAAAAATGACTAGCATATCATCCGAAGAGTATTTGGCGTCTGTTTCCAAGAGAAATTCGTGCCTAACTGTGGTTTGCAATGAATGGTTCTTGTTTAGCTAAAGGCATGAAGGGAATCTTTCTAAATGGTCTGCATGGGATTCTATGGGCTTCTGACGGACTATTCCAAGAGAATCCTGTGTTTAGCCACGATCAGGAATGAATAATTCGCATTTTTCACCAAAACAGATCCCCAAAATGTCAAGCAGTGAAATAATGGCATTTGAAGGGGAATTGCATGTGAAATTCCCGCTTATCTGTGTGCTAGAATGACTGTCTCATGTTTATCAATTTTCACAAAGGGAGTAATGTCCAATGACCAGCAGTGCATCCGAATAGCTTTTAGAGATTGGTTCCTTAGGGATGTCAGATCTTGCAGTGATTTGGGCTTACTTACTCACTTTTAGCTATTTTCACAAATGAATTAGTGCCAAAAGCCCAGCAGTGAACCCGAATAGCATTTGTGGGATCCTTGCAGGAGGAATTCGTGCCAGGAAGTCCTTCGGAACGACTTTTCTATATGTAGCTTTTTTCACAGCGTATCTCGGTCAATTTGCCAGCAGTGCATTAGGACCTCGAAAAAATGGCTAGTATGTCATCCGAATTCTATTTGGAGTCTGTTTCCAAAAGAAATTCATGCCTCAATCTGCTTTGCAATGAATGGTTCTTTTTTAGCATTGTGCATGAAGGCACTCTTTCTAAATGTTCTGCATGGGTTTCTATGTTCTTCTGATGGGCTATTGCAAGAGAAATCTGTGTTTAGCCATTATCAGGAATGAATAATTCGCATTTTTCACCGAAACACCTCCCCAAAATGTCAAGCAGTGAAATAATGGCATTTGAAGGGGAATTGCATGTGAAATTGCCGCTTATCTGTGCGCTAGAATGACTGTCTCGTGTTTATCAATTTTCACAAAGGTGGTAATGTCCAATGACCAGCAGTGCTTCCGAATAGCATTTAGAGACTGGTTCCATAGGGATGTCAGATCTTGCAGTGGTTTGGGCTTAATTACTCAGGTTAAGCTATTATCACAAATTGATTTCTGCCAAAAGCGCAGCAGTGGATCCGCATAGCATTTGTGGGCTGCTTGCAGGAGGAATTCGTGCCAGGCAGTCCTTCGGAACGAGTTTTCTATATGTAGCATTTTTCACAGCGTATCTCGGTCAATTTGCCAGCAGTGCATTAGCACTTCCAAAAATGGCTAGCATATCATCCGAAGAGTATTTGTGGTCTGTTTCGAAGAGACATTCGTGCCTAACTGTGGTTTGCAATGAATGGTTCTTGTTTAGCTAAAGGCATGAAGGCACTCTTTCTAAATGTTCTGCATGCAATACTATGTTCTTCTGATGGACTCTTGCAAGAGAAATCTGTGTTTAGACATGATGAGGAATGAATGATTCGCATTTCTCACCCAAACAGCTCCCCAAAATGTCAAGCAGTGAAATAATGGCATTTGAAGGGGAATTGCATGTGAAATTGCCGCTTATCTGTGTGCTAGAATGACTGTCTCGTGTTTATCAGTTTTCACAAAGGGAGAAATGTCCAATGACCAGCAGTGCTTCCGAATAGCATTTAGAGACTGGTTCCATAGGGATGTCAGATCTTGCCGTGGTTTGGGCTTAATTACTCAGGTTAAGCTATTATCACAAATTGATTTCTGCCAAAAGCGCAGCAGTGGATCCGCATAGCATTTGTGGGCTGCTTGCAGGAGGAAGTCGTGCCAGGCAGTCCTTCGGAACGAGTTTTCTATATGTAGCTTTTTTCATAGCGTATCTCGGTCAATTTGCCAGTAGTGCATTAGCACCTCCAAGAAATGGCTAGCATATCATCCGAAGAGTATTTGGAGTCTGTTTCGAAGAGAAATTGGTGCCTAACTGTTCTTTCCAATGAATGGTTCTTGCTTAGCTAATGGCATGAAGGGAATCTTTCTAAACGGTCTGCATGGGATTCTATGGGCTTCTGACGTACTATTTCAAGAGAATCCTGTGTTTAGCCACGATCAGGAATGAATAATTCGCATTTTTCACCGAAACAGATCCCCTTAATGTCAAGCAGTGAAATAATGGCATTTAAAGGGGAATTGCAAGTGAAATTCCCGATTATCTGTGTGCTAGAATGACTGTCTCATGTTTATCAATATTCACAAAGGGAGTAATGTCCAAAGACCAGCAGTGCATCCGAATAGCATTTAGAGATTGGTTCCGTGGGAATGTCAGGCCCTGCAGTGATTTGGGCTTAATTACTCACTTTTAGCTATTTTCACGAAAGAATTAGTGCCAAAAGCCCAGCAGTGAACTCGAATAGCATTTGTGAGATGCTTGCAGGAGGAATTCGTGCAAGGCAGTCCTTTGGAACGAGTTTTCTATAAGTAGCTTTTTTCACAGCGTATCTCGATCAATTTGCCAGCAGTGCATTAGGACCTCCAAAAATGGCTAGCATATCATCCGAAGAGTATTTGGCGTCTGTTTACAAGAAAAATTCTTGCTTAACTGTGGTTCGCAATAAATGGTTCTTATTTAGCTAAAGGCATGAAGGTAACCTTTCTAAATGTTCTGCATGGGATTCTATTTTCCTCTGACGGACTATTCCGAGAGAATCCTGTCTTTAGCCACGATCAGGAATGAATAATTCGCATTTTTCACCGAAACAGCTCCCCAAAATGTCAAGCAGTGAAATAATGGCATTTGAAGGGGAATTGCATGTGAAGTTCCCGCTCATCTATCTGCTAGAATGACTGTCTCGTGTTTCTCAATTTTCACAAAGGGAGTAATGTCCAATGACCAGCAGTCCATCCGAATAGCATTTAGAGATTGGTTCCGTGGGAATGTCAGGCCCTGCAGTGATTTGGGCTTAATTACTCACTTTTAGCTATTTTCACAAATGAATTAGTGCCAAAAGCCCAGCAGTGAACCCGAATAGCATTTGTGGGATCCTTGCAGGAGGAATTCGTGCCAGGCAGTCCTTCGGAACGACTTTTCTATATGTAGCTTTTTTCACAGCGTATCTCGGTCAATTTGCCAGCAGTGCATTAGGACCTCCAAAAATGGCTAGCATATCATCCGAAGAGTATTTGTGGTCTGTTTCGAAGAGACATTCGTGCCTAACTGTGCTTTGCAATGAATGGTTCTTGTTTAGCTAATGGCATGAAGGCACTCTTTCTAAATGTTCTGCATGGGATTCTATGTGCTTCTGATGGGCTATTGCAAGAGAAATCTGTGTTTAGACATGATGAGGAATGAATGATTCGCATTTCTCACCCAAACAGCTCCCCAAAATGTCAAGCAGTGAAATAATGGCATTTGAAGGGGAATTGCATGTGAAATTGCCGCTTATCTGTGCGCTAGAATGACTGTCTCGTCTTTATCAATTTTCACAAAGGGAGTAATGTCCAATGACCAGCAGTGCTTCCGAATAGCATTTAGAGATTGTTTCCTTAGGGATGTCAGATCTTGCAGTGATTTGGGCTTAATTACTCAGGTTAAGCTATTATCACAAATTGATTTCTGCCAAAAACGCAGCAGTGGATGCGCATAGCATTTGTGGGCTGCTTGCAGGAGGAATTCGTGCCAGACAGTACTTCGGAACAAGTTTTTCTATATGTAGCTTTTTTCACAGCGTATCTCGGTCAATTTGCCAACAGTGCATTAGCACTTCCAAAAATGGCTAGCATATCATCCGAAGAGTATTTGGCGTCTGTTTCCAAGAGACATTCGTGCCTAACTGTGCTTTGCAATGAATGGTTCTTGTTTAGCTAATGGCATGAAGGCACTCTTTCTAAATGTTCTGCATGGGATTCTATGTGCTTCTGATGGGCTATTGCAAGAGAAATCTGTGTTTAGACATGATGAGGAATGAATGATTCGCATTTCTCACCCAAACAGCTCCCCAAAATGTCAAGCAGTGAAATAATGGCATTTGAAGGGGAATTGCATGTGAAATTGCCGCTTATCTGTGCGCTAGAATGACTGTCTCGTCTTTATCAATTTTCACAAAGGGAGTAATGTCCAATGACCAGCAGTGCTTCCGAATAGCATTTAGAGATTGTTTCCTTAGGGAGGTCAGATCTTGCAGTGATTCGGGCTTAATTGCTCACTTTTAGCTATTTACACAAAATGATTTATGCGAAAAGCGCAGCAGTCGATCCGCATAGCATTTGTGGGCTGCTTGCAGGAGGAAGTCGTGCCAGGCAGTCCTTCGGAACGAGTTTTCTATATGTAGCTTTTTTCATAGCGTATCTCGGTCAATTTGCCAGTAGTGCATTAGCACCTCCAAGAAATGGCTAGCATATCATCCGAAGAGTATTTGGAGTCTGTTTCGAAGAGAAATTGGTGCCTAACTGTTCTTTCCAATGAATGGTTCTTGCTTAGCTAATGGCATGAAGGGAATCTTTCTAAACGGTCTGCATGGGATTCTATGGGCTTCTGACGTACTATTTCAAGAGAATCCTGTGTTTAGCCACGATCAGGAATGAATAATTCGCATTTTTCACCGAAACAGCTCCCCAAAATGTCAAGCAGTGAAATAATGGCATTTAAAGGGGAATTGCAAGTGAAATTCCCGATTATCTGTGAGCTGGAATGACTGTCTCGTATTTATCAATTTTCACAAAGGGAGTAATGTCCAATGACCAGCAGTGCATCCGAATAGCATTTAGAGATTGGTTCCGTGGGAATGTCAGGCCCTGCAGTGATTTGGGCTTAATAACTCACTTTTAGCTATTCTCACAAATAGATATCTTCCAATAGCCCAGCAGTGGATGCGCATAGCATTTGTGGGCTGCTTGCAGGAGGATTTCGTGCCAGGCAATCCTTCGGAACGAGTTTTCTATATGTAGCTTTTTTCATAGCGTATCTCGGTTAATTTGCCAGCAGTGCATTAGCACTTCAAAAAAATGACTAGCATATCATCCGAAGAGTATTTGGCGTCTGTTTCCAAGAGAAATTCGTGCCTAACTGTGCTTTGCAATGAATGGTTCTTGTTTAGCTAAAGGCATGAAGGGAATCTTTCTAAATGGTCTGCATGGGATTCTATGGGCTTGTGACGGACTATTCCAAGAGAATCCTGTGTTTAGCCACGATCAGGAATGAATAATTCGCATTTTTCACCAAAACAGATCCCCAAAATGTCAAGCAGTGAAATAATGGCATTTGAAGGGGAATTGCATGTGAAATTCCCGCTTATCTGTGTGCTAGAATGACTGTCTCGTGTTTATCAATTTTCACAAAGGGAGTAATGTCCAATGACCAGCAGTGCATCCGAATAGCTTTTAGAGATTGGTTCCTTAGGGATGTCAGATCTTGCAGTGATTTGGGCTTAATTACTCACTTTTAGCTATTTTCACAAATGAATTAGTGCCAAAAGCCCAGCAGTGAACCCGAATAGCATTTGTGGGATCCTTGCAGGAGGAATTCGTGCCAGGAAGTCCTTCGGAACGACTTTTCTATATGTAGCTTTTTTCACAGCGTATCTCGGTCAATTTGCCAGCAGTGCATTAGGACCTCGAAAAAATGGCTAGTATGTCATCCGAATTCTATTTGGAGTCTGTTTCCAAAAGAAATTCATGCCTCAATCTGCTTTGCAATGAATGGTTCTTTTTTAGCATTGTGCATGAAGGCACTCTTTCTAAATGTTCTGCATGGGTTTCTATGTTCTTCTGATGGGCTATTGCAAGAGAAATCTGTGTTTAGCCATTATCAGGAATGAATAATTCGCATTTTTCACCGAAACACCTCCCCAAAATGTCAAGCAGTGAAATAATGGCATTTGAAGGGGAATTGCATGTGAAATTGCCGCTTATCTGTGCGCTAGAATGACTGTCTCGTGTTTATCAATTTTCACAAAGGTGGTAATGTCCAATGACCAGCAGTGCTTCCGAATAGCATTTAGAGACTGGTTCCATAGGGATGTCAGATCTTGCAGTGGTTTGGGCTTAATTACTCAGGTTAAGCTATTATCACAAATTGATTTCTGCCAAAAGCGCAGCAGTGGATCCGCATAGCATTTGTGGGCTGCTTGCAGGAGGAATTCGTGCCAGGCAGTCCTTCGGAACGAGTTTTCTATATGTAGCATTTTTCACAGCGTATCTCGGTCAATTTGCCAGCAGTGCATTAGCACTTCCAAAAATGGCTAGCATATCATCCGAAGAGTATTTGTGGTCTGTTTCGAAGAGACATTCGTGCCTAACTGTGCTTTGCAATGAATGGTTCTTGTTTAGCTAAAGGCATGAAGGCACTCTTTCTAAATGTTCTGCATGCAATACTATGTTCTTCTGATGGACTCTTGCAAGAGAAATCTGTGTTTAGACATGATGAGGAATGAATGATTCGCATTTCTCACCCAAACAGCTCCCCAAAATGTCAAGCAGTGAAATAATGGCATTTGAAGGGGAATTGCATGTGAAATTCCCACTTATCTGTGTGCTAGAATGACTGTCTCATGTTTATCAATTTTCACAAAGGGAGAAATGTCCAATGACCAGCAGTGCATCGGAATAGCATTTAGAGATTGGTTCAATAGGGATGTCAGATCTTGCAGTGATTTGGGCTTAATTGCTCACTTTTAGCTATTTTCACAAAATGATTTATGCGAAAAGCGCAGCAGTCGATCCGCATAGCATTTGTGGGCTGTTTGCAGGAGGAAGTCGTGCCAGGCAGTCCTTCGGAACGAGTTTTCTATATGTAGCTTTTTTCATAGCGTATCTCGGTCAATTTGCCAGTAGTGCATTAGCACCTCCAAGAAATGGCTAGCATATCATCCGAAGAGTATTTGGAGTCTGTTTCGAAGAGAAATTGGTGCCTAACTGTTCTTTCCAATGAATGGTTCTTGTTTAGCTAATGGCATGAAGGCACTCTTTCTAAACGGTCTGCATGGGATTCTATGGGCTTCTGACGTACTATTTCAAGAGAATCCTGTGTTCAGCCACGATCAGGAATGAATAATTCGCATTTTTCACCGAAACAGATCCCCAAAATGTCAGGCAGTGAAATAATGACATTTAAAGGGGAATTGCAAGTCAAATTCCCGATTATCTGTGTGCTAGAATGACTGACTCGTATTTATCAATTTTCACAAAGGGAGTAATGTCCAATGACCAGCAGTGCATCCGAATAGCATTTAGAGATTGGTTCCGTGGAAATGTCAGGCCCTGCAGTGATTTGGGCTTAATAACTTTCTTTTAGCTATTTTCACAAATAGATATCTTCCAATAGCCCAGCAGTGGATCCGCATAACATTTGTGGGCTGCTTGCAGGAGGATTTCGTGCCAGGCAGTCCTTCGGAACGAGTTTTCTATATGTAGCTTTTTTCATAGCGTATCTCGGTTAATTTGCCAGCAGTGCATTAGCACTTCAAAAAAATGGCTAGCATATCATCCGAAGAGTATTTGGCGTCTGTTTCCAAGAGACATTCGTGCCTAACTGTGCTTTGCAATGTATGGTTCTTGTTTAGCTAAAGGCATGAAGGGAATCTTTCTAAATGGTCTGCTTGGGATTCTATGGGCTTGTGACGGACTATTCCAAGAGAATCCTGTGTTTAGCCACGATCAGGAATGAATAATTCGCATTTTTCACCGAAACAGATCCCCAAAATGTCAAGCAGTGAAATAATGGCATTTGAAGGGGAATTGCATGTGAAATTCCCGCTTATCTGTGTGCTAGAATGACTGTCTCGTGTTTATCAATTTTCACAAAGGGAGTAATGTCCAATGACCAGCAGTGCATCCGAATATCTTTTAGAGATTGGTTCCTTAGGGATGTCAGATCTTGCAGTGATTTGGGCTTAATTACTCACTTTTAGCTATTTTCACAAATGAATTAGTGCCAAAAGCCCAGCAGGGAACCCGAATAGCATTTGTGGGATCCTTGCAGGAGGAATTCGTGCCAGGCAGTCCTTCGGAACGACTTTTCTATATGTAGCTTTTTTCACAGCGTATCTCGGTCAATTTGCCAGCAGTGCATTAGGACCTCCAAAAATGGCTAGCATATCATCCGAAGAGTATTTGGCGTCTGTTTCCAAGAGACATTCGTGCCTAACTGTGCTTTGCAATGAATGGTTCTTGTTTAGCTAAAGGCATGAAGGCACTCTTTCTAAATGTTCTGCATGGGATTCTATGTGCTTCTGATGGGCTATTGCAAGAGAAATCTGTGTTTAGACATGATGAGGAATGAATGATTCGCATTTCTCACCCAAACAGCTCCCCAAAATGTCAAGCAGTGAAATAATGGCATTTGAAGGGGAATTGCATGTGAAATTGCCGCTTATCTGTGCGCTAGAATGACTGTCTCGTCTTTTTCAATTTTCACAAAGGGAGTAATGTCCAATGACCAGCAGTACTTCCGAATAGCATTTAGAGATTGTTTCCTTAGGGATGTCAGATCTTGCAGTGATTTGGGCTTAATTGCTCACTTTTAGCTATTTACACAAATTGATTTCTGCCAAAAACGCAGCAGTGGATGCGCATAGCATTTGTGGGCTGTTTGCAGGAGGAAGTCGTGCCAGGCAGTCCTTCGGAACGAGTTTTCTATATGTAGCTTTTTTCATAGCGTATCTCGGTCAATTTGCCAGTAGTGCATTAGCACCTCCAAGAAATGGCTAGCATATCATCCGAAGAGTATTTGGAGTCTGTTTCGAAGAGAAATTGGTGCCTAACTGTTCTTTCCAATGAATGGTTCTTGCTTAGCTAATGGCATGAAGGGAATCTTTCTAAACGGTCTGCATGGGATTCTATGGGCTTCTGACGTACTATTTCAAGAGAATCCTGTGTTTAGCCACGATCTGGAATGAATAATTCGCATTTTTCACCGAAACAGATCCCCAAAATGTCAAGCAGTGAAATAATGGCATTTAAAGGGGAATTGCAAGTGAAATTCCCGATTATCTGTGTGCTAGAATGACTGTCTCGTATTTATCAATATTCACAAAGGGAGTAATGTCCAATGACCAGCAGTGCATCCGAATAGCATTTAGAGATTGGTCCGTGGAAATGTCAGGCCCTGCAGTGATTTGGGCTTAATAGCTCGCTTTTAGCTATTTTCACAAATAGATATCTTCCAATAGCCCAGCAGTGGATCCGCATAGCATTTGTGGGCTGCTTGCAGGAGGATTTCGTGCCAGGCAGTCCTTCGGAACGAGTTTTCTATATGTAGCTTTTTTCATAGCGTATCTCGGTTAATTTGCCAGCAGTGCATTAGCACTTCAAAAAAATGGCTAGCATATCATCCGAAGAGTATTTGGCGTCTGTTTCCAAGAGACATTCGTGCCTAACTGTGCTTTGCAATGAATGGTTCTTGTTTAGCCATGTGCATGAAGGCACTCTTTCTAAATGTTCTGCATGGGATTCTATGTTCTTCTGATGGGCTATTGCAAGAGAAATCTGTGTTTAGACATGATGAGGAATGAATGATTCGCATTTCTCACCCAAACAGCTCCCCAAAATGTCAAGCAGTGAAATAATGGCATTTGAAGGGGAATTGCATGTGAAATTGCCGCTTATCTGTGCGCTAGAATGACTGTCTCGTGTTTATCAATTTTCACAAAGGTGGTAATGTCCAATGACCAGCAGTGCTTCCGAATAGCATTTAGAGACTGGTTCCATAGGGATGTCAGATCTTGCAGTGGTTTGGGCTTAATTACTCAGGTTAAGCTATTATCACAAATTGATTTCTGCCAAAAGCGCAGCAGTGGATCCGCATAGCATTTGTGGGCTGCTTGCAGGAGGAATTCGTGCCAGGCAGTCCTTCGGAACGAGTTTTCTATATGTAGCATTTTTCACAGCGTATCTCGGTCAATTTGCCAGCAGTGCATTAGCACTTCCAAAAATGGCTAGCATATCATCCGAAGAGTATTTGTGGTCTGTTTCGAAGAGACATTCGTGCCTAACTGTGCTTTGCAATGAATGGTTCTTGTTTAGCTAAAGGCATGAAGGCACTCTTTCTAAATGTTCTGCATGCAATACTATGTTCTTCTGATGGACTCTTGCAAGAGAAATCTGTGTTTAGACATGATGAGGAATGAATGATTCGCATTTCTCACCCAAACAGCTCCCCAAAATGTCAAGCAGTGAAATAATGGCATTTGAAGGGGAATTGCATGTGAAATTCCCACTTATCTGTGTGCTAGAATGACTGTCTCACGTTTATCAATTTTCACAAAGGGAGAAATGTCCAATGACCAGCAGTGCATCGGAATAGCATTTAGAGATTGGTTCAATAGGGATGTCAGATCTTGCAGTGATTTGGGCTTAATTGCTCACTTTTAGCTATTTTCACAAAATGATTTATGCGAAAAGCGCAGCAGTCGATCCGCATAGCATTTGTGGGCTGTTTGCAGGAGGAAGTCGTGCCAGGCAGTCCTTCGGAACGAGTTTTCTATATGTAGCTTTTTTCATAGCGTATCTCGGTCAATTTGCCAGTAGTGCATTAGCACCTCCAAGAAATGGCTAGCATATCATCCGAAGAGTATTTGGAGTCTGTTTCGAAGAGAAATTGGTGCCTAACTGTTCTTTCCAATGAATGGTTCTTGTTTAGCTAATGGCATGAAGGCACTCTTTCTAAACGGTCTGCATGGGATTCTATGGGCTTCTGACGTACTATTTCAAGAGAATCCTGTGTTCAGCCACGATCAGGAATGAATAATTCGCATTTTTCACCGAAACAGATCCCCAAAATGTCAGGCAGTGAAATAATGACATTTAAAGGGGAATTGCAAGTCAAATTCCCGATTATCTGTGTGCTAGAATGACTGACTCGTATTTATCAATTTTCACAAAGGGAGTAATGTCCAATGACCAGCAGTGCATCCGAATAGCATTTAGAGATTGGTTCCGTGGAAATGTCAGGCCCTGCAGTGATTTGGGCTTAATAACTCACTTTTAGCTATTTTCACAAATAGATATCTTCCAATAGCCCAGCAGTGGATGCGCATAGCATTTGTGGGCTGCTTGCAGGAGGATTTCGTGCCAGGCAGTCCTTCGGAACGAGTTTTCTATATGTAGCTTTTTTCATAGCGTATCTCGGTTAATTTGCCAGCAGTGCATTAGCACTTCAAAAAAATGGCTAGCATATCATCCGAAGAGTATTTGGCGTCTGTTTCCAAGAGACATTCGTGCCTAACTGTGCTTTGCAATGAATGGTTCTTGTTTAGCTAAAGGCATGAAGGGAATCTTTCTAAATGGTCTGCATGGGATTCTATGGGCTTGTGACGGACTATTCCAAGAGAATCCTGTGTTTAGCCACGATCAGGAATGAATAATTCGCATTTTTCACCAAAACAGATCCCCAAAATGTCAAGCAGTGAAATAATGGCATTTGAAGGGGAATTGCATGTGAAATTCCCGCTTATCTGTGTGCTAGAATGACTGTCTCGTGTTTATCAATTTTCACAAAGGGAGTAATGTCCAATGACCAGCAGTGCATCCGAATATCTTTTAGAGATTGGTTCCTTAGGGATGTCAGATCTTGCAGTGATTTGGGCTTAATTACTCACTTTTAGCTATTTTCACAAATGAATTAGTGCCAAAAGCCCAGCAGTGAACCCGAATAGCATTTGTGGGCTGCTTGCAGGAGGAATTCGTGCCAGGCAGTCCTTCGGAACGACTTTTCTATATGTAGCTTTTTTCACAGCGTATCTCGGTCAATTTGCCAGCAGTGCATTAGGACCTCCAAAAATGGCTAGCATATCATCCGAAGAGTATTTGTGGTCTGTTTCGAAGAGACATTCGTGCCTAACTGTGCTTTGCAATGAATGGTTCTTGTTTAGCTAATGGCATGAAGGCACTCTTTCTAAATGTTCTGCATGGGATTCTATGTGCTTCTGATGGGCTATTGCAAGAGAAATCTGTGTTTAGACATGATGAGGAATGAATGATTCGCATTTCTCACCCAAACAGCTCCCCAAAATGTCAAGCAGTGAAATAATGGCATTTGAAGGGGAATTGCATGTGAAATTGCCGCTTATCTGTGCGCTAGAATGACTGTCTCGTCTTTATCAATTTTCACAAAGGGAGTAATGTCCAATGACCAGCAGTGCTTCCGAATAGCATTTAGAGATTGTTTCCTTAGGGATGTCAGATCTTGCAGTGATTTGGGCTTAATTACTCAGGTTAAGCTATTATCACAAATTGATTTCTGCCAAAAACGCAGCAGTGGATGCGCATAGCATTTGTGGGCTGCTTGCAGGAGGAATTCGTGCCAGGCAGTCCTTCGGAATGAGTTTTCTATATGTAGCTTTTTTCACAGCGTATCTCGGTCAATTTGCCAACAGTGCATTAGCACTTCCAAAAATGGCTAGCATATCATCCGAAGAGTATTTGTGGTCTGTTTCGAAGAGACATTCGTGCCTAACTGTGCTTTGCAATGAATGGTTCTTGTTTAGCCATGTGCATGAAGGCACTCTTTCTAAATGTTCTGCATGCGATACTATGTTCTTCTGATGGACTCTTGCAAGAGAAATCTGTGTTTAGACATGATGAGGAATGAATGATTCGCATTTCTCACCCAAACAGCTCCCCAAAATGTCAAGCAGTGAAATAATGGCATTTGAAGGGGAATTGCATGTGAAATTCCCACTTATCTGTGTGCTAGAATGACTGTCGCATGTTTATCAATTTTCAAAAAGGGAGAAATGTCCAATGACCAGCAGTGCATCCGAATAGCATTTTGAGATTGGTTCAATAGGGATGTCAGATCTTGCAGTGATTTGGGCTTAATTGCTCACTTTTAGCTATTTACACAAAATGATTTATGCGAAAAGCGCAGCAGTCGATCCGCATAGCATTTGTGGGCTGCTTGCA